>CM069080.1:12307597-13507597 GCA_035578085.1 Solanum pinnatisectum
GTTTTTGAATACTTGAGGTAAGACAGCCCGGTGGAATCGCTACATCTTCCTACTTTATTTCGCCATCATTGCAGTAGGTCTTGATCCTCCTTTCTTTTGAAGTTTCCGGTTCACTATCCACAAGAGATGGAACCTGGAGCAGCTTAGAGGCTCTAACAAGTCTTGATCTGCCTCAAAGGTGAAAAACCTCGACACAACTCGGGCAAAACGTAAGAGCCAAGATCAAGTTCTACAACACTTGTACAACTAATTTAGAGCACCAAAAATTAGATTTCGCTTATTTTAAAGTCCTCGATAACGCAAGCCATTAAAAACTTGCTCAGTCCAAAAGTACACGCAAGTGGTCACTCAAGTAGTACAAACGACATCTCTTCAACTGGGATTATCGGAACCCAAAGGATTTCAAATCAACAAATAACAACTTTATTATGTCTAAATTAAATTTACCTAATGCTGCAAGTGTAGTAAAATTTTAGAAACTTGTTTATATCTACTAAGTTTGCCGAATAATCCCGTAAAAATTAATTGCTACAATCAAAACTGATTTCAAACACGAATTTCACACATTTGGGGGAAAGATTCCAGGTTGTAGCATAAACCAATTTCTGCATAATATTAATTTATCCTAGCATGCCATGTGTTAACCTCATTATGGATTTGCAAGGTTCAATTTATAATCACGATCTCCCGACTTAATCGCCTACCACCATCGATAGCCTAACTACATCGTAGAGCTGGATAGGTATGAACCAATAATGAGCATTGCTATCATCTTGCATATTAACTGGTTGGTATATAGGTATAAGACTATCATATATACGAAACACTCTAAACTTTACCATAGAATGAACATGCTTCTCACATTTTTGGTCTATCCTCTATTCATGTTCGAATTCAAAAGTGGATTGAATGAGTTTATTTTAATGTTGATCACTCATTAAAATAGTCAAACAAGAACGTAAGCATAAATCACAAGAAAACTCATCTCATACTAGAAACAAATACTATTATACCATTAATAGTAGCTACAACCCTAGAATAAGGAATTTAGCTACTCATAGAACAAAATATCATCAATAATATCATAAAAGGGTTTACCAAAATGAAGGAGTGAATAAAAGCCCTAGAAAGTTGTTAGCAAAATCACCAAATCGATGTTCTCCCGCTTTTAAAATTGGATAATGATAAAATAACACAACTAGACTATTTATAGTCTAAAATAAAACACGTGACTCAAATATGGTGTCCAGTCACGACGCAGACCGTACTTTGCCTCAAGTCAGGCATAAAAGGATCTCCTCCGCGACGCGCTCTTGTCGCGTACTCCACCGTTATGGAATTCATTTTTTGCATGTAGTTTTAGCTCACTGACGCGAGCTGCTCCTCCTAGTGTATTTTCCAGCCTTCTTGTCCGGGCCACTCCACAACTTCGCTTCTATCTTCCAACCTTTGTCCGTGCCCTTTAGCTCATTCTTCTTTGCTTTTCACCTGAAACATCTAATCACATTGTTTAGAGGAAACAACATCAAAAGACTTTAAAATTTCTTGACTAAGAAAATGCTCTCAAACTTAGCTATATATATGGGATAAATCGGGTTATTAGGTCCATAAATACGCCAAGATCGGTGCCCCGTAAGATATTTAGCTAGTGGATCCACCTAAGGTAAGAGTTATCTGTTCTACCTTAGCAAGTCGCACTCAACCCTTTTCGATGTGGGAGACACCGTGAACATGTTATCAGAACACCTCGTAAATTTTTAAGCTAAGAATTGAACCATCCTTCGTTGTAAGTAGGATTTTATCAAGGAATTTAAATTTTCTTAAGTATTAAGGTAAGGTCACTAGATTTAGCACCTTGAGTTCCAAATGAGCTTAATTGGAAATAGCAAAATCTAAAATTTTGCATGTTATGCTTAAGTTATGAGTTTTGGGGCAAATTCAAACGACTATAACCTTAGTACATGATGAGTTAGGTAGGCTACAAGATATCTAATGAAAGGTCTTTGAATTATCTTTCCAACGCCACTGAGATTGATAAGTTTTGAGGTTGGATGAGTGAGATATGCCCTTTTGAAGTTAAGGTGTCCAATTAAGGACAGTTATCCAAAAATAATGAGGGTATTTTGGTCTTTTCCGTACCAAATCAGATTGAATTCATTTTTAGTAAGGTTTTAGAGTCTAATATGATTAGGATCAATTTTATAATTCTAATATACCCCTAGGGTTTTAGTTGAGAGTTCAAGAAGAGAAAAGAAGAGAAAAGAGGAGAAAAGTGGAGAGGATCAAATTGTTCGTCCAGGTTCTTCAGTTTTGTTGCGGATTTTCGCCATGGATTTAATCCCTAAGAGGTATGTAAGCTTTCTTAGTGTTGGGTCTATTCACTCACACGCCAATCATGTTATTTTCAGCGCAAATTTAAGTCTTGAAGTTGAAAGATTAGAGTTCCTGATGAGTTCTTGATAATTGTTCTTAAAGTTTCCTTATTGATTAAGTTTTGATGTAAGATTCTACTTGGGTCAAATTCAAACAACCATATCTCTTAAAATATAAATAGTTACATGAACCATAACCTATTAAATTAAAGGTATTTGAATCTACATTCCAACTCTACTAATTTCGCGTCAATCCAATTTCTGAGTAAAAAGTTATGACTATTTTAGTAACCTATACAATGTTGTTACGAATTTAGCCGATAGGAAAACATTAAAAAGGCTTGTTTTTATTTTTTTACCTCCAAGAAAACCCTAAACGAATTTCTTGACTAATAAAAGGCTTAAAATAATCAGATTATCATCTTTTAGTCCATCATTCTCTTCTCTCTCAAACCCTAGTGCAAAACCCTAAGGAAAAATCAAAGTAGAAGAATCTATTCAAGATTTTTTCAATCTTTTTCAAGATTCTTCTTCAAGGTAAGTTTTTCTCCAAGAATTCCATTATTTCCAACTCAAGTTCCTCCATACAATCATAAATCACTAATGAAAATCATAAATCTTGGCCATAGAGATTTCAAGAATCTAATTCAAGAATCTCAAGAAAGATTTTCTTGATTGTTTACCTTTAAGATAGGGTTTCAAGGTTTCTAATCAAGTTCTTCTTCAAGATTCTTCAAGAACCGTGTTTTTTTAAGTATGTAAGACTATCATAGTGTTGGACTAGTTCTTCCTCATGCCCTACATCTACTTTCAGATCAGTAAAAGAGTAATCTAGAATACTTTCCCTAGATTTGAATATTCTTGAGATAAGTTGATTTTGAGTTCTTGAATTCATATTTTTTTTAAAAGCTCTATTCCTAATTATCGAATTTCTATATTGTTATTGAGATCCTTCATATCATGAATCATAACTCTTGAATTCATAATTCAAATTCAAGAAAGAGTTAAGAGTAGAGTTCAAGAATGTCTTTGAGTTCAATTGTGAACTTTCGAGATCAACTATCACTTTGATCTTGAGGAAGTAAGTATGAGAATGAATAGAATCGCATACACGAGTCCCATATCGTTATGTAGACCCTTGAGTCAAATCGCTCATAACCATAAATTCCACATGAACTCCATCGCTTGAGTACCTTTGAGAGAAGTAATATTTTCAAGTTCTAAGTCTTGAGTATTGAGTTCCTAACCCTTTGAGACTATATTCCAAATCATGATCATTGCACGCTACTCGTGAAGTCTTTGAGTTGAGTAGTTCATGCTCATAATTCCGCATGAACTCTATAAGCTTTGAGCACTTGAGATGAGAAGTATCTTTGAGTCCTTGAGTCGAGTAGTTCATGCCCACACTCGCATGAACCCTCCGAGTCGAGCATTCTTGAAATGAGTATTATCATTGAAGTTCTTGAGTTTCGAGTATTGAGTTCTATGTATGGTTATTTAAAACCTTGAATTGAGTCGCTCACGTCCATAATTCGCATGAACTCTATTTTAAAAGTCTTTTGCAAATGCTTTAAACTTGTTTTAAGACTTGAGTTTTGAGTCGAGTAAAGAGTGAAATTCATTTCTTCAAAAGAGTATATGGGGACTATGTATTCCCAAAGAGTAAATATTTTCATATTTAAACAAGAAAGGAAACATTGATTTCCAACAGCTTGAGCTAGTTTTTCAAGAAAGAGTAAATGCTTTAATATTTAAGCAAGAGAGGAACCACTGATTTCCTAGAGAGCCTTTGTGCTTGTTTTTGAGTAATTATCTCAAACCACAGAAAGAGTTATGTTTTTAAACATATGATCTAGTTATGTTTAAAATAATCAGATTATCATCTTTTAGGTATATATATATATATATATATATATATATATATATACATATATATTCACATTGATGCTCATTACCCACGTCTGACCATTATTAATTCTAATTATACCTATCAGGTATTATAAATAAAGCACACCTACATAAATTATATCAAAAAGGAAGAAAAATTAAATAATATTTAAAAAATACAGTAACGTGTGTATTTGAAACTGTATTTGGAAAGATAACAAGTAAGAAAATTTAATATCATAATTATCATTCCAAAAAATTAGGCATACAACCCCAAAAAGAAGGAGAGAAGTAAATCGAAATTAATTAATTAAATAAAATTCGAAAATTATTTTTTCTATTACGTTTGTAATTAAAAAGAAGTATGTACATATATTGTTAATAAAGTCTTAAGTAGTACTCCATCCGTTCAATTTTACTTGTCAAACTTTGAGCTAGCACACACATTAAGAAAATAATTATTGATATAGGTACTTTAATTACCAAACTATCCATATTAAATGATGTCTTGAAATATGATTTGGAAAATAAGTATTTAATGTTGAGGGTAGAACATGAAAAAAATTGTTGTCTTTTCTTGATATGCCAAAAGTGACAAGGAAAAATGAAAATCTATTTTAGGAATAAGTGACAAGTAAAAGTGAATGGAAGGAGTATATTATTGTAATTTTTACTTTTCTTTTTCCTAAAACATATTGTTTCTTTTACTAAATTAACAATAGTAATTAGTCAAAGAATTCGGTAAAGAAAATATAAAATTAACACAAGAAATATCGTCCTCAAACTTTAATAACCAACTATTGGAATCGAATAAATTAGAAAGAAAAATTTAAAGAGAGAATGAATGATAACTCTTTGTATTGATTCTTGCATTGATTCAAAAGAAGAATACATCACTATTTATAAATAATTAAAGAGAATAAAATATATTATTTTCCTTCTAGATACTAAACTAAAAGGAAACTAAATATTTTGCAATTAATGTAAACCCTAGACTTGAAAGGAAATTAAATAGTATAGAATATATTTTTTTAGACTAAAAAGAAAAAGGTAAAAAGATTCTACCAAATTTCAACATTCCCCTCAAACTCAAGTTGGTGTATCCTACTTGAGTTTGAACACTTAATTATTTTTAAAAAATATGTTCTCCTTGTTTTTGTTGTGGCAATTAATAGAATTCATCCTCCCATTTTTCTTTCTACTAATAGCGCCTGTGATTTATCTTGAGTATCTCTGAACTTACACACTTCTGTAACATGACCTATTTGTTTGCAATTTCCACATAATGCATCAGATCTCCACCAACAAATTTTTTTCAAGTGTGTTTTCTTTTTGCAATATTTGCAAGGAGGGCAATCAACTTTTCTTTTTTGATAGTTTGCATAAAAGATACCTTCAACAACTTTATCTTGTCTAAAAGCTCTTCTTTGATTCTTGCATTGATTCAAATAGAAGAATACATCACTATTTATAAATGGTTAAAAAGAAATATTATTTTCCTTCTTAATACTAAATTAAAAGGAAACTAAATATTTTTCAATTATGTAAATCCTAGACTTGAAAGGAAATTAAATACTATAGAAGATTTTCTTAAACTAAAAAAAGTAAAAGATTCTACCAAATTCCAACACCAACATATTCTCAAATAGAGAAATATTATGAAAAGAAAACTCCCTACATATCGTTCCAGAACTCTAATTTTCTTCACCTCATTATATATAAAGTTCTCTGTATATATATGTTCGTTCCATAAATTCATCTAGTTTAATGTGGACAATTTAGTTACATTTTTAAATTATAGATAGTCATTTTTAATTAGACACACTATTTAAAATACTAATCAAGTGTACGTGTTTTGTAATGAGTGTATCGTGTTATTAATAGCTTTTTTAAAAAAATATATAAAAATTTTAGATAAAAATTACTTAAAAGTGTAACATGATAACTCACTATCATACTAACAATTAAGGAACAACATTAAATGTAGTGAACAAAATTTTGTAATGGATATCAAAGTCAAAATTATGTTGATATTGATACACAAAAATGCACACTAAATGATAAGGTAAAGAAAAAGAACTAAAATATATAAGACTAATAATATAACACATTTAGTTATAAAAATCAACAATAATAAAAAAAAAAAAAAAAAGAAGAAGAAGATCCAAATATATTTGAACTTTAACCAAATTGTTGTAATAATCCCAAACTTCGTAGACCTATTACCCTCGCACTATTTAATAGTGTATTTTAAAGAGGGAAAAGGACAAATATACTCAAACTATCATAATGGTATGTAGATATTCTTTGTCATATTGGGACATCGTGCCCTCGTAAAAAACTAGAGCATATATACCCTTTATACTAAAAGACATACACGTGTCATAATCATATCCACCGACCCGACATTTACTAAATTTTGATCGACGGATAAGCTTGCACCATGTCCCTATTTAGTCTTTCGTTAGAGTGGAGGGCATATATGCTCTAGTTTTTGGATGACAGGCACCAATGTCCTAAAAGTATGACAGAGGGTATCCGATACCATTTATGATAGCTTAGGTATATTGTCACGACCTAGGGGTACCTTTAGATGTAACAAGGTGTATAGAACCCCAAGGACTCCATACAAGCCACTTAGTCCTCATAACATAAGAAATAGAAAATTTAGAGTAAAAATATTTCAAGTCTAAAAAATTCTTTATAAAAGAAAGCTAAGTCTAGACACTTGTCTCATCATAGTCATCTATTATAATTGAATGAAATTGGGACTAGCCCATACATCATGTCCAAAAGGAAAATACAATGAAAAGGAACTAAACAATAAACTCGCCCTGAAGCACGAGGACTCACCAAAGCTCGAAATCTCAAGATCAACACTTAGCCACGAAACTGATCCTAACTGCAGTGGAAAAAATGTAGGCAAGAGTATGTGTGAGTACAAAAATGCACGAAGTATGATAACTATGCAAGAAACATTTAAAACATGCTAAAAAGAGACATTTCATTTCAAAGCATGCAATTTACCAAGTTTAAACATCATCATAGATATAGTTGGAAAACATAAGTCATAACATCCTCTTTCTATGCAAGCTAGCATCATCTTTAAAACCTTTGAACACTACGAGATACTTCTTGAATCATGTCTTAGTTCATTATTAATCTTGTTGTGGAAAATATTCCTTAACTAACATTGAGACCGTGTAAGCTATAATCACACGACTGAGTCTACACTCGATGTAGCCTTGACTCAAGAACCATTACCCATCCCCAAGTGAACTCTCATCTTGACTGACTACAAGCGGAAGACTAACTTATGCATGCAAAAGCTTAAAAACTGAAATGATTAACCGTGAATAAAAATAATATATTCAACTCGCCAAAAAAATAGGCAACTTAAATCTTTAAAACATTTAACAAGATAAATGAAATAGGCTTCTGAAACTCTATTGTCTATCTATGAAGCCTCTAACTGACAAAGATGGAAGTCGAGACAAAACCCATGACATCCTAACAACTGATATAACTGAAAGTACAAATGGAACCCTTCGAAAGCAAGGAGGCTCACCATAGCTAACTCGAACTCCATGTGGTATCAACGAAGCTCTTATTGATGATCTTGAATAGATGTATTTGCATCATGAAATGATGCAGGCCAAATGGCTCAGTACATGGAATGTACGAGCATGTAAGGGGAATTCTAAAGCATAACATAAGCTTGAACTTGATAAAAAGGAAACATACTTACTTCTTCTTAACTCACTCAACTAAATTCAACTCAAGAATAAGATACTCAACTCAAAGATAAGATATTCAACTCAGTGAAATACGACTCAACTCAATAATAGGACACTCGACTCTAGATACTCAACTCAATATAAAACGACAATAAGAGATGCAATATATGGAAAATTTTTAAAACAGTAGAAAGCAACTCAATGTATTTAAGAATACAATATACTCAGTTTGTATGCAAGGATACAAAATAAACTCTGTTTGTATATGAAAATACAAAATAAACTCTATGTATATAAGAATACAAAATAATCTTTGTGGGAGTTTCTGTAACCGACAACCATCACTTATGAGCTATGTGATGATACAACGTTTTGCCTCACACTGCCAAGATCTTCCTATACCTTGCCAGGGGTATAGAATCTAACTACTAAGTGGATCCACTAGTCTATGCTAAAAAGCACTAAGAAATCATTTAAAAGTATGACTCGCTTCTACCCACGCTTGGTTACATGGTTTATGGGGCCGTGAGTTGTCCGAACCTCCCCATATCGGTGCTCAATACTACTCCCAAAACATAACTAGATCATATGTTTAAAAACATAACTCTTTCTGTGGTTTGAGATAATTACTCAAAAACAAGCACAAAGGCTCTCTAGGAAATCAGTGGTTCCTCTCTTGCTTAAATATTAAAGCATTTACTCTTTACTCAAAACTAGCTCAAAGCTCATTGAAATCAATGTTTCCTTTCTTGTTTAAATATGAAAATATTTACTCTTTGGGAATACATAGTCCCCATATACTCTTTTGAAGAAATGAATTTCACTCTTTACTCAACTCAAAACTCAAGTCTTAAAACAAGTTTAAAGCATTTGCAAAAGACTTTTTAAAATAGAGTTCATGCCGAATTATGGACGTGAACGACTCAATTCAAGGTTTTAAATAACCATACATAGAACTCAATACTCGAAACTCAAGAACTTCAATGATAATACTCATTTCAAGAATGCTCGACTCAGAGGGTTCATGCAGAATTGTGGGCATGAACTACTCAACTCAAGGACTCAAAGATACTTCTCATCTCAAGACTGCTCGACTTATAGAGTTCATGCGGAATTATGAGCATGAACTACTCAACTCAAAGACTTCACGAGTAACGGCAATGATCCCATGATTTGGAATATAGTCTCAAAGGGTTAGGAACTCAATACTCAAGACTTAGAACTTGAAAATATTACTTCTCTCAAAGGTACTCAACTGATGGAGTTCATGTGGAATTTATGGTTATGAACGATTTGACTCAAGGGTCTACATAACGATATGGGACTCGTGTATACGATTCTATTCATTCTCATACTTACTTCCTCAAGATCAAAGTGATAGTTGATCTCAAAGGATTCACAATTGAACTCAAAGACATTCTTGAACTCTACTTTAACTCTTTCTTGAATTTGAATTATGAATTCAAGAGTTATGATTCATGATATGAAGGATCTCAATAACAATATAGAAATTGATAATTAGGAATAGAGCTTTTAAAAAAATATGAATTCAAGAACTCAAAATCAACTTATCTCAAGAATATTCAAATCTAGGGAAAGTATTCTAGATTACTCTTTTACCGATCGAAAGTAGACGTAGGGCATGAGGAAGAACTAGTCCAACACTATGATAGTCTTACATACTTAAAAACACGGTTCTTGAAGAATCTTGAAGAAGAACTTGATTAGAAACCTTGAAACCCTATCTTTAAAGGTAACAATCAAGAAAATCTTTCTTGAGATTCTTGAAATCTCTATGGCCAAGATTTATGATTTTCATTAGTGATTTATGATTGTATGGAGGAACTTGAGTTGGAAATAATGGAATTCTTGGAGAAAACTTACCTTGAAGAAGAATCTTGAAAGATTGAAAATCTTGAATAGATTCTTCTACTTTGATTTTTCCTTAGGGTTTTGCACTAGGGTTTGAGAGAGAAGAGAATGATGGACTAAAAGATGATAACTGATTATTTTAAGCCTTTATTAGTCAAGAAATTCGTTTAGGTTTTCTTTTGTTTGGTTGATATCAAATTAGGCACTTACACCACATTGGGCACTCCAGATCTTACCCAACAACACAAAATTAGGCACTTACACCACATTATCGCTGAATGAATATCAAATAAAATGGAAACACAATTCATCATCACGCATCACTATCATGCAAAATTATCCCTTCCCATGATTTCCAACCATTACCGATCATTCTAAAATAAGAGTTTCCCCACATAATGGAGTTAGATTAACCTCTTGTGGGTCAGTGAACTGGAAAGTTATCGACCTTGAAACTACCCTCGTTCTTCAAACAAAGTCAAGCGCAATCGAGAGACAATTTGAAAATTCTTTGTAAGTAATATCAAATATAAGAGTGTGAAAACTTGCCCCCTGACGAAGAGATAAAATGTAGTATTTATACAAGAAGAATGACAGAATTTTTAAAATTCAAAATTTGGACGTATGAGTCATGAGTTAGAGTACGTAACAGATGGAATGGTGGAAGATGATTTTGACACTATAGCTTGGTTAGTAATTTCACAAAAAATGGTGGTTGGTTTGACAAAAATTAAAAGAGGACTACTTTGGTCATTAAAGAGGTATTCTAGAAAATTTTATGTGTTGGGCTAAATGAGATATATTTGTTATGGGTTTGAGACAAATGCAGAGTGTGTGTGTGTGTTTACGACATATAAGTACATACCATACATATTTGAATACTATGAGGTCAGATGTCGGTCATTAAGGTTATTGTAGTTCTAGTTTCAAGTGGTATCTCTATTATTATTTTTACCTCAACTACTTATGACCTTACTTTATGTCTTATATATCAGTATATTTTTATTCGTACAGACATTTCATTGCCTGGGGAACAGTGTCTTGATTGGCCTTTCCAATAGGGTAGTTGTCTCAGCTAAGGATTGATAAGCTCCATTCTTCTTGAAGTTGCTGGTCTGTAGATTTTGCATACTTGCATTTTGCATATAGTTATTGATATTGTCGGGGCTTTGTCTGAATCAACTGAGTTGTAGTATTCACAGAGACTTATGGACATACTCTATTAGGTCTTTTCAATATTCATTTATGGCGTTATCGGCTTCTATATATATGATTTCAGTTATTGCATCGTCAACTTGCTAGTTGTTTATTTGTTAAGTTGGCGTTGTTGACTTTCATTATGTTACTGATGTTGTTGCGACCTCACCGCTTTAGTTATCTTGTTTCAACAGCTTTATCGTGATGGCCTTGTCGCCCTCGCTCCTTTCAATTATGTTATAGTGGCTAACTCGATCGAATAAGGTATCTCGATGTCGCTTTGCCTCCCTAATTGGGGCAAGACCGTCCTCTTGTAGACCTCCCTGAAAAAGACATCATGTATATTCCTCCATGAGGCACCCATAAGTTCACGAGACTCATATCACCCTCCAATAAAACAAAAAAACTAATTCCTTCGATTGCAACAAGTTCATCAAAGAGGAGATACGTGAAATCCATAACATATGCAAAGCTAAAGAGGAATGATGCAGAAATACTAAAGCAAGATCGTGGTGTTAATGACCGATTTGAAGAACAAATTTTTTTCACTTTTCGATACATTTCATTAGTTATTAAAGAAAATGAGGGAATAATTTGTTTGGGAGGAAATTTCATAAAATGGGCGATCTAGACTAGGGTACATGGTTAAATCAAAACTAGAGAAATATTGATTCTTCCTACCTTAGGTTGAAGAAAGTTTCAAGATCCTGCCTTCCGACATGACCAAGATTAGTATATCCTTAATATAATCAATCGCCACTCAGAGTGGATAGCTTGCATGATCTCTCATCGAAAAACAAGGCGCTTTATAATAAATACTCTCATAATGACCATCAATCGATCACCATTCTATTTTGAGTTTAGCATCGACCGCCTTAATAAGTTTCGAGCCTAATGTCGATCAAACATGTGCTAGGTAGCCTTTCAAAATTAATGTATAGTTTTTCACATTATGACTTAGACTTGACCTTTTGGCCTATAATTGCGCTTCTCTTCGAATGAAGGGATGACATCGAACTTGCTCTAAAAACATTATTAGATTTGTTCTCTTAAGGTTCTAATGAAAGAAAACTTTTGACCTTTTCTCTTTATATTTTTTCTTTTGTTTCTTTGAGTAATTTACACTATTGTACCCGGTCTCTACTTTGTTGGTTCAAACAAAGGGAAATTAAGTTAATTGATTTAATCCACTTGTCTTTTAACCCTATTTTAACAAATTATACTATTAACCAAAATGACAGCCTATTTTATAAACGATTACACTAAGGTGAAAGTCATATATTACCATTAAAATAAGAGTGTGCAAGTTGGGGTTACAACTACTTAGCTCTAGTTCTGAATTGAGCTATAATTATAAATTATCTAAATTCAAGATTTGCACTAAACTAATAAATAAATAACGCATATATTTGCATAAAAATTATTTTCTAACCTTAGTTATAACTAAATTCCTACTTAAATTGATAAATTGCTTTCTCTTTTAGTTTTTTAAAAATAATTCTTTAATTTCAATTTTACATGTAATACGCTTAAAATCACAAGATTAAAGAATTTTTAAGTATATTCTACCCATTTTTCAAAAAATAGGAATAAAGTCCTCCTTTCACAATTTTTGCCCTAAATCATAAGAACCAAAAAGACCACAAATAACAAGCGTTGATTTGACGCCACCGTAGGCGGCCGTCTGTTCCTTCCTATATATACAAAAACCCTACACCTCCAATATCGACTGGTTATCTTGGGCTTAGTAACTACACGAGTTCATCGGAAAATGGACCCTAACGAACTAGCAAAGGCATTCGTGGAGCACTACTACTCCACCTTCGATACCAACAGGGCTGGGCTTGGAAATCTGTATCAAGAAGGTTCCATGTTGACGTTCGAAGGCATTAAAACTCAAGGTTCACAAAATATTGTGGCTAAACTTACTAGCCTTCCCTTTCAGCAGTGTCAGCATACTATCACTACAATTGATTGTCAGCCTTCTGGTCCTGCTGGTGGCATGATTGTTGTCGTCTCCGGTCATCTCCAGCTCGCCGGTGAACAACATGCTCTTAAGTTTGGCCAGGTTCTAAAAATTTTCCGATTTGGGTTTGTTTTGTTAGTGCAATTTATGATTTATTCTTTACTGGGGTTTGTTTATTTTTTCGAGAATTATCTATTTAAGGATTGCGTGCCTTGAAGCTGAATTTTGTTTGGGAATAGAAAAAACTTGAGATAAATAATCAATATTATAATGGAAATTTATCAAAATTCATACTCAGGAAATGTATATAAAGTTTTGTTTTGAATGCTAAGTGGTGGAAATGAGAATGGTGAGCCTCTAGCTTGAGTTGAATTACTTTGGTATTTGGATTAACAATTTTCCTGAGCAATTTTTAACAATTCTGAGCAATGTGAATAAGGTTATTTGATTCCTAATATTGCTTGCTGCTAGAGTCTTTTGCTCATAAAGTACTACGAACACAGTTAGGCTTCTACTTCTTCCTTGTCTAGTAATCTCTTCAGATTACATTTATGTTTTATGTGTGCAAACATGGGCATTGTTCATTCTAATAACAGAGGGCAGAAATTGCTTAGTTTCAGAACTTACAAGTTTGCATTAGTCTGATACGACGGCTGTGCTTCAATTCAAACATCTTTACATTCCGTTTCGTGTCATTTCAAAGTACATGGTGTATATGATGTTCTTTTCATTTATCAAAATGTAATACTGTATTCTTTTTTGTTTCCAATGCTTGAAACAGCCTCTCACTACCATAAAAGGGTTGGTGTTTTTCTTTACCTTTCAGAAGATAATACAATATTGATAGGGGCTTGGTTAGTGTATATTGAGCTTGGGTTTGTTAAGTTTCATATGATCGTCTCCGTCATAGTAGATTTTTTAATTAATGACTCCCTTTGAGTAGAGTTTTTTTTTTTGACAATTGGTAAGTAGTAGTATTCTTCAGCATTAGGGAAGGCTGGCCACCTTCAAAATAGGTTACAACCATGTTCCAAAAATTTTTTTACAACCTTCCTATCTTTGATTTGATCTACATCTTTATGCATTATTGTTTACACCAAAAGAGTAAAGATACTAAACAATTCCATTTGACTTTGTGGATGGAATTGATTCTATCTTGAAAATATCTACCATTCCTTTTTCTCTTGACAGCCCACCAAATACACGAAGGAATCAATTTCCACCATCTCTTTTGAGTCTTGCTCCCCCCCCCCCCCCTAATCCAGCAGCTAAAGAGGTTGGAAGTATGTGCTGGCATGGTCCAGCTTTGGCCAGAGATGTTTAGGAAAACCTCCCATAGTTGGGTAGTGTACTTACAATGTAAGACTCCCTCATAGTAGACTTTAATGTGCAACTTGATTTAATTGATTTCTTATTCTCAAACATTTTTATTGATGCACTCTCAGTGAGTTTATTGGACGTTAGCTTTGTTAGGGTTATCATTATAGGAATTGTGGATAGAAAATCAGTTATTATTGTTAAAGCTACCGGGATCGATCTCTGTGGAACTTGGGTTAGCATTTTAGGAATTGTTGATAGAAAATCAGTTTTTATTGTTAAAGCTACCGGGATCGATCGCTGTGGAACTTGTGCTTGTAGATTGTATCTCTTGTACCACTCCGGTGAAGGTATCTTTGTTCAATGTGTAAACAAACTATTGGGAACCTTTATGTCACATGTTGTATAAGCCTTTGGGCAGCCCTGGCCAAACTCCCAATAATGCGGTTTAAAGAAAAGGAAACAGAAATTTAATCTTGACTCAGGCATGACTTAGTTTCAGATTTAACCTCTTTATTCTGATGGAAATTTTGGTAAAACTTTCATATATGTGGTGAATGGCCCTCAGCTAAATTTAACCCCCTTATCTGCAATGAATTTAAATAACACCAACTGTTCCTATATAACTTGTTACATTTAAAGCAAAGAATTCTTAAGAACTTATTACATTCCTGGTATGTGACTCACAGGATCTGTTTCAAAAATTGAACATTATTTTGTCCTTGATGACACTTTGATAATTTGTTATTCTCTGTGGCTTAAACTTCCAATTTTCCTTTTCTTGCAGATGTTTCATCTGATGCCAACACCACAAGGAAGCTTCTACGTCTTCAATGACATATTCCGGTTGAATTATGGCTGATATGCTCAAGATGAATGCAACTCATGTTAATTTGTTCAGTCTTTTTCAAGTTTTAGACTTTTGTATGAAATTCAAGTTTCTTGAAATAGTGATATTGTGTCTCCCCTTCATGTACTTGTTTTAGAAAATGCTATGATTTAATGTTTTCAAGTTGCTCCGGTTTCTGCTAAGTTGATGTTTACTCATTGGAGAATGACTTTTTGATGACATCAATCTACCTGTATTGAAGATCAAAACATGTCATTGGTTTGTTAAGTTTATGCTGGAAACAAATTATGGAAAAGTATACTAGTATACTGCACCATGAATCCATGCTTCAACCAAACCAATCCTAATAATACCTTATATTATTCATACGGTTTACAATATTACATGCATGAGTTGTTGTGTTTTGAATTACTTGTGTAAAAACTGAATGGAAAATGCTAGTCTTCTTCATTGATGAAGTCGAAAGAGGCCAACTCCATATGTGGAAGCTCTGGAGCTTTTAGCTTTGGGAGAGACATAGCTTCAACTTGATGTTTAAGCTGTTTTGCAGAGTTGTTTAGATCGCGGTCTCGACCATTTAATACAGGTGGAGGGCCTTTAATCCAGCCTGTAAGCATACTAGTAATGGATCTAAAGGGATGATTTAATCCATCTTTCATTTTCAAAATGATAGAAACCTCAGATAGTTGCCATGTCAAGGTGAGGACAATCATGACTGATAAAAGACATTGAGTGATAAAATTCTGCTTCTGTATCTTCCTTAGCTCTTTCACAACCTTTTCTTCTTTTACTTCTTCTTCAGCTTCAAGTTCAACTGGTGCATCTTGTAAGTTGGTTGATTCATTCATGTGATCAAATTGAGATTCTTCTTTTAGTGTATCCAGCTGTAAAGAATCAGAGTAATACAAAAAGTAGCTCATGAAAACTGGACACAAAAGGGAGTTGCGCAATATGGGGAACTGAACTTGTTTAATCTCTTTATGATCATAACATATGTCACATGATCCTTTAACATAGAAACACAAATAGTTGAAAATTTCATACCTGAGTTAAAAGTTGTGAGAGGAGTTGGTGGCGGTGGTCGGTTTCTTCATCAACAGCAACAGCAACAGCAACGAAGCTGTCATCAAGAAGATGACATGTTTTTGATTGGAGTTGTTCATGATTTATTAATTGGTTGATTGCTTTCTGTATGAGTTCCACTTTCTTCACCCTTTCTCTTTCCCTTTCCATAATTTCCTTCTTTCATTCAAAGAGAGACGTGTTGATTTGTGGCTGTGGATGTAGGTCATACAAATGGTTTATAATAGAGTGTGAGAAAGAGTCAACAGCTACCTCAATCCACTTCAGCTTCTGCCGTTAACATTAACCATTCATCACTTCACACGTATCAATTCTTTTGCATATATATTTTTAATTGCAAAACTGCAACCAAACAAGTATTAAGTCATGTTGATATATATATATATATATATTAATAACTCATCTCTTTTATTCAAACAAACAAGGTATTGATTATGCTGAATTTTGCAAGGAAATTACTTTTCCAATTTGAACAACCAACGCTTTGTCAGGAGGGGTCGTTTGGCAGAGTAATGTATGCATTAACTTTATGTATTACTAATATCTTGTTTAGTACTTTTTTTCGACCTAACATAACTAATGCAAATATTAGTTATACACTTTATGTAGTATTATTTTCCAATCTATGTATAGCTAATGTAAACATTTGTTATACACTCTATCAGATATTGTATATTAAGGTGTATTACTAATACCATAGATTCTAGATATTAGTAATGCAGTGATTTTAATGCATGCATTAGCATGGTTAAAACCAATTGCCCTTTAAAACAATTTTGACATCTTTTCCACCATAATTGTGAAAGGTATCTTGTAAATAATTTTTTTTATGCAATAAATGCTATTCTTAATGCACCAAACCAAATAATGCATAAAAATAATTTATCTATAATTAATGCAAGCAGTATTTTTGGGTTTCACTTATCAATTTTTGGAGAAAAATAAATAAACATTTCACCAAGTAAGTAAATTTAGTTGCGTTTCTTTTTTTTTTTTTTCTCTTATCAAGATAATGAGATGATACATTTTTTAACTTCATTCAAGTTTGAGTATCAACAAGTGAGATTCCACACGAATAGTGAAATCCGTCAATTTAGAAGGGTTGAGATTGATTTTATAACCAAATAGGCAGTCATGCAAGTGACTATACCACAACCTACCCCTAGCATTTACCCTTTTTAAAGATCTACTTTTAGCACCGAAAAGATGCTCAAGCACAAAAGTACATGTTAGAGAAGAAAAATAAAACTTCCAAGCTAATCTTGCAGGCATCCAATATTATAAAGTTAAAGTTTTGAACCTATAAAACCTATACACATTATGAACAGCAGCACCTACAAAATACATACCTTACAATGACTTACAAATTGAAATAACCAAACTTCAATGTATAATTGTTGAACCTACTGAAACTAGTTTGGATGACAATGAAGAGGTCAGTTGGATAAATAACTAGGGAACTGGTATATGTCATCATTTTCCATGTTAGACATGTCTCCATGAGCAGTTGATGCTGTTTCACTGTCCGCTCCTTCAAGTTCAGCCTGCCGTGCAACGAAGATTATTAGTTTATTTGATTTTCCATATTTTGAACTATCAAAGCAGAACTAAATGCTTCTCAAAAAAAAAAAAAAAAAAAAAAAAAAAAAAAAGCAGAACTAAATGCTCCCTATCCCCCTCGTTAAAATTGAAAATTTTCTTCAAAAGAATGGAGTATGCTGTGGACAAAACAAATGAATCAAGAAGCTAATTATGTTTCCACCCCTATCCCCAGATAGGCTGTAAATAATTCAGACACAAGAACATTCATTCACTCATATTTTTCCAGTTGCATAGACACTGCCACCAATATCCTCATATATGGATTTTAGTTTGTCCTTGTTCAATAGCAAACGATGTAGCTACTCCAGAACCTAACTATTTTTACGACAACATCTTCTCTAAAGCCATGAAATCAAATATTTACATTTATGTGATACTAGGAGATGGGAATAACAAAAACCTTTTTTTCCATCCTTTCAAGAAAAGGTAAAAGAAAATTTAAAGCATAATGGAATATATACTTAATGCATTTGTGCCCCTAAAATCTCACAAAGGTGATAGAGAACAGATTTAGTTCATTCCCAGAATGATGTACATAAAGCATTCCAAATCAAAATACTAAGTAAACATTCACCTATTGGAAGTTCACTAGCTCATGTATATAAATCACAAAAATGACGTAGTAAAATGATTCTTTAGCTTACCTTAGCTTGCCGATACTTCTCAAGAATCCGATGATATTGCTGACGTGCCCCTGGAGATTCAACCATTGATAGAACTCTCGAGACAGCCTCGTCAAGAGCAGCATCAACTTTTTGTTTGCGGAACACCTTTAGAATGTCTTCATCCTCAATTTCATCAATTGATTCTGTGTCATGTCGAAATCCCCGGAGACCAACACCTCGTCGACGCCACCTTAGCACCACCTTCTCCAAGATTCCAACAGCCCAACATACCTTGTATTGCTTCCTAACCTGATAGCCTCGTACATGAGCCTGCCATGGAAATCACCTGGAAGTCACTTTCTCTGCTGAACAAATTATTTTCTAATCTCCAAACATTTTCCATCCTCCACCCTCCCAAAAACCAAAAAAAAAAAATAACAAATTGAAGAATGTTCCCAACTTATATAATATTATTCCTCCCCCCCCTCCTCCCCCACCCCCAAGATAAATATGATTACACTTCTTTATTAGTGAGAGATTGTATTTGAAGTCTATGACCGCTTAACTATCATATTTTTGAGTATAATGAGGTTTAAAATATCAATCTTGACTTCAAACATTTAAAGCACCTGTATCTTCACTACTTTCTGGCGGAATGCAAGGAAATCTTTCCGGCCTTTCCATCCTCGATATTTCTTCTGAATAGCTAAGGCTGCTGAGTTGTAGTCTCGCGGGTTGCGGAACGCCAACTTTGATGCAGCTGAAAGCCCCTGAATATCGTTTGAGAGGATACCATATTCATCTCCACTAGCAGAGACACCAAATTCTCTCTGTTGTCTTTTGCGGAACGAATGTGCTCGGAATGCAGACTGTATACGAGCAGCAGCCTGAGCTGCATTACGGACTGCAGCTAAAGTGTCCTTTAAAGAACACTGATCCTCATTTATGGTGGCACTTGTGTTTGATATGCTACTAATAGTTCTCTCTGCCTCCACATCAGCAGTACCTTTTGAGAGCTCACTCTCCTCTAAAGTGAGGGATGAAAGATGACTGGTGAGAGCTACCTCTGAAAGATATCCTGCAAGTCCCTTATGACCGCAGCTGGAAGCAATTGATGCAGCAGTTTTACCAACTGGATCTCGTGAAGAGGGATCTGTAACAGCTCCAGCCGATGCCCCAGATGCGATGAGCGAAGCAACCATTTTTTCCCTGTCACAGATATGGATATTTAGTCAGCTGGCTATTTATGGGTACCACACATAAGGCCCTTGTAGAGAACATAGATTGTCAAAAGAAAATCCACTACACATGCAAACACAGACAGACATATAAAGGGAGAAAGATTCAAGGAGTTCACCCTGATATCTCTCTCTTTAATATTATTGTTATGTTCCTTTCTTGAATAATCAAGAAATCCCTGTCAGCGGTGTAAAATTCGATACTCGGTGCCTAATGGGCCTGTGACGTGCGCCTAACCCAGACCACCCTCATATCTCAACATCCATGAAGTGTTTCAAAGCTGATCTGTCCATTTGATCAATATATTACTCCATAATGAATTTAAAAGGTTGAAAATATTGCCTAATGTGCTCAACTCTAAAATTTCACAAAGGCAAATTAGGAACAACAAAAGCATACCCAATGTAGTCCCACGCAGAGGGGTCTGAGGGTAGTGAATACGCAAACCTTAGCTCTACCTCAGAGATAATGAAGAGAGGTTGTTTCCGATAAAACCCCAGCTCAAGACAAAAACAGTCTAAGCAAAGACATAATGGAAGTACAATAGACAATAAATAGTAACATAACAGTATTACAGCAAAATACTACTACAAAAAACCTACATGAAACAATAGATAGTCACAAAAATCGAAGAACAAGAAACTACAAGAGTAGTCCTAAGACTACTAGTAAGGGCCACAAGACAAAGCACTCCTAAGTCCTATCTACTAGTATGGACACAATCCTACCTACTAACCTTCTATCCGAATTCGTGTCCTCCACACCTTCCTATATAAGATCATGTCCTCGGTAAGCTGCAATTGCACCAAGTCCTGTCTAATCACCTCTCCCAAATATTTCTTTGGTCTACCTCTACCTCTCCTAAATTCATCCATAACTAACCTCTCACACCTCAGCACTGGGGCATCCGTGCATCTCCTCAGCACATGCTTGAACCATCTCAACCTCGCAGCCTGAATCATAGGCAAATTAGGAACGAGACAAAAAGTTTCCGTAAAACTGCTGCAACTGAGTGACTGAGGCAAAATTCAAAATATCATCCATGTTCATACACAAAAAGTAGAAGGTTAGTAGTCTTGATTATCCTTTCCCTCCAGTAGTCGTAGTATTTCTCCAATAGTGCTTGTCCTCAAATACTATCTACTATCTCTTGTACTTTGATTTCGCACTATTTGTTGTAGCTACTGTTTTTTTTTTCAGAATGCTTTGTCATGCATTTTTCTAGTATATGCTTTGATATGCTTTTCCTTAAGTCGGGGTTCTATCGAAAACAACCTCTACACCTCCCAAGGTAGAGGTAAGGTGCGCGCACACTACTCTCCCCAGACCCTACTCATGGGATTACACTGGGTATGTTGTTGTACACAAATGTAGATGCGAGATATGGTTTTTTAATCTTTAAAATAACTGAAAAATCCATAGCCCGATGGTGCACGGAACAAAACTTTTTGGCTGATGCCCCTCTACCTTTCTGCACTTAAATGACAAGCTTTTGTTTGTGTCAAGGTTCGAACACGGGTTACGTACCTAACCCTCATATCACGCATTGCATCTCTTACCACTAGACCAAAGCCCTGGGGGCTAGAAGCGATACATTTTTGACTTCCTAAAAGTTTTATATCCTGCTTCTATTGCTACTGATACCAAACATAACATGCAAACTGAAGTACAGTGCATAGAGAAGTAATTAACCAAACAGCAAAAAACATAGATTACCTCCCAAAGCGTGCAGCCCAGTGCAGGGCCGTCCAGCCATTAATATCACGGAAGTTAACACTGACTCCAGCATTTAGAATTGGGTGCAGCGCCCACTCAAATCCCAATCCAGCAACCATGTGAATTATTCCTTGCTCTTTCTTAGATAAAGAACAGCCTATCTGATTATCTTTTTGTTGCAATTTACAAGAAAGCCACTGCTGGAACTTGTCTTTCAAAAGCTCTTGAAGAAGCCAATCAATGGTTACCATTGGCATTGCAGATCCAAACAAAAGAGATTCAATGATCTGGGACCATGAATCTTCACTTGCTTTGGATTTTTCCAAGAAATCATTGCCTAATTCAGAACTTTCTCCCTTTTGGACAGATAAGTCTGATAAAAGCAGCTGCACAAACCTGACAAGTAACAACAGTTCCTCTGTACTTCCATAAGCTCCTTCTACATCAGGCTGATTATTTCGAGCACAATCATCAGGCTTAACCCGGTATTCAAACTCCCTCACCTCACTGCACGACTCCCGATTGCCACTAGTAACACAGAGGGTGACCTTACCAGGCAAGTGACGAGGAGCTTGACAACAGATGACACCTTCTTGAATGATCTGAACAGGAACTTCAATATCACCAAACATGCAAGTCCACGTGCACTCTGAAGGATTACAAAGAAAAGATCCAATAATAACAATCTGCATTGAACAGCTAGAACGCTCAAAATAATAATAATTTTAAAAACTAGATGAAAATCAGCTGAAAAATATTAAATACAACCATAGTAACTAACTTGTCGATATCCTGAGCATGGTCATACATATAAGGTACATACAGAAGGATTTAAAACAGCTTTCTTGGAAAGCTATCAAAGTTTACATGGATATCTAAGTTTTAAGGGGTTTTGAGCATGAGCATTTCAAAGGTTGATAAAGACCGCTGAATTAGCCATCATGGTTTGGTTGCTGGAGCAAGCAGCAGCTCTTCTTCCTTTTGACCTCTCTATTTCTTTAAATTGCGATATTATTTTTCAGCATCCAGCAATAATGAGCCATATTAAGCCATCAAATAAAAGCATTCCAACTAAGATATTGAAGTAATACCATTTAAAGTAGCCAATTGCAAAATAATGGATATCTGTGTGCTTTGGAAGCCATAATAATCATAAGATATTGGGGCATAGAAAATAGAATACTGAAATTTGAAATGACTAAACAAACATATAAGCAATCCTCTCTACCCAACAAAGGTAGGGTGAAGTCTCTGTATACCCCCACTCTCCCCAAACCTCACTTGTGAGATTATACAACTGCGTATGTTGTTGTAAACATACAAGCAATCCGCTGGGGACATTTTAACATTACTTGCACATGCAGAAAACAAAAGTTCAACGAACACCACAAGTCCAAAACCATGGAGCGCAGACAAATTTTGTGGTACAAACAGCAACAATCAACTAAATCATGACATATACCTTTGTTGCCTCAGATGAATACCCCCAATCAGGGGATATATGTTGAATAGTAAATTTCTGCTTCTGAGCAATAGTTAAGCTCATCTCATCTTCAAGAGAAGTACCAATCTGATCTTGGTCAAATATTGTTGTATATTCATCAGGGTTGGATCCAAAAGTAGTGATAGCAGGAGGATATGTAGGATACGTGAAATCTTCGAGTTGCTTAAAAGCTGGTACAGGAGCTGCAAGGAAATACAAGTTCTCCAGAAATTAACTAATTCCTGACATTCTATATGTAGTCGACATAAATTATCCTCTGGAGGTGAAAAAAAATATTACCCGTCTGAGCCTCCTTGTCACTGAAATCACGCCACTTGTAACTTTCATATGCTTCTATGGCCCTTCTCTCTGATGAGGTTTGAAGCATTGCCTATGGTACGTAAGACATGAAAAAAGATGACTAGGTTTTAAAATTGAATTGTATAGCTGATATGAGTCTATGAGAAGAGGCAGATGTTGTATTTGGCCAGAAGGCCCTGAAATAAGGTCAGATCTCACACTATATTTTGATGTTATATGCATCTACAGTCCTAATGAAACAGAGCTAACTACAAAGTATACATTTCTCACATTCTCATCCAACTTGTGCAAATATTTGGTTTGTGATTCAGCAGCTGCAGAAACCCCGTAGTGATCCAGCATATCCTTCCACATATGACCATCCTGGGTCAGATCTTGATGATGAGATTCATTGCTCTCACCTACAGAGGCACACTCTTATCAGCATACCTTCACATTTATTGCTTCTGAACAATAAACCGATGAGAACTCCATCTAAAGATAAAAATAAGTACAAGAAATAACGCATACAAAAGACAACAACATACCCAGAGAAATTCCATAAGTGGGGTGTAGGGAGGATAGAATGTACACAGACCTTACCACTACCTCATGGAGGTAGAGAGGCTATTTCCGAAAGACCCTCGGCTCAAGTGAAGAAAAAGGCAAAAGTGAAGAAAAGATAGTAAGCAACAAAAAAAGGGTGCAAAGTCTACTAGAAGGGAGCTAAGACAACAACAGAAATACAAAAGACATGGAAGTATATATCCAAGAGGAAGTATCAAGTTGACTGGTGTCAGATCTTAAAAGTTAACACTTCCACTTTTTATTTGATTAGGTAAATAATTTTACGAATAATGGGAAGATCTTCACACAAGCAGTATTCCACAACACAATCATACGGATACAATATTCATTAGTGGATAATTAGAAAATATAAAAGCCTAGAAAATGGTACTACTCAAATCCTATTTGTGCCATGAAAATCTATAACTAGTTATGTGCTTAAAATTAATGGAATAACTCTAATGGTGTACATTTTTTCACTAACTCTAAAAGGACCTTCAGATGCTGATGTACCAATCAACATTAACTTCAGGTGAAATGATTAGGGAATAAAAAAAATTAAAAAAACACACAGTTGCAAACACTTCAAAATAAATAAAAAAACTACTGTTAAGAATCCAGGTCAACAGTTTCAAGCCCAAGAACAAGCAGCCAGCCGCACCAAACAAATTGACAGAAATATCTACCTAGTTCATGACCAAGCACAAATAAGTATGAAAATCCCCAAGCTTTGAATTACCAATACTAGAAATCCAAAGCAGAGAATCATAAGGATCCATATGTCCAGAAGGTATAGCTCTTACCTCAGCTTTTTCTTTAAAATCAGAGACACTTCCAATTTCCTACTGACATAGGAAAGCAAAGGGAGAACTAGACGTATCTTGCTAGGCAAAGACAGGTTAGAGTGCATTCTACAATAGTATCAAGGCATAAAAATGACAAACCTGAATGATGTTGCAAGAGCAGACTGTTTGAATTCCCCTGCATCTGGATAAGTGAACTGTCGTCATTAATTGCATCAGCATAGAGGGGATCAATTTCTTTGAAGCTGTCATCATTTAAACTTAACTGCTCCTCGAGCCTTCGCAATGCTTGACTCATCTCAAGCCCCGGAGAACTGATGACCTCCTTTGTTCTCCCTATGGTGTCCGACATCCCGTTATTATTAATGATTGCATCAGAGCAAATTTCTCCAGGGCTAGGTTGGTTCTGATATTGGTCATAAGATTCACTGGCAATGCCAGTGGAGCCCGTATGTGGAGTAGAATAGGAGCTTGGACTGGGAGAGAAAGCAGAAGAAATTGGAGAAGATTCTGACATGAAGGCTGGATTCTGCCTACCCTGTGTTCATATTTAAAACAAATGATGTTGGGACTAATTATACTTTTCACATATTATATTGCAACTTATGTAAGTTTCAGATGATAAACAGATTGATAAGATGCATCAAACAGACATTTAGTTCTCCAATTTAGCTGAACATACAGATCAATAGATATCATGGAAGCACCTCCAACATCACATTCTAGTGGCATTCACAGGAGAATAAAATTACATATATGATGGTTGAAACTGAAGAACAAAAACTTAATGGTGAATAGACCTCCTTTTATGAAAAGTAATTTCAGGTGGTGCTGAGAAATCTTATCATGGCATCATATTTGTGTATACTGGTTCCAGAAGACTGACCTCTGTTATGTCTCTGTAGTGAACCAAAACAATGTGGTCGTACGCACTGCCCAAGCATGCAAAGTTGTGAACAATTAAAAGAAAAAACGACAATCAGTCACCGTTCAACTTTTTGCTCTAAGAGATTGAGAGAGAGAGAGAGAGATGACAAAAAAGGAAGCTCTAGAATTTTAAGCTTAAGTGCATTCCACATTTCTTTTGTTCATTTTTTTTTTTTTTTTTTGCAACTCCTGATAATTTCGCTATCATTTGAAATTATGGAGAGTTTAATGCCTCTTTCTTAAAAGTTATCATAACCATAAAACACCATTTTACAGATAAATAAAAGAAAGTACACTCACGGATCCAACATCCAATAGCTGCGTCTCTGGAAGTTAGGATTTTGCTCTCCATGTGCATAATAACAATTCAGGGCTTCAGCATTTCCAACCTGGACATGGAAGAGCCAAATTGGAATTTCTCATTCAATGAAACTTTTCAGTGAAACGCAAGATGAACATCAGATGCACATTTTTGGGATTGATTATATCCATGTGAAAAATACACCAAAATTTTCTTAGAAAGTCATTTGCAATATCAACAACACAAGTTTCATAAAAGGGGTTACCTTAAGGCGTTCATGTGCCTCCCCAACAGTTCTTCCATCTTTCTTCTTGCGCCAACTATGACCATCTTTACGGAAGAACCTGAGAACCCTCTTGTTAAAGAGAAACAATGATCCGCCTGGTGATAAAACACTTTGTCAGATGATATGATAAAAGAGGATAACCATCTAACAACAAAGGTTCCAATGTAATAGGGTTAGGAGATTACTGGGTGGCTTTTGAGATGGCTCACTGGAGAGCTGGTGGTTCTCATAATTTCGCAGTATAAAGAGAACTTCAGCGGGTTTTAACCACCTGATTTGGGCTTCTCGAACCAAATCATTGATATCATATCCTGAAAGATAGAATAACAGCAGTTCCTAAATCATCTAGTTCAGCAGAAACATATAACTACAACCCATTCTCAAAGTGGCATAATTCATAAGGTCAATCAGTAGTTTCCAAGGAAGACAACTATATTTAAAAAGAAACACTTTCAATTGGTTCCTAATGCAGAACTTCTACAAAATGAGAAAGTTGAATCATAATAGCAATAGTGACAACAGGATTATATTTGGTGTGCTGTGCACTACAAATTTAAATTACAAATATGTTATGCCTTTTTTTTTCCTTTTTTTTTTTTTTTTTGACATATGTTATCCTAGAAATTCAGAACTCTTGGCTTTTGTTCTGTTACATGTCTCTGAAATGAAGATCATAAGACATTTGAAGCCTTTGTCAGAGTGTGTACAAGTAGTTCTTACCATAGTTTGTCAAGTGGGAAGTCAACCCACGAAACGGTTCATATAAGGGTTTCTAATACAAATATACCAGGCATCAAAAAATATTCAGCTAATGGCCGCATGTATATGTAATGTATTTATATTGTATAAATAGGGTTCACCGTCTATATATGATATATATGATGTATAACTATGTACAAGAAATATATATACATCTATATACACTATTATACAATATTTACACATTGTTATATAATGTATATGTACTGTATCTATACTGTATATCTGTGTATATATGATGTATAAACAATGTATCCACACTATTATACACAAAATCAAATGAAGAAAAATGACCATTGATTCTAATATTAATTTAATGGGATAACAAATTTAAAGAAACAAATATAAAAAAAAAAAACAAATTTTAAGAGTGGGAAGAGAAAAGAATAAGGACCCGTTGGCCATAGATATTACAAGCATTTTTTTGGGAATTGTTTTGGCACAATTTGTTTGGCCATAAAATCTATCAAGTTTTGGGATTTTTCTTTTGGCAAAAATCCCTAAAATCTACAAGAAAGTAGTTTTGGGGCGAAAATATACTTGTTAAGTTCTTTTAAATTTTTAAAACTTACCCCAAAGTTTATATTTTACAAATAAATGTGCATTAATTATAACTCCAACTATTTTTCTACATATCCTAAGCCTCATTGTAAATATTTTTCTTCATCTTATCAATCATCTAATCTGGAAATGCATACTCACCGTGAAGAGATTGTTCTTAGAATGTGGGAAGATTATGTTCAAGAATAGTTAGTTACTATTGTTGTTTATTATTTGTTTTTTTTACCTCGATGGATCTTCGTAACAAATCGTAACTTGATGAACTGTAATAGCTGGTACTTGTGTTATTAGTAGTTTTTATTAAAATATCGTAGTATGATTTTTGGATGATTAATTATTAGTTCATTATAAAAATGATAAGTTTGTCGAATTTTATGGGTATTTTTAATAGTTTTTTGAACTTATGGGTATAATCATGTTTCTTTTTTTATTTGTTAAAAAAGTGAAATACATTTCCCAAAAATTATGGTCAAACACGTGCTCAAACTTCAATCCAATCTTCACCCAAATCTGGTTTTTCAAAATATTTGAAAATTTATGACCAAACGCTAGCTAAGAGTGGAGACAAAGCTTGGGCCATTTTCGATAATTAGCTATAACTATGTTGCTCGGACTCTTCAAAAATGGCAACAGGTGCGTGTCAGATTCGCCAAAAGTAGTGTATTTTTGGAGAATCCAAGATGGGTGCAGCATCAAAAGTGAAGAGTCCGCGCAACTAAGGCTGATAATTAGGTCATTTTTCGTTAAAATAATGACCGATTGGCCATTCCCTTTAATTTTCTATTCATATAACCTCTCAAACTAGGCCCCCAAATGCTCCTCAAACCCTAATATGACCCTCTAACTTGAGGGGTTTAAGTTGTGTCCATTATTTTGACCCCTTAATTGGATCGGTTCAGGATTCGATCCATAGCCCATAGGCCAACAACAACAATGACGACATACCCAGTGTAACCCACATATGGAGTTTGGGGAGGGTAGAATGTATATCTTAGCGTTAACAAAAGTGAAAAGTGCAAGAAAACTCTAATGTTCGTTGGGGGCTTTAAGCGCAAAGTGCAAATAAAGTGTGGGCTTTATTGAGAAAAGGTGCGAATGGAGAAAACATACAAATATATATATATATATGTGTGTGTGTGTGTGTGTGTATAAATAAAATCCAAGACTAATAATTATAAGCATGAATAACAAATATAAGGACAAAGAAATTGATTGTTTTTACGATAAAGTAAAATATCAATGGTTTAGCATCGCCTCTTCAGGATATGCTAATCTGCATGTAAAAGTATGTCTTAGAGCCTTGATGACGATATTACAGCGCACATTAAGCGAGGCAAAGTGCTTGACGCGTTGTGAGCCTCGCTTCAGAGCTTAAGCGCGCCTTTGATAACATTGCGGTTTACCCCTATCTCATAGAGATGGAGAAGTTTTCGATAGACCACGGCTAAAATAAGGCTCACCAAACAGTCTAAAAAAGGGAGTACAGACATGGGAGCAAGAACAACAACAAATCAATGCGAAATGGGGAGTGTTAAGCAAAAAACAGGGGAAAGAACAAACACAAAAGCAAGATAATGCAATAATTAGAACACAAAAACCACTCGTGAAAGTAAAAATTGAAGAACAAAAATAGTGCTAATACTACGACTAAGAAGAAAAGTCAAAGTATGACCACCAAGCCTATCACGCAGGGAAACGAGAGAACACTCACTACCAACTAACCTTCTACCTAATCCGTGACCTCCAAGCTCTCCTATCTAAGGTCATGTCTTCAGTAATATCAAGATGCGTCATATCCTATATAATCACTTCCCTCCAATACTTCTTTGGCCTACCTCTACTTCTCTTGGCGTCCGCCACTGCCAATTGCTCACACCTCCTCCTTGGGGCAAATCATCTCAGTGTCGCTTCACACATCTTGTCCAGCATGGAGGCTACCCCTACCATGTCCCAAATATCTTCATTCCAAATCTTATCTCTCTAGGTATGTCACATATCAAGCTCAACATTCTCATCTCCGCGACTTTCATCTTCTGAATATGAGAGTTTTTAACAGGCCAACACTCTGCTCCATACAACATAATCGATCTAACCATCACTCTATAGAAAGTTGCATTTTAGTAAAGTTTGTGATTTTTTATTTCCATGAGAAATACTTATTTTCTTTTTCTTATTTCAAATTTTGACTTAGCCAATTTTTAAGAATAAGTTTTTCATCATTCAACTTTTAAATTCAAAAATTAATAAAGTATAAAGTTTTTCTTTCATTTGTATTCTTATACTCCCTCCGTTCCAATAAATGTGACACTCTTTTCTTTTGAAATAGGTAAACCAGTGTATTTCGATATTCTTAACAACAAAAAAACGTGTTAAGAGGGGAACTCTACCGTTGCAAAAAGGGAAAAAAGGAACTCCTATCCAAAATACTACGCAGTTACATCTATCAAGTCTCTTACTTCCCCCCACATATTCTGTTTTACACCAAAAATAAAAAAAGACTAAGACAATTCATCCTAACTTCACGGATGTCTATGTTCTCGGACTCTACAAAAATGTCGATGGGTGTGTGTCGGATCTTCCAAAAATAGTGTATTTTTGAAAGATTAACACAAGTGCAGCAACATTTTTGGAGAGTCTGAACAACTTAGCCGGATGGGACTACTCGTCTTCAAAATATATGGAATTCTTTCCTACCATATTTTCCACCATATATTTACTAAAATGATCTACCACCAATCCTCCTCAACATTCCTTTTCCCCGCACTCTTCCAGCAGCTCAACAACTCCTTAATAGAACCAGCATAACCCAATTTATACCCAAAATACAAAAGAAACATGTGCCCTAATTGGTAGTTATGCTACAATGCATGAATAAATGTTCAATACTTTTTCCACCCTAACCAAAAAGCATACATCTTAAAGAAATCTGGAGACCTCTTATTCGTAGATTTTGTTGAGTTAAACAAGCTTTCCTTACCACCGGCCAAACAAAACAGGATACCTTAACCGATACGAAGACTTCACAAAGAAGAAACCTTTTCTGTTCAGTCTGCATATGTGCCTATCTGAGTGTTTTGAGATTACACCAAAAGATCCTAGCATCTGACCGGAAACCTGACAATTTCCCAATCATTCAAGGCTCTTCTAAAATTCATGTCTTATCCATGTTGAGTTCACAATTGATCTACCTGAGCATGAGCCTGAGAGCTTATGGAATAGAGATCAGAGAAGGCAGATTTGAGGCTGATATGACCCAGCCAGTGATCTAACCAAAAGGTTGTCTTTTTACCATTTTCCACCATGATAACCACATTCCTCCGAAAGTCTTGCCATTGATTTCTTATAGATTTCCCTACAAACCTATCGAACGGACTCTTAACTTCTTTAGTGATCCACGGAATCTCTATCTAATACTTCTGAATGACAAAGTTCCTCCATAGTGCCATTTCTTCCGAGTTGAACCTCCATAACCATATTTGTAGCAAGCTCCTGTTATGTAAACTCAGATTCTTGATTAAAGCCCTTGTTCATTTTATTGTCATGCCATAAGAAATCTCTTCTTTTTTTTTTTAGGATAGTAACACTAATCTATATATTCACAGGTAAACTACATCCAAAATATGTAGTTCCCCTTCAAAAGGTATTACAGACTAATCATATTGCTGCCTATCACCTCTATTTCTTACAAATAATCTAAAACATCCAAAATATCTTCTGTTTGGACTAAAATGTTCTGTTTACACCAAAAATAAAATAATGCTAGACAATTCATCTTAAAGCTCTGAAGTCCATTCTGCTTGTCTTCAAAACACGTCTGATTTCTCTCTTTCCATACAGTCCACCATATGCATGCTGGGACAATCTTCCATCTCTCCTCCTTCGTTGCTGCATTACCATCACTATTCCAACTGTTGAGGACTCCTCCGATGTTCCCTGGCTTTACCCAATTTATTTTCCTCAAGCTGATGAACATCCTTTAAAGTTGTTCTATCCATTTGCAGTGCAAGAAGAGATGGCTAATTGTCTCCATTTGTTCCCCACATAAGGAGCATCTTGAACATAGTTAAAATTTCCTTCTATTCAAATTGTCATGTATCAGTACTGATTCCTTAGCCAGTAGCCATATGAAGTAGTTAACTTTATATGGGATCGTGGTCTTCCATATCATCTTCCACGGCCAATTTACCTCCTATGATTTGATCTTATACGGTTCTCTGTAAGCTGAGTTGACAGAGAAAATATCTTTCCTTCCTTTCTTCCATACTATGGTATCCCTTTCTTGAGATAGATTGTTGAAGCTGGCCATAATGGTGTAAAAAGTTGCTACTCTTCCCACTTCCCAATCATTCAGGTTTCTCCTTAAGTTTAGGTTCCGTCCTTGTCCGGTCCACATCTCTGCAACTGTGGCATGTTGAAGAATACAAAGGTTGTGGAGATCTGGAAATTGATGTTGTAGTGGTGCACCCCCTATCCAGTTATCATTCCAAAAAGAAATCTTTTGTCCATTACCTACTTTGTAGTTAATTCTTCTCTTCAACAGAGGCCATAAATTTCTGATAGCTCTCCAAACAGTGCAACTATATGGTATGGAAACCATGTTTGTTTTCCAGTTATCTTCCATCCCATATTTGGCAATAATGACTTCCTTCCATAGCATGTTATCATTTGTTCCAAATTTCCACAGCCATTTCATCATTATACTCTGATTTTGTGCTTTCATATTTCTCATTCCAACCCCTCCTGCTTTCTTTCCCACTGTCAATTCCTCCCTTTTAACTAGGTGGAATTTGTTTTTGTCTTCAGTGCCTTGCCAAAAGAAATCTCTTGTGATTTTGTCAATTCTTGTTATCACATTTGTTGGTGTTGGGAAGATAGACATCATGTATGCAGGCAGTGTATCTAATACACTGCTCACCACGGTGGGTCTTCCTCCTCTAGAAAGGTATTGACTCTTCCAATTTGACAACTTCTTCTCACATTTCTCCAGTACACCGTTCCATATTGCTATGGAATTGCTTTTGCCCCTAAAGGCATACCCAAATATGTAGTTGGGAGGTTCCCACTTCCTCCTAGCTTTGTGGCCAAGCTTTCTAGTTCCACAACTTCATTTATGGGATAGATGAAGCTTTTCTTCCAATTAATATGCAAACCTGACATAGCTTCAAAGATAATGAAGATAGCCCTTAGAATCAAAATATGTTCTTCCACTGCATCACAAAGAACTAGGGTATCGTCTGCATATTGCAAATGAGTGATCTCCAAACTATTTGCATCACCGATTTGGAAACCTCTAATCCATCCCTTCACCTTAGCTGTGTCCAGTAAGCTACTCAAACCCTCCATTGCCAGAATAAACAAGAGAGGTAACAAGGGGTCACCTTGCCTTAATCCTCTATGAGAAGGAAAAAAGCCATTTGGTGTCCTGTTTATCAAGACTGAGAATTTTACTGTACTAATACAATGCTTAATCCACTTGATCCATCTAGCTCCAATCCCCATTTTTTTCCATCATCTGAATTAGAAAGCCCCAGTTTAGATGATCATAAGCTTTCTGGATATCTAGTTTGCATAGAATACCTAGTAGCTTACTCTTGATTCCACACACTCATTTGCAATTAGAATGGCATCCATAATTTGTCTCCCCTTTATGAATGTCATCTGTTGTCTATCAACCAAAGAAATCTCTTCTTAAATTAGCAATATTTTTCTCCATCCTTTTAGGAATAGGGAAAATAACGATCATATAAGTAGGAAGGGCATCCAACACTCTTTCTTTTTTAGACTGTCCCAAAAATAATTACACATTTCCAAAATTTGGTAATTCACATAAAATGTGACAAAGGGAGTATTTGTTTTTATGAAGGTAACATTTTGTATTTGTTACTTATAAGTTTTTGTTATCTAACAACTTAACTATGATAAATTATTAAATTAAATATATAACATAATATAAAATATAACATATATGAAAAAACAAAATAATCAAAACCCCTTAACAGTTCAACCCAGTTAAAGGGATTAGTGGTCAAGGGGCCAGACCGGGTCCTAGTGTTTCATAAAGGGGTTAGACCCGGCATGTAAAGAACTTGAACTGAACCTAACAGACCACGCCCGACGGGCCAAACCCTTAATGTACTAGGTCAGCTTGGATAGACCCGTTTGACAAGTTTGGAAAATGTTGGATTTCTACCCAATTAATGCAGTAATAGAGGTCGCATATAGTTTCCTTTTCTTCTCAACTCCACATTGCCTTCTAATACCAGATACTGAATACAAGTCTGCACCTGCTCCTCCGATCTCTAACATGAAAAGCCTACTTATGTCACAAGTGCCACTTAAAGTGTAATTACCTCAAAACAAGCAAACAAGCAAATTCAATAGAGATACTAACAACTACTAGACATACTAAGACCTCTCCCAAAAGTAGAAGCAATAACGTCACAGGTCAACAAAGACTGGGCAAGCAATATGCATTGCAAGCCCATAGATGTTTTGCATGTCCAACTCTCTCCAGTTGCAAATAACATTTTTATAAAGCTCAAATTGCAAATAACATTTTTTTTGTAAGGCTCCAGTTGCAAACAACCTTTTTTATAAGGCTCAAGTTGCAAACAGATTTTCTTTTTAAGCTTCTGCATGCCTGAGTCTCTCGAGTTGCATGCAGATTTCTTATCTCTCCTAACCATTGTGATTTCAGGCAACTTGCCCATTCACCTAGTATGTGTTAAATGCTTAGATTCTTTTCACATGGCACCAAAATCAAACTTTTGCAAGCCCATTCTCCACTCATATGTCAACATGTAAATCTCAAATTTGAGTTATGTTTGCCAAAGGGTGTTGAGTTATATAGTGTCTCACATCAAGTATAAAATGACATCTAAAGTGGTTTAAAAATTGTTGGTTCACCCCACTCATTGCCATAAGGTTTTAGATTGGCTGCTATGTACTCTTACTTCTCAAGGCAGCTTGAATAGCCATGTTTTATCATAAGAACCCAGTCTATTATGTCATTATTCATGTGCCAATCAAATGCAGGGTCAGTCTATTATGTCATTATTCATGTGCCAATAATAAATTATGTAATTATTTATGATAAGCAGTATTTTTAAAATAAAAATTATATTATTTTATTCTCTTTAATACCATTCAAAGAGAAGAAATCAAAAAAATGTTGTTTGCATTCTTACATTCTCCCATCTAACGCTCATATTATTTTATTCTTTTTAACTCCTTCTGCATGCTTCTTCTTCAATTTTTTGATAAGTTAGAGTAATACTCTGTCAAACATATGAATCAATAGTAGAAACGAGTTAAACTAAGTGAATTGCAAATTCATTATTATTTCTTTTTAAATTTTCAAGCATTACAACAAACATATTAAAGTGAGGTATATCAAATTATCAATTCCTTGAATCAGATTCTATGGTCCTAATTCTTATCTTTATTTAAAATTTGTCAACTTATTATTTATAGAATTATGTTAACAATCCATATAATAATTGTCTTCATGAAAAAAAAATCTATGTTGAATTGATAAAATCTTACCTAAGACTATTGATTGAAAAAAAAAATCGAAGAAATCATTTATAAAAAAATATTGAGTAATAATTTGCATCTAAAAAGTACAAGAAAAATAAATTTTGAATAAATACATTTAAAGTTTGTTTAGATTTTAGGTCTCTAATGGAAATTTCGCTTTAGGTCTCCAAAAATGTTGAGCTCCCCTGATCAAATAATGAGCCTTAATGTGAAATGGTTTACAAATTAATGGGCTCTCCTTCGCTGCTCACAACTGGTATATGCATGAAATGGTTTGGATGGAAGAAGAGACAAATCCAGGGAAAGGCATGAATACGAAGAGCTCAGTAGCACAAGAGAGATGAGGGCTAGAAGAGCAACGATATCCATTGCTGAGATGGATTTGAGCAAATGTGTACTACAACTCCATCTAACATATGCCAACATTAAGAGCAATAGTTTAGTGTTTAACCAATTACAAGTGAGGTTTCTTGCATGATTTGACAACGGGATAGGTGCCATCAAACTGCTACTCTGTTAAGACCTTCCATTATTTGTAGGAGGGAAATTTCCCCTATTTGAAGACCATGAGTAAAGGAATTTATTTTGCACCGTTTGTAATCCATGCAATAAGAGGTGGTTAACCAGGGACTACTAACTAGCTGGGATCTTTAGGCTTCTAGTGAGGGTCGGTCGGAGGCCAATCTTTTAACTAGCCCTTCCCATTGGACAAAGCCTAGATAATCAATTATCGGTCACCTTGATTGACTGACTGACTAGGCAAGCACGAAGGAAATCCAAAGCCCTTCTAACATGGGACAGAGGAAAAAGAATCATTTTAAATCAGAAGTGAGTGTGCCCTTGCTGTGGCCTTAGTCAATTAGCTGAATGAGAACCTTTTCACTTTAGTCAATCAGCTGAAAGAGACAAGCTTGTTGCTTTTCTATATTAGTATTCTCTTTTACTTGGGCATAGATTACTACAATTTTGTTTGATAGAGCGCAGCCTCTGCCGCTCCAAAGAGAATATATCATAACGATAAAATAATAAACTCATTCCTATACAAGCTTTTGCCAATTCTGTATGATCTTTTCAATCAGTAAATAAAGATTCTAAAAGTTACAACTCACAAAGTCATAGAGTGCAACAACCACGACAATCCACTCACCAAACACATTCATATTTTTCCAGTCTGACATGCTTTTAGCATTTGTGAACCACAAAATTCTAGATCACCACTAACCAAGGAAATCATGCCCAAGAAATGGTCGATCTATCAACTACTCATACATTTGTCTCAAATTAGTGGGTGTCAGCTATGCTAATCCTCTATATCCATTTTGGTATACTCACGTTTATTTCTTTCCAATACTCAAATTCTTTTCCCTTAAATTAGACCGCATATGGCGCAATTTCAGCTTACAAAGGACATGACCTTAGATAGGACTTATGAGGGTGTGGAGGTCACAAGATTAGAGTAGAAGGGTATTAGGTAGCAATACATTGTCTTGTTGTCCATTCATATTAGAAGTCATAGTATTGCTCTTGTAGTTTCTTGTCCTTCGATTGTTGTTACTATATGTTGATTACTTGTAGCTCAACTATCGTATAAGTTTATTGTAGTTTTGTTACTATGTGCTGTTTTTGTTATTATCTATTTTTTTTGTACTTCCATTACTTCTTTCCCTAGATTATTTTAGATTAATTTTCCTTGAGCCGAGGATATATTAGAAAAAGTCTCTCTTCCTCTAAAGTAAGGGTGAGATATGCATAAAATCTATTAGATATGTTGTGGTCATAACAGAAAAGTATCTCCACCTATGCTGACAGAGGATAGCCGGTCCCATGTCCAGATAAAGAGGAGAATCTCATGATCGTATAAAGACTTGTGATAAGTCCTTACAAACGTATACTCGAGAAAGGTACCTTGGAAAGATGATTATTAACATCCATTGAAGCTCTTCAATCAGGTATCTCAGATCAGTCAAAATTATGTCATGATTAAAATATTTAAAAGTTGAACCTACAAGGGTTTAACCAACTCCAAAAAATACTGAAACGCACAAGTCAATTGATCTAAACAAAACTAATCGCAGAGATTTAGCACAAAAATAAGTGAACTCACTGTAACAGTAAAACGCATAAGTGATCCAAGTAGAGTTATTTTACCTGATTCGGCCATGATTTGTATCACTCAATAAGAAAATTCAGAAGTGCAGAGAAATATTCCTGCCGACTTTCATATCAAATTTCCAAAGTTGAACAGATCGTATGGCCACCGCAAATCGACCTTGACGGAAACAACCACGGCGGCAGGTGGTGGAGGAGAGAGAGTATTTTGACTGGAAAAGGACGGTTTTAATTTGGCAAGAGTCGATACAGCCTCTGTAACGAGCTGAGCCTGAAAGTGTAATTTAACAGTCAGAAAAGGAGTTTCGTTTGTTCTTTTGGGGAACAAAATGGACTATCTGAAGGTGTAAGTTCGCTGGTTTACAGTTGACTCCAGTTTGTAAATGAAAAATAAATTAGTTTCATAATCTATAATACTGCTCGGCTGGTGAGATTACCCATAACAATTTGGGGACAAAATAGGACTTTATTATTTTATCCCACATTTATCATGAGAATTAATTAATAAATATAGTCTCAAAAATTATTTTATGTACAAATGCTGGGTCAAAATTATTTTAACTTTTTTATTTTTCTTTAAAAATCTTTTTTTTTAATAGTAGACTTTTTTTTCTCATTTATTCTGTACAATGTTTATTTTAGAGGGTGTTTGGATTGGTTTAAAAATTGGTCAAACCTATTTTTAAGTCAGTTTTTTACTTCTGAAAGTATTTGTCAAATATAAAAAATAACTTAAAATAAGTCAAAAATGACTTAAAATAAATTGAGAAGTGTTTGGCAAGGTCAAAAATAACTTAAAATAAGTTTAAAATGACTTAAAATAAGTCAAAAACCAAAAGTAGATCTTCTCCTACTTTTTATTTTTTAACTTAAAAATTATTTTAGTTTGATTTTTTATTTTTGACTTAAAAGCAATTTTTTTAAGTCAATCCAAATGGGTCTTGATATGTTTTATCACCATCTATATAATTTTTTTTTTGATATCCCATTTTGTTTTCGTCCTACTTTTCAACAGTTAGAGCAACGAGCCACACATGTATTTAGATGGGACCAATGGGTGGGGGCTTGCATTTCTGCCGGCTGCCGCCTATTTAAGTTGTCAATCAAAATTCCCTATTCTACATTCTTCAATTGCCTAGAGTGTTTATAAAGGGTTGCATGCTTTTCAATATATATATATATATATATAGTTTAATAATCTAACTCATCGGTGGCTTCCTAAAGTGGACATTAATTTTCACTTAGATCCTGTAACTAACATTTTAAACACCTCATGTGGAGGTCTGTGATATCATTTGGACACTTTTTGTATATTTTTAAAACTAGCTTAAGTGTGTATCCAAACATCTCCTATGTGGAAAAATAAATGAATCAACATATGACATGTGGAATTTTCTTTTATATTTTAAAAAAAAAAACTCACTTTTACTTTTTTTTTTCTTCGGAATATCTAACCCCATTTCTTATGCCTTTTAGTTCTTTCTTTGTATTCTTTTCAAACCCATTATAATTCATGTGTTCTTGTGCTATACAAAATTTTGATTCATTGTGTTATATTCCTTAATTTCTCCTTTCTTAAAAATTGAAATGCAACTTGAAAGAAAATAACAATATTATTTATATATGGTTAATTTATTTATATATTTTTTTAAAAAACTCACTTTTACTTTTTTTTTTCTTCGGAATATCTAACCCCATTTCTTATGCCTTTTAGTTCTTCTTTGTATTCTTTTCAAACCCATTATAATTCATGTGTTCTTGTGCTATACAAAATTTTGATTCATTGTGTTATATTCCTCAATTTCTCCTTTCTTAAAAATCGAAATGCAACTTGAAAGAAAATAACAATATTATTTATATATGGTGAAGATGCAGACAGAGGAATAAATTGGGGATTTAGTTATGAATGTTATAGAAAAATGTTTTTCAAGGAGTGTAATAGCTTATTCCTCCAATTTCCGTTGTTAATGGTCCAGAAAATTAAGGTAATTTGCAATAAAAAAACTGAAAATTAAGAAAACTTTTCATTATTCTTGGGGGCAGAAGTTATTTTATTTAGTTGTAGTAGCAGGCACTATTAATATAGTAGAGTTTAAAATTTATGTGATTTGATTTTAAAAAGAAAAAGAGTATCACAAATTCTTAGAAAATGATGATGGTCTTCTTTTTTTCTAGTGAGGTTGCTAAAGAAATTGACTCTTTTGTTGAAGAAATTGGATTCCGATGTAACCCAACAAAATTTGTAGAATTATTTCAAAAAGTTATGTGGTGATGGAGGTTGATGGAAGGTGGAGAAGTTGCAAAAAAAGAAGAGTGAGGAAGAAGAAGAGAGCAAAAATATTTTTCAAGAAAAAAAATGTTTCACGTACATCAAATTCATGTAATACACATGTTTTGCCGAGTCAGCGAAAAGTGTCAAAATGACACAGTAGAATCTCATATGAGGAGTTTAAAATGTACATTGCCTAGTTAAGATGTCTAAGTGAAAATTAGTGTCAACTTTAAGGGGCTACCGATGGGTTTGACCTTTAAAAATATACAAAAGTGCCAAAATGATATCACATACCTCCAAATGAGGTGTTTAAAATGAACAAAACTTAGTTAACGGATCTAAGTGAAAATTTGTGTCAACTTTAGAAGGTCACCGATGGGTTAGGTCAAATAATTTATCAACGTCAGAAAAAACCTAAATAATAGTCTAGAAATTAAACAACAACTGGGTGCCATTTTCACACCAAAAAACTATTTACTTCAAAATTAAATGTTTCTTTCGTATTTTTGGTAATCCAATTAAGAATCCTAAACAAACTTCTATAGTTAATTTAGAGTCCAAATTACCATATAAAATTCTTTTATCTTTTTATTTAAATATTAATAATATATGAATATATTAAGAGAAATAAGTATTTCTAAAAGTGAGTTGACGTTGTAATTTTCTTGTCCACTGTCAGTGATAGTAGTTAACCTCATAAAAATATAAAAGAATATCCACTATCTTTCACAATGAAGTACTCCAAGTCTTTTAGGACAAGTTTGATGTGATGGATAAAGGGATATCCCTTAATTCCTTGTTTTGCTATAAAGTTTGAGATAGCTTATTTCAAGATTGATAATTAGTATTGTCATAAGTTATTCCGTCTCTCGGTGGAACAATAATCTTGTGATAACTTATTAGATAATAGTTAAAATGATACAAATATCTCTAAAAGCCTTTTATACATCATTTTTCACATTTTTGACCCTTTTCATACGTCACTTTTACATTCTTGACCCTTTTTATACACTACTTTTCACATTATTTACATTTATGGAGAGTACTTTTATAAACAAACAATTTATTTTTTAAAATTTTACAAGGCATATTATTATTAATAATATAACAACCAAGCATTTACTGATAAGTATTCTTAACATAACCAATTTCATCATAATTTGAATGATCGCATAGTAAATAGTAATTAATGTACGACATCTTTCCTATGTTGTTCCTTTTATTTTATTCATTTGTTAGCTAATACTACTATCTAAGGATGGAGAAGTGGAGGAACTATATTATAAATAGAAGTAGTTCTTATGTCCTAAGGGTCTCACAGAAAGGAAGAAAGAAACTATGTAATTATCTAAAAGCATGAAAATGTCTTTGTTTGCTTCGTTGAGGAGTGCAACTTGTCCGTCATGTAAGCAACTTATCAAAGATAATGACTCACTTGCCTTTGGTGTGCCTTGTTTTAGGCGTGTCATGTATCAGCGATATCTTAAGGAGAGTGTACTCAATGTTAACCACAACAATAACGCTCTCCCAACAACATTCGTTGTGCTATGTGTGACAAAACTGTTAAAGAATGGATAGTGTATGATTTCAAACCATTTCCTTCATATGCTCTTGTTCAAGTAGCAAGTCAGACTATGGTAGGGTCAAATTGGTTTGAAACTATCTTTGTAGTCAACATGTGGTCCTCATGTTGTGACTATCTCCTTCTTGACCGGGAAAATGATGTGGTGACATTTTTGTCTTGCAATCACCCCATTCATGTTAGGTGTTTTTTCCAAATGTAGCTCAGAGATGGTAAGATTGAGTGTCCGATGTGTCACACAAAGATCACTCAAGTGCCTTTCATAACATATTATGGTAAATCGGATGTTGAGTTGATCATATTGGGTAGGTATGGAGAATTCAGGTTAGAAATGGGAATTTACGTTAGGAAATTAAGGAAAGGGAAAATTTAGGCCAAACATGTTCTAAATTGGTTCATGCAACATAGACGTGAGAATATCAAGCCAAAAATAATGATTTTGTAAAAGACAGGCCTCTATATGTTGTTAATAAGAATTTTTAGGTTCAAATTGACTACTTTAGATAGAAAATGAATTATATTGTTGATGAGGATTTCGAAGACCAACTTGACTAATTTAGATAGAAAAGGAACTATATTGTTTGGATTTTTAGGCCCAAATCGACTACTTTGGATAGAAAGGAACTAAGTTGATGATGAGGAGTTCTTGGCCCAAATCGACTACTTTAAATAGAAAATAAATTTAATAGAGAAGTCAATTATTTTGCAAATTCAACCATTAGTGGTAAGATTAATTATGTAATTATTTATTATAGTTGCAGAAGTTCCTTTATTCATTTTGACATACACAAACAAATGTAATATATATCCCATTTTTTACAGTGGTTTCTAATTTTAAAAAGAAATTCTTACTTTTAACTTTACTTTTTATATTCTTACATAGCTCTGCTCTGAGACCCTTATAAAAAAACTTTGAATCAAAGAATCAGAATTATATTGTTGATGAGGATTTTTAAGCCCAGATCGACTACTTTAAATGGAAAAAGAACTATGTTTTTGATGTGGATTTTTAGGCTCAAATCGACAACTTTAGATAGAAAGGAACTATGTTGTTGAAGAGGACCTTTAGGCCCAAATCGACTACTTTAAAAGAAAAGGAACTTAATAAAGAAGTCTATTATTTTGAAAAATCAATCATTTGCGGTAAAATTAAATATGTAATTTATTATTATATTTGCAAAAATTTCTTTATTGATTTTCATAAAGGATGCAAATCCGTCAAAAGTATTTCACGAGGCTTGTTTTTCTTTTTCTTATTTTACATATATCACATTTTTTACATTTATCCCATTTTTATATACACTAATTGATGTGACATAAATCCATTTTTGACAATCCTCTCTAACTTTAAAAAAAATTCTCACTTTTCTACTTTAATTTATTTCCCTTATATAGCTTTGCTCCGAGATCCTTACACCAAACACCGAACTAAAGAATCAAACTTAAAAAAAAAACGCCGAATCAAATAAAAAAATCAAAGAAACTTATAAGTAGGGATGGACATAAATATCAAAATAATTGAAAAACTGGACCGAACCAAATCATGAAACAGAAAAAACATTAAATTGGTGACAAAAGAAATAATGAAAGAGAAAAAACAGTAAATTGGTGACAAATATTGAACTTTAAAGTGCATAGAAAATTAAAGTGCCACATCACGAGCCATACCCTGGACGTGGCCAACACTTAATAATAATAATAATAATAGTAATAATAGTAATAATAATAATAATAATAATAATAATAATAATAATAATAATAATAATAATAATAAACATGTGAAGACATGTGAAGAAGAGACCCACTCAACAAAGAAAAAACATCGTTGAAACAAAGAGATTTCTTGTTTAGGGACCTGCATGAGGCCATCTTTGTACTGTACATAGATGCTTTATGTTTTCTTATTTTTCTATATAAGTCATAGCTTAGTTTGAGGAGAGGCATTAGAAAATTTTAGCTCTCTCTCTTTTGTTCTTTGTTTTAAAGTTTGTAAGTCTTTGTGTAAGCTTGCCGGAGTACTGTTTCGACCTTCATATATAAATAAATCGGTCAGTTATTCAGAGTTCTTTGGATCTTGAATACAATAATCCTTTATAAGGTAATTAATTTCTTTTTAGTCTTATATTTAGTATGTTTCTCCTAGCCAGGATTATGTCCGGCTAAAGATTATCTATGTCGAATAACTAACTTCTCTCTTATATAGACCATGAACGGATCTAAGCCCTATTTAAATATAAAGGAATTTTAGTATGGCTTTTCAACTTGGTTCCGAGATCGAGGCACAGTCGAATCTAGCACTACTCTTATTGGCTTTGTCTTAGTGACTCCGCCTGGCCAGCCGTGGTTTTAGCCTGAAAAATGTGTTTTGATAAGTAAGGCACTTCATACCCGGTTAGAATTGCCAGGCACATGGGCTTAATAAGTAGTACGTATTAGATTCTGACAGGCCCTTTGCTTGGGTAAAAAGCATACCATACAGTCTGAAAAACTATGCCAAAATTCTTGTATATTTCGATTCTTTAGCAGGCGGACTACCGCTAGCTTAAGGATGCTTGAATTGCTTGATCTTTGACTGGGCGGACTACCGCCAGGTCCTTGATCCTGTAAAGATGGTATCAGAGCCACGAACTTTTCATGGAATATATTTGAGATAGAGGTGAACTATTCGACATAGATTTTAATCTTTCACCCATGGATCTGGGAGATACAAGTACTAAAAGTACTAGACTAGAAGAGGTAGATATACCTCATAATCTTGATTTGTTAAACAAATGGACAATTCCTAAAGTCCCTATTAAAACTATATATGATTATGGTTGGTTTGATAAACTCTCTTCTAAACAATTGATAAAAACAACTGAGCAGTCTCTTGCTTTAAATTCTTCCAATGCACTATTCGCATTGAATGATCGAGATGTGATTTTTTATAAAAATCAGTATAATTATTTGCATATTGGTATGGTTCAAATTGCATTTAAACCTTTGACTCTTAAAGGGTTGCCTGAGACTTTTTTAGCTGCTCTTCGTGATGCTAGAAATTTAAATTTCCGACAGTCTCTTATGGGTTCGATAGAATCTACGGTGGCCTATGGTCCAGTTTATTTCAATATGCAACCTAATTTGCAGTTATCTCTTACTGATGCGAATATTCTCGATGCTCTAACATTAAATGTTAAAACTCATGGTTACAACTATGCTCCTGGTTCGGAACTTATTTGTTTATCTTACCGAATTTATTTTAAATTATTATCTACTCTTAATCCTAGATGTAGATTATATGATATTTCTAATCAAACTATTTTGGTGGAGACCAATTTTGCAAGGTCCAAGGTCACTACTAGAAGACCTATTAAGTGGGAAGAAATAGATTTCCCTACTTCGTGGACTCTAAATTCGGTTATATCCCCAAATCAGTTAACCGATGGTGTTACTAATTCTGATTTTTCTCATATTTCTCAAAATCCCGATGGAAGGATTAGTATCCAATTTTCAGATAATAGCTACGCGCCTCATAGGCAGTCTTTTAATGAAAGCAGGCTCATGTCTTCTTTAAGTATGAATAGACATTCTTTGTCTAGTCATAGACTCTTGCCTGCAATGCATCATATTTCTCCGATTGATCCAATTTATGGTCCAGCTCGAGATCGTGCTGCTTCGTTACATACTATTGGTTCTGATGGGAACTCGGTGGTCGAAAAGGTAAAGATCGACCCGAAAACCAATATAGTGCAGGTGAATAATGATGGCCATGACAAGGATATTCCTTCAGCTTCTGAAATGGAGTTTGATTTAAACGATTCTTAATGATTCCACACCAAATTGATTTTAGTCCAGGTTCACTGGCAAGAAAACATATTCAAAAGGATTTTTTTGATGAAAAATGGAATCGGTTTAAAACATGGTTCTTTGAGGCTTATAGCAAAGAAGATTTAAATTGTATTTCTCAAGAGTTTTATGAAACTTGTGCTTTGCATAATCAAATTATGTATTTTGTTCCTTGGTTTATAACCACCTATTTACCGTTATATATCAACGTTATTGAAAGGACTTATAAAGATGGAAATGGTAACTTGTTAAAAGCTATATACCCTCCTCAGTCATCTTTTGTTTTACCAAATAATACTGGTATTACTTTCTCAGCTTTTCAAAAATTCATTGATGAAGATATTGCTTCAATCAGTATTAATGAAATTAATAAATTGATTACTCAAAACAATTATTTAAGTCTTTATGTTAAAGTGTTAGGAGAGCATATAAGTTCTCTTGACAAAAAACTCGATGATTTAACTATCTTAATAAAAGATATTAAGGCTGATACAGTCAAAACGAGTTTTAAAGAAAAAATTGATATTGTTTCTACTTCGGAAAATACTCCTACGAGTCTCTACTTTTATTCAAAGACCTATTCAAGTTTCGATTTTAAACCAACTTCTTTAAAAATTTAGTAGATCTTCTGCGAAAAATTTGCAAATCTAGACATTGGAGAACTTGCGGCTAAGAAGTCACTGGATTAAATTTTGGTCCTATGGATTTATCACAAGATTTTGTTGATAAACAGTGATTCATCGGAAGTTAATAAACTCGTGGGCTATCCAAAGAAAAATAGCAGCTACGCTACCAAACCTAGTATGAATACATACTACTATCCTCGTCCAACTCCTCAAGATGTCTTAATTGAAGAACGTGATTGGAATCAGACTAATACGTCTTACAGTGGTTCCGAAATTTATGAATGGAATCTAGATGGGTTAACAGATCGACAGTTAACCATTATGGTACATCGAATGCTGATGTATTCAACTATTTGCAAAAGTGTTAAAAACACAGATAGAACGATCTGCAAGATGATTATTGCAGGTTTTACAGTCACCAGAGGATGGTGGGATAATTATCTTACCACCGAAGAGAAAGCTTCGGTTATTAATGCTATAGCCGACGATGAAGGAATTGATAACTTGGGAATGGCTTTGGTAAAAAATAGAGAAGATGCTGTTTACACCTTGATTCTTACTATTTTGGAACATTTCAATGGTAGATTTACCAGCCAGCATGAGACAATAAGAACGCTGCTAAACGGCCTTAGATGTCAATCTTTGGCTTATTTTAGATGGTACAAAGATACTTATATGAGTAGGGTTATGGAACTACCCGAAAATAAGTTTGAATATTGGAAAGCAAAATTCATTGACGGACTTCCTCCTCTTTTTGCAGAACGGGTTAGAAAAACTCTAAGAGGAAATCAGATTGATATACCGTATGCTACATTAAGCTATGGAAAAATTATAGGAGTATGTACACAGGAAGGATTAAACCTGTGTAATGAACTTAAAATGGCAAGGCAGCTTAAAATGGATAAGCTGAAAGAACGATCTCAGTTGGGAGATTTTTGTGAACAATTTGGTTTACCTAATCCTACACCGAAGAAGGATAATTACTACAAATCGTCAAAAGACGAAGTTTCTTCGGGAAAAAGGAGAAGATCTAAGCGAAGACATAGATCTAAGGAAGATCGAGAGGCTAGAAAAATAAAGGAAAACAGGTTGAAGGTGAAAATCTCCAGCTTGATAGTCTTGATCCTAAACAAGATTCGTTTTTAGGAATGATGCAAATTGTTACAGCACATAAATGGTATATTAAATGTACTATTTTGATTGATAATAGCTTTTCTATAACTAACATTGCTATGATAGATAGCGGTGCAGATGTTAGCTGTATTCAGGAAGGTTTAGTGCCAACTAAATACTTTCAAAAGACGACTCATTTGGTTAAATCTACCTCCGGTCATGCTCTAGATATAGAGTATAAGTTATCGAACGTCAAGATTTGTCAGAATAAAGTCTGCATTCCTCACTTCTTGTTTCTGGTTAAAAATTAGTTAAACCCTCCAATTATATTGGGAACTCCTTTTATAAATGCAATTTATCCTTTCACAGGAATAGATGCAAAAGGTTTTTCAGCGAATTACAAGGATAATGAGATTCATTATTCCTTTGTTACAGATCCGGTAACAAGAGATATTAATGCATTAATAAAAATGAAGCAGAGCCATATGAACTCATTACAATTGGAATTATTCAGTATGAACATTGAAGATTCTATGAAATCTGCTAAGGTAAAGGAAAAGATCAAATTGATTTCTGAGCAGATGGCTGTAGATATTTGTGCAGATCATCCTAGCGCTTTTTGGGATCGCAAAAAGCATATTGTGACTCTTCCATATGAAAAAGGATTTGTAGAGGATGATATTCCTACGAAATCTCGACCCTGTCAAATGAATGCAGAGTTAGTAGATTTCTGCAAAAATGAGATTGATAATCTATTATAAAAAGGTTTGATAAAACCTTCTAAGTCTCCTTGGTCCTGCACAGCCTTCTATGTTAATAACGCGGCTGAAAGGGAAAGAGGTGTTCCGAGGTTGGTGATTAACTACAAACCTTTGAATAAACACTTAAAATGGATCAGGTACCCTATTCCTAATAAAAGAGATTTATTATCTCGATTATATGATGCCAATATATTTTCAAAATTTGATTTAAAATCAGGATATTGGCAAATACAGATTTTTAAAGAACATTCGTATAGAACTGCTTTTAATGTCCCATTCGGACAATACGAATGGAATGTCATGCCTTTTGGTTTGAAAAACGCTCCTTCTGAATTTCAGAAAATAATGAATGATATTTTCAACCCTTATATGGAATTTATTATTGTCTATATTGATGACATTCTAGTATTTTCTAAAACTTTTGAATTACATATCAAACACCTTGATATTTTCAAAAAGGTTGTGATACAAAATGGATTAGTTATTTCTAAACCAAAAATGAGTTTATTTCAAACAGATGTTTGTTTTTTAGGACATCAAATTTGTCAAGGGAAGATTACTCCCATTCAAAGAGCCATTGATTTTGCTGACAAATTTCCTGATGTTATTACAGATAGAACTCAACTACAGAGGTTTCTGGGGAGTTTGAATTATATTTCTCCATTCTATAAACATCTTTCTCGAGATTTAGCTCCATTATATGACAGGCTGAAGAAAGATAATAAGTCTCTTTGGAATGAGACTCTTACCAATTTGGTAAAGGATATTAAGCGGCGAGTGAAATCACTACCCTGCTTAGCTCTAGCCAACCCTGCTTGGCAAAAGATTATTGAGACAGATGCGTCTAATATTGGATATGGAGGAATTCTTAAACAAATTAATCCTCACGATAAGAAGGAATATTTGATTAGATTTCATTCTGGGAAATAGAACGAAGCCCAGAAGAAGTATGCGACAGTAGCACATGAAATGCTAACCATTGTTAAATGCGTTCTCAAATTTCAAGACGATTTATACAACCAAAAGTTTTTGATAAAAACTGACGCTCAATCAGTCAAATTTATGTTTGACAAAGATTTTAAGCACGATGCTTCAAAATTAATATTCGCCAGGTGGCAAGCACAGTTAGCCCCTTTTGATTTTGATATTCAGTATAAGAAGGGAGTTGATAACTCGTTACCTGATTTCTTATCCAGGGAATATATTCAATAAATTATGTTTTTTAGAACTTTTTTAGATGATGATACTCTCATTTCTATATTGAGGGTACTTAAAACCCTGCCTAGAGATATGAAAAATCATATTATTGAAATAATTGTAGATGATATCATGAAGGAAGAATTTCCTCATATTCAAATAGCATACTATTCAGATGATGATTATTTATTCGAATATTTTTCAGAATGATAACGAAAAAATGCTATGTTTGCAGGATGGATCCACCTTGGGTTCATATCAAAGGAAGAGGAAGGGGAAGAAAATTTCTAGCAGAGGCAACTATGGTTCCTATGGAACTAGATCATCACAAGGATCTTCATACAGATCTGACTCAAATTCCCAGGTTATACCGACGGGAAGAAAAACGGTACTTAATAAAAGAACTGCATCTCAAGAAGAATCTTCATCCAGTTCACATCAATTGGTAAGTTTGGAAGATATTCCAAAAGATAGTCCATTATACGCTCATATGCAGGCCTATCTGGAAGGAAAGAAGCAAAAGGATACTTTTGTTTCAATAATAAAAGAGGATTCTGATGATATCAAGTCCTATGAGAAATTGCAAAAAAGAGAAATGATATTTCTCTTAGAAAACTCAGATTTACAGAGAAAAGATGAACCTTGGAAAATATTCCAAAGATACCTAGTGGAGGGATTATATTTTCCAGGAGAGTCATATAAGACTCGATCTTACTATGAAGAGATCTTAATGAGTACGGGAAGTGTTGAATTTCAGCACTTCAGCACAGGTAATAATAATGAAAAGGGTTATAACTTTTCTAAACTCATTATTAAACAGATTATATCTGCTGAAGACTGGGGTATGTCAACCATGAAGGAAAGGCAGATAAATCTTGGAAATACTAAAATGAATTATACATATTGGGATTATATCCGAGCATTCGATATAGGGCTACACTACAATAACGACAAACACAAACATACTTGGTTTGTCAAAGTATGTGCGAAGATATTCGCTGATACAATTCCTAATTGGTTTATCAAATGGTGGTCATACCACGGTCCCACTACTCAGATTTTACCAGAGCCATTTTTAACATTATATAAAGAATGGACTAAGGTTTCTCCAGATCTTAACAGATTATATCACGAAGATCATGTATGCTGGATAGAAAGAATAGATCAAATCTATTTTTTCATCGAATTTTCAATACCATGGATTCACAAATGGACTCCGGAAGTTGGATTTAGTAGCGAAGAAAATATTCCTTGTTTATACAGAACTTATTATAATAATTTCTGGGATAAACTTCTAAAAATAGATCCTAAGACCAAACAATTAGTTGGTCAAGAGCTTATAGACTCTATTAAAGAAAGGATTGAAGAATACAAAAGGATTCATCCTAAGAAAATTATTGAAGATAATTCAGTCCGACATATTGCTAGGCGGATTTCCTTCCAAGAAGGTGATAAAGAAAAAATGATTCAAGACTATTTGGAAGAAGTAAGAAAAAATTTACTTCTAACAATAACTCAGATAGATAAATCAGACACCTCAATGCAAAGTGAAACTAGCAACGATGTGGATGATTCGCAGAGGGCGGAGTCAGAACATATGCTGTCGGCCACTGAATTACAAGAGGCGGAAGATTTTTTGCAGCAAATGAAAGCCTTAGAAAAAGGCAAAAACGTGAAGGAAGCATAAACATGTGAAGACATGTGAAGAAGAGACCCACTCAACAGTAAAAACACTGTTGAAACAGTAGATTTACTGTTTAGGGACCTAGATGAGGGCCATCTTTGTACTGTACATAGATACTTTATGTTTTCTTATTTTTCTATATAAGTCATAGCTTAGTTTGAGGAGAGGCATCAGAAAATTTTAGCTCTCTCTCTCTTTTGTTCTTTGTTTTAAAGTTTGTGTAAGCTTGTTTAGATCTGTTCCGACCTTCATATATAAATAAATCGGTCAGTTATTCAGAGTTCTTTGGATCTTGAAGACAATAATCCTCTATAAGGTAATTAATTTCTTTTTAGTCTTATATTTAGTATGTTTCTCCTAGCCAGGACTATGTCCGGCTAAAGATTATCTATGTCGAATAACTAGCTTCTCTCTTATATAGACCATGAACGGATCTAAGCTCTATTTAAATATAAAGGAATTTTAGTATGGCTTTTCAACTTGGTTTCGAGATCGAGGCACAGTCGAATCTAGCACTACTCTTATTGGCTTTGTCTTAGTGACTCACTTTGCCACCGTGGTTTTAGCCTGAAAAATGTGTTTTGATAAGTAAGGCACTTCATACCCGGTTAGAATTGCCAGGCACATGGGCTTAATAAGTAGTACGTATTAGATTCTGACAGGCCCTTTGCTTGGGTAAAAAGCATACCATACAGTCTGAAAAACTATGCCAAAATTCTTGTATATTTCGATTCTTTAGCAGGCGGACTACCGCTAGCTTAAGGATGTCAATTGCTTGATCTTTGATCATGGACTACCGCTGTGTCCTTGATCCTGTAAAGATGGAAAGCCATCAGAATCTAAAAGATTTACTAAAGATAGATCGGGAAGAGATCTTTCTAAAGTAAAATGTTACAAGTGTGGAAAACTTGGGCATATTGCTCCTAATTGCAAGTTAAACAAGTTGAAAACTTTAGAACTTGAAGATGACACTTATGAAAAGGTATATAGTCTGTTATACACTTCAGGTTCAGAAGAAGACTATGAATCAGATTCAGGTTCGAATATCGAATTATTTGATTCCTCTAATTCTGATAATAATTGTACTAATGCTTGTAATACTTGTCAGGGCGATGATTGCAATTGTGAAGAAGATGAGATTTACAAACTTCAATCGCAATTTCAAGATTTTAATTTAAATACGATCACTTCTGATAATGTGATTGAACTTTTGAAAGAGGTCACTGATAGTAGGCTTCGTGAAAAAATTATTAATTTGGCTGTTTCAAATGAAACTAGTACTTCAAAAATTATTGAAAAACGAAATACTGATTTAAATGAATTTCATTATGAAAGTCCCTACTCTTTAAAAGTGGTAGAAGATCGTATTGCCAAAAAACATAAAGCATCTATGTACAGTACAAAGATGGCCCTCATCTGGGTCCCTAAACAGTAAATATACTGTTTCAACAGTGTTTTTACTGTTGAGTGGGTCTCTTCTTCACATGTCTTCACATGTTTATGCTTCCTTCACGTTTTTGCCTTTTTCTAAGGCTTTCATTTGCTGCAAAAAATCTTCCGCCTCTTGTAATTCAAAGGTCGACAAAGATATGTTCCGACTCAGCCCTGCGAATCATCCACATCGTTGCTAGTTTCACTTTGCATTGAGGTGTCTGATTTATCTATCTGAGTTATTGTTAGAAGTAAATTTTTTCTTACTTCTTCCAAATAGTCTTGAATCATTTTTCTTTATCACCTTCTTGGAAGGAAATCCGCCTAGCAATATGTCGGACTGAATTATCTTCAATAATTTTCTTGGGATGAATCCTTTGTATTCTTCAATCATTTCTTTAATAGAGTCTATAAGCTCTTGACCAACTAATTGTTTGGTCTTAGGATCTATTTTTAGAAGTTTATCCCAGAAATTATTATAATAAGTTCTGTATAAACAAGGAATATTTTCTTCGCTACTAAATCCAACTTTCGGAGTCCATTTGTGAATCCATGGTATTGAAAATTCGATGAAAAAAATAGATTTGATCTATTCTTTCTATCCAGATACATGATCTTCGTGATATAATCATTAAGATCCGAGAAACCTTAGTCCATTCTTTATATAATGTTAAAAATGGCTCGTAAAATCGAGTAGTGGGACCGTGGTATGACCACCATTTGATAAACCAATTAGGAATTGTATCGTGAATATCTTCAAGACATACTTTGACAAACCAAGTATGTTTGTGTTTGTCGTTATTGTAGTGTAGCCCTATATCGAATGCTCGGATATAATCCCAATATGTATAATTTATTTTAGTATTTCCAAGATTTATCCGCTTTCCTTCATGGTTGACATACCCTACTTCTTCACAGATATAACTGCTTAATAATGAGTTTAGAAAAGTTATAACCCTTTTCATTATTATTATTACTGGCCAAGTGTCAAATTCAACACTTCGCACTCATTAAGATCTCTTCATAGTAAGATCGAGTCTTATATGACTCTCCCGGAAAATATAATCCTCCACTAGGTATCTTTGGAATATTTTCCAAGGTTCATCTTTTCTCAGAATCTGAGTTTTCTAAGAGAAATATCATTTCTTTTTGCAATTTCTCATAGGACTTGATATCATCGTAATCCTCTTTTATTATTGAAACAAAAGCATCCTTTGCTTCTTTCCTTCCGTATAGGCTGCATATGAGCGTATAATGGACTATCTTTTGGAATATCTTCCAAACTTACCAATTGATGTGAATCGATGAAGATTCTTCTTGAGATGCGCTTTTATTAAGTACCATTTTTCTTCCCGTCAGATAACTCGGGAATTTGAGTCGATCTGTATGAAGATCCTTGTGATGATCTAGTTCCATAGGAACCATAGTTGCCTCTCGCTAGGGTCGTTTCTTCCTTCCTCTTCCTTTGATATGAACCCAAGTGGATCCATCCCGCAAACATAGCATTTTTCGTTATCATTCAAAAATATTCGAATAAATAATCATCATCCGAATAGTATGCTATTTGAATATGAGGAAATTCTTCCTTCATGATATCATCTACAATTATTTCAATAATATGATTTTTCATATCTCTAGGCAGGGTTTTAAGTACCCTCAACATAGAAATGAGAGTATCATCATCTAAAAAAGTTCTAAAACATAATTTATTGAATATATTCCTGGATAAGAAATCGTGTAACGAGTTATCAACTCCTTCTTATAATCAATATCAAAATCAAAAGGGCTAATCGCTTGCCACCTGGCGAATATTAATTTTGAAGCATCGTGCTTAAAATCTTTGTCAAACATAAATTTGACTGATTGAGCGTCAGTTTTTATCAAAAACTTTTGGTTGTATAAATCGTCTTGAAATTTGAGAACGCATTTAACAATGGTTAGCATTTCATCACGCATACTTCTTCCGGGCTTGCTCCATTTCCCAGAATGAAATCTAATCAAATATTCCTTCTTATCGTGAGGATTAATTTGTTTAAGAATTCCTCCATATCCAATATTAGACGCATTTGTCTCAATAATCTTTTGCCAAGCAGGGTTGGCTAGAGCTAAGCAGGGTAGTGATTTCACTCGCCGCTTAATATCCTTTACCAAATTGGTAAGAGTCTCATTCCAAAGAGACTTATTATCTTTCTTCAGCCTGTCATATAATGGAGCTAAATCTCGAGAAAGATGTTTATAGAATGGAGAAATATAATTCAAACTCCCCAGAAACCTCTGTAGTTGAGTTCTATCTGTAATAACATCAGGAAATTTGTCAGCAAAATCAATGGCTCTTTGAATGGGAGTAATCTTCCCTTGACAAATTTGATGTCCTAAAAAACGAACATCTGTTTGAAATAAACTCATTTTTTGTTTAGAAATAACTAATCCATTTTGTATCACAACCTTTTTGAAAATATCAAGGTGTTTGATATGTAATTCAAAAGTTTTAGAAAATACTAGAATGTCATCAATATAGACAATAATAAATTCCATATAAGGGTTGAAAATATTATTCATTATTTTCTGAAATTCAGAATGAGCGTTTTTCAAACCAAAAGGCATGACATTCCATTCGTATTGTCCGAATGGGACATTAAAAGCAGTTCTATACGAATGTTCTTTAAAAATCTGTATTTGCTAATATCCTGATTTTAAATCAAATTTTGAAAATATATTGGCATCATATAATTGAGATAATAAATCTCTTTTATTAGGAATAGGGTACCTGATCCATTTTAAGTGTTTATTCAAAGGTTTGTAGTTAATCACCAACCTCGGAACACCTCTTTCCCTTTCAGCCGCGTTATTAACATAGAAGGCTGTGCAGGACCAAGGAGACTTAGAAGGTTTTATCAAACCAGGTTTTATCAAACCTTTTTGTAATAGATTATCAATCTCATTTTTGCAGAAATCTACTAACTCTGCATTCATTTGACAGGGTCGAGATTTCGTAGGAATATCATCCTCTACAAATCCTTCTTCATATGGAAGAGTCACAATATGCTTTTTGCGATCCCAAAAAGCGCTAGGATGATCTGCACAAATATCTACAGCCATCTGCTCAGAAATCAATTTGATCTTTTCCTTTACCTTAGCAGATTTCATAGAATCTTCAATGTTCATACTGAACAATTCCAATTGTAATGAGTTCATATGGCTCTGCTTCATTTTTATTAATGCATTAATATCTCTTGTTACCGGATCTGTCACAAAGGAATAATGAATCTCATTATCCTTGTAATTCGCTGAAAAACCTTTTGCATCTATTCCTGTGAAAGGATAAATTGCATTTATAAAAGGAGTTCCCAATATAATTGGAGGGTTTAACTGATTTTTAACCAGAAAGAAGAAGTGAGGAATGCAGACTTTATTCTGACAAATCTTGACGTTCGATAACTTATACTCTATATCTAGAGCATGACCGGAGGCAGATTTAACCAAATGAGTCGTCTTTTGAAAGTATTTAGTTGGCACTAAACCTTCCTGAATACAGCTAACATCTGCACCGCTATCTATCATAGCAATGTTAGTTATAGAAAAGCTATTATCAATCAAAATAGTACATTTAATATACCATTTATGTGCTGTAACAATCTGCATCATTCCTAAAAACGAATCTTGTTTAGGATCAGGACTATCAAGCTGGAGATTTTCACCTTCAACCTGTTTTCCTTTATTTTTCAAAAATCGATCTTCATCATTATTATTAATCTCAATCTGAGTAATACGGTGATCACAAATTAACTGGCTCTGTTTAAGAGCCTTAATTTCCTTTTTCAAATTTTCAACCTCAATTTTTAAATCATCAAAAGAGGAATCCTTTTTAACAAAATTATGTTTTTTGGCAATACGATCTTCTACCACTTTTAAAGAGTAGGGACTTTCATAATGAAATTCATTTAAATTAGTATTTCATTTTTCAATAATTTTTGAAGTACTAGTTTCATTTGAAACAGCCAAATTAATAATTTTTTCACGAAGCCTACTATCAGTGACCTCTTTCAAAAGTTCAATCACATTATCAGAAGTGATCGTATTTAAATTAAAATCTTGAAATTGCGATTGAAGTTTGTAAATCTCATCTTCTTCACAATTGCAATCATCGCCCTGACAAGTATTACAAGCATTAGTACAATTATTATCAGAATTAGAGGAATCAAATAATTCGATATTCGAACCTGAATCTGATTCATAGTCTTCTTCTGAACCTGAAGTGTATAACAGACTATATACCTTTTCATAAGTGTCATCTTCAAGTTCTAAAGTTTTCAACTTGTTTAACTTGCAATTAGGAGCAATATGCCCAAGTTTTCCACACTTGTAACATTTTACTTTAGAAAGATCTCTTCCCGATCTATCTTTAGTAAATCTTTTAGATTTACGATGGCTTTTTCTAGCCTCTCGATCTTCCTTAGATCTATGTCTTCGCTTAGATCTTCTCCTTTTTCCCGAAGAATCTTCGTCTTTTGACGATCCAGTAGTAATTATCCTTCTTCGGTGTAGGATTAGGTAAACCAAATTGTTCACAAAAATCTCCCAACTGAGATCGTTCTTTCAGCTTATCCATTTTAAGCTGCCTTACCATTTTAAGTTCATTACACAGGTTTAATCCTTCCTGTGTACATACTCCTATAATTTTTCCATAGCTTAATGTAGCATACAGTATATCAATCTGATTTCCTCTTAGAGTTTTTCTAACCCGTTCTGCAAAAAGAGGAGGAAGTCCGTCAATGAATTTTGCTTTCCAATATTCAAACTTATTTTCGGGTAGTTCCATAACCCTACTCATATAAGTATCTTTGTACCATCTAAAATAAGCCAAAGATTGACATCTAAGGCCGTTTAGCAGCGTTCTTACTGTCTCATGCTGGCTGGTAAATCTACTATTGAAATGTTCCAAAATAGTAAGAATCAAGGTGTAAACAGCATCTTCTCTATTTTTTACCAAAGCCATTCCCAAGTTATCAACTCCTTCATCGTCGGCTATAGCATTAATAACCGAAGCTTTCTTTTCGGTGGTAAGATAATTATCCCACCATCCTCTAAGCTAACCTGTAAAACCTGCAATAATCATCTTGCAGATCGTTCTATCTGTGTTTTTAACACTTTTGCAAATAGTTGCATACATCAGCATTCGATGTACCATAATGGTTAACTGTCGATCTGTTAACCCATCTAGATTCCATTCATAAATTTCGAAACCATTGTAAGACGTATTAGTCTGATTCCAATCACGTTCTTCAATTAAGACATCTTGAGGAGTTGGACGAGGATAGTAGTATGTATTCATACTAGGTTTGGTAGCGTAGCTGCTATTTTTCTTTGGATAGCCCCTGAGTTTATTAACTTCCGATGAATCACCTGTTTTATCAACAAAATCTTGTGATAAATCCATAGGACCAAAATTTAATCTAGCAAGGTTCTTAGCCGCAAGTTCTCCAATGTCTAGATTTGCAAATTTTTCGCTTAGAAGATCTTCTAAATTTTTTAAAGAAGTTGGTTTAAAATCAGAAACTTCAATAGGTCTTTGAATAAAAGTAGAGACTACTGTAGGAGTATTTTCCGAAGTAGAAGCAATATCAATTTTTTCTTTAAAACTCGTTTTGACTGTATCAGCCTTAATATCTTTTATTAAGATAGTTAAATCATCGAGTTTTTTGTCAAGAGAACTTATATGCTCTCCTAACACTTTAACATAAAGACTTAAATAATTGTTTTGAGTAATCAATTTATTAATTTCATTAATACTGATTGAAGCAATATCTTCATCAATGAATTTTTGAAAAGCTGAGAAAGTAATACCAGTATTATTTGGTAAAACAAAAGATGACTGAGGAGGGTATATAGCTTTTAACAAGTTACCATTTCCATCTTTATAAGTCCTTTTAATAACGTTGATATATAACGGTAAATAGGTGGTTATAAACCAAGGAACAAAATACATAATTTGATTATACAAAGCACAAGTTTCATAAAACTCTTGAGAAATACAATTTAAATCTTCTTTGCTATAAGCCTCAAAGAACCATGTTTTAAACCAATTCCATTTTTCATCAAAAAAATCCTTTTGAATATGTTTTCTTGCCAGTGAACCTGGACTAAAATCAATTTGGTGTGGAATCATTAAGAATCGTTTAAATCAAACTCCATTTCAGAAGCTGAAGGAATATCCTTGTCATGGCCATCATTATTCACCTGCACTATATTGGTTTTCGGGTCGATCTTTACCTTTTCGACCACCGAGTTCCCATCAGAACCAATAGTATGTAACGAAGCAGCATGATCTCGAGCTGGATCATAAATTGGATCAATCGGAGAAATATGATGCATTGCAGGCAAGAGTCTATGACTAGACAAAGAATGTCTATTCATACTTAAAGAAGACATGAGTCTGCTTTCATTAAAAGACTGCCTATGAGGCGCGTAGCTATTATCTGAAAATTGGATACTAATCCTTCCATCGGGATTTTGAGAAATATGAGAAAAATCAGAATTAGTTACACCATCGGTTAACTGATTTGGGGATATAACCGAATTTAGAGTCCACGAAGTAGGGAAATCTATTTCTTCCCACTTAATAGGTCTTCTAATAGTGACCTTGGACCTTGCAAAATTGGTCTCCACCAAAATAGTTTGATTAGAAATATCATATAATCTACATCTAGGATTAAGAGTAGATAATAATTTAAAATAAATTCGGTAAGATAAACAAATAAGTTCCGAACCAGGAGCATAGTTGTAACCATGAGTTTTAACATTTAATGTTAGAGCATCGAGAATATTCGCATCAGTAAGAGATAACTGCAAATTAGGTTGCATATTGAAATAAACTGGACCATAGGCCACCGTAGATTCTATCGAACCCATAAGAGACTGTCGGAAATTTAAATTTCTAGCATCACGAAGAGCAGCTAAAAAAGTCTCAGGCAACCCTTTAAGAGTCAAAGGTTTAAATGCAATTTGAACCATACCAATATGCAAATAATTATATTGATTTTTATAAAAAATCACATCTCGATCATTCAACAAGCGAATAGTCTGTTCAGAAGAATTTAAAGCAAGAGACTGCTCAGTTGTTTTTATCAATTGTTTAGAAGAGAGTTTATCAAACCAACCATAATCATATATAGTTTTAATAGGGACTTTAGGAATCGTCCATTTGTTTAACAAATCAAGATTATGAGGTATATCCACCTCTTCTAGTCTAGTACTTTTAGTACTTGTATCTCCCAGATCCATGGGTGAAAGATTAAAATCTATGTCGAATAGTTCACCTCTATCTCAAATATATTCCATGAAAAGTTCATGGCTCTAATACCATCTTTACAGGATCAAGGACCTGTGCTGAAGTGCTGAAATTCAACACTTCCCGTACTCATTAAGATCTCTTCATAGTAAGATCGAGTCTTATATGACTCTCCTGGAAAATATAATCCCTCCACTAGGTATCTTTGGAATATTTTCCAAGGTTCATCTTTTCTCTGTAAATCTGAGTTTTCTAAGAGAAATATCATTTCTCTTTTTTGCAATTTCTCATAGGACTTGATATCATCAGAATCCTCTTTTATTATTGAAACAAAAGTATCCTTTTGCTTCTTTCCTTCCAGATAGGCCTGCATATGAGCGTATAATGGACTATCTTTTGGAATATCTTCCAAACTTACCAATTGATGTGAACTGGATGAAGATTCTTCTTGAGATGCAGTTCTTTTATTAAGTACCGTTTTTCTTCCCGTCGGTATAACCTGGGAATTTGAGTCAGATCTGTATGAAGATCCTTGTGATGATCTAGTTCCATAGGAACCATAGTTGCCTCTGCTAGGGGCTGTTCTTCCCCTTCCTCTTCCTTTGATATGAACCCAAGGTGGATCCATCCTGCAAACATAGCATTTTTTCGTTATCATTCTGAAAAATATTCGAATAAATAATCATCATCTGAATAGTATGCTATTTGAATATGAGGAAATTCTTCCTTCATGATATCATCTACAATTATTTCAATAATATGATTTTTCATATCTCTAGGCAGGGTTTTAAGTACCCTCAATATAGAAATGAGAGTATCATCATCTAAAAAAGTTCTAAAAAACATAATTTATTGAATATATTCTCTGGATAAGAAATCAGGTAACGAGTTTAATAATAATAATAATAATAATAATAATAATAATAATAATAATAATAAGAATAATAACAATAATAACAATAATAACAATAATAACAATAATAATAATAATAATAATAATAATAATAACAATAATAATAATAATAATAGTAATAATAATAGTAATAATAATATTAATAGTAATAGTAATAATAATAATAATAATAATAATAATAATAGTAATAATAATAATAATAATAATAATAACAATAATAATAATAATAATAATAATAATAATCATAATAATAATAATAATAATAATAATAATAACAATAATAATCATAATCATAATAACAATAATAATAATAATAATAATAATAATAATAATAATAATAACAATAATAACAATAATAATAATAATAATAATAATAATCATAATAATAATAATAATAATAATAATAATAATAATAATAATAATACTAATAGTAATAGTAATACTAATAATAATAATAATACTAATAATAATAATAATACTAATAGTAATAGTAATACTAATAATAATAATAATACTAATAGTAATAGTAATAGTAATAGTAATAGTAATAGTAATAGTAATAGTAATAGTAATAATAATAATAATAATAATAATAATAATAATAATAATAATAATAATAATAATAATAATGAGAAGACCTCATAAGAATACTCAAACATACAAACAAATCAAACATGATTTAAAAAATAAATATGTCGAATATAAAAAATTGAATAAACAAATAAATAAAACTTTGGAAGATCTACATAAACTAGATCATTTAATTACACAAATATCATTATTAGAATATAAATTCATAATCCAGTTAAAACAACGAATAAAGCAACATAAATGACAACTATACCACCATTATGTTTCATAGAAGATAAGGTTTTAGTAATAATACTAAAAATAATGGAAAAATTAAATAGAGATATAAAAGAAAAAATAATAAATCAAATAGTTATATCTATACAAAATGATGAATTCAAGGATGAATTTCCTAGAGATTATATATTATTCGGATATGAAGAAATTTTAACTTTATCTGAATATTATTCTGAATGAGTCTCAAAGAGGCAATAGATTTATTACATGACTTAGTATAAAGACAGCTTTTTTTCAATTCTTTTATATAAGCATTGTATTCCAATTTTTCTTGGATTCTAATCATTCTTATCTCATGGATGGCTAATATCATTGTTATAGAATGCTTACTATGTACTTTCATGTAAGTCTGTTCTAATTCTTTTATAGACTTATCTAATTTATATAGAGATATTCTATATCTCCATGCTCTTTTTCTTATCAGATGCAATTCAGCTTGAATATGCTTTATGTTTTTTTATAATATTTTAAGCAAAACATAATTAATTTTATTCCCTGTAGGTACTAAGTATGCTCTTTTTAAGTTAACATATATGAAAAATAACGTCTAATATATGAAAAATAATAATTATGAAATATAGAGTTGTGACATATATACTTTTCTCTCTTTTATTGTCGGAACAGTTCTTATCACTACCTCAGCAGTTCTCCTTTCCGGCTATGAACAGTTTTCGCCTTCACGACCTTAGTCTAACACGGCTACTTCTCTACTGTTCCTCCGTTAGGCGGAAGATCGCAACCTTCACTTAGAACTAATCCTTAATATATGAGGAGAGAGATATACAAACCAAACTCTTTTATTTCATAATATTATTTTACACATACTATAGATATTTTACATATAGCAAACTTAATAAAGAAAATACTTTTGGATTCTTCTTATCAACCTGCAAAGAAGAAAAAACTTTTGTTCCCGAAGAAACGTTAGTGCTTCCTGAAATAATTTTTTCAGGTTTTGATGAGGATGTGCCTTTTTCCTCTTTTGATTTATTGGCATCTTTATTAATTGCTAGGCTTTTACCTTCGTCCTTAGACTTAGGTGTCGGCATATCCTTGCTTACCGTCGAGATGTTTTTGGCACTATGTGCTAGTGGGACATCTCCTGCCACTTTGTTGGGAGTAATATTCCCGGCGGGTTTTGAATTCCCTTTTGGACATGTGTCCAAGTATTCACACAATAGTATGAATTCACTCATGTTTTCAGCTTGTGTTTCACCAAACTGGTTAATTTCGTATTGTAATTTTCTGCCTTGTTCTGATAGTTTTGTTAATTCATCTCGGATAACAAATAATTGATGGCTCTTGTCATCGATGGACTCTTCCAGCTTTTTCATTCGTTCATAGATCCGATTGACCAGAGTTTGAGTTTTATTGTCCATATTGGACATTCCTGGAGAGAAAATCTGCAAAGAAGTTGTCAGTTCCTTTAATATGTTCAATTTTAAATGTATAAAAAGATAATAAAACTTGCCACCTGTGTAACCTCCTATATTGTGGTTCTGATGGAAGTTTATTGAATATTAAACCTGATACTTGAGTATTATCAGTTCTAATTGTAAATGGTTTTGGTAGAAGGAATGCTGAAAATTTTCTAATTCCTCTAACTATTGCCAATAATTCTTTTTCATTTGTTGAATACTTTATTTCTGCTTCATTAAATGTACCACTAGTGTACCTGCAGATTTCATTTAAATCAGTTTGTAATAATGCACCCCAATGATAACTGATGCATCCGCTTGTAATACCAAATTATCTTTTCATCCGTAATCTTAATTTAGGAAGTTTGGAACATTCTTCTTTAACTGCTTTACACATTGTGTACTCTCCGCCCATCCTAATGCTGGACTTTCTTATTAACTTTTGTAAAATATTTCTTTTCCTTGCTAAATCAGAATAAATTCTCTGCATAATTTAAGCATCCAAAAATTTTTGTATTTCCTCTTTTGTTGATAATTTGTCGAAATTCTTCAATCTTTTCGATATATGAGATTGTAATTCTATCCCATTTTTTGAAATAATCATTCCTAAGAATTCTATTTCATTTTTATTAATTTCAGCCTTTTTTTGACTAAGGATAATTCCATTCTGTAGACATAATTCGGAAAATTCTTTTAAATGCTTTAAATGTTCTTGATAAGTTTTAGAACATATTAATATGTCGTCTATATAGACTATTAAAAATTCTTTGTCAGAGAATATTTTATCCATTTTCCTTTGGAAAATTTGTGGGGCATTTTTTAGTCCAAATGGCATTATTATCCATTCATAATGTCCATTAGGGGTACTAAATGCTGTTAATGGAATTGATTCTTCCGATAATTTTATTTGCCAAAATCCACTTTTACAGTCAAATTTTAAAAAATAAATTTTTTCTTTTGCAAGGTTTATTAAATTATTTTTGTTGGGTATAAAATACCCATCAAATAAACAATGTTTATTTAATTCTTTGTAATTTATTACCATTCTGGCTTTTCCTCTTTTTATTTCAGCATGGTTTCTTACCATAAATGCTGGGCTACTATGAGGACTATTACTTAGTCTAATTAATTTTAGATTAAGTAATTCTTTAATTTGAATTTTAAATTCAATTTTATCTTCTTCATTATAAAGCATCGGTCTTACTCTAATAATGACACTGGGGTCTTTTAAGATTAAGACTGCTTTTTCTTGATTCATTTCCCATTTTTCTAAGGGATTTTCTCCATATGATTTTTGTAAATTTTCTTTTATCCATTCTAGATTAAGACATTTACAAGAAACTTGTTTTATGTTTTCTAGATATCGTTCTTTATAATTTCCATTTTCTTTTACAAGATGATAAGGATTTTGTTTCCTGGGGATTTTTATGAAATGTCCACATGGAGTTTTAAGGCTTATCATATATAATGTTTGATGATAATCCTGAAATTATTGTAAAAAGTCATTACCTAATAATAAATCAGTTTCCAATTTATCATAGGCAAATATTTTATTTATAGAAACAATTTTAGATCCTAAAATTATTTCTACCTTTTCTTTTGATAGAGTAAGCTTTTCCTTTACCCCTGTTATTCCTATCATAGAAATATTATATTTGTTATTTTCTCAATTATTTATTAGGAAAGGTTTTGCTAAACTAGCTTCTGAACCATTGTCTATTTGACAACAAGTTGTTAATTTTGTATCATACAAAGTGATTTCTATAAAGACTGATACTTTAAAAGAGATTTCTTTTGGCATTTTTTATTTCTTTGGGATAAAGCAAGTATCATTTTTATAACTTATTTCGATCCCATTTCTTCCTATACTATAATCATTTAGGCTGTTTAAAAACATGTTTCCTAATAGTATATCATCATCATTATCATGATTGGTAATATAACAAGGGACTGTTATTCGTATATTATCTAATTGTAGAGGTAAATCTACCATCTTAACACAACTATAATTATTACCTTCAAAGGTTTTGTAGATATAAGGGGTACCTTCATAAGTTGGTAATCCCTCGATTAAAGTTCCTTTGACATGATTAGTCATTTCTGTTTGTATTAGGATTTCTTTATTTTTCCATTCTAATCCATTGAAAACTCTTCCTGAAATTCTAGAAATATTAGTTATTTCAAAAGTTTTCTTAATGTAACGATTAGAATTACTTTTCTTTATGGAATTTCTTCCATATTCTAAAGAAAGCCTAGTGGTTCTTTAGAGCCTTCTATTTCTGTGTTTTTCCAAAATGAATCTCATATTCATCCGAATAATTGCTTGTTGAATTTCTGCTTCAACTATTCTTGCAATACTGCACATTCTTAATCAATTTCAATCATTTCCTTATTTTTATACACATTTCCATAATTAGAATTGGTAATCGTATATAAAGCTTGATAGTAAATGCTCATTATGTGATTACAGTTTGAATAGGTCGTTTCTTTTCACTTGGAAATGCAAACTTAATGAGTCATTAAAATCGCATCTTTTAATGAGATACAATATTTTGGATAGTAGGTAAATAATAACTTAGTATAGGCTAAATTTCCTTCTACTATTCCAAGATTTCCTTCTCTTGCATTAATAAATCGTTCATCCGATAAATTAATAACAATAGGACAATTAATTCCTTCCTTAAAGGTGGATTTAACTAATATTTGGATTCCTCCAAGATGTACATAATTCATTTTCTTTCTTTTCTTTTCTGGAATTTTTCTTAGTATTTGATCTATCATTGCTTTTGTTAAAAGATTTAACTTATGTTTTCCCTTTGTTTGGGTAATTTCTATTATCTTTTCAACTTTCTGATATTCATGGTATGAAATTTTATTTCTTGAAAACATTCTCTGATTCTCAATGAATATATTATCTTCAGTTTTTAACCTGAGTTGTAATCCTTGGATTTTTCTTAATAATTCATTATCAAAGGTTGCTTTTAAGGCATAACCTGTTTGATCTTCTTCTGTTTCAATTATTTGAACAGAATTTTCCACTTCTTCTATTTCTTTATTCATCACTTTCTTCAGAGCTGGATGAATATTCTTCATATAATTCATCATAAAATTCATCACTTTGAATTGATTTTATTGATTCTAAATCTGAATCAATTTCTTCTCTATCGATTTTAGATATTTTTACATATTTTTTGTTACATTCATAACTTTTATGTCCTTCTTCACCACAGTTGTAACATTTACATTTTTCTTTAGTGGGCTTAAAGTTATTTTTCTTTTTATAATATTTTTTTCGAGGAATATAATTTTTCTTTGACATATTTTTTCTTTTTATTAACATTTTTCTTGATTTTCGTCTTTTCTTGTAAGTCCTTTCATTACATCCCCATTGGGTTGCTGCATTAGTATCTAAACAATAGATTTGTGTATTAATTCTTTTAGCTTTTCTCTGAACATTATGTGCCATGCATAATTGTCCAAGTCTATTATTTAGAAAAGTTATTCTTTGTCCAAGGGTATCTTTATTTGTTTTTACCTTGTCATATTCTTCTCTAAAATATGTGGCCCAAAAGCCTGGTAATTTTTGATAATATTTTTCCATGTATGTTACCATATCTTTACTGCTATCAAATATTTTATAATAATATTCTTCGAATTCACATGTATATTCTTGAATATAACTCATTTTACATATCTGTAATTTTTCTAATTGCTCTTTCGCTACCATTCTTACTTTTTCTCTATTTAATGAAGGATTTCCTTCTCCTCCTAAGAATTCATTTCCAATATATTGGACTAGATTTTCTATTCCTTCTTGCAAGGATTTTTTAAAACCTTCTAAGGTTCCATTTTTTATAATTGCTCTAGCTTCCTCAGATAATCCTGAGTACCAATGATTTATTTTTCCAGTAAATGTATTTATCATGATGATATATTTTTCTTCATCTGTATATTCCATTTCTTTTCCTAATAGAAAATAGAGAAATGTATTTTGTGCCCATAAATCCAATTCTTTTTCTGGTTCTCTTTTACAATCGAGATTTAGAAATTTATTAACTCCTGCTTCATTTGTAGACATTCTGTTAGGCATATATTTAGACCTACTGTTATGATATTGATTAACAAAATCTTTGTTTCGTTTTTCCTTTTGAACATAGTTATGTTCATTATTTTCTTGTTGTTCCTGTTTTACAGGGTTTGAACTTTCTCCTCTAAAATTCCCTTGAGGTCCTCCTGTTTCCCCTTTATTCATAAAGACATTTAAATTTAAATCTGAAATTTCTAGATCTTCCATAGCATATACTAATTCATCTATTTCATTCATTCTGAATTTCGTTCTAGATTTTCTTCACTCTGTTCTGGTATATCATTTTCTAGTATATCTTTACTAGATTCAATTTTTTGTTTTTCCCAAAATTCTTCTATTAGTTTTTCATCAAAACTACCTTTTTGATAATTCCTTGAAAATTTTTCTGACAACAAATCTTTAATATATTTTTGACTTATATTTTTGTCAAACTTATCTGTTCTTTTGATTGTATTTATTAATTTTCCTGGAAGATTTTCTTTAATTGATTGTATTTCAATTTCTAATAATTTTAAGCTTATGGCTAATTGTTTATGACTTTCTACTAAGTCATGTAATAAATCTATTGCCTCTTTGAGACTCATTCAGAATAATATTCAGATAGAGTTAAAATTTCTTCATATCTGAATAATATATAATCTATAGGAAATTCATCCTTGAATTCATCATTTTGTATAGATATAACTATTTGATTTATTATTTTTTCTTTTATATCTCTATTTAATTTTTCCATTATTTTTAGTATTATTACTAAAACCTTATCTTCTATGAAACATAATGGTGGTATAGTTGTCATTTATGTTGCTTTATTCGTTGTTTTAACTGGATTATGAATTTATATTCTAATAATGATATTTGTGTAATTAAATGATCTAGTTTATGTAGATCTTCCAAAGTTTTATTTATTTGTTTATTCAATTTTTTATATTCGACATATTTATTTTTTAAATCATGTTTGATTTGTTTGTATGTTTGAGTATTCTTATGAGGTCTTCTCATTATTATTATTATAATTATTATTATTATTAATAATAATAATAATAATAATAATAAATAATAATAAATAATAATAATAATAATAATAATAAATAATAATAATAATAATAATAATTATAATAATAATAATAATAATAATTATAATAATAATAATAATAATAATAATAATAATAATAATAATAATTTAATAATAATAATAATAATAATAATAATAATTTAATAATAATAATAATAATAATAATAATAATAATTTAATAATAATAATAATAATAATAATAATAATAATAATAATAAAAAAAAAAACTATTACTATTGGTAATGATCATCAGACGTTTAGACTCATATCTGAAACTGATCTTGCCCCTTATAGGGATATTTATAGATTTATACATATTGGATTGGTTCAGGTGGCATTTAAGCCCCTTACTTTGCGTGGACTACCGGAAAGTTTTATAGCAGCTTTACGTGATGGTAGAAATCATAATTGGAAAAAGTCTCTAATAGGGACTATTCAAACTAGTCTAGCTTATGGACTAGTTTATTTTAATGCATATCCTAATTTACAGATTTCATTGCAGGATGAGAATCGTTAAGTTCTCTTATGCTAAATGTTAAACTTCATGGTTATGATTATATGCCAGGCACTGAAGTTGTTTGTATTTGTTATAGAATTTATTATAAATTATTGCATACTTTAAATCCTATGTGCAAAGTAATTGATTTTAAAAATGAAACTATTTTAATAGAAACTAATTTTGGAAAATCTAGAGTAGTTACTCGAAGACCAATTAAGTGGGAAGAAATTGATTTTCCACAAGAATGGGTTATTGAGGGAGCTACTCCTCCTAAAAATAATATTAATGAAGAAATTTCTGAAATTGAACAGTTGAATGATGGAACAGTTAAAATAAAGTTTTCTGATTTTATGTCAAATAATAAAATTGAAAGTGGAAGCATGTCTTCTAGAATTACTATATCTAATTCCTCTTATATATCTCCCCTAGATTATATTGTGCAGGTACCATCTCGAGCATCTACTTCTCAAATTAGAGAAAATTATAGATGTGAAAATATAAAAATTGATAAAAATAATATTGCCAGACCTAGCTCAGATTTAGATATAACGGAATCTGAGATGAACTTCCCAGATGGGTTGAATACATAGATTTGTTTAATGATGACTGACAAACCTATTGATTTTAGTCCTGGTTCCCAGGCAAGAAAAGAGATTGCTAAGGAATTTCAAAAATCCAAATGGAAACCTTTTAGAAAATGGTTTTTCAAAAACTTTAATAAAGAGGAACAATTTCAATTTCAAGAAGAATTTTATAGAGATCTTATTGAATCAGGAACAAATAGTTTAATTGCATTCATTCCATGGTTTCTGTGTAAACATGTTTATAACTACATATCTATGTTAGAAAAAGATTTTACTTTAAGTAATGGAGAAATTACGAAATCAGTATTTCCGCCATTACAATCTTTCCAAATTAATAAGGATGATAAAATTGTTCATTTTAATGCTTTTTCAAAATTATTTGAAAATGATACTGCTATAGTCACATCCCAGCATATTAATTTGATGATAAAACAACATAATTATACAAATATTTATATGAGCATGTTAGGAGATCATATAGTGTCTTTGCATGAAAAAGTTGATAAACTTTTATCTTATATGAGTAATGATAAGAAAGGTAAGGGCAAGGTTGCTCAACCTAGCATTCAACCTCCCCTAGAAATTGAAGATTTTAAATTGAAGGATTTTTCTGATTTAGAAAATTTCCTAGAAAAGACTTTTAAAGGTAATAACCTTAAACCTTTAAAGATTAACAATCTTTCAGAAGGAGAAAGCAGTAGTGCAGGTAATAAGGAATTTTCTGATCAAATTAATAAAATATCAGAAAAATTTGCTAGAAAACCGGTTCAAAGGATGTTTTACTATCCTAGGCCAACTCCTCAAGACATTCTAATAGAAGAACAAGAATACGTGGTGACCAATAGTTATAATGGAAAAGAAATCTATGAATGGAACATAGATGGTTATACAGATAGACAAATTTATACAACTATGCATAGAATGAAGATGTATAGTACTATTTGCAAGACAAATAAAAACAGTGATAAAACTATTGCAGAAATGATAACAGCAGGATTTACAGGACAATTAAAAGGATGGTGGGATAATTATCTGAACCAAGAACAAAAGGATAAAATCCTGCAGGCTGTGAAACAAGAAGGAGAAGGAGAAGTTCAAAATTCAATTTATACATTGGTTTTGAATATCATAGAACATTTTTCAGGAAGATGGTCAGATAATAGTAAAACCATCAGGACATTGCTGCAGAATTTAAGGTGTAAGACCCTTACATCTTTTAGATTATATAAAGATGTTTTTCTCTGCAGGGTTATGAAATTGCCAGAATGTAATAGTACTCATTGGAAATCCAAATTTATTGATGGATTACCATCCCTCTTTGCTGAAAGAGTAAGGAAGGTTCTAAGAGGTGATAGTCCTAGTATTAATTATGAGAATTATACTTATGAAAAATTGATAAATGCTTGTGTGCAGGAAGGGTTAGCTTTATGTAATGAAATTAAGCTAAATCAGCAGATTAAAAGGCATCGTCTTAATGAAAGACAACAATTGGAAGAATTTTGTGAGCAATTTGCTGTAGATATTCCCAAACTTGCTTCTAAAGGGAGAAAAGAAAAGCAAAAAGAAAAACATTCTTCCAAAAATAGATCTTCCAAAAAAGATTATAAAGAATGGAAGAGAAAAAGAATAGAGAGAAAAGAAAGAAGAAAGAATGAAAGAAAAAGTGATCATAGATTTTATAAATCTAAACGCAGATATGATAAGTCAGATACTTGCCACAAATGTGGGAGATATGGTCATTATGCAAAAGATTGCAGGGTCAAGGAAAAAATAAGGAACCTTGATGTAGACGATAATATTAAAGAATCTTTATATAAGATTATGCTTAATTCCGATTCAGAAAAATCAGATTTAGATTATAGTAGTCATGAAGAATCTTCTGCAACAAGTGAAGATCTTAAAGCTCTTCACCAAGAGGATTGTATAACCTCAGAAGATGAATGTTTACCTTGCCAACAAGGATTAGAGTGTGAAAAAGATGGAGAAGAAGATGATCTTTATAAGATCTACTCTCAGTTTAAAGAATTAAGTATTAATGTCATTGATAATGACAAAGTTATAGAACTTTTACAGACTATTAAAGATCCAGAAATAAGGGATCAAATTATAAATAAAATTCGTAATACGGCATCTGCCTCTAAAGATAATACTCAGAAAGAGGTACCAACTAAAGAAGGTGCATATACCATGGCAGAAGTCCAGAAAATGCTATTAGAAAGGAGAAAAACAAGTACTCCTACTACTATTAATGATTTGAAAGAAGAGATTAATAATCTCAAGGATGATATTAGGCATCTTAAAGAAAAAAATGTCATTATAGAAGCTCGTCTTGATAGCATGGATATTAGAAGAAATTTGAGTAATAACTCAGCATCTTATTCATCAGAAGAAGGAGAAACTAATAATTTAGACTTTCTTGCTAATTTAAATATAGGTAATAATAAAGCCGATTTTTTACAAAATCTAAAAGCTTTTACTTCTCAAAAATTTTATACAAAAATTACTCTTCTCATAGATTATAATTATAAAAAAGAGTTTATTGCTTTAATAGATAGTGCAGCAGACTTAAATTGCATTCAAGAAGGACTTATCCCTTCAAGATATTTTCATAAAACTACTCATAGTTTAAGATCGGCAAATGGCAGTAAAATGAATATTGAATTTAAATTACCTAAGGCTTTTATTTGTAAAGGAAAGCCATGTGTTCCTCAAAGCTTTGTTTTAGTTAAAGATATTACTAACCAAATTATTTTGGGCGTTCCTTTTATAAATGATATTTTTTCCCTCACATATTGAGATAATGAAAAAATAATAGGTACTTGGAATAATAAACCTTTTAAATTAGAATTTATTACTAAACCTTTTACCAGGATGTTAAATGAATTAACTTCAAAGATGATTTTAAATGATAATAATAATAATAATAATAATAATAATGATAATAATGATAATAATGATAATAATAATAATAATAATAATAATAATGATAATAATGATAATAATAATAATAATAATAATAATAATAATAATGATAATAATGATAATAATAATAATAATAATGATAATAATGATAATAATAATAATAATGATAATAATAATAATGATAATAATAATGATAATGATAATAATAATAATAATAATAATAATAATATTAATAATAATAATAATAATAACAAGAATAAGAATAATAATAATAATAATAATAATAATAATAATAATAATAATAATAATAATAATAATAATAATAATAATAATAATAACAATAACAATAATAATAATAATAACAATAACAATAACAATAACAATAATAATAATAATAACAATAATAATAATAATAATAATAACAATAAGAATAACAATAACAATAACAATAACAATAATAATAATAATAATAATAACAATAACAATAACAATAAGAATAACAATAACAATAATAATAATAATAATAATAATAATAATAATAATAATAATAACAATAACAATAACAATAACAATAACAATAACAATAACAATAACAATAACAATAACAATAACAATAACAATAACAATAACAATAACAATAACAATAACAATAACAATAACAATAACAATAATAATAACAATAACAATAACAATAATAATAACAATAACAATAACAATAATAATAACAATAATAATAATAATAATAATAATAATAAAAATAATAATAATAATAATAATAATAATAGTAATAGTAATAGTAATAGTAATAATAATAGTAATAGTAATAATAATACTAATAGTAATAGTAATAGTAATAGTAATAACAATATGAAGTGCCTTACTTATCAAAACCCATTTTCAGGCTAAAACCACGGCTGGCCAGGCGGAGTCACTAAGACAAAGCCAATAAGAGTAGTGCTAGATTCGACTATGCCTCGATCTCGGAACCAAGTTGAAAAGCCATACTAAAATTCCTTTATATTTAAATAGAGCTTAGATCTGTTCATGGTCTATATAAGAGAGAAGTTAGTTATTCGACATAGATAATCTTTAGCCGGACATAGTCCTGGCTAGGAGAAACATACTAAATATAAGACTAAAAAGAACTTAATTACCTTATAAAGGATGATTGTCTTCAAGATTCAAAGAACTCTGAATAACTGACCGATTTATTTATATATGAAGGTCGGAACAGTACTCCGGCAAGCTTACACAAAGACTTACAAACTTTAAAACAAAGAACAAAAGAAAGAACAAAAGAGAGAGAGCTGAAATTTTTCTGATATCTCTCCTCAAACTAAGCTATGACTTATATAGAAAAATAAAAAAAACATAAAGCATCTATGTATAAGATGCAGAGAGGCCCTCATCTCAGGTCCCCTGAACAAGAAATCTGTTTCAACAGTGTTTTTACTGTTGAGTGGGTCTCTTCTTCACATGTCTTCACATGTTTATGCTTCCTTCACGTTTTTGCCTTTTTCTAAGGCATTCATTTGTAGCAAAAAATCTTCTGCTTCCATTAATTCGGCGGCTGACAGCATATGTTCGGACTCCGCCCTTTGTGAATCGTCCAGTTCATTACTGGCTTCACTCCTCATTGAAGTGTCTGATTTATCTATCTGAGTTATAGTTTGAAGCAAATTTTTTCTTACTTCTTCCAAATAATCCTGAATCATTTTTTCCTTATCTCCTTCTTGGAAAGAGATTCTCCTAGCAATATTCCTGACTGAATTATCTTCAATGATTTTCTTGGGAAGAATGTCTTTATATTCTTCAATCTTTTCTTTAATGGAGTCTATAAGCTCCTGACCAATTAATTGTTTGGTTTTTGGATCCATTTTTAAAAGCTTATCCCAGAAATTATTATAATAAGTCCTGTATAAGCAAGGAATATTTTCCTCATTGAATCCTACTTCAGGAGTCCATTTATGAATCCATGGTATTGAAAATTCAATGAAAAAATAGATTTGATCTATTCTTTCTATCCAGCATACATGATCTTCATGATATAATCGGTTAAGATCCGAGAAACTTTAGTCCATTCTTTGTATAATTCCAAGAATGGTGCTGGCAAAATCTGCGTAGTAGGACCGTGGTAGGACCACCATTTGATAAACCAATTAGGAATTGTATCATTGAATATCTTCGAGCATACCTTTATAAACCAAGTATGTTTATGTTTGTTATTATTGTAACATAATGTCACATCAAACGCTCGGATATAATCCCAATATGTGAAATTCATTCTGGAGTTAGTAAGACTGATTTGTCTTTCTTTCATAGCGACATACTCTATCCTCAATGTATATAACTGCTTAATAATGAATTTAGAAAAGCTATAACTTTTCTCGTGGGGGCTATTACCTGTGTTGAAGTGCTGAAAATCCACACTTCCTGTATTTATCAAGATTTCTTCGTAATAAGATCGGGTCTTATATGACTCACTTGGGAAATATAATCCATCTACTAAGTATCTTTGAAATATTTTCCAAGGTTCATCTTTTCTCTCAGAATTGAGTTCTCTAAGAGAAATATCATTTCTCTTTTTTGCAATTTTTCATAGGACTTGATATCATCACAATCCTCTTTTATTATTGAAACAAAAGTATCCTTTTGCTTCTTTCCTTCTAGATAGGCCTGCATATGAGCGTATAATGGACTATCTTTTGGAATATCTTCCAAACTTACCAATTCTTTGTGAACTGACGAAGATTCTTCTTGAGACGCCAGTTCTTTTATTAAGTACCTTTTTTCTTCCCGTTGGTATAACCTGGGAATTTGAGTCAGATCTGTATGAAGATCCTTGTGATGATCTAGTTCCATAGGAACCATAGTTGCCTCTGCTGAAATTTATTCTTCCCTTCCTCTTCCTTTGATTTGAACCCAAGGTGGATCCATCCTGCAAACATAGCATTTTTCCGTTATCATTCTGAAAAATATTCGAATAGATAATCATCATCTGAATAGTATGCTATTTGAATATGAGGAAATTCTTCCTTTATGATATCATCTACAATTATTTCGACAATAAGATTTTTCATATCTCTAGGCAGAGGTTTAAGCACTCTCAATATAGAAATGAGAGTATCATCATCTAAAAAAGTTCTAAAAAACATAATTTATTGAATATATTCCCTGGATAAGAAATCAGGTAACGAGTTATCAACTCCCTTCTTATACTGAATATCAAAATCAAAAGGGGCTAACTGTGCTTGCCACCTGGCGAATATTAATTTAGAAGCATCGTGCTTAAAATCTTTGTCAAACATAAATTTGACTGATTGAGCGTCAGTTTTTATCAAAAACTTTTGGTTGTATAAGTCGTCCTGAAATTTGAGAACGCATTTAACAATGGTTAGCATTTCATGTGCTACTGTCGCATACTTCTTCTGGGCTTCGTTCCATTTCCCAGAATGAAATCTAATCAAATATTCCTTCTTATCGTGAGGATTAATTTGTTTAAGAATTCCTCCATATCCAATATTAGACGCATCTGTCTCAATAATCTTTTGCCAAGCAGGGTTGGCTAGAGCTAAGCAGGGTAGTGATTTCACTCGCCGCTTAATATCCTTTACCAAATTGGTAAGAGTCTCATTCCAAAGAGACTTATTATCTTTCTTCAGCCTGTCATATAATGGAGCTAAATCTCGAGAAAGATGTTTATAAAATGGAGAAATATAATTCAAACTCCCCAGAAATCTCTGTAGTTGAGTTCTATCTGTAATAACATCAGGAAATTTGTCAGCAAAATCAATGGCTCTTTGAATGGGAGTAATCTTCCCTTGACAAATTTGATGTCCTAGAAAACGAACATCTGTTTGAAATAAACTCATTTTTGGTTTAGAAATAACTAATCCATTTTGTATCACAACCTTTTTGAAAATATCAAGATGTTTGATATGTAATTCAAAAGTTTTAGAAAATACTAGAATGTCATCAATATAGACAATAATAAATTCCATATAAGGGTTGAAAATATCATTCATTATTTTCTGAAATTCAGAAGGAGCGTTTTTCAAACCAAAAGGCATGACATTCCATTCGTATTGTCCGAATGGGACATTAAAAGCAGTTCTGTACGAATGTTCTTTAAAAATCTGTATTTGCCAATATCCTGATTTTAAATCAAATTTTGAAAATATATTGGCATCATATAATCGAGATAATAAATCTCTTTTATTAGGAATAGGGTATCTGATCCATTTTAGGTGTTTATTCAAAGGTTTGTAGTTAATCACCAACCTCGGAACACCTCTTTCCCTTTCAGCCGCGTTATTAACATAGAAGGCTGTGCATGACCAAGGAGACTTAGAAGGTTTTATCAAACCCTTTTGTAATAGATTATCAATCTCATTTTTGCAGAAATCTACTAACTCTGCATTCATTTGACAGGGCCGGGATTTCGTAGGAATATCATCCTCTACAAATCCTTCTTCATATGGAAGAGTCACAATATGCTTTTTGCGATCCCAAAAAGCGCTAGGATGATCTGCACAAATATCTACAGCCATCTGCTCAGAAATCAATTTGATTTTTTCTTTTACCTTAGCAGATTTCATAGAATCTTCAATGTTCATACTGAATAATTCCAATTGTAATGAGTCCATATGGCTCTGCTTCATTTTTGGTCCTATGGATTTATCTCAAGATTTTGTTGATAAAACAGGTGATTCATTAGAAGTTAATAAACTCAGGGGCTATCCAAAGAAAAATAGCGGCTACGCTACCAAACCTAGTATGAATACATACTACTATCCTCGTCCAACTCCTCAAGACATTTTAATTGAAGAACGTGATTGGAATCAGACTAATACGTCTTACAGTGGTTCCGAAATTTATGAATGAAATCTAGATGGGTTAACAGATCGACAGTTAACCATTATGGTACATCGAATGCTGATGTATTCCACTATTTGCAAAAGTGTTAAAAACACAGATCGAACGATCTGCAAAATGATTATTGCAGGTTTTACAGGTCAACTTAGAGGATGGTGGGATAATTATCTTACCACCGAAGAAAAAGCTTTGGTGATTAATGCTATCGCCGACGATGAAGGAGTTGATAACTTAGGAATGGCCTTGGTAAAAAACAGAGAAGATGCTGTTTATACCTTGATTCTTACTATTTTGGAACATTTCAATGGTAGATTTACCAGCCAGCATGAAACAGTAAGAACGCTGCTAAATGGTCTTAGATGTCAATCTTTGGCTTATTTTAGATGGTACAAAGATAGATGACACTTATGAAAAGGTATATAGTCTGTTATACACTTCAGGTTCAGAAGAAGACTATGAATCAGATTCAGGTTCGAATGTCGAATTATTTGATTCCTCTAATTCTGATAATAATTGTACTAATGCTTGTAATACTTGTCAGGGCGATAATTGCAATTGCGAAGAAGATGAGATTTACAAACTTCAGTCACAATTTCAAGATTTTAATTTAAATACGATCAGAACTCTGTGGTCGAAAAGGTAAGGATCGACCCGCAAACCAATATAGTACAGGTGAATGATGATAATGATAAGGATATTCCTACAGCTTCTGAAATGGAGTTTAATTTAAACGATTCTTAATGATTCCACACCAAATTGATTTTAGCCCAGGTTCACTGGCAAGAAAACATATTCAAAAAGAATTTTTTGATGAAAAATGGAATCGGTTTAAAACTTGGTTCTTTGACGCTTATAGCAAAGAAGATTTAAATTGTATTTCTCAAGAGTTTTATGAAACTTGTGCTTTGCATAATCAAATTATGTATTTTGTTCCTTGGTTTATAACCACTTATTTACCGTTGTATATCAATGTTATTGAAAGGACTTATAAGGATGGGAGTGGTAATTTGTTAAAAGCTATATATCCTCCTCAGTCATCCTTTGTTTTACCAAATAATACTGGTATTACTTTTTCAGCTTTTCAAAAATTCATTGATGAAGACATTGCTTCAATCAGTATTAATGAAATTAATAAATTGATTACTCAAAACAATTATTTAAGTCTTTATGTTAAAGTCTTAGGAGAGCATATAAGTTCTCTTGACAAAAAACTTGATGATTTAACTATTTTGATAAAAGATATTAAGGCTGATATAGTCAAAAAGAGTTTTAAAGAAAAAACTGATATTGCTTCTACTTCGGAAAATACTCCTACAGTAGTCTCTACTTTTATCCAAAGACCTATTGAAATTTCTGATTTTAAACCAACTTCTTTAAAAAATCTAGAAGATCTTCTAAGCGAAAAATTTGCAAATCTAGATATTGGAGAACTTGCGGCTAAGAAGCTTGCTGGATTAAAGTTTGGTCCTATGGATTTATCTCAAGATTTTGTTGATAAAACAGGTGATTCATTAGAAGTTAATAAACTCAGGGGCTATCCAAAGAAAAATAGCGGCTACGCTACAAAACCTAGTATGAATACCTACTACTATCATCGTCCAACTCCTCAAGACGTTTTAATTGAAGAGCGTGATTGGAATCAGACTAATACGTCTTACAGTGGTTCCGAAATTTATGAATGGAATCTAGATGGGTTAACAGATCGACAGTTAACCATTATGGTACATCGAATGCTGATGTATTCCACTATTTGCAAAAGTGTTAAAAACACAGATCGAACGATCTGCAAGATGATTATTGCAGGTTTTACAGGTCAACTTAGAGGATGGTGGGATAATTATCTTACCACCGAAGAGAAAGCTTTGGTGATTAATGCTATCGCCGACGATGAAGGAGTTGATAACTTAGGAATGGCCTTGGTAAAAAACAGAGAAGATGCTGTTTATACCTTGATTCTTACTATTTTGGAACATTTCAATGGTAGATTTACCAGTCAGCATGAAACAGTAAGAACGTTGCTAAATGGTCTTAGATGTCAATCTTTGGCTTATTTTAGATGGTACAAAGATACTTATATGAGTAGGGTTATGGAACTACCCGAAAATAAGTTTGAATATTGGAAAGCAAAATTCATTGACGGACTTCCTCCTCTTTTTGCAGAACGGGTTAGAAAAACTCTAAGAGGAAATCAGATTGATATACCGTATGCTACATTAAGCTATGGAAAAATTATAGGAGTATGTACACAGGAAGGATTAAACCTGTGTAATGAACTTAAAATGGCAAGACAGCTTAAAATGGATAAGCTGAAAGAACGATCTCAGTTAGGAGATTTTTGTGAACAATTTGGTTTACCAAATCCCACACCGAAGAAGGATAATTACTACAGATCGTTAAAAGAAGAAGATTCTTCGGGAAAAAGGAGAAGATCTAAGCGAAGACATAGATCTAAGGAAGATCGAGAGGCTAGAAAAAGCCATCGTAAATCTAAGAGATTTACTAAAGATAGATCGGGAAGAGACCTTTCTAAAGTAAAATGTTACAAGTGTGGTAAACTGGGGCATATTGCTCCTAATTGCAAGTTAAACAAGTTGAAAACTTTGGAACTTGAAGATGACACTTATGAAAAGGTATATAGTCTGTTATACACTTCAGGTTCAGAAGAAGACTATGAATCAGATTCAGGTTCGAATGTCGAATTATTTGATTCCTCTAATTCTGATAATAATTGTACTAATGCTTGTAATACTTGTCAGGGCGATAATTGCAATTGCGAAGAAGATGAGATTTACAAACTTCAGTCACAATTTCAAGATTATAATTTAAATACGATCACTTCTGATAATGTAATTGAACTTCTGAAAGAAGTCACTGATAGTAAGCTTCGTGAAAAAATTATTAATTTGGCTGTTTCAAATGAAACTAGTACTTCAAAGATTATTGAAAAACGAAATACTGATTTAAATGAATTTCATTATGAAAGTCCCTACTCTTTAAAAGTGGTAGAAGATCGTATTGCCAAAAAACATAATTTTGTTAAAAAGGATTCCTCTTTTGACGATTTAAAAATTGAGGTTGAAAATTTGAAAAGGGAAATTAAGACTCTTAAACAGAGCCAGTTAATTTGTGATCACCGTATTACTCAGATTGAGATTAATAATAATGATGAAGAACGTTTTTTAAAAAATAAAGGAAAGCAGGTTGAAGGTGAAAATCTCCAGCTTGATAATCCTGATCCTAAACAAGATTTGTTTTTAGGAATGATGCAGATTATTCTGACACATAAATGGTATATTAAATGTACTATTTTGATTGATAATAGCTTTTCTATAACTAACATTGCTATGATAGATAGTAGTGCGGATGTTAAATTTGTATTCAGGAAGGTTTAGTGCCAACTAAATACTTTCAAAAGACGACTCATCTGGTTAAATCTGCCTCAGGTCATGCTCTAGATATAGAGTATAAGTTATCAAACGTCAAGATTTGTCAGAATAAAGTCTGCATTCCTCACTTCTTCTTTCTGGTTAAAAATCAGTTAAACCCTCCAATTATATTGGGAACTCCTTTTATAAATGCAATTTATCCTTTCAGAATAGATGCAAAGGTTTCTCGTAATTACAAGGATAATGAGATTCATTATTCCTTTATTCTGAATCCGATAACAAGAGATATTAATGCATTAATAAAAATGAAACAGAGCCATATGGACTCATTACAATTGGAATTATTCAGTATGAACATTGAAGATTCTATGAAATCTGCTAAGGTAAAAGAAAAAATCAAATTGATTTCTGAGCAGATGGCTGTAGATATTTGTGCAGATCATCCTAGCGCTTTTGGGATCGCAAAGCATATTGTAACTCTTCCATATGAAGAAGGATTTGTAGAGGATGATATTCCTACGAAATCCCGGCCCTGTCAAATGAATGCAGAGTTAGTAGATTTCTGCAAAAATGAGATTGATAATCTATTACAAAAGGGTTTGATAAAACCTTCTAAGTCTCCTTGGTCATGCACAGCTTTCTATGTTAATAACGCGGCTGAAAGGGAAAGAGGTGTTCCGAGGTTGGTGATTAACTACAAACCTTTGAATAAACACCTAAAATGGATCAGATACCCTATTCCTAATAAAAGAGATTTATTATCTCGATTATATGATGCCAATATATTTTAAAAATTTGATTTAAAATCAGGATATTGGCAAATACAGATTTTTAAAGAACATTCGTACAGAACTGCTTTTAATGTCCCATTCGGACAATACGAATGGAATGTCATGCCTTTCGGTTTGAAAAACGCTCCTTCTGAATTTCAGAAAATAATGAATGATATTTTCAACCCTTATATGGAATTTATTATTGTCTATATTGATGACATTCTAGTATTTTCTAAAACCTTTGAATTACATATCAAACATCTTGATATTTTCAAAAAGGTTGTGATACAAAATGGATTAGTTATTTCTAAACCAAAAATGAGTTTATTTCAAACAGATGTTCGTTTTCTAGGACATCAAATTTGTCAAGGGAAGATTACTCCCATTCAAAGAGCCATTGATTTTGCTGACAAATTTCCTGATGTTATTACAGATAGAACTCAACTACAGAGATTTACGGGAGTTTGAATTATATTTCTCCATTTTATAAACATCTTTCTCGAGATTTAGCTCCATTATATGACAGGCTGAAGAAAGATAATAGGTCTCTTTGGAATGAGACTCTTACCAATTTGGTAAAGGATATTAAGCGGCGAGTGAAATCACTACCCTGCTTAGCTCTAGCCAACCCTGCTTGGCAAAAGATTATTGAGACAGATGCATCTAATATTGGATATGGAGGAATTCTTAAACAAATTAATCCTCACGATAAGAAGGAATATTTGATTAGATTTCATTCTGGGAAATGGAACGAAGCCCAGAAGAAGTATGCGACAGTAGCACATGAAATGCTAACCATTGTTAAATGCGTTCTCAAATTTCAGGATGACTTATACAACCAAAAGTTTTTGATAAAAACTGACGCTCAATCAGTCAAATTTATGTTTGACAAAGATTTTAAGCACGATGCTTCAAAATTAATATTCGCCAGGTGGCAAGCACAGTTAGCCCCTTTTGATTTTGATATTCAGTATAAGAAGGGAGTTGATAACTCGTTACCTGATTTCTTATCCAGGGAATATATTCAATAAATTATGTTTTTTAGAACTTTTTTAGATGATGATACTCTCATTTCTATATTGAGAGTGCTTAAACCTCTGCCTAGAGATATGAAAAATCTTATTGTCGAAATAATTGTAGATGATATCATAAAGGAAGAATTTCCTCATATTCAAATAGCATACTATTCAGATGATGATTATCTATTCGAATATTTTTCAGAATGATAACGGAAAAATGCTATGTTTGCAGGATGGATCCACCTTGGGTTCAAATCAAAGGAAGAGGAAGGGGAAGAACAGCCCCTAGCAGAGGCAACTATGGTTCCTATGGAACTAGATCATCACAAGGATCTTCATACAGATCTGACTCAAATTCCCAGGTTATACCAACGGGAAGAAAAAAGGTACTTAATAAAAGAACCGCGTCTCAAGAAGAATCTTCGTCCAGTTCACAGCAATTGGTAAGTTTGGAAGATATTCCAAAAGATAGTCCATTATACGCTCATATGCAGGCCTATCTAGAAGGAAAGAAGCAAAAGGATACTTTTGTTTCAATAATAAAAGAGGATTGTGATGATATCAAGTCCTATGAAAAATTGCAAAAAAGAGAAATGATATTTCTCTTAGAGAACTCAGATTTACAGAGAAAAGATGAACCTTGGAAAATATTTCAAAGATACTTAGTAGATGGATTATATTTCCCAGGTGAGTCATATAAGACCCGATCTTATTACGAAGAAATCTTGATAAATACAGGAAGTGTGGATTTTCAGCACTTCAACACAGGTAATAGCCCCCACGAGAAAAGTTATAGCTTTTCTAAATTCATTATTAAACAGTTATATACATTGAGGACTGAGTATGTCATTATGAAAGAAAGACAAATCAGTCTTACTAACTCCAGAATGAATTTCACATATTGGGATTATATCCGAGCGTTTGATGTGACATTATGTTACAATAATAACAAACATAAACATACTTGGTTTATAAAGGTATGCTCGAAGATATTCAATGATAGAATTCCTAATTGGTTTATCAAATGGTGGTCCTACCACGGTCCTACTACGCAGATTTTGCCAGCACCATTCTTGGAATTATACAAAGAATGGACTAAAGTTTCTCCAGATCTTAACCGATTATATCATGAAGATCATGTATGCTGGATAGAAAGAATAGATCAAATCTATTTTTTCATTGAATTTTCGATACCATGGATTCATAAATGGACTCCTGAAGTAGGATTCAATGAGGAAAATATTCCTTGCTTATACAGGACTTATTATAATAATTTCTGGGATAAGCTTTTAAAAATGGATCCAAAAACCAAACAATTAATTGGTCAGGAGCTTATAGACTCCATTAAAGAAAAGATTGAAGAATATAAAGACATTCTTCCCAAGAAAATCATTGAAGATAATTCAGTCAGGAATATTGCTAGGAGAATCTCTTTCCAAGAAGGAGATAAGGAAAAAATGATTCAGGATTATTTGGAAGAAGTAAGAAAAAATTTGCTTCAGACTATAACTCAGATAGATAAATCAGACACTTCAATGAGGAGTGAAGCCAGTAATGAACTGGACGATTCACAAAGGGCGGAGTCCGAACATATGCTGTCAGCCGCCGAATTGATGGAAGCAGAAGATTTTTTGCTGCAAATGAAGGCCTTAGAAAAAGGCAAAAACGTGAAGGAAGCATAAACATGTGAAGACATGTGAAGAAGAGACCCACTCAACAGTAAAAACACTGTTGAAACAGTAGATTTACTGTTCAGGGACCCAGATGAGGGCCCTCTCTGTACTGTACATAGATGCTTTATGTTTTTTTTATTTTTCTATATAAGTCATAGCTTAGTTTGAGGAGAGATATCAGAAAAATTTCAGCTCTCTCTCTTTTGTTCTTTCTTTTGTTCTTTGTTTTAAAGTTTGTAAGTCTTTGTGTAAGCTTGCCGGAGTACTGTTCCGACCTTCATATATAAATAAATCGGTCAGTTATTCAGAGTTCTTTGAATCTTGAAGACAATCATCCTTTATAAGGTAATTAAGTTCTTTTTAGTCTTATATTTAGTATGTTTCTCCTAGCCAGGACTATGTCCGGCTAAAGATTATCTATGTCGAATAACTAACTTCTCTCTTATATAGACCATGAACAGATCTAAGAATACTCAAACATACAAACAAATCAAACATGATTTGAAAAATAAATATGTCGAATATAAAAATTTGAATAAACAAATAAATAAAACTTTGGAAGATCTACATAAACTAGATCATTTAATTACACAAATATCATTATTAGAATATAAATTCATAATCCATTTAAAACAACGAATAAAGCAACATAAATGACAACTATACCGCTATTATGTTTCATAGAAGATAAGGTTTTAGTTATAATACTAAAAATAATGGAAAAATTAAATAGAGATATAAAAGAAAAAATAATAAATTAAATAGTTATATCTATACAAAATGATGAATTCAAAGATGAATTTCCTATAGATTATATATTATTCGGATATGAAGAAATTTTAACTTTATCTGAATATTATTCTGAATGAGTCTCAAAGAGGCAATAGATTTATTACATGACTTAGTAGAAAGTCATAAACAATTAGCCATAAGGTTAAAATTATTAGAAATTGAAATACAATCAATTAAAGAAAATCTTCCAGGAAAATTAATAAATACAATCAAAAGAACAGATAAGTTTGACAAAAATATAAGTCAAAAATATATTAAAGATTTGTTGTCAGAAAAAATTTCAAGGAATTATCAAAAAGGTAGTTTTGATGAAAAGCTAATAGAAGAATTTTGGGAAAAACAAAAAATTGAATCTAGTAAAGATATACTAGAAAATGATATACCAGAACAGAGTGAAGAAAATCTAGAACGAAATTCAGAATGAATGAAATAGATGAATTAGTATATGCTATGGAAGATCTGAAAATTTCAGATTTAAATTTAAATGTCTTTATGAATAAAGGGAAAACAGGAGGACCCCAAGGAAATTTTAGAGGGGAAAGTTCAAACCCTGTAAAACAGGAATAACAAGAAAATAATGAACATAACTATGTTCAAAAGGGAAAATGAAACAAAGATTTTGTTAATCAATATCATAACAGTAGGTCTAAATATATGCCTAACAGAATGTCTACAAATGAAGCAGGAGTTAATAAATTTCTAAATCTCGATTGTAAAAGAGAACCAGAAAAAGAATTGGACTTATGGGCACAAAATACATTTCTCTATTTTCTATTAGGAAAAGAAATGGAATATACAGATGAAGAAAAATATATTATCATGATAAATACATTTGCTGGAAAAATAAATCATTGGTACTCAGGATTATCTGAGGAAGCTAGAGCAATTATAAAAAATGGAACCTTAGAAGGTTTTAAAAAATCCTTGCAAGAAGGAATAGAAAATCTAGTTCAATATATTGGAAATGAATTCTTAGGAGGAGAAGGAAATCCTTCATTAAATCGAGAAAAAGTAAGAATAGTGGCAAAAGAGCAATTAGAAAAATTACAGATATGTAAAATGAGTTATATTCAAGAATATACATGTGAATTCGAAGAATATTATTATAAAATATTTGATAGCAGTAAAGACATGGTAACATACATGGAAAAATATTATCAAAAATTACCAGGCTTTTGGGCCACATATTTTAGAGAAGAATATGACAAGGTAAAAACAAATAAAGATACCCTTGGACAAAGAATAACTTTTCTAAATAATAGACTTGGGCAATTATGCATGGCACATAATGTTCAGAGAAAAGCTAAAAGAGTTAATACACAAATCTATTGTTTAGATACTAATGCAGCAACCCAATGGGGATGCAATGAAAGAACTTACAAGAAAAGAAGAAAATCAAGAAAAATGTTAATAAAAAGAAAAAAATATGTCAAAGAAAAATTATATTCCTCGGAAAAAATATTATAAAAAGAAGAATAACTTTAAACCGACTAAAGAAAAATGTAAATGTTACAACTGTGGTAAAGAAGGACATAAAAGTTACAAATGTAATAAAAAACATGTAAAAATATCTAAAATTGATAGAGAAGAAATTGATTCAGACTTGGAATCAATAAAATCAATTCAAAGTGATGAATTTTATGATGAATTATATGAAGAATATTCATCTAGCTCTGAAGAAAGTGATGAATAAAGAAATAGAAGAAGTAGAAAATTCTGTCCAAATAATTGAAACAGAAGAAGATCAAAGAGGTTATGCCTTAAAAGCAATCTTTGATAATGAATTATTAAGAAAAATCCAAGGATTACAACTCAGGTTAAAAACTGAAGATAATATATTCAGCAGAATGCAAAGAATGTTTTCAAGAAATAAAATTTGTTACCATGAATATCAGGAAGTTGAAAAGGTAATAGAAATTACCAAACAAAAGGAAAACATAAGTTAAATCTTTTAACAAAAGCAATGATTGAACAAATATTAAGAAAAATTCCAGAAAAGAAAAGAAAGAAAATGAATTATGTACATCTTGGAGGAATCCAAATATTAGTTAAATCCACCTTTAAGGAAGGAATTAATTGTCCTATTGTTATTAATTTATCGGATGAAAGATTTATTAATGCAAGAGAAGGAAATCTTGGAATAGTAGAAGGAAATTTAGCCTATACTAAGTTATTATTTACCTACTATCCAAAATATTGTATCTCATTAAAAGATGCAGATTTTAATGACTCATTAAGTTTGCATTTCCAAGTAAAAAGAAACGACCTATTCAAACCAGGTAATCACATAATGAGCATTTACTATCAAGCTTTATATACAGTTACCAATTCTAATTATGGAAATGTGTATAAAAATAAGGAAATAATTGAAATTGATCATGAATGTGCAGGTATTGCAAGAATAGTTGAAGCAGAAATTCAACAAGCAATTATTCCAGATGAATATGAGATTCATTTTGGAAAAACACAGGAAATAGAAGGCTCTAACAGTAACCTTAGGCTTTCTTTAGAATATGGAAGAAATTCCATAAAGAAAAGTAATTCTAATCGTTACATTAAGAAAACGTTTGAAATAACTAATATTTCTAGAATTTCAGGAAGAGTTTTCAATGGATTAGAATGGAAAAATAAAGAAATCCTAATACAAACAGGAGCAACAGCTAATCATGTCAAAGAAACTTTAATTGAGGGATTACCAACTTATGAAGGTACCCCTTATATCTACAAAACCTTTGAAGGTAATAATTATAGTTGTGTTAAGATGGTAGATTTACCTCTACAATTAGATAATATACGAATAACAGTCCCTTGTTATATTACTAATCATGAAAATGATAATGATATACTATTAGGAAATATGTTTTTAAACAGTCTAAATGATTACAGCATAGGAAGAAATGGGATTGAAATAAGTTATAAAAATGAAACTTGCTTTATTCCAAAGAGATAAGGATGCCAAAAGAAATCTCTTTTAGAGTATCAGTCTTTATAGAAATCACCTTGTATGATACAAAATTAACAACTTGTTGTCAAATAGACAATGGTTCAGAAGCTAGTTTAGCAAAACCTTTCCTAATAAATAATTGGAAAAAAAACAAATATAATATTTCTATGATAGGAATAACAGGAGTAAAGGAAAAGCTTACTCTATCTAAAGAAAAGGTAGAAATAATTTTAGGATCTAAAATTGTTTCTATAAATAAAATATTTGCCTATGATAAATTGGAAACTGATTTATTATTAGGTAATGACTTTTTACAACAATTTCAGGATTATCATCAAACATTATATATGATAAGCCTTAAAACTCCATGTGGACATTTCATAAAAGTCCCCAGGAAACAAAATCCTTATCATCTTGTAAAAGAAAATGGAAATTATAAAGAACGATATCTAGAAAACATAAAACAAGTTTCTTGTAAATGTCTTAATCTAGAATGGATAAAAGAAAATTTACAAAAACCATATGGAGAAAATCCCTTAGAAAAATGGGAAATGAATCAAGAAAAAGCAGTCTTAATCCTCAAAGACCCTAGTGTCATTATTAGAGTAAGACCAATGCTTTACAATGAAGAAGATAAAATTGAATTTAAAATTCAAATTAAAGAATTGCTTAATCTAAAACTAATTAGACTAAGTAATAGTCCTCATAGCAGCCCAGCATTTATGGTAAGAAACCATGCTGAGATAAAAAGAGAAAAAGCCAGAATGATAATAAATTACAAAGAATTAAATAAATATTGTTTATTTGATGGGTATTTTATACCCAACAAGAATAATTTAATAAACCTTGCAAAAGGAAAAACTTATTTTTCAAAATTTGACTGTAAAAGTGGATTTTGGCAAATAAAATTATCGGAAGAATCAATTCCATTAACAGCATTTAGTACACCTAATGGACATTATGAATGGATAGTAATGCCATTTGGACTAAAAAATGCCCCACAAATTTTCCAAAGGAAAATGGATAAAATATTCTCTGACAAAGAATTTTTAATCGTCTATATCGATGACATATTAATATGTTCTAAGACTTATCAAGAACATTTGAAGCATTTAAAAGACTTTTCAGAATTATGTTTAAAAAATGGAATTATTCTTAGCCAGAAAAAGGCTGAAATTAATAAAAATGAAATAGAATTTTTAGGAATGATTATTTCAAAAAATGGGATAGAATTGCAATCTCATATATCTAAAAAAATTGAAGAATTTCCTGACAAATTATCAACAAAAGAGGAAATACAAAAATTTCTTGGATGTTTAAATTATGCAGGAGAATTTATTCCTGATTTAGCAAAAAAGAGAAACATTTTACAAAAGTTAATAAGAAAGTCCAAGCAGTTAGGATGGGCGGATGAACATACATGTGTAAAAGCAGTTAAAGGAAGAATGTTCCAAACTTCCTAAATTAAGATTACCAGATGAAAAAGATAATTTGGTATTACAAACGGATGCATCAGATTATCATTGGGGTGCATTATTACAAACTGATTTAAATGAAATCTGCAGGTACACTAGTGGTACATTTAATGAAGCAGAAATAAAGTATTCAACAAATGAAAAGGAATTATTGGCAATAGTTAGAGGAATTAGAAAATTTTCAACATTCCTTCTACCAAAACCATTTATTATTAGAACTGATAATACCCAAGTATCAGGTTTAATATTCAATAAACTTCCATCAGAACCACAATACAGGAGGTTACATAGGTGGCAAGTTTTATTATCATTTTATACATTTAAAATTGAACATATTAAAGGAACTGACAACTTTTTTACAGATTTTCTCTCCAGGAATGTCCAATATGGACAATAAAACTCAAAATCTGGTTAACCGGATATATGAAAGAATGAAAAAGGTGGAAGAGTCCATCGATGACAAGAGCCATCAATTATTTGTTATCCGAGATGAATTAACAAAACTATCAGAACAAGGCAGAAAATTACAATACGAAATTAACCAGTTTGGTGAAACACAAGCTGAAAACATGAGTGAATTCATACTATTGTGTGAATACTTGGACACATGTCCAAAAGGGAATTCAAAACCCGCCGGGAATATTACTCCCAACAAAGTGGCAGGAGATGTCCCACTAGCACATAGTGCCAAAAACATCTCGACGGTAAGCAAGGATATGCCGACACCTAAGTCTAAGGACGAAGGTAAAAGCCTAGCAATTAATAAAGATGCCAATAAATCAAAAGAGGAAAAAGGCACATCCTCATCAAAACCTGAAAAAATTATTTCAGGAAGCACTAACGTTTCTTCGGGAACAAAAGTTTTTTCTTCTTTGCAGGTTGATAAGAAGAATCCAAAAGAAGAAGAATATCTTGAATTTTCAAGATATATCTACAATCTTCCAGAAGAAAGTGGAGAAACTTATGGAATTCTTGGAAATACAAGTTTATTTTCTAGAATTTCTATATTTCCTAATGGATCACCGGGCTTCGCAGCTCAATTATTTGAATATGGATACCTTGACAGGATAACCTGACCTTCAAGAACTGTCCAAATTACCTGAACAATTGTTCAATCCAAAAAAAACCTATGCACAAGGAGAAGGAATCTATTGCAGATTCTTTAGCATAGCAATGGAAGGCAAAGATTTTCAATCATATTTTTCCACAATTAATTATATTACAGTGGAAAAATTAAAAAATTTCAACGTTAAGGCCACAGGGGTAGATAAAAAAATCCCTTATCTTAACAAAAAATGGATCCAAACTAAAAGAGCCTTAGGAATAAAAGCGTTATATTTTATTCTTAAGAAATTTTACAATGAAGAATATCAGGTCATTAATCATACTCCTTATTGGATTTTAATGACAAAAGGAAAAGGAAAATCGTCCATCCTAAAGGAAAAAATCCATGATATTGAATTCCACAGACTTGAAGCCACAGAGGAAACTTGGAAGATGGCGTGCAAGTTCTTGGAACATAAACATAAAAGTCAAGACGAGGAGTCATCAGATTGAAGTCTTCAAAGGACAGCTGTAAAACAGAATAATATAGCCGTCAAAAGAAGACAAAGAAGAGGACGTAAGCACTTACGTCATACAGAAAGAGACAAGAAAAAGAGAAATTCTTATCTTATCTCTAAAGATATCTCTTTTCAAAAAGAGAATTCCATCCATTGTCGGCCATCAATCAGAATAATTGAAGGACTGGAAGACAAATACAAAAGATTTGGAGGAGCAACCCTACAAAAGAAAAATTGTAACATTAGCCCCTCCTTACATCTATAAAAGGAGAAGCAAATCTTATTAGAAGGCAGACTACATTTGACATCTATCTCCTAATAGAAAAATGCTAGGTACCTTCATCAGTGAGTAAAACACTTCTCCCGTCAGGGAAAAGTATTTTCTTTATTAAGTTTGCTATATGTAAAATATCTATAGTATGTGTAAAATAATATTATGAAATAAAAGAGTTTGGTTTGTATATCTCTCTCCTCATATATTAAGGATTAGTTCTAAGTGAAGGTTGCGATCTTTACTTCTTGAGGAAACAATAGAGAAGTAGCCGTGTTAGGCGAGGTCGTGAAGGCGAATTCATAGCGGAAAGGAGAACTACTGAGGTAGTGATAAGAACTGTTCCGACAATAAAAGAGAGAAAGGTATATATGTCACAACTCTATATTTCATAATTATTATTTTTCATATATTAGACGTTATTTTTCATATATGTTAACTTAAAAAGAGCATACTTAGTACCTACAGGAAATAAAATTAATTATGTTTTGCTTAAAATATTATAAAAAAACATGAAGCATATTCAAGCTGAATTGCATCTGATAAGAAAAAGAGCATGGAGATATAGAATATCTCTATATAAATTAGATAAGTCTATAAAAGAATTAGAACAGGCTTACATGAAAGTACATAGTAAGCATTCTATAACAATGATATTAGCCATCCATGAGATAAGAATGATTAGAATCCAAGAAAAATTGGAATACAATGCCTATATAAAAGAATTGAAAAAAAACTGTCTTTATACCGCTTAACTTAAATTCCGCACACCATGCAAGTTTTGCATCATAGCCCCCTTATTGGTATCAGAGCCCTGGAGAAATAAAACAAAATTAAGATGAGAAGACCTCATAAGAATACTCAAACATACAAACAAATCAAACATGATTTGAAAAATAAATATGTCGAATATAAAAATTTGAATAAACAAATAAATAAAACTTTGGAAGATCTACATAAACTAGATCATTTAATTACACAAATATCATTATTAGAATATAAATTCATAATCCATTTAAAACAACGAATAAAGCAACATAAATGACAACTATACCGCCATTATGTTTCATAGAAGATAAGGTTTTAGTTATAATACTAAAAATAATGGAAAAATTAAATAGAGATATAAAAGAAAAAATAATAAATCAAATAGTTATATCTATACAAAATGATGAATTCAAAGATGAATTTCCTATAGATTATATATTATTCGGATATGAAGAAATTTTAACTTTATCTGAATATTATTCTGAATGAGTCTCAAAGAGGCAATAGATTTATTACATGACTTAGTAGAAAGTCATAAACAATTAGCCATAAGGTTAAAATTATTAGAAATTGAAATACAATCAATTAAAGAAAATCTTCCAGAAAATTAATAAATACAATCAAAAGAATGTATAAGTTTGACAAAAATATAAGTCAAAAATATATTAAAGATTTGTTGTCGAAAAATTTTCAAGGAATTATCAAAAGGTAGTTTTGATGAAAAACTAATAGAAGAATTTTGGGAAAAACAAAAAATTGAATCTAGTAAAGATATACTAGAAAATGATATACCAGAACAGAGTGAAGAAAATCTAGAACGAAATTCAGAATGAATGAAATAGATGAATTAGTATATGCTATGGAAGATCTGAAATTTGATTTAAATTTAAATGTCTTTATGAATAAAGGGAAAGCAGGAGGACCCAGGAAATTTTAGAGGGAAAGTTCAAACCTGTAAAGCAGAACAACAAGAAAATAATGAACATAACTATGTTCAAAAGGGAAAACGAAACAAAGATTTTGTTAATCAATATCATAACAGTAGGTCTAAATATATGCCTAACAGAATGTCTACAAATGAAGCAGGAGTTAATAAATTTCTAAATCTCGATTGTAAAAGAGAACCAGAAAAAGAATTGGACTTATGGGCACAAAATACATTTCTCTATTTTCTATTAGGAAAAGAAATGGAATATACAGATGAAGAAAAATATATTATCATGATAAATACATTTGCTGGAAAAATAAATCATTGGTACTCAGGATTATCTGAGGAAGCTAGAGCAATTATAAAAAATGGAACCTTAGAAGGTTTTAAAAAATCCTTGCAAGAAGGAATAGAAAATCTAGTCCAATATATTGGAAATGAATTTTTAGGAGGAGAAGGAAATCCTTCATTAAATCGAGAAAAAGTAAGAATAGTGGCAAAAGAGCAATTAGAAAAATTACAGATATGTAAAATGAGTTATATTCAAGAATACACATGTGAATTCGAAGAATATTATTATAAAATATTTGATAGCAGTAAAGACATGGTAACATACATGGAAAAATATTATCAAAAATTACCAGGCTTTTGGGCCACATATTTTAGAGAAGAATATGACAAGGTAAAAACAAATAAAGATACCCTTGGACAAAGAATAACTTTTCTAAATAATAGACTTGGGCAATTATGCATGGCACATAATGTTCAGAGAAAAGCTAAAAGAGTTAATACACAAATCTATTGTTTAGATACTAATGCAGCAACCCAATGGGGATGCAATGAAAGAACTTACAAGAAAAGAAGAAAATCAAGAAAAATGTTAATAAAAAGAAAAAATATGTCAAAGAAAAATTATATTCCTCGGAAAAAATATTATAAAAAGAAGAATAACTTAAACCCACTAAAGAAAAATGTAAATGTTACAACTGTGGTGAAGAAGGACATAAAAGTTACAAATGTAATAAAAAACATGTAAAAATATCTAAAATTGATAGAGAAGAAATTGATTCAGACTTGGAATCAATAAAATCAATTCAAAGTGATGAATTTTATGATGAATTATATGAAGAATATTCATCCAGCTCTGAAGAAAGTGATGAATAAAGAAATAGAAGAAGTAGAAAATTCTGTCCAAATAATTGAAACAGAAGAAGATCAAAGAGGTTATGCCTTAAAAGCAACCTTTGATAGTGAATTATTAAGAAAAATCCAAGGATTACAACTCAGGTTAAAAACTGAAGATAATATATTCAGCAGAATGCAGAGAATGTTTTCAAGAAATAAAATTTCTTACCATGAATATCAGGAAGTTGAAAAGGTAATAGAAATTACCCAAACAAAAGGAAAACATAAGTTAAATCTTTTAACAAAAGCAATGATTGAACAAATATTAAGAAAAATTCCAGAAAAGAAAAGAAAGAAAATGAATTATGTACATCTTGGAGGAATCCAAATATTAGTTAAATCCACCTTTAAGGAAGGAATTAATTGTCCTATTGTTATTAATTCATCGGATGAAAGATTTATTAATGCAAGAGAAGGAAATCTTGGAATAGTAGAAGGAAATTTAGCCTATTTTGTATTTCCTCTTTTGTTGATAATTTGTCAGGAAATTCTTCAATTTTTTTAGATATATGAGATTGCAATTCTATCCCATTTTTTGAAATAATCATTCCTAAAAATTCTATTTCATTTTTATTAATTTCAGCCTTTTTCTGGCTAAGAATAATTCCATTTTTTAAACATAATTTTGAAAAGTCTTTTAAATGCTTCAAATGTTCTTGATAAGTCTTAGAACATATTAATATGTCATCGATATAGACGATTAAAAATTCTTTGTCAGAGAATATTTTATCCATTTTCCTTTGGAAAATTTGTGGGGCATTTTTTAGTCCAAATGGCATTACTATCCATTCATAATGTCCATTAGGTGTACTAAATGCTGTTAATGGAATTGATTCTTCCGATAATTTTATTTGCCAAAATCCACTTTTACAGTCAAATTTTGAAAAATAAGTTTTTCCTTTTGCAAGGTTTATTAAATTATTCTTGTTGGGTATAAAATACCCATCAAATAAACAATGTTTATTTAATTCTTTGTAATAATAATAATAATAATAATAATAATAATAATAATAATAATAATAATAATAATAATAATAATAATAATAATAATAATAATAATAATAATAATAACAATAACAATAAGAATAACAATAACAATAACAATAACAATAATAATAATAAGAATAACAATAATAAGAATAATAATAATAATAATAAGAATAAGAATAATAATAATAATAATAATAATAATAATAATAAGAATGACAATAATAATAATAATAATAATTATAATAATAATAATAATAATAATAATAATAATAATAATAATAAGAATAATAATAATAATAATAAGAAAAACAAGAATAATAAATATAATAATTTTAATAATAAGAATAACAATAAGAATAATAATAATAATAATAATAATAATAATAATAATAATAATAATAATAATAATAATAATAAGAATAAGAATAAGAATAAGAATAATAATAATAACAATAACAATAACAATAACAATAACAATAAGAATAAGAATAAGAATAATAATAATAATTATAATAAGAATAATAATAACAATAACAATAATAATAATAATAATAATAACAATAACAATAACAATAATAATAACAATAATAATAATAATAATAATAATAATAATAATAATATTAATAATAATAATAATAATAATAATAATAATAATAATAATAATAATAATAATAATAATAATAATAATAATAATAATAATAATTTGCAAAACAGTCTTGAAAGAAAAAAAAGTACTCAGAAACTCCTCCACTCTAACTATCTACGAAAACTTTAATACCAGGATAGATGTCAGGATAAGACCCACGACAACTTAACAATAATAGGAAAATAAATGGGTAATCCTCTAGAAAACAAGGAGGCTCACCAAATTGCTATCTGAAGCGCAAAGTGATCTCAACGAAACATCTGTTGATGATCCTAAAAGACACCAGTACATTTGAATGTACGATTATGTAATATGGCTGAATGAAACAATAACTAAACTAAATGACCGAAAGCAACTCAACTAAATCAATACATGAATATGAAGTGAAAACCCTTTAAACTTTACAAAAAGTTATGCAATAAAAGCAATATGAAAATAATATACTATATTTGTTGGGAGTTTTTTCTAACAGACAACTATTACTATGAGCCTAAGCAATGATACAACATTTTGCCTACGTTGCAAGGGCCATGTTGGGGTATAGGATGCTACTGTAACTATGGATCAATCAAATATGCCTTCTCAGAGGCAGTGATGAGTTGCACGAATAATCAGTTCTATCCTATCCTATGCTAGCTACATAGTTTTATGGGAATTTTGTGTTATAATAGACTCTTATCCAATTCGATGCTCGATGCTACTCCCAAAATAATCAATTTTAATTATACTCAATCCATCATTTACAAAGAAAGGGACTACTACTTTACTTGTCATTTTGCTTTTCTAAAGCATTTTTCAATACATTAAATATGCTCTTTCTCAACTATCAAATAATACATATGAAAACATTTGGTTCTCTTTCCAAGGATTCTATTAAAAACTTACACTTTTAAAACATATGCTCAAGAACTTATCTTTCAAGCCCAAAATCAATATATGAGAAATTTTCATACAGTTTCTTTTGAAAACATAACTTTACTAAATCAATAGGGTTCATGTGATACTAAGCATGAACAACATTATAAGATTCACATGCAAAAATAGGAATCAAAATCTCAATTATTAAGAACTCAATTCAAATATCAAAAACTATGAATAGATCCTTTAGATGTGATGATTTCTGATCGAATTGAGATGTATTGCGTGAGGACGAACTAGTCCAATAGTATAAACAACCTTACATACCTGGAAGAACTAAGTTCTTGGTGAAATCGACGAAACTCAAAGAACACTCGAAACCCTACTAGATTTTCTCCTCTTGGAACCTTGCTCTAATGTCTTGAAGTGTTAATGAACGTAAAATAATTGATTAACACTTTTTAAGTCCTTATTGGGTGTAAAACGTTGGTTTAGGCTTAGAGTAGGGGTTAAAATGACATAGTTTAAGTACAAAACACATCGGAAAAAGACCAAAACATGACAACCCTAGCTTAAAAAATTGTCAATGTGTCTGAAAAGGGAGGTTTCACAGACCGTTTAAGGCTTCACGTCCGTAAGACACTTCACGAGCCGTATAGCTGGTCGTGAAACTTCACATGCCTGACAATGCTTAACTAAAACGGGCATAAAATTTTACTTCAAACTCTAAATGAGACAAACTTGGTGGCATTGAAAATATGACTCAAAGACCTTTATGTAACATATCGCAAATTTGAAATAATTAGGAAGAAGCTAACAATTGGAAATAGTCATTTTTGGAAAGAATAAAAATTTGGAAATTTTGTTTAGGTTAGGAAAAGTGAGTTCTAGTCAACTTCAAACGGCCATAACTTCTAGCTCAGGATGAGTTAGAGGTATTTCCAGATATGGTTGGAAACCTCTTGGAATGATATTTCCAACGCCGTCAAGTTTGTACGATTCTGAGTTTGTATGATTAAGTTATGACCTTTGGAAGTTGGGTTGTTGGAATAAGGAAAGTTCAATCCGAATTTTGAAGGGGTAGTTTGGTCTTTTCCTTACCCTTTTATTTTAAATCATTTTTGGTAATTAAAGATCAGTTTACACTTTTACCAAAAGAGTTACGGTTTTGAGAGAAGAGAAAAGAGGAGAAAGGAGAAGAACGTTCAAGATTTGCAAGATCGTCGAAGTTTAGCTTTTGGATTTCATCGGGGGTGATCCCTACAAGGTATGTGAGATCACATAGCGTTGGGTTAATTCGTCCACATGCCAATCATGATATATTTCAGTGAATTTAAGTTATTGAAAGCTTAGAAATTGAGTTCTTGATGGGTTTGTTGAAGTTCCATTAAATTTTTGTTTCGTTGAATTCGTTGAAGATTTGTTTGATCCAAACCCATGATTTTAGGTTCGATTTGAGTAGAATCAGATGTACTTTGAATATTTAATTGATTATAAGTATTTGGAAAAAGAACCCATGGAGTTTAGATGGTTTAGAGTTGAAAAATGAAGAAGAAATTTAGCAGTGGTGGCGCATCGCGGAGCTGGTTCCCAAAATTGGGAATTTTTCATTTTGTGTCGCGGAGCCGTCACAGAGTCTTCTACCTCAAAAGTCATTTTTGAAACTAAATTTTAAAAGCTTTTCCGCATTGTGGACCCACCCTCAAATATTGATTTTCGGTCTTTTCTCATGTTTAGCTATCAAAAATCATTCCTAATATCATGAGATCTTTCCAATCACAAATCACAATCCTTGAATCCATGATTCAATTCAAGGACCAGTTAGGAGTCAAGTCAAGAGCAGTTAAGATCAAACTCAAGAGTCAAGTTAAGAGAAGTTCATAAAGTTTTCCAAAAGTCTTTTGCAAACGTTTTAACTTTGTTTTAAGACTTAAGTTTTAAGTTCAGTAAAGAGTAAAGTTGAAGTTCTTTTCTTCAAAAAGTATATGGGGACTAAGTATTCCCAAATAGATTTAAATTTTTTTCACATTTATATAAGAACGGAAACTGAGATTTCCAAAGAGCCTTGGGGCTAGTTTTCAGAAAAGAGTAATCGCTTTCTAAATGAAGCAAGAGGGGAAACTTTGATTTCCAAGATAGCCTTTAAGCTAAGGTTTTGAGCAGTAATCTCAAACCACAGAAAGAAGTATGTTTTAAAACATAAAGAGCTAGTATATTTTGGGAGTAGTATTGAGCACCGATATGGGGGAGGGTTCAGAAAATCCCGATCCGCCATAAAGCATGTAGCCATCATGGGTAGAAAAGGGTCATACTTTTTAGATGAATCCTTTTCGCATAGACTAGTGGATCTACTTAGTAATTTAGATCTTATACCTGTGGCAGGGTATAGGATGCGCTGGCAGCGTGAGGGAGATCGATGTATCATCACAATAACTTTTATGTGATGGTTGTCAGTTAGAGAAACTCCCACAGCAGTACTTTGTATTTTTATATACATCAATTTATTTGTATTTTTACATACATCTTAGAGTTATTTGTATCTTTGCATACACACAGAGTTGACATCATGTTTTAAACAACTTTTCTTTATATTGCACTTGTTTTTAAACTGCTTTATATTGAAATTAGTTTAGTAAGTTGAGTTAAGTTATTCAGGAGTTGAGTAAAGCCAAGGTAAGTGTTTTTTTTCAGATCCTTTTCAAGATTAAGTTATGTTTAGCATTCCAACTCGCATACTCGTACATTCAATGTACTGATGCCAGTTGGCCTGCATCGTATTATGATGCAGATGTAGGTAACTAGGATCAGCATCCAGCACATCGTTGATCCAGTGAGTAGTTCAGAGTCTGTTGGTGAGCCTCTTTGCATTTTGGAGGATCCTTTTTATTGTTTTCAGTTTATTATCAGTTCTTTAGGATGTTGTGGGGTTTGTCCCAACATCCATCTCAGTTGTTTTAGAGGCTTTGTAGATAGTCAGATAGTTAGTAGTTCAGTTGTCTTTACATTCCATTTCATACGTTAAGACTTGAGTTGCCATTTTGGCCAAGTTGAATATTGACCTTTAAAACATTCTAAGTTATTTTACCAAGCTATTTGTTTAAGTTCATTTGATTAGTGTAATAATGTTTAAGTCAGCTTGCAACCTATCAAGTTGGACAAAGAGATAATCAATAGGAAGTGACTGATACTTCAAGGATCCGTGAGCTTTTAAGGATGAACCCACCAAGCTTCATAGGTTCAAGTGTCACTGAGGATCCGGAGAACTTCATTGAGGAGCTGGAAAGGGTATTTGATGTGATGCATATTGTTGATGCAGAGAGGTTGGAACTAGCTGCGTACCAAATGAAGGGTGTCGCTAGAATCTGGTTCGACTAATGGAAAAAGAATAGGGCTGATGATCTGCTAATAGTGAGTTGGGCTGTGTTTGAGAGTGCTCTTATGGGACATTTCTTTCCCCACGAGTTGCGAGAGGCAAAGATAAGAGAGTTTCTCACCCTTAATCCAGAGTCTATGAGTGTTTATGAGTACAGTCTGAAGTTCACCCAACTTTCCCGCTATGCTCCAGAGATGGTTACTAACATGAGGAGAATGACGAGTTTATTTGTTGTTGGGTTTGAGAAGGATAACCTGAAGGATAGAGAAGAGTTTAAGAATAACAGGGCTAAGACATCAGGGAACGAGTTCAAGCAGCAAAAGAGTAATGCCAATCAGTCATCCCTCTAACAGAAACAGAAGGGACCTGCATCATTTGCTAGTGCACCTACACCCAAAAACAAAGGTGAGTATAATGGCCAGAATTCACAAAACTTCAGAGCTAGACCTGCCCAATCTTAAGGTAGTGTGGCGCAAGAAAGTAACTGGGCTCCTGCATGTGCTAGGTATGGTAAAACCCACTCAGGTAAGTGTCGTGATGGCTAGACAGGTTGCTTCAAGTGTGGACAAGAGTGTCATTTTATGAGAGAGTGTCCTAAGAACATGCAAGGTAGTGGAAATCAGGGCTATAAAGTCTAATCTTCATCAGTTTCTCCACCAAATAGAGCTGCACCTAGAGAGGCTACTTTCGGTACTGGCGGAGGAACAAACCACTTATATGCTATCAACAATTGCCAAGAGCAAGAGGATTCACCAGATGTTGTCACTGGTATGACCCAAGTCTTTGACTTTACTGTTTATGTTTTGCTAGATCCAGGAGCGAGTTTATCTTTTGTAACTCCTTATGTTGCTATGAATTTTGATGTTATTCCTGAGCAACTTAGTGAACCATTCAGTGTTTCCACACATGTTGGTGAGTCTATTCTAGCAGAGAAAGTCTATTGTGATTTTCCCATTTCCGTCAATCACAAGAGTACCATGGATGATTTAATTGAGTTAGACATGGTAGATTTTGAAGTCATTTTTGGTATGGACTGGCTTCATGCCTGTTATGCCTCAGTTGATTGTAGAACTCGAGTTGTCAAGTTTCAGTTTCCAAATGAGCCAGTCTTAGAGTGGAAAAATAGTTCAGCAGTGCCTAAAGGTCATTTCATTTCATACCTTAAGGCAAGGAAGTTAGTTTCTAAGGTTTGTATCTATCACTTAGGTTGAGTTAATGACTCTAGTGTTGAGATACCTCTCATTCAGTCAGTTTCTATAGTAAAAGAGTTTCCAGAAGTCTTTCCAGATGATCTTCCTAGAGTCCCTCGAGAGAGAGATAGACTTTGGTATAGACCTTATTCCAGATACTCGTCCTATATTTATTCTACCATATAGAATGGCACTAGCAGAGTTAAAAGAGTTTAAAGAGCGGTTGAAAGACTTTTAGAGAAAGGGTTTATTCGACCAAGTGTCTCATTTTGGGGCCTCTGGTCTTGTTTGTGAGAAAGAAAGATGGTTCCCTTAGGATGTGTATAGATTATCGTCAGTTGAACAAGGTTACCATTAAGAACAAGTATTCTCTTCCAAGGATTGATGATCTTTTCAATTAGCTTCAGGGTGCTTTATGTTTCTCGAAGATAGACCTTAGATCAGGTTACCATCAATTGAAAGTAAGGGAATGTGATATCCCAAAGACAGCTTTCAGGACCCTTTATGGTCATTATGAGTTTATGGTCGTGTCGTTTGGTTTAACCAATGCACCTGTAGTGTTCATGGACCTTATGAATAGAGTATTCAAACATTATAGATATGTTTGTTATCGTCTTCATTGATGACATACTAATCTATTCAAGGAATGAAGAAAATCATGCTAGTCATCTCAGAATAGTTCTTCAAACTTTGAAAGATAAGGAGTTACATGCTAAATTCTCTAAGTGTGAATTTTCGCTTGAGTCTGTGGCATTCTTAGGCCATATTGTGTCTGGAGAGGGAATTAAAGTTGATACTCAGAAAATTGAGGCAGTGCAGAATTGGCCTAGACCCACATCTCCAATTGATATTAGGAGTTTCTTGGGTTTGGCTGGCTATTATAGAAGGTTTGTAGAGAGGTTCTCATCTATTTTATCCCCTTTGACCAAGTTAACTTAGAAGACAGTTAAATTTCAAAGGTCTAAAGCTTGTGAGAAAAGCTTTCAGGAATTGAAAAAGAGGTTGACTACTGCCTATTTTTAACCTTACTAGAAGGTACTCAAAGTTGTGTGGTGTATTGTGATGCATCTAGAGTTGGTTTGGGTTGTGTCTTAATGCAGAATAACAAAGTTATAGCTGATACCTCCAGACAGTTGAAAGTTCACGAGAAGAACTACCCAATCCATGATTTAGAATTGGCTGCCGTAGTATTTGCTTTGAAAATGTGGCGCCGTTATCTTTATGGTGTGCATGTGGATGTGTTCACCAATCATAAGAGTCTTCAGTATGTGCTTAGTCAGAAAGAGCTTGATCTCAAACAAAGGAGGTGGTTAGAATTACTCAAGGATTATAACATGAGTATTCTTTATTACCCAAGTAAAGCTAATGTTGTTGCTAATGCCTTAAACAATTTGTCTATGTGTAGTACCGCCCATTTTGAGAAAGATAAGAAAGAGTTAGCAAAAGAGGTGCATAGACTTGCACGATTATGAGTTCGATTAATAGATTCCACAAAAGGAGGAATGGTGGTGATGAATGAGACTGAATCATCATTAGTGTCAGAAGTAAAAGGAAAGCAAGACCAAGATCCTTTATTGGTTGAATTAAAAGGCAAGTGTTCATAAGCCAAAATTGATGACTTTTGAACAAGGGGGAGATAGTGTTTTGAAGTATCAAGGTGGATTTTTTGTGTGATTGGGTATACTTGATAGTTACACCCATGAAGGGTGTTATGAGATTTGGTAAGAAGGGGAAACTTAGTCCCCGGTATGTTGGTCTTTACAGAATTTCCAAAAGGATTGGCAAGGTAGCTTATGAATCGGAACTACCCTTAGAGTTAGCAACGTTTCATCCGGGATTTCATGTCTCCTTGTTGAAGAAGTGCATGGGCGATCCTTCATTGATTATACCGACTGAAAATATTGAGATCAAGGATAGCTTATCTTATAAGGAGATTTTTGTTCAGATTCTAGATCGCCAAGTTCACAAGTTGAGGACTAAGGAAGTAGCATCAGTCAAGGTTCTTTGGAGGAAACAATTTGTTGAGGAAGCTACTTGGGAAGCTGAGAAGGATATGAAGAAAAGATATACACATCTCTTTGAATTCTGGAGAAAGTGCAGACCAAGGTACTTATTCTCTTCTTAGTACTCTTTAAGTTATGAGTGAACATGTTGTTTGTTTGCATTTGCTTGTTGGGTGTTTGAACTTGATGTTACCACCTTTAACCTAGTAAGAGTAATTTCATTCGAGGATGAATGTTGCCAAGGGGGAGATATCGTAACATCTCACAATTTGAAATAACTAGGAAGAAGCTAATAGTTGGAAATAGTCATTTTTGGAAAGAATAAAAATTTGGAAATTTTGTTTAGGTTAGGAAAAATGAGTTCTGGTCAACTTCAAATGGCCATAACTTCTAGCTCAGGATGATTTAGAGGTATTTCCAGATATGGTTGGAAATCTCTTGGAATGATATTTCCAATGCCGTTAAGTTTGCATGATTTCGAGTTTGTATGAGTAAGTTATGCCCTTTGGAAGTTGGGCTGTTGGGATAAATAAAGTTCAATCCGAATTTTGAAGGGGTAGTTTGGTCTTTTCCTTACCCTTTTATTTTAATTCATTTTTGGTAATTAATTAGGGGTCTAAGCTGAATTAGATCAGTTTACACTTTTACCAAAAGAGTTACGGTTTTGAGAGAAGAGAAAAGAGGAGAAAGGAGAAGAACGTTCAAGATTTGCAAGATCGTCGAAGTTTAGCTTTTGGATTTCATCGGGGGTGATCCCTACAAGGTATGTGAGATCACATAGCATTGGGTTAGTTCTCCCACGTGCCAATCATGATTTATTTCAACGAATTTAAGTTATTTAAAGCTTAGAAATTGAGTTCTTGATGGGTTTGTTGAAGTTCCATTAAATTCTTGTTTCGTTGAATTCGTTAAAGATTTGTTTGATCCAAACCAGTGATTTTAGGTTCGATGTGAGTAGAATCTAATGTACTTTGAACATTTAATCGATTCTAAGTGTTTGGTAAAAGAACCCATGGAGTTTAGAGGGTTTGGAGCTGAAAAATGAAGATGAAGTTTTGTCGAATGAAATCTAGCAGTGGTGGCGCGTCGTGGAGCTGGTTCCCAGAATTGGGAATTTTTGTTTTGCATCGCGGAGCCGTCACAGAGTCTTCTACCTCAAAAGTCATTTTTGAAACTAAATTTTAAAAGCTTTTCCGCGTTGTGGACCCACCCTGAGATATTTATTTTTGGTCTTTTCTCATGTTTAACTATCTAAAATCATGCCTAAATATCATGAGATCTTTCCAATCAAAAATCACAATCCTTGAATCCATAATTCAATTCAAGGACCAGTTAGGCGTCAAGTCAAGAGCAGTTAAGATCAAAGTCAAGAGAAATCAAGAGTCAAGTTAAGAGAAGTTCATAAAGTTATCCAAAAGTCTTTTGCAAACGTTTTAACTTTGTTTTAAGACTTAAGTTTTGAGTTCAGTAAAGAGTAAAGTTGAAGTTATTTTCTTCAAAAAGTATATGGGGACTTAGTATTCCCAAAGAGATTTAAAATTTTTTCACATTTAAATAAGAATGGAAACTGAGATTTCCAAAGAGCCTAACGGCTAGTTTTCAGAAAAGAGTAATCGCTTTCTAAATGAAGATAGAGGGGAAACTTTGATTTTCAAGATAGCCTTTGAGCTAAGTTTTTGAGCACTAATCTCAAATCACAGAAAGAAGTATATTTTTAAAACATAAATAGCTAGTATATTTTGGGAGTAGTATTGAGCACCGTTATGGGGGAGGGTTCCCCAAGTCACTATAAATCATGTAGCCATCATGGGTAGAAAAGGGTTATACTTTTTAGATGAATCCTTTTCGCATAGACTAGTAGATCCACTTAGTAATTTAGGTCCAATACCTGTGGCAGGGTATAGGATGCGCTGGCAGCGTGAGGGAGATCGATGTATCATCACAATAGCTCTTATGTGATGTTTGTCGGTTAGAGAAACTCCCACAACAGTACTTTATATTTTTATATACATCAGTTTATTGGTATTTTTACATACATCTCAGAGTTATTTGTATCTTTGCATACACACAGAGTTGACATCATGTTTTAAACAACTTTTCTTTATATTGCACTTGTTTTTAAATTGCTTTATATTTAAATGAGTTTAGTAAGTTGAGTTAAGTCATTCAGGAGTTGAGTAAAGCCAAGGTAAGTGTTTCTTTGAGATCCTTTTCAAGCTTAAGTTATGTTTAGCATTCCAACTCGCATACTCGTACATTTAATGTACTGATGCCAATTGGCCTGCATCGTATTATGAAGATCCCTTGCATTTTGAAAGATCCCTTTTATTGTTTTTAGTTTATTATCACTTCTTTAGGATGTTCTGGGGTTTGTCCCAACATCCATTTTAGTTATTTTAGAGGTTTCATAGATAGTCAGACAGTTAGTAGTTCAGTTGTCTTTACATTTCATTTCATATGTTAAGACTTGAGTTGCCATTTTGGCCTAGTTGAATGTTGGCCTTTAAAACATTCTAAGTTATTTTACCAAGCTATCTGAGTAAGATCATTTGATCAGTGTAATAATGTTTAGAGTCTTCCACTAAGTTAGTAAGCCAGTCCAAGGGTTCGCTTGAGGCCAGTAATGGTCTTTGAGTGCCAGTCCCACCCAGGGTGTAGACTTGGGGCGTGACACTTTAATTAGATAGGTCTGGGCTACCTAATTCATTTGGTGCTAAGCGATATGGTTATTTAAAATTGATCCAAGATTTAAATACTCATGGGTGACTTGTACGGACCCCTAAACGGACCGTACAAGTCACCACGGGCCGTCTAGGGTCCCGTCCAAGTGACCCCCACCTTGGCAGCCTTGGACGGTCGTTCGCCATGCCCTAAACGAGCCGTGGACTCCTAAATAAGCTGTTTAGGGTGCTGTGAAGGGTCCATGGTCCATTTTGGATTCATGGATTTGTCCATTACCCTTCTTTTGTCCTTTACAAAGTCCGAGGTGTTACATAAAGTGTACATTATCTGTTTACTCATTTTCTTTTTCTTATTTTTATTTTTACTAATCCAAAACTATCGTGTCCCACAAGCCTTCTTCTTCATTTAATATAGTTTGATAACTCAATGAGAGATATCTATAAGAATGAAATTAAAAAAAAAACTGATAATTGGAAGAGAAGAGTGGGTGTAGCAGAACCATGTATTCTCCTGCAATTGTGAATCTGTGGATGTTATTTGCGATTAAAACAAGAATGTCATTTTTATTTCTCATCCTCTAGAAAGTCGAATGTCATTTTCATTCTCTTGGTTTTTGTAGCATTTGGACCATTACTTACAGAGCTCTTGAGTTTATGAATTTACACATTCGGTTTATATTAAGTTTCAATTCATTTCAAAATGAATTTTGAGAGAATTTGAAAACCCTTCACAATCTCGCTATCCTAGCTCTAAAATTAATATCGAAGGAGTTAAATGAAATGAGCTGAAGAAATTGAATGAAATAGCTTTCAAAAACGCATAGTAGTTTCACTCGAACTTAGATACGTAGAGAGCAGTTTGAACTCAATGAAAAAAGTCATTTCTTTTATGAAAGATGCCACAAAGCCACTATAGTTATTATATATTTGATCTTCTTTCTGTGTCAATGAGAGTCAACATTTAATATATACATAAAATAAAATTTTAACCCTATATATACAATGTAATTTTTATTTTATTTTCTTTTTGGATCCACACCCATAAAAAAAAATAAGGTAAAAAAAATAGAATATGTGACTTTCATGTTGATTCATCACCTACAAGCTTTTTATGCACGGACCTAAATTATTCTGAGAGTGTCAACTGGACCGAATTGATCTAGGATCAAATCAGATCCAATGGTAGCTTGGACTGAGCCAACCCAAGACTTATGGGCCGTGACATTTCGGTTCACCTTGAAGATCTAGAACCAACCGAGCACAAACCTCAACCCAATAATCAGAATCGGTTGAACTAGTACTATTTATGATTTGATAGTACCGAATTAACAACCCGACATGATTGTTTAGTCTAAAATTTATAATTATATGTAACATTCATGAAGTACTTAAAAATACTTTTTAAAAATTTATATAAAAATATTTTTTAGCTAAAACCCGAACCAATATGGCCCGAAACTACACAAGTTTATCAAACCCAATAAAACCTGGATCGGTAGGACCTGGTAACCCCAACCCTCTATCCAACCCAGATACAGAGCGACCACACTTTTTAATTAGTGAACCATCCTGATTGCCCGACCCAATGCTACCCTTAAATTAATCTACCAAATACATCTTCTTTTACCTTGAAGTTTTTCTTATTATTCTTTCCATCTCAATTTATATGACACCATTTAACTTTTGTACAAAGTTTAAGAAAGAAAGTTTTTCTTTTTTGAAATTTGTGGTTGGGAATATTTACAAAGTTGCCTAAAATACCAACATCTTCTTATGAATTAGTTTCAGAAGGTAATGATGCATAAACTTTAACCCAATTGGATGTACCTCCTTTACAGGACTTTCTAGAGTCCTCATTTAATGGAGCAAGTAAGATCTAAACTTGTGCAACCATGCTCTAGGTGCTTGTTTTAAGCCATAGATTGCCTTTATGAGCAAATACACATGGTGCAGGAGATTTTGATCTTTGAAACCTGGTGGTTTCTCCATGTAGACGGTTTCCTTAAGGTCTCCATGTAAGAATGTGTTCTTGACATCAAGTTGTTTAATCTCCAAGTGTAAAGTGGTTGCAATAGTTAAAACAAGTCGAATTGTTGTAACTTTTACCACAGGAATGAAGGTGTCTTAAAGTTGATTCCTTTGATTTGATTGTATCATTTCACAATCAAGCGAGCCTTGAACTGTTCCACAGAACCATTGGACTTGAGTTTTGTCTTGAACCCATCGAGAACCAACAACATTCATATCGGGTTGCTGCAGAACCAACGTCCAAGTTTCATTTATTTTCAAAACACTCACTTCATCATGCATAGAAGCCAACCAATGAGGCCTAGACAAAGCTGTTTTTAGCGATTTTGGTTTGACATTGTCGGGTTGGATGGAAGCTGTAAAGAGGGTATGAAACATGGGGTTGGTCATGACATGAGTTTTTGTTGATGTGAGCATGTGGTGGATATTATCAGTGATTTATTGGGTGTGTGTTTGGTCTTGAACACCAAGTGGTTGGTCAAGTGATGAAGAGTTGGTTGTTAATTGTGTGTTGAAGATTTAGATGATGATGTGTTGGGACAATGATACAATTGGTTATCAGGTAGTGTAGCTGCTTCATGAGGTGCTGATACCATAGAGTTGGACACAAATATAGGAGAATTTGGAGTTGTCTTGATGAAGCTAACTGTTGCAAGCTAGAGGAGATTGGCTACATAAGGGATACTTGTTATGAACCAAGTCCAGGCCAATGTAGATATTAATAAAATACAAGTTGTTATTGGGATGACAAGAGCTATTAGGCCGAGAATGAGCATTAGGGCCAGGTTAATTTGGGATCCGAGTTGAGTAGTGGGCATGAAACGGTCCCATAAAAAAGGGTAGTGATATGTGATTTAGGGATGATGCAAATTATTGAGAAAAATAAATGTCTAGTCCACTCATCCCCTTTCTTTGAGTCTATGATTCTCATCTCTCTTCTAGTTGTCTTCTACAATAGTTTTCTTGTTTGCTACATTTTCCATTGTAACTTCGAGTTTAGTGATTATAATATCTAAATGTTTCTATCGTGAAATTGGCGTTATTACATTGGTGCTTTCATCGATGTTACTCCAATGGCATTGATGGTACTCGATAGATTTAGCGATGGTAATCTAACTGCGTGGAGTTTTAGGGCGGAGCAGTATTTTACATATCTTGGTTTCTCGGAAAAGGAATGGCTACCTCTTGCTTTTTTTTTTTATCTCTATGGTGTTGCTTATGATTGGTTCCAATGGTTGTATCGCAACAAATGATTTTTTGACTAGAAACACTTCACCGAGAAATTGGCATTGCATTTTTGTAAATGACTCTAACATGATCAGTGACAATGTCAACACCCTTGATATGATGCGGAAGTTGGACGAGAACTTCTCTTATTTACTCTGCAAACTTGACAATGTCCAACGTACACTGTCTTCTTACTCCCAGTCAATCATTGCAGATCCGGTGTCTCTAGATGTGGACTCATCTTATGACAATAAGGGGGATCTTGCATTGTATTTTGACGAATCCAGATTATGATTATAATTTTAAGCTTAAGATAGCTAGGCAATGGAAGGGTCTTGAGCATAACCCTTCAGAGAATCTGGTGTCACTATTAGCCATCCCTTACAGAAGAGGGCATCTCGATAAACATTACTATGGAGGACATGAGCATATTGGCAATGTCGAGAGACCATATAAAAGTCAACATCTTGCACATGATTATCCGATTGACGCGAAAAAGTACTTTTGGTGTCACAATGTTTTTCAAGAGCAGGTCATGCAAATTGACTGCAAGCAACTGGAGAAATGTGCAACATTTTTTAGACCAAAGTTGATTGTTACTAGTGCAAGTAATTATTCTCACAAATAAGATTATGCACTTCTCCGCAAGGCATGTAACAAGCAAGAAGTTTTTCTCTTGGAGGACACGACACATCTCAGTAGCCTGGTTGCTTCTTGGAGTATTTATTCTCCTTTTGAGTATGTAAATGTTGTTACAGGTGCCACACAATTATGGGAGCTAGAGTTTACACTACAGTTGTGTTTGGAAAGAGCTTGTTTACACTTCAGGATTTTCGTAATGAGCAGACCACCTTTTGTGTTGTTTCTAGGTTGATGGTTGTTGCAAGAACAGTATAAGAGCACATATTATTTTTTGCTAACATCACAAAGTTTCTTTTGGCTACAATTGGTGGAGAGTGCTATATTGTTCTTGACTCGAACCTTAAGGACAAGGTTCTTATTAAGGACGAAAGTATTGTTATGAACCAAGTCCAGCCCAATGTAGATACTAATGTCATACAAGTTGTTATTGGGCTGACAAGAGCTATTGGGCCAAGAACAAGCATTAGGGCTAGGTTAATTTGGGATTTGGGTTGAGTAGTGGGCATGAAACGGTCCCATCAAAAAGGGTAGTGATATGTGATTTAGGGATGATGCAAATTGTTGAGAAAAAAATGTCTAGTCTTCTTATCCCCTTTCTTTAAGTCTATGCTTCTCATCTCTCTTCTAGTTGTCTTCTACAATAGTTTTCTTGTTAGTTACATTTTCGTTGTAACTTCGAGTTTAGTGATTATAATATTTGAATGTTTCTATTGTGAAATTGGCTTTGTTACAATAATTCATGAAAATAATCACTTGCTGGAGGGACGGAGCATCCCGTTGAGTTATTAAGAGGAGTAACGACTACAGACTGTCCATTTTGATGCTCCGAGAATTCATCAAACGTAGTAAAATATGAACTATTTGAATCTGCAACGAATCAATTCTAGTAGACACATAGGGTAAGACAACTTCCTCAAAAAGTACATGTCTTGAGATAAAAACTTTTCGTGTTTGCGGGTGATAGCACCTATAACCTTTGTGAAGTAGGATATATCCAATGAACACACATGGAAAAGTTTTGGGTTGAAGTTTATTTGTATTATGCCCTTTAAGATATGGAAAGAATCTACAACCGAAAACCTTCAAGGTATAATAGTCAGTTTTCTTTCCATGTAACTTCAAGAATGGAGATTGCATACTCAATGTAGATAGTCAATTTTCTTTCCATGTAACTTCAAGAATGGAGATTGCATACTCAATGTACAGTAGGCATTTTATTGATTAGGAACACTGCAATCATAAAAAGCTTAAACCCAAAGAAACAAAGGTAGATTCACATTGAAAAGTAGAGTCAAACCAGTCTCAACAATATGTCTATGTTTTTTTCCGCTACTCCATTTTGTTCAGGAGTATGCGGACATGAAATTCGTCTCGTGATACCAAATTGAGCCAAATAAGTTATAAAGTTCAAACTATTGAATTCTCTTCCTCCGTCATAGTGAAATACATTAAGTTTCTTGGAAAACTGAGTTTCTATTAACTTGTGAAAGGTCATGAAAATGGATAAAAAAATCAAATTTCTTCTTTATGGGATAGATCCATGTAAATCGTGTGCAATCATCGACAAAAATAACATAGAATTTTACTCTTTGACAAGAAGCAACAGGGGCTAGTCCCATAAATCACTATGTATTTTCTCTCTTTTGTTAGAAACTTGAAAAAGGCTGCTTACAATTTGTTTCCATTTGACAACTACTACAAGTTAAAAGTTTTTATTCCAAGTCCAAACATCAACCTTCTTATTTCGATGCAAAAAATTAAGAATTCTCGAGTGTGGATGTCCTAGTGTTTGATGCAAAATTATGTCTGAGTTCTTCTCTATTTTCGTAATTATCAAAGGTTCATGTAAACTTTCTTCTAGAGCGTACAAGTCATGTCTTCTATTACTCTTTTCTAGAACTATGCCCGTTCTCTTTTCCTTAACAACGAAACCCTTGTCGGTAAACTTAAGAGAGCAAGCATTATCTTCAACAAATTTACTAACAGAGATAAGATTCTTTTTGAGTCGAGGCACAACAGAAACATCCTTTAAATGAAGTTTTTATCCAATATTTTTATCTCCAATGTGTGTAATAAGTAATTTATCACCATTGCCTACCACAACCAAATCAGTTTGCTTAAATACAGAAGGGTTCATAATAATACCCAATGAGTGTACCATGTAGTTTATAGCACCTGAATCCATGTATAGATGATTATCGGTGATTATCAAGTGACATAGTTACGAAAGCATGTGGTACTTCCTCTTGTGCCTGATAAGAATAATCCCGCCTATAAAAGCAAGAGAGCGTTGTATAGTTGTTCCTTCCACAAATCTGGCAAGGATTATTTTTGGAATTCTCATTCTGTTGATTAGGCCCTCGTGGTTGTGTATGAAATCGCCTTTGATTAAATCCTCCTTTGTTCCCTATGCCTCTTTGATTTCCTCTTCCTCTAAAAGAGTTTCCACGACCTCTGCCATGAGTCTTTTGTGCAATGAAGGACACTGTTGGATCAACATTAGGTTGTGTCATTTGTTCCTCTCCTTCTTCCATCATGTCAAACCCTCCGAGGGCAGTCACAAATTGGCCAAAAGTGGGGTATGGTGGTTTACCCAACATGACAGGGCGAAGGGTCTTGTATTTTCTTCCAAGACTTGTAGCAAAATTAATTACTTTGCTATCTTCATCTAGTGGCTTGTGGATAGCCATGAGTCTATCAAAAATTCCCTTAAACTCATTGATATATTCATCAACAGATTTGGACCCTAGCATCATAGTTTGAAGTTATTGTTTCAACTGAAAGTCCTTATCTTTGCTTGCTTGAAGGTAAGTATCCTCAAGACAATCACATATTTGTTTTACGGTTGAGAATCCTATAATGAGGAACATTGACTCTTCTGTTATTGTTACAGACATCCAACTCCTAACAAGAACGTCATGTTCTTTCCATTCGGCAAATTTTGAGTTTGGAATATTTTCTTCCTTCTCGTTTTCTGCAGTCTTGGGCAGAGGGTCGTCCTTAATGGTTTTGTCAATTTTCATGGCTTGCATTAGTTGAAGGAGTTTTGTCCTCCAAACAAGATAGTTTGAAGATTTTAGTTTAATTGGGCATACTGCAATGAGTAGGTGCAATGAAGAGGGTGAGAGGGCTAAATTGGAGCTAGAGGATGCTGCCATAACGTACTGTTTTGAAGGGAAAAAAATGAGGCTTCAAGATCGTTTGTTTTCAATTGAACCTTGGCTTCTGATACTATGAAGAAGATAAATATAATGCAATGTATGATTGTTAAGCTATTCTTTGTATTGCACGGTACAATTCAATAAGCAAATATATGCACAACAAACTAGAGTCCTTGGCCCTATCTATATCTACCTTACTAAGTAGAGTTGGATTATTCAAACTCCTAGAAAACGTAAGTAGGCTAGAACTTTAGGACTCCTTAACCGACTCTAATCAGGTTGTCTTACAATGATGCCATGTGTTCAAATGATGTGGCAATCTAAAGCAAATTAAAGAGTCAAGTCACAAGCAACTTTATCACATATCATTTGTGATAAGCTAGCTTGATACCATACAATAATCAATTAGACTCATGTAAGAGTGTTCATTTTCACTTGGACTTTCTATTTCGTACAAATATAAATTGGAGTTATATGACTTTCTGAGGGGAATTCAGTAAGCAATTTGGAAGAAGTATCAGCATCAATTACGGAATTCTTCACAAAATTGATTAACGGAGTTTTGTTTGAAGATCAACCCAAAACAATCAAGTGTTATCTAACATACTTGGAGATCAAATATATTTCTAAGAGGTTCAAGCCATCCTGTAATTCGAGAAATACACTGTTGAACTTCCTCAAATGACAAAGAGGCGTAGGATAGAAGAATTAAGTGAACAACAAAGTTGTATTCGATGAGATTCATCAATAAGAATATTTTCTTTATTTATTTTTGTTGTCGATAATTTTCAGCATTTGACAAAATTGTTGAGAACAATTATTTTTTTTTGCTTTTGTTCTTATCATTTTAAAAAATAGAAGTCAAATAGATGTTTGCCCCTCAAGGGACAGGAGTAACTGGAAAAAAAGGTTAATTATGCTAGGTTTGAGGGGTAAATATGAGTCAGTTCACTAACTACAAGTGCTAATGGAGATCAAATTCTAAAGGAAGAATATAAATTTACTAGTGAATTTATCCACGTTTCACGCGGGGAAAAAGAACTATATCACCCGTAAAACCTTCTCAACTATCTACAAGGTTAGAATTTCAAATAAAATATTCTTTTGTCTCATTTGTAAAAATTTTTAACAAAACACAACTCCGATTTTAAAATTTTCTAGTAAAGTGAAAAATAGTTAATTTCTAATTATATATGGCCAAATGGCCACCAAATTCATGATCCTTTTTTTTTTTCTCTCTAATACTTGAATATCAATATCATCAAAAAGTATATTTTTTATTAGAATCAATTTTATTTTCAATATTCCTTTCAAACTATAATCTAGATAGAAGAAATCATAATATACATAAAAGTCTTTTTCAAAACTTAAGTTTTCAAATTCTAAACCTAAAGTAACATAAAAACATCATCTATATTTTGTTTTAAGTAAATATGAAAAAATATGTATAAAAATAGTTTGTTAGTAGACCTTTGACTATATATTTCTTCACCAAATTACATGTTTATTTAATTAGTGTTTGCTACTCAGAAATAATTGAATGAAAATGTGATATCAAAAATTTCTTTAAAAACACGTCTCATTGTACCATCCAAAAAAGAAGAATATAAACCCAAAAAATAACTTCCATCTATTTTCTACTAAATAAAAATATTTTGTGACGTGTTGATAGTCATTTTGTGAGTAGGTATAAATATAATGGTATTCATTTTTTTTTTTAAAATTAAGCTATGCAGTTTTTTAAGTTTTCAAGACTCATAAACGTACAAAGTACTACTAAATCAAAAATAATACGTTCAATCTATTTGAGAATTTATAGAAAAGGCTAACATAATAGAAATGTTGCATATCTTAATGAGCATGGAGAAATGAAAAAACATTTAAGTCTTGCAAAATATAGCTACTCTAACAATCCCTATAGTAGATACTTAAATATCATGAACTAAGAAAGCTCATATGCATGAAATTCTACTTCTTCTTCTTCTTTTTTCTCTCAATTGAATTTTATATCGAACTATGACTCTTGTAGATATTTAATTAGTAGAAATGTGAGTGTCATATATTTGTGGTGATTTTTTTTTCTTTTTCTTGTGTATATATTTTTTAAAAATTTATGATAATTAATTTTCTTAAGCGGTTTTAGTCTTTCAGTGAAAATGTACTATATTAAGTTAAAGAAATTATTTGTAGGTAAATGATAAAAAAATCTATAGGTAGATATTTCAAGTATGTTTGTTTTGGATATTTTTTGTGATCATATCATCTAATTTTAAGAATTTAATTGAGAATTTTCATTCATTAAAATATTAAATTTGATTGAAATGGTAATGTGTTAATTTGTAAGACTGTCATTCCGATTATATGTGAGTGAATTGTATTCGCAGGAAAAAATAGAACATCACAACAAAAATGTTTTAAACAGAGATCTAATAATGAATGATGAGAGAAAAATATATAACAAAATTTAAATTACTTCTACAATTATATACTGTACTAAAGCTAGAAATGCATAATAACTTAATTTCCCTTTGAGTTACTACATGATATTTTTACTTTATACTATACTAAAGCTAAAATTGTGTAACAACTTAACTTCTCTTTCTGTCACTACACAATATTTTTTTATTTATTTGAAGAATTTTATTCTATAGAACGAATTTGATATACGTCAAGAATCAATGTGTCACGATTTGAGCCTACACCCTGGACGTGGCTAACACTCAAGAACCATTCTTGGCCCTCAAGCGAACCCTCATCCTGATTGATTACAAGCGGAAGAGTAACTCAAGCATACATAAGAATCAAATTGAATGAAACGCTTAAAAACAGTTTACTGAATCTCAAAACTGAACTAAATATAATAAGAATAAAACATAAGTTTTTCAATGAAACATCTGAAACTGAAAGACTCTCCAAAATTGTCTATCTATAAATCCTCTATTGTACAAAGATGAGAGGCGGGACAAGACCCACGACTCTTCAAAAGAACTCCTACTAACAACTCATTAAACTGGAGTCCTTCGGAAACAAATAAGTCTCACTCAGAAGTTGACGAGCGGATGAAGTGATCTCAACAGACTCTTGTTGAGGATCCTAAGAACCTGTATCTCCATCATTAAAAGATGCAGGTCGAATGACATCAGTACATTAAATGTACGAGTATGTAATATAGCTGAATAACAAATAACTGAATGAAAGGACCGCAATAGATATAGATATATACTCAACTTAATGTAAAAAAATAAAGAAGTGAAATCATTAAAACTTGACAAAAATACTTACTCATCTTGGAACTCAACACATTAAGTGATATAATAAAAATACACTTTTAACTCTATTTGAGAGATTCTCTAACTGACAACCATCACTATGAGCTACATGATAATACAACATCTCGTCCACGCTGCCAGAACTGTCATATACCTTGTCGAGGGTATAGAGCACCTCAACTAAGTGGATCCACTAAGCTCTACCCGAAGGCACTTAGGGTTCATCTAAAAAGTATGATCAAGTACCCATGTTGGGATACATGGTTTATGAGGAATGTGAATTGTTTGAAATCATCCCCATATCGGTGCTCAATACTACTCTTTATATATATACTCATGCTCAATGTTTAAAAACATACTCTTCCTTTGGTTTGAGATAATTGCTCAAACTATCCTCTTAAAAAAGGTAATTGCTCTGAAATATCTCTGAACTTATTAACTCATTCAGAAATCAAAGTTTCTCTTTTCTCAATGTAAAAACGGATACCTTTGGGAATACTTAGTTCCCTTATACTCTTACTTAATTCATACTTGAAAACTCTTTCTCATATATATATCAACATCATGTTGTGATATGATCATTGATGACTCGGAAAGTCATACTGCATAAACATTGATGGTATAACTAGATACCATACTACTTAAACATTGATGGCATACTCGATTGTCATACTATTCATGTTTTAGAAACTCTTTCTCAAAACTCATCTTTATTTCCTCAAAAACTCATTTTAAAACTCAAGTGTTGGCTTTAAAAAACTTCTCAAGATTTATAACTCAATTCATAGGGTTCATGTGAAATTATGGACATGAACGACTCAACTCAGTGATCTTGATAGCAATATGTAAACTCAGTATTAAGAACTCAAGAACTCAGAACTCAACGATACTACTCATCTAAAAAATACTCAATTCATACGGTTAATGCTGAAATATAGACATGAACGAATCAACTCAATAATCTTAATGCAAAACATATAGCAATTCAATAATTAGGAATAGAATTTCAAAAAGAATTTGAAACTCAAGAACTCAAAATCACCTCATCTCAAAAATACTCAAATATAGGGATAGAATCCTAGATTTTCTCTTTTACTGATTTGAAAGTAGATGTAGGGCGTGAGGATGAACTAGTCCAATACTATGATAGCCTTACATATCTGGAAGAACAAGGTTCTTGAAGAATCTTGAAGAAGAAGTTGATTAGAAGCCTTGAAGCCGTAGCTTGAAGGAGGAAAATCAAGAAAACCTTTCTTGAGATTTCTTGAATTAGTTTCTTGAAACTCTATGGACAAGAATTAGGATTCTCATTAATGATTCATAATTGTATGGAGGAATTTGAGTTGGAAAGAACTGAAATTCTTGAAGAAAGACTTACCTTGAAGAAGAATCTTGAAAAAGATCGAAAGAATCTTAAATGGAGTCTTCTACTTTGATTTTTCCTTAGGGTTTGAGAGAGAAGATAATGATGGATTAATAGATGAAAATCTGGTTGTTTTGGGTCTTTAATTAGTCAAGAAATTCGTTTAGGGTTTTCTTAGAGGTAAAAACACAAAAATGACCCTTTTTAATATTTTCTCGTCGGCTAATTCGTCACTGCACTATATCAGGTTACTAAAATGGTCATAACGTTTTACTCAAAACTCGTATTGATGCAAAATTGGTGGGTTGGAAAGAAGATTCAAATACTTTTAATTTGATAGGTTATAGGTCACGTAACTCTTTATATTATGAGCGATATGGTCGTTTGAAGTTGACCCAAATAAAATCTTACATCAAAACTTAACGATATGGATGCTTTCAATTCAACTTTGTGCTAGGGGATTCTAGTGACCTTAATTCATATCCAAATTCATTCTCACACTAAAGAATTGACCTTTACACATATGGACAATTTAAGAATCACCCAATACTATTGTATTCACAAATGAAGAATGGTTCGAGTCTTAACTTAGAATTTTTTTGAGAGGTTACACAATGTTTGATTATTATACAAAGAGATCAATGAATATTGGAATGAAATTAATCTAAAAATAAATATTATGAATAAAATATATAAAGAAGACAAAATATATCAAAATAATACTTCTCCTATCATATTTGAGATTCTTAAGATATGCATACAAGTATCAATACATTTATTTTTGTGAAGGTAAATGCAATTGGATATAACTTTTCAAGAATGAAAACATGTAGTAAAACAAAACTAAAAAGAGCAATAATATAAGTGAGAAAATAGACAAGAAATGCAGAGAGACAAGAAAGAGTTTTCTTATTCTTCCAAGTATATTTTTAAGTGTTTCCCAAATCTTCAAGTGCATAACACAATCCTCAAGACCTCTATTTATATTGTTATAAAGAGGCATACAAAGAGATAGCAATAAACATGATATTCATTCTTGAGAATGTGGGGAAGATTAAGGGGTGTAAAGATAAATGAGGAGATGGTGGAGGTGTGATATTATTACACGTAATGGTGAAATTACACCTTAAAGTTATGGATATCCACACTACTATAATAGATTAACAACAAAACATTAATTTTATATAAATAATAACTACATTAAAAATGAGGAGAGAAACTAACATATGCCCCCAAAAAAGAGAAAAAGAGAAATAGAAATAGAGTTCATAAAAATGTGTCACATCACCTTGTCTATATTTAGCTTTATTATATATATAGATTCAATTTTTGATAGTTAAGGGGCAAATTTGAGTCACACTACTAACAAGTAACAACAAAGACATATTTTAAACCAAATTCAATTGGAAAGTAAATTTATTCTAGTTTCCATAATTAAGAAAAATAAAATTGGCCTTTCTCATTAAATATCTGTTGTGTGAGAATGAATATCACATTTGTGACTCCTGTATCGCATGTTATTCTTTTTACTATTATTTTTACTAATAAATATTTTGAAATTAAACAGGTAATGAAAAAATTATTGTACCAATTAACATATGAAATTTGGTTGGACTGTGGTTTTGGTTACCATCTTCACTTGGAGGGGGGAGGGTGGTAGACTTTTGTGACATATAAGTTGACTATATATTCTGTTGGGTATTTGGGTATTTGCCATGAGTTTCTTTCCATAAATATGTTTTTCTTTTCTTAAGCGGAAAACATAAAGTCTTTATATTTTGGCTAGACTTTTTTTTTAGGAAAAAGTTTAGAATTCTATAAATAGTGGCTCATATCTTCTAACTTTAATCAGCATTAATGATGTAGTTCTAGGGGCTTTAAAAGTATTGTGTAGAGGAGAAACGGTGCGACAGAAGTAATACGTTATTACTTGTATGAACCTTTTTTATTTTGAGTGAATTGTGTGAGGTTACTTTTCTCGTTATTGTGTACTCTTATGTTTATTGTGGATTTTTCATCGTCGGTTGTTTGGAGGAGATAGACTTTTGTGACATATGAGTTGACTATATGTTCTATATTCTCTTCATTATGATTCTCCTTTGTGTGTTCTTTAATTATTCTCTGAATTGAGATGCTGAAATTTGCATCCTATACCATGCATGAACTTTTTGAACATTTTAAAGCATCATCTCAAAAGAAATTAGCTTGTGGTTTGCCAAGTGCCAACTATTTCCAAAAATAAAAGAAGAAATGAGAGTGGCATTGACTACTAACTAAAAAAACTGCGGCCAGGACCATACCATTTATCCCTTTAGGATTCTCTATCCTCCAATTGGCATCGCTAGGTCTGCTCTGGCAATTAAGTTATCCATTTTACCGACATTTCTTCTTCTCTTTTTGACATCTCAATTATCTAGTCTAGCAAATCATATATATCACTACATAATTTATTCACTTCATAAGAAATTTAAAAAAGTTTTTTAAAAGATGATCTTAAATTAAAGATAAAATAATGAGGGAGTAGATTCTTTTTTTTTCCCCCTCTCGGCTGATAAGTACCTCTAAGTCTCTAACCATGACATGTTATAAGGGTAAAATAATACTTTCTCCGTTGATAAAAGAATGTCCTATGGAGTTAAAGAAAATAAATAAGATTATTCAATCTTGTGATCCTAAATTAAAGTTATAACAAATTTGTCAAAATGCTCTTTAATCTTGTGGCCTTAAACATGTCACATGAAAACCCGAAATCAAAGTGTTGCCAAAAAAGAAAAGAGACCACTTTTTATAAACAGACTAAAAAAGAAAGTATGACTTTCTTTTTTAAATGGAGGGAATAATAAAATTACTCAAGAAGGGTGTTATGAGATTTGGTAAGAAAGGAAAACTCAGTCCCTGGTACATTGGTTCTTACCTGATATCCAAGAGAATTGGCAATGTAGCTTATGAGTTGGAGCAGCAGTTCATACGATGTTTCATGTGTCCATGCTAAAGAATTGTTTGGATGATCCTTCACTTATCATGCCTACAGAGAATATTGGTATCAAGGATAGCCTATCCTATGAGGAAATACCCGTTCAGATCCTGGATCGTCAGGTTCACAAGTTGAGGACCAAAGAGGTTGCATCAGTCAAGGTCTTATGGAGGAATCAATTTATTGAGGAAGCGACTTGGGAGGTTGAGGAGGATATGAAGAAGAGATACCCACATCTCTTTCCTTCTGGAGAAATTCTAAACCAAGGTACTAACTCTTTGTAAAGTACTTTTAAGTTGATATGTTGAGTATGTTAATTACATGTTGTGTTCTTGGGTTGGGGTTGTTAGATGTTTTCCACCCATGTTCTGTTTAGTGTGATCTCATTCGAGGACGAATATTTCCAAGGGGGAGATATTGTAACACCTCAGACTCTGATAAGTTTTTAGTTTTGGGTCAATTTCAAATGACCATATATTTTAGCACATAAAAATTTAGGTGGTCAATGAGGTATCAAATCAAAGGTCTTTGAGTCTTCTTTCAAACGCTACCAAGTTTGCTAAATTTCGAGCTCCGAGTAAAAAGTTATTAATGTTTGAGTGAAGCCTCTCTAGCTAAGGCTTTTCATCCGTTTTAGAAAAAGGGGCATTTGGTCTTTTCCTTACCCTACTAAGCCTAAAACATTTTTCACACCCAAGTTAAGGGTCTAATATGAATTAGACAACTTTTCAATATTCCAAAACATTTAGGGATTTTAGACAAGTTTCAAGAGGAGAAAGAGAAGGGTTTCAAGAGGAGAAAAGAGAAGGATTTCAAGACGAGAAAAGAGAAGGGTTTCAAGCGTTCTTTCAAGAAAGGAGGATTTCGTCAAGAACAAGTGTTCTTACGAGGTATGTAAGCTCTCATTGTGTTGGGTTTGTTCGCCCTCACAAAAATCATGTAATTTCATTCATAAATTCGTCCATGAGATTGTTTAGATTGAGATTCTTGAGTTTTAACCCCATTATTTAACAATGGAGGTTTTTGAGTCCTTGAGGTGAGGGTCTTGTGAACGAGTGTTGTTCTTGATGGATTTTGGGTGGGATTTCATTGAATTTGAGTTGAGTTTATGAATCAAAAAAGAGTTTGCAGGAAATCATTTGACTCTAGATGAGTTAGGCCTTGAAATTAAGCAAGAAAATTCATCAAAATCTGGGTAGATGGGTAAGGCATCGAGCTAGCATAGCGCCCAAACTACTGTTCAGTAGTTTGGGGCCTGGTTGGCGCACCGCGGCAGTAATGCGCCCTAAACAACCTTCAGTAGTTTTAGGCTTGGCGCCTTGAGCCAATAGTGCGCTAGGGTCGTCAGGCCCCTTTCTTCTCCGTTCTTTGTCCCGTATGCATTCTTTCAAATTGTGTCTTTTCTCTCTTGTTAATACTAACTATCTAATTCTTCATTAATCATTGAGAGATCCTATATATCCTATCATAGCTCTTAAATTCACATTTCAAATCGAAGTAAAGTTAAGAGGAAAGTTCAAGAAGTCTCTTTTGAGTCATTTGGAGAAGTCTTTTGCAATTATCTACAACTGAAATTAAGACTTGAGTAAATGAGTATGAAAATGAGAAGAGTTGTCTTTCATGTTTCAAAATGAGTATAAAGGAACTAAGTATTCCCAAGTGTAATACTTTTACTTTTCGATTTCTAAATGAGTTTACAAGTTCAAAGGAGTTTCAGAGTAGTACCTATTTTAAGAGGATCTTTTGAGTAATTACCTCAAATTGAGAAAGAGTTATGTTTTAAACATTTGAGTATGACTTATATATTATTGGGAATAGTATTGAGCACCGACATGGGGATAAGTTCAGGCAACTCAAATCCTCATAAACCATGTATGCCAACATGGGTAAAGGATCATACTTTTTAGATATTTTTTTATTGTTTTAAGCGTAGTTTAGTGGATTCACTTAGTTGAGGAGTTCTATACCCTGACATGATATAGGTCAGTTCTGACAGTGTCGGCGAGACGTTGTATCATCACATAGCTCATAGTGATGGTTGTCGGTTATAAAATCTTCCAAATAAGAGTAAAGATTATTCTTTTGTATTTTTATATAAATAAAGTTGATATTTACTGTTTCAAAAGCTTTATATATTGCATATCTTATTGTGGCTTCATAGTTGAGTTGAGATGAGGTGAGTATGTTTTCCCAGTTTATGAGTTCTATTGCTTATGTTTCAACTTTCTAGTTACATGCTCGTACATTCAATGTACTGACATCATTCGACCTGCATCTTATTTATGATGCATATACAGGTGTTTAGGGTCATCAATAAGTGCTTCATTGATCCAAATTCATTCTAGATAGCTTTGGTGAGCCTCCTTACTTTTCGGAGGGCTTTACATTATTGTTTTGTTTTTGTTAGGTTGTCAGGGGTCTTGTCCCGATATCCATCGTAGTATTTAGAGGCTTCATAGACAGTAGTAGTTTGAGGAGTCTTTTCATGTTTTCCCTTATTGATGTTTCTTTGAGACTTTGAATTTTATACTCATGTTATTTAAACACTTTCAGACGTAATTGAGTTAGGCTATTATTGAGCCCTTGAGAGTTAATCTTTGTATTGAGTTCCTATTTCACTTGAGTAAGTCTTCCACTGAGTAGTGAGCCATGCCAAAGGTTCGCTTGGGGACTAGCGATGGTTCTCGAGTGTCGTCTACGTACAGGGTGTAGGCTTAGGATGTGACAAATTTGGTATTAGAGCACAGAGTTCAAGAGTCTTATGGTGTCTATGAAGTCATGTTTGTAGAGTCTTATTTATCGGTGTTAAGCGCACCATATCTATAATTAGGATGTCGTAACATTTAGGAAAAGATTTCACTTCCTTCTTACTCTTTTTTCATGCGATAGAGTTCAACTCTATAAAATTTCTTTCTAATTCGTGCTTGTGTGTATCTTTTTAGTTCATGCCTCCCCAAAGAGCTATTCGAGGACATCCTGCAAGGAGAAATGTTAATTCACCAAAACAAGGGGTACCCAATGCAGCAGAAGTGCAACCCCCTCAAGGAGAGGTCACTAATACTGGGTTCCAGGATGCTATCCAAATGTTGAGTCAAGTTGTGGCAACTCAAGCTAGTCAGTGAAGAGTGGTTGTCAGGATGTGGCTGATATATCCATGATCTGTGAGTTCTTGAGAATGAATCCTTCAGAGTTCACATGGTTAAATGCCATTGAGGATTCAGAGAAATTCGTGGAAGAACTGTAGAAAGTGTTTGAAGTTATGCGTATTGTTGATGCTAAGCATATAGAGTTAGTTTCATACCAACTCAAGGGTGGTGCTAGGATTTGGTACGACCAATGGAAAAAGAGCAGGGCTGAAGGGGCACCAGTTGTGAGCTGGACTATTTTTGAAAGTGCCTTCCTAGGGCACTTTTTTCCCCTTGAGCTAAGGGAAGCAAATGTGAGAGAATTTCTAAATATGAAACAGGAGTCCATGAGTGTGCATGAGTACAACCTCAAGTTGACTCAACTATCCCTTTATGATCTGAAGATGGTGGCTGATATGACAAGCAAGATAAGCTTGTTTATATATGGATGTCCCGCTTGTCAAGTAAGAAAGGGAAGGTGGCTATGTTGATAGGGACATGGACTTAACCATGCTTATGATCCATGTGCAGTAGGTAGAAAAGGATAAGATGAAAGACAGGAAAGAGTTCCACAGTAAGAGGGCTAAGACAACATGTAATGAGTCCAGACAGCAGAAGGTCAAAAATGTGATACAGTCATCTTATCAACAAAGGACAACTGAGCCTGCACCATCATCAGCTATTGCACCTGCACCAAAGGACAGTGATTATTTCAGGAACCAGAACTCCAGGGCTAGACCTACTCAGTCTCAGGGTAGTGTGGCACAAGGGGCTAAGTTGACTTCTACATGTGCTAAGTGCGGTAAGAACCACCTGGGAGCATGTCGTGAGGGCTCCAATGGTTGCTTGAAGTGTGGGAAGATAGGTCACTTCATGAGAGAAAGCCCTAAGAACTGGCAGGGTAATGGTAATTGGGGCAATAGAGTCCAATCTTCTTCAGCGGCTCCAGTAGATAAAGCTGCTCCAAGATGAGCTACTTCAGAGACAGGCGGAGGACCAAACCATCTGTATGCTATAACCAGTCGCCAAGAGTAGGATAATGCATCATATGTTGTCACGAGTATGATCAAATTCTTTACTTTTGATGTATATGCATTACTTGATCTAGGTGTAAGTCTATCTTTTGTTACTTCATATATAGCTATGAGGTTCAATATTCTTCCCGAATGACTTCTTGAGCTTTTTAGTGTTTCCACACCTGTTGGTGAGGCTATTCTAAAAGAAAGAGTTTATCGAAATTGTACCATCTCTGTCAATCACAATAACACTATGTCAGAGTTAATCGAGCTAGATATGGTTGACTTTGATGTTATTCTAGGTATGGACTGGCTTCATGCTAGTTATGCCTCAGTTGATTGTAAAACTCGAGTAGTCAAGTTTTAATTTTCTAATGATCTGGTTTTCGAGTGGAGGAGTAGTTCAGCAGTGCCTAAGGGCTGATTCATTTCATACCTTAAGGCCAGAAAGTTAGTCTCAAAGGGGTGCATCTATTACTTAGTCCGAGTTAATGACTCTAGTGTTGAGACACCGCCTATTCAGTCAGTTCCAGTTGTGAGTGAGTTTCCAGAGATCTCTGATCTTTCTGGAGTCCCACCTGAGAGAAAAATCGACTTTGACATTGGCATCTTTCCCGATACTCGACCTATCTTTATTCAACCATATAGAATGGCTTCATTCGAGTTAAAAGATTTAAAAGAGCAGTTGAAAGATCATCTTGATAAAGGTTTTATTTGACCTAGTGTCTCACCTTGGGGCGCTCCTATCTTATTTGTGAGGAAGAAAGATGGTTCTCCTAAGATGTGTATTGACTACCGCTAGTTGAACAAAGTCACTATAAAAAATAAGTATCCTCTTCTGAGAATTGATGATCTTTTTTATCAACTCCACGGTACCACTTGTTTTTCAAAGATAGATCTGGCTATAATCAGTTGAAAGTAAGAGAGTGATATTTAAAAGACAACATTCAGGACCCGTTATGGTCATTCTGAGTTTTTTGTTATGTCTTTTGGCTTGAATAGTTGTCACGCCCCAAGCCTAGACCCCGGACGTGGCTGGCACTCGAGAACCACTGTTAGCCCCAACCTAACCCTTGGCCTGACTTACTTAATTAGCGGAAGACTCTTATGAATATTTATAATGATCAATAGCACTATACTCACTTGAATGATAAAACATTGAGAATGCTTAAAAAGTAAAACATTCAACTTGGCTAAAATGACAACTCAAGTCTAAACATATGAAATGAAAATGTAAAGACAACTGAACTACTAACTGTCTGACTGTCTATAAAGCCTCTAAAACAAAGAGGGATGTCGGGACAGGACCCCCGATCATCCTAACAACTGAAACTAGAAAGCAAATGACAAAAAAGACCCATTCGAAAAGCAAGGAGGCTCACCAACTGACTCTGAATGTTGAACCTGATCAACGAGGAGCTAGATGTTGATCCTGGTTACTTGCATCTGCATCATAATAAGATGCAAGCCAACTGGCATCAGTACATTGAATGTACGAGTATGCGAGTTGGAATGCTAAACATAACTTAAGCTTGAAAAGGATCTGAAAGGAACACTTACCTTGGCTTTACTCAACTCCTGAATAACTTAACTCAATATAAAGCAATAAACATATGCAATATATAGAAAGCTTGTAAGACAGTAGAAAACAACTTAGTTTGTTAAAGAAAATGCAATAACAAACTCAACTTTACTAATGTAATAAAGTAATTATAGTTTATGTGGGAGATTCTCTAACCGACAACCACCACTATGAGCCTAAGTAGTGATACAGCGTCTTGCTCACACTGCCAAAACTGTCCAATAGTTTGCCGTCATATAGAAAGCTTAACTAAGTGGATCCACTAGTTTATGCTAAAAGCATCTTAAGAAGTCATCTAAAAAGTATGATCCTTTACTACCCATGATGGCTACATATTTATGGAGACTTGAGTTGATATGAACTCGCATCCCCATATAGGTGCTCAATACTACTCCTAAAATATACTTAGCTCATATGATTTAAAATCAAAACTTCTTTCTTTTGTTTGAGATAATTACTCAAAACTTTAGCTTAAAAGCTCTCTTGGAAATCGGTGTTTCCCTTTCTTATTCAAATGTGAAAACACTTAAAACTCTTAGGAATACTTAATTCCGTTATAGCTTTTTGAGAAATGAACTCAACTCTTTAATCTTTGCTCAACTTGAAACTTAAGTCTTAAAACAGAGTTAAAACATTTGTGAAAGACTTTAGAAAAACTTTATAAATTTCTCTTGACTTGCTTTTTAACTCCTAGACTTGACTTTTAACTTCTCTTGACTGTGATCCTAATTTTTCCTGAATTGGATTATGGATTGAAGGTTCATGATCTCATGTTTATGGATGATTTCATGATTTTTAAATGTACCTAAGAGTGTTGCAATCAACTAAGAAACATAGGTACATTGCTAAGGAATAAGTACGAAAAGATGGGGAACGAATGGGGAGAACTGGCGTCCCTGGCGCTCTGAGATGCGCTGGGCGCCAACCCTCAATATTCAGAGACCAGTCTGAGGTGTGATGGCTGGTGCAGAGCCCCAAGGGTGAAGATTCAAAGCCCCTTTTGGGGGGCGCTGGCTAGTGCGATGCCCCACCCCTATCCCCAGGTGTTTGACGACTTTTCTTCTCTGTTTTTCATCTTTAAACCCTCTAAACTTCAATGGTTCCTTCCCCAAACACTTAGAATCATTTATACCCTCAATATATGATAGATTCAAACTGAAATTACACCTAGAAACATGAATCAAATCGCAAGAAACTCTAACAACACAACCCACAAGAAATTCAAACGAAACTTCCAACAATGTTCATCAAGAACTCAATTTCTAAACTTTCAAAGACTTAATTTCGCTGAATTGAATCATGGTTGGCACGTGGATGAACTAACCCAATGCTATGTGATCTCACATACCTCGTAGGGATCACCCCTTGGCGAAATCCACAAGCTAAACTCAACGATCTTGGCAAATCTTAATTTATCTTCTCCCTTCTCTTCTTTTGTCTTTTCTCCAAGCCCTAGCGTGAAACTTCAACTTTTTCTAAACTGACTAAAATCTGATTTTATCCCAATTAACTCCTAAAGACAAATTAAATAATTAGGTATGGAAAAGTCTAAATTATCCGAATTAGACTTTCCTTATTCAAATAGCCTAACTTCCAAAGGGCATAACTCACTCATACGAACTCAAAATCACACAAACTCAGCGTTATTGGAAAGGTTATTCCAAGAGCTTTCCAACCATTTCTGGAAATACACCTAACTCATCCTGAGCTAGGATTTATGGCCGCTTGAAGTTGACCAAAAACTCTACTAACATACTTCACAATTTTCCAGATTTTCATGTACTTTCCAAAAATGATTCTTTCCCTAACTTTTTAACTCTTTCCTAGTTATTTCAATTTGTGAGATGTTACAATATCTCTCCCTTGGGAACATTCTTCCTTGAATGAGATTACTCTTACTATGCTAGGGGTGTAATATCAGTCGTACATTTCAAACACCCAACAAGCAAAGCAAAACACTACATGCCAATTTATAAGTAAAATGCCAAAAAAGGATTAGTACATTGATTTGGAACTTCTCTCAATTCGAAGAGATGTAGATATCTCTTCTTCATATCCTCCTCAGCTTCCGCAGTAGCTTCCTCAACAAATTGGCTTCTCCATAGGAGTTTGACTTATGCTACTTCCTTAGTCCTTAACTTGCGAACTTGGTGATCTAGAATCTGAATAGGAATCTCCTCATAAGATAAGTTATCCTTGATCCCAATATCTTCAGTTGGTATGATCAATGAAGGACCGCCCATTCACTTCTTCAACACAGAGTCGTGAAATACCGGGTGAACAACTGCTAACTCTTGTGGTAGCTCCAACTCATAAGCTACTTTGCCAATCCTCTTGGCTATTCGATAAGGTCTAATATACTGGGGACTAAGCTTCCCCTTCTTACCAAATCTCATAATGCCCTTCATGGGTGAAACTTTTAAATACACCCAATCATCAACTTCAAACTCTCTCTTCTCCTAACATCAGTGTAGGATTTCTGACGACTCTGCGTTGTTTTCAACCTCTCTTGAATTAATTTCACCTTCTCCATCGCTTGATGCACTAAATATGGTCCTATTAACCCAGCATCACCAACTTCAAACCATCCAATAGGAGATCTGCATCTTCTCCCATAAAGAGCTTCATAAGGAGCCATTTGGATGCTAAAGTGGTAACTATTATTGTAAGCAAACTCAATAACAGCTCGGTGATCATCCCAATTACCTTTGAAATCAATCACACAAGCCCTTAACATATCCTCTAAGGCATGAATAGTGCGCCCCGCTTGCCCATCAGTCTGAGGATGAAAAACAGTACTCAAGTTCACCTTTGAACCCAAGCCTTTCTGAAAAGACTTCCAAAACTGTGCAATAAATTGCACACCTCTGTCTGAAATAATTGAGATCGGAACCCCATGAAATCTTACCACTTCTTGAATATATAGCTTAGCATAATCTTCTGCTGAATGGGTAGTCTTCACTGGCAAAAAGTGGGCTGATTTTGTCATTCTATCGACAATCACCCAAATGGAATCATGCTATCTGCGAGACCTTCGTAAACCTCTGATGAAATCCATGTTTATCATCTCCCACTTCCATTCCGGAAGTTATATATTCTGAGCCAAACCACCGCGCTTTTGATGCTCCACTTTAACTTGCTGGCAATTCAGACACTTAGCAACAAACTCTGCAATGCCCTTGTTCATGCTATTCCACCAATAAACTTCTCTCAAATCGTGATACATCTTTGTGGAACCGGATGAATGGAATGTTTGGAGCTAGGAGCTTCCTCCATGATCCTCTCTTGGAGTCCATCTGCCATTGGTACACACAATCTACCTTGATATCTCAACACACTATCTCCCCTTTGTTCAAAAGTTAATACTTTTTGCTTATGAACATTTGCCTTCAATTCAAGCGAAATAGGATCTTGGTCTTGCTTTTCTTTCACTTCTGGCACTAATGATAATTCAGCCCCATTTATCACCACTACTCCTCCTTCTGTGGAATCCATTAGTCGGACTCCTAAGCGTGCAAGTCTATGCACATCTTTCGCCAACTCTCTCTTTTCTTCCTCAACATGGGCGATACTACCCATAGACAACCTGCTTAAGGCATCAGCAACAATATTCTGGATGATAAAGAATACTCATGTCATAACCTTTGAGTAATTCCAACCACCTCCTTTGTCAGAGATTAAGCTCTTTCTAAGTAAACACATACTGAAGGTTCTTGTGATCGGTGAACACATCTACATGAACACCATAAAGATAATGGCTCCATATTTTCAAAGCAAATAGCAGTCAACTCTAAGTCATGGGTTGGGTAATTCTTCTGATGAACCTTCAACTGTCTGGAGGCGTAAGCTATAACTTTGTCATCTGCATTAGCACACAACCCAAACCAACTCTAGACCTATCATAATACACAACAAAGCCTTGCATACCTTCTGGTAAGGTCAACATTGGGGCAGTAGTCCACCTCTTTTTCAATTCCTAAAAACTTTTTCTCACAAGTTTCAAACCATTGAAACTTCACTGTTTTCTAAGTCAACTTGGTCAAAGGGGATGAAATAGATGAGAACCCCTCTACGAACCTTCTATAATATCCCACCAAACCCAAGAAACTCCTAATATCAGTTGGAGATGTGGGTCTAGGCCAATTCTACACTGCCTCTATCTTTTGGGTATCAACTCTAATTCCATCACCGGAAACTATGTGGCCCAAGAACGCCACAGACTTGAGCCAAAACTCACATTTAGAGAACTTAGCATATAACTCCTTATCTTTCAAAGTCTGAAGAACTATTCTGAGATAACTAGCATGAGCTTCTTTATTACTTGAATAGATTAGTATGTCATCAATAAAGACGATAACAAACATATCTAAATAAGGTTTGAAAACTCTATTCATAAGATCCATGAATGTTGCAGGTGCATTTAAATCGAACGACATGACCAGAAACTCATAATGACCATAATGGGTCTTGAATGTTGTCTTGGGAATATCATATTCCCTTACTTTCAACTGATGGTATCCAGATCTGAGGACTATTTTCAAAAAACAAGAAGCGCCCTGAAGCTGATAAAAAAGATCATCAATTCTCAAAAGAGGATAATTATTCTTGCTGGTAACCTTGTTCAATTGGCGGTAATCTATACACATACTAATGGAACCATCTTTCTTTCTCACAAATAAGATCGGAGTGCCCCAAGGTGAGACACTTGGTCGAATGAAACCCTTATCTAGCAGATCTTTCAACTGTTCTTTAAGTTCTTTCAACTCTATAGGTGTCATCCTATATGGCGGAATAGAGATAGGATGAGTATTGGTAAGAATGTCCATGCCAAAGTCTATTTCTCTCTCAGGAGGGACTCCGGGTATATCATCTGGAAAGACTTCTGGAAACTCTTTAACTATAAGAACTGATTGAATGAGAGGTATCTCAACACTAGAGTCATGAACTTGGACCAAGTGATAGACACAACCCTTGGAAACTAAATTTCTCGCCTTAAGGTACGAAATAAAGCGACCCTTAGGAACTGCTAAACTGCTCTTCAACTCTATGATTGGTTCACTGGAAACTGGAACTTAACTACTCGAGTTCTACAATCTATTAATCCATAACAAGAATAAAGCCAATCCATACCTAGAATGACATCAAAATCTACCATGTCTAACTCAACTAAATCAGCAATGGTACTCTTGTGATTGACGGAAACAGAACAATCACTATAGACTCTTTCTGCTAGAATAGACTCACCATCAGGTTTAGAAACACTGAAGGCTCAAGAAGTTGCTCAGGAAGAACATCAAAATTAAAGACTTAGATCATAGTAGTAACAACATCTGGAGAGTTCTTTTGCTCATGATGACTAGTGATTGCATAGAGACGGTTTCCTTCTCCGCCTGCCCTTGAAGTAGCTCATCTAGATGCAGCTCTATCTGATGGAGCAACTGAAGAAGACTGGGCTCTATTGCCCCCATTACCATAGACTCTTTCTGCTAGAATAGACTCACCATCAGGTTTAGAAACACTGAAGGCTCAAGAAGTTGCTCAGGAAGAACATCAAAATTAAAGAATTAGATCATAGTAGTAACAACATCTGGAGAGTTCTTTTGCTCATGATGACTAGTGATTGCATAGAGACGGTTTCCTTCTCCGTCTGCCCTTGAAGTAGCTCATCTAGATGCAGCTCTATCTGATGGAGCAACTGAAGAAGACTGGGCTCTATTGCCCCCATTACCATTACTCTGTCTGCTCTTAGGACACTCTCTCATAAAATGACCGTTCTTGCCACACTTGAAGCAACTAGTGGAGTCATCACGACACACCCCTGAGCGGCTCCTACCACACTTAGCACATGCAGGAGTCTTGGTACCCCTTTGTGCCTTACTACCTTGCGATTGTGCAGTCTAGCTCTGAAATTTTGGAATTCTGACTATTGTACTTGCATTTGTTTCTTAGTGCAGGTGCACTAGTAGATGATGGAGCAGGTCCTTTCTGCTTATGTTGGAAAGAAGACCAGTTCACATTACTCTTTTGCTGCCCGAACTCATTCCCTGATGTCTTAGCCCTCTTATTCTTAAACTCTTCTCTATCCCTCATCTTGTCCTCCTCAACTTGTTGCACATGGATCATTAGCTTTGCTATGTCCATCTCACATATTAGCATGGCTACCTTACTTTCCTTACTTAACAGAAGAGTCAACCCAACTACGAATAAACTCATCTTGCTCCTCATTTCAGCAACCATCTATTTGCTTCTCTTAGCTCACGAGGAAACAAATGCCTCATGAAGGCACTCTCAACCATAGGTCAACTCAAAATCGGTTACGCGTGAGCATGAGTAGAAAGAAACTTTATAGAGACGTTTCACACCGATAACTAGGACTCTACAGATACGGCTTCATAGACTCCCTAGGGCTCTTGAACTCTGTGCTCTGATATCAAGTTTATCACGCCCTAAGCCTACACCCCGAATATGGCTGGCACTCGAGAACCATTATTGGCCCCAAGCGAACCCTTGGCCTAGCTTACTTACTCAGCGGAAGACTCTATGCATATTTATAATGATCAATAGCACTATACTCACTTGAATGATAAAATACTGAGAATGCTTAAAAATTCAAACATTCAACTTGGCCAAAATGGCAAATCAAGTCTTAACATATGAAATGAAAATGTAAAGACAATTGAACTACTAACTGTCTGATTGTATATGAAGTCTCTAAAACAAAAATGGATGTAAGGGCAGGACCCTCGATTATCCTAACAACTGAAAACTAGAAAGCAAATGATAAAAATGAGTCCTCTGTAAAGCAAAGAGGCTCACCAACTGACTCTGAATGTTGAACCTGATCAACGAGGTGCTGGATGCTGATCCTGGTTACCTCCATCTGCATCATAATAAGATGCAAGCCAACTGGCATCAGTACATTGAATGTACGAGTATGCCAGTCGGAATGCTAAACACAACTTAAGCTTGAAAAGGATCCAAAAGAAACACTTACCTTGGCTTTACTCAACTCCTGAATAACTTAACTCAATATAAAGCAATAAACATATGCAATATATAGAAAACCTGTAAGACAGTAGAAAACAACTTAGTTTGTTAAAGAAAATACAATAACAAACTCAACTTTACTAATGTAATAAAGTAATTATAGTTTCTGTGGGAGATTCTCTATCCAACAACCACCACTATAAGCCTAAGTAGTGATACAGCGTCTTGCTCGCACTGCCAAAACTGTCCAATAGTTTGCCGTCATATAGAAAGCTTAACTAAGTGGATCCACTAGTCTATGCTAAAAGCATCTTAAGGAGTCATCTAAAAAGTATGATCCTTTACTACCCATGATGGTTACATGGTTTATGGAGACTTGAGTTGATATGAGCTTGCATCCCCATATAGGTGCTCAATACTACTCCTAAAATATACTTAGCTCATATGATTTAAAATCAAAACTCCTTTCTTTTGTTTGAGATAATTACTCAAAACTTTAGCTTAAAAGCTCTCTTGGAAATCGGTGTTTCCCTTTCTTATTCAAATGTGAAAACATTTAAAACTCTTGGAAATACTTAGTTACGTTATAGCTTTTTGAGAAATAAACTCAACTCTTTACTCTTTTCTTAACTTGAAACTTAAATTTAAACAAAGTTAAAATGTTTGTGAAAGACTTTAAAAAAACTTTATAAACTTCTCTTGACTTGCTTCTTATTTTCTAGACTTGACTTTTCACTTCTGTTGACTTTGATCCTAACTTTCCTTGAATTGAATTATGGATTGAAGGTTCATGATCTCATGTTTATGGAAGATTTCATGATTTTTAAATGTACCTAAGAGTGTTGGAATCAACTAAGAAACATAGGTATATTGCTAAGGAACAAGTATGGAAAGATGGGGAACGAATGGGGAGAACTGGCATCCCTGGCGCTCTAAGAGGCGTGGGGCGCCAGCCCTCAATATTCAGAGACCAGTCTGGGGCGCGCTGGCTGGTGCGGCGCCCCAAGGGTGAAGATTCAAAGCCCCTTTTGGGGAGCGCTGGCTGGGTGACAACCCACCCCTATCCCCAGGTGTTTGACGACTTTTCTGTTACGTTTTTCATCTCTAAACCCTCTAAACTTCAATGGTTCCTTCCCCAAACACTCAGAATCATTTATACCCTTAATATATGATAGATTCAAACTAAAATTACACCCAAAAACATGAATTAAATTGCAAGAAACTCCAATAACACAACCCACAAGAAATTTAAACGAAACTTCCAACAATGTTTATCAAGAACTCAATTTCTAAACTTTCAAGGACTTAATTTCGCTGAACTGAATCATGGTTGGCGCGTGGGTGAACTAACCCAACGCTATGTAATGTCACATACCTCGTAGGGATCACCCCTTGACGAAATCCACAAGCTAAACTCGACGATCTTGACGAATCTTGATTTCTCTTCTCCCTTCTCCCTTCTCCTCTTTTCTCTTTTCTCCAAGCCTTAGCGTGAAACTTCAACTTTTTCTAAACTGACCAAAATCTGACTTTACCCCAATTAACTCCTAAAAATGAATTAGAATAATTAGGTATGGAAAAGACTAAATTATAACAGCCCAACTTCCAAAGGGCATAACTCACTCATACAAACTCGGAATCACACAAACTCAACGGCGTTAGAAAGTTTATTCCAAGAGCTTTCCAACCATATCTGGAAATACACCTAAGTCATCCTGAGCTAGGAGTTATGGCCGCTTGAAGTTGACCAAGAACTCTATTAACATACTCCACAATTTTTCCAGATTTTCATATACTTCCCAAAAATGATTCTTTCTCCAACTTTTAACTCTTTTCTAGTTATTTCAATTTGCAAGATGTTACACTAGTGCTCCTGCAGTGTTCATGGATCTTATGAACAGAGTGTTTAAGCTGTATCTTGGCATGTTTGTTATTGTGTTCATTGATGATATACTAATTTATTCGAGGAATAAGGAGGATCATGCTAGTCATCTTAGAATAGTCCTTCAAAATCTCAAGGATAGAGAGTTGTATGCTAAATTTTCTAAGTTTGAGTTTTGTCTTGAGTTTGTGGCATTCATAGGCCATATTGTATCTGGTGAAGGGATCCGAGTTGACATTCAGAAGATTGAAGCAGTGCAGAACTGGTCCAGACCCACATCTTTAACTGATATAAGAAGTTTCTTGGGATTGGCTGGTATTATAGAAGGTTTGTCGAGGGGTTTTCATCTATCTCATCCCCATTGACGGAGTTGACTCAGAATATAGTTAAGTTTCAATGGTCCGAAGCTTGTGAGAAAAGCTTTCAAAAATTGAATACTCGGTTAACTATTGCCCTAGTATTGACCCTACCGAAGGGTACAAAAGGTTTTGTTGTTTACTGCGATGCATCCAGAGGTTGACTTTGTTGTGTATTAATGCAAAATAGTGAGATTATCCTATGCCTCCAAACAACTTAAGGTTCATGAGAAGAATTACCCAACTCATGATCTCGAGTTGGCAACACTAGTATTTGCTCTATATATATGGCATCACTATCTCTATGATGTTCATATAGATGTGTTCACCGACCATAAGAACCTCCAGTATGTATTCAGTCAGAAAAAGTTTACTCTCAAACAGAGGAGGTGGTTAGAGTTGCTCAAGGATTACGACATAAGTATCCTCTATCACCTAGGTAAGGCTAATGTTGTTGCTGATGCTTTCAACAGGTTGTCTATGGGAAATACTACTCATGTTGAGGAAGTCTAGAAAGAATTGACCAAAGATGTGCACAGACTTGCACGTTTGGGAGTCCGTTTGTTAGATTTTTCAATGAAAGTGGAGTGGTGGTAATGAATTGGGCTGAATCATCACTAGTGTCTGAAGTGAAGGAGAAACAAGACCAAGACCCTGTTTTGCTTGAACTGAAGGCAAATGTTCATAAGCAGAAGGTGATGGTTTTTGAACAAGGGGGAGATAGTGTGTTGAGGTATTAAGGTAGATTGTGTGTACCAATGGTGGATAAACTCCAATAAAGGATCATGGAGGGAGCTCACAGCTTCAAATATTTGATCCATCCCGATTCCACAAAGATGTATCGTGACTTGAGGGAAGTCTATTAGTTGAGTAGTATGAAGATATGTATTGCAGATTTCGTTGCCAAGTGCCCAAATTGCCAACAAGTCAAGGTAGAGCACCAAAGGCCCGGTAGTGTGGCTCAGAATATAGTTATTCTAGAATGGAAGTGGGAGATGATCAATATGGATTTCATTATTGGTTTGTCGCGATCTCGCAGGTAACATGTTTTGATTTGGGTGATTGTAGATCGGATGACTAAATCAACTCATTTCTTGCCATAAAAACTAGCAATTCAGCAGAAGATTATGTTGGATTGTATATTCAAGAGATAGTCCGACTTTATGGAGATCCCATGTCTATCATTTAAGATATAGATGCACGATTCACTGCTCAGTTCTTGAAGTCCTTTCAAAAAGGTTTAGGTTCGAAGGTGAACCTTAGTATTGTTTTTCATCCTGAGACCTCATGCCTCTCATAGAGTTTGCTTACAACAATAACTATCACTCTAGTATTCAAATGCCTCTTTATGAGGCTCTTTATGGGAGAAGATGTAGATCTCATATTGGTTGATTCGAGGTGGGTGAAGTTGAGTTGATAGGACAAAATTTGTTTCATCAAGCCATAGAGAAGGTTAAGATTATTCAGAAAAGGTTGAAAACAACACAAAGTCGTCAGAAATCCCATACAAATGTTAGGAGAAGAGACTTAGAATTTGAGGTTAATGATTGGATTTACTTGAAGGTGTCACCCATGAAGAGTGTTATGAGATTTGGTAAGAAAGGAAAACTCAGTCCCCGGTATACTAGTCCTTACCAGATATCCAAGAGAATTGGAAATGTAGCTTATGAGTTGGAATAACAGTGGGCAACAAATGAAAAGAAGAAACAGAGTTGGAGTTTCAAATACAAATGAGATTGTCGTTGACTGTACCAATGAAAAGAAGATACGAGTTGTACACGTATATCACCTAGCATTTTTTGGTATATTTTATAAGTTTAGCTTAGTGAATTTTAAATAGTCATTCTATGGTATATGTTTCTCTATTATTAAAAGATATTCCTCTTATATTTAAAGTAACTAATGCAATTATTTTGTATGTGTATCACCTATATATCAATTATAACTAACTTTTATGTACAAGTTCCACATATATATCACCAATTAATTTTCTGTGTATTTGGTAATTATAAGTTTCATTTAAATTAAATGAGCTTTGAATATGTTGATATATGATATATGTCTTTTTCATTACAAAAATATATGTTCTTCCTATGTTTATATAACTAGGGCCCGTGTTATGCACATAATTAGATATTTTGACATTATTATTTAGTTTGAACTTAATTTTTAAAGTTTTTTCACATTTATCTACTTAGTAATACCTTCGGACAATCGATATTTAAAAGCCAAACAAAAATGGTGAATGAACTAACAAATAGCTGAAATTCTATGCAAAACTGATTGACTTTAGCCATATGATTGAAGTTTAAACAAAAGTTACTGAATTTCAGCCTTATGAAATATTATATAATTAATTTTAATTCAAAATAGATAGACTTGGATTAGAACAATCTAGTGGTAACTAAAGAACTTTAAATTCGTAAGTCAAAACACATTAAACAAAGATAAACTAACATCGAATTCTTTAGTTATAGAAGGAGTGCACTTGATCAATTTCAAGAGAAAATATATTCTTCTTCTAAAATTTTGACTTAGAGAGAAAACAAATATTTTTTTCTCAAGTGTGTTGCAATATATGAGTTAAATATAGTCTATAAATTAGGAAAAAGAAATCATTACATCACAATATTATAGTGCATAATTGATGTTTCCCCCCTACCATTTCTTACTTTGGAGAATTTATTTATCATTCATACTTCAAATATGAATAATGCAAATTTTTCTCCATTTTTATTACATTCTCGTCTATTACTTCGATGTCTTTAATTTATGCTATGGAGTGTTTTGTACTCATATGGAATTCATAATGTACGAATTGCTCATCAATTATTGTCCGAGAAAAAATATCATTCTACGTTCGCACATATATGCATACAATATTTTTTTCATAGGAAATCTATCATCACCTTAACCTGCGGGCATGTGAGTTTACAAAATGCTAACCTACGCTCTCCAATATATGCATTTGGAACTTTTTTATCTGCAATCAGCACAACTTGCGGCCTTACAATATGCGAGTTCGCAAAATGCTATCTTACGTTCTGCTATAATATCAACTCAACCTTCGGTTCCATAATATGCAAATTCATGAAGAAATGATGGCATAGTTATCTGGCCAACATCGTCGTTGAATTATAACCACCTGATAAGAAATGCTAGAGCATCAACAATCGATAGACATCAAATGACTAGAAGAAACAGTGGTGTATCGATAAGTAGGGGCAGAGCACTACCAGTGGATATGCTACAAATGGAAGGAATAAATGGAGTTGGAGATTCAAAAAAATTGTTGTTGACCTTACCAATGAAAGAAGATACGGATTTCGCACGTGTATCACTTATTATATTTTCTTGGTATATTTTTGTAAATTTAGTTGAAATGAGTTTTAAATACGTCACTCTACGGTATATATTTCTCTATTATTAAAAGGTATTCCTTATATTTAAAGTAACTAACACACTTATTTTGTACGTGTATAACCTATATATCAATTGTAATTAATTTTTAGGAATGTGTTCCACACATATATCACCTATAAATTTTTATAAATTTGGTAATAGTAAGTTTAGTTCAAATGAGTATTAAATATGTTGATATATGATAGATGATATATGTATTTTTTAATACAAAAATGCACGTTCTTCGTATGCTTATATAACTATTGCATGTAATTTGATTATTATTTTGGACACCATTACTTAATATGTATTCAAATTTTGAATATATTTTCACATTTATCTACTTCGTAATAACTTTAAACATGCAATATCTGAAATCCAAACAAAATTGCTGAATGAATTTTGAGCAATGCGCATTAAATAAAGATAACTGACAAAAAATTCTTTAGTGATATAAGGAGTGCACTTGATCAATTTCAAAAGTAAATAAATATTTTTTCCCAAGTGTATTGCAATAAATGAGCTAAATATAGACAACAAATTAGGAAAAAGAAATTATTGCATTACAAAATTATAGTGCATAATTAGTATTTTTTGTCCTACCATTTCTTACATTGGAGAATTTATTTGTCATTCATACTTTAAATATGAATAATGCAAATTTTTCTCCTCCTTCATTTTTATTACCTTCTCTTCTATTACTTCGATGTCCTTTATGTTATGGAGTGTTTCATACTCATATGGAATTCATGAATTATCACGCCCCGAGCCTACACCCTGGGCGGGACTGGCACCCGAGAACTATTGCTGGCCCTAAGCGAACCCTTGGTATGGCATACTTACTCAGCGGAAGACTTAAACATAAGAAATATAACACATGCAATAACTTAAGAGATAATAACTTAGCCAAAATGGCAACTCAAGTCTTAAACGTATACAACTGAAATGAATAAGACTAAAGAACCATACTATCCGTCTATGAAGCCTCTAAAACAAAAAGGAATGTCGGGACAAGAATCCCGATCATCCTAACAACTGAAAACTAGAAAGAAATGTAAAAATAAGCCCTTTAGAAAGCAAGGAGGCTCACCAACAGACTCTGAGTGCTCAACTGAATCAACGAGGTGCTGGATGCTGATCCTGGTTACCTACGTCTGCATCATAAGACGATGCAGGCCAACTGGCATCAGTACATTGAATGTACGAGTACGCGAGTTGGAATGCTAAACATAACATAGGCTTGAAAGGAATCTGAAAGGAACACTTACCTTGGCCCTACTAAACTCCTGAATAACTTAACTCAATATAAAGCAATAAAACACATGCAATATACAGAAAGCTTTTAAACCAGTAGAAAGCAACTTAGTTTGTTAGAGAAATGCAATAACAAACTCAATTGTACTCGTATAATAAAGTAATATAGTTTCTGTAAGAGTTTCTCTAACCGACAATCACCACTGTGAGCCTAAGTGGTGATACAGCGTCTTGCCCATGCTGCCAAAACTGTCCTATACTTTGCCGTCATGCCTTAACTAAGTGGATCCACTAGTCTATGCTAAACATCACTTAAGGAGTCATCTAAAAAGTATGATCATTTACTACCCATGATGGCTATATGGTTTATGGAGACTTGAGTTAATATGAACTCGCATCTCCATATCGGTACTCAATACTACTCCCAAAATGTACTTAGCTCATATGTTTTAAAACAAAACGTCTTTCTTTGGTTTGAGATAATTACTCAAAACTTAGCTTAAAAGCTCTCTTGGAAATCAGTGTTTCCCTTTCTTGTTCAAATGTGAAAACATTTTAATCTCTTGGGAATACTTAGTTCCCTTATAACTTTTGGAGAAATGAACTCAACTCTTTACTCTTTGCTTAACTTAAAACTTAAGTCTTAAAACAAAGTTAAAACATTTGTGAAAGACTTTTGAAAAACTTTATGAACTTCTCTTGACTTGATTCTTGACTTCTAAACTTGACTCTTAACTTTCCTTGAATTGAATTATGGATTCAAGGTTCATGATCTTATGTTTATGGATGATTTCATGATGTTTAGATGTACTTTAAAGTATTGGAATCAACTAGAAAGTGTTAGTACACTTTAGAAAGACTTACACGGGCTAAACGACGAAAAACAGGTGGAAAATGATGATTCGAGCGCATCCCTGACACGCCGCGCCACCCCCAACTTACTGGAGCTCCAAAATGGCGCATTGCTGGCACACCGCCCCAGCCTGCCTGGCGCTATGGGGGCGCGTCGCGCCAGCCTTCCCTTCAGGCAAAAACCGACGAACTTTTGGTCTCGTTTTCTTATCTTAAATCGATTAATTCCAATTCCTTTTCTCAAATTCACTTTGGAATCAAATACCCAAGGCATATACACAAAATCTAACTCAATCAACTCAAGGAAACAACACTTTAATATCAAATCACTCCTTAATCTCAACTCATATTCGAGAGCGAAAGCAATTCAAGAACAACTATCAAGAACATTCAACTTCCAATCTTTTTAGAACGAATTCACACTTAATCAACATGCTTGGCACGTGGTTAAACAAATCCAACGTTATGAAAGTCTCACATACCTCGTAGGGATCACCCCTTGATGAAATCCACACGCAAATCTCCAAGAAATCGATGAATCTTGAGTTTTCTTCTCCTTTCTCCTCTTTTCTCTTTTTTCTCCGAGCCCTAGCGTGAATTCCAATTAACCTCCTAAAAACGAATTAAAATAATAGGGTAAGGAAAAGACTAAAATACCCTTCCAAAATTCGGATTGGACTTTTCTTATTTGAACAGCCCAACTTCCAATGGGCATAACTCACTCATACGAACTCGGAATCGCGCAAACCCGACAAAGCTGGAAAGATCTTTCCTACGATATCTGGAAACACACCTAACTCATCCTGAGCTAGGAGTTATGATCATTTGAAGTTGACCAAAAACTCAACTTAACATACTTAACAAATTTTCCAGATTTCAATTCTTTTCAAAAATGACTATTTTCAAATTCTTAACTTCTTCCTAGTTCTTTCGAATAGCGAGATGTTACATGAATCTTATCCATTGTTGTTTGAGGAAAATGTCATTCTATGCTCGCACATATATGTATCCAGTACATTTTTTGATAGGAAATCTCAATCAGCTCTACCGCGGCTCCACAACATTCAAGTTTACAAAATACTATACTACGTACTCCATTATATGCATGGAACATTTTTACTAGAAAATCCACAATTACCTCAACCGGCGGCCTGACAACATGTAAATTGGCAAAATGCCATTCTACATTCTCCTGTATTTGCGTTCAATATTTTTTTTTCAGGAAAGCAGCCATCTACTCAACCTCGATCCCATAACATGTGGGTTCGCGAAGAAATGGTGGCATGATTATCATTCCAACATCGCAATCGAACTGTAATAACCTGATAAAAAATGATTGAGCACCAACAATTGATAGACAACAAATGGCTAGAAAATATAGTGTTGTATTGATAAGCAGGGGCAAAGTACTACCAATAAATATCTACAAATGGAAAGAAGAAACGACGTTGGAGGTACAAATTCAACATTTTGAAATTCAAACGCGACTATTATCATTATCATAGAAATACTGGGTTTTAGAACAACAAGAAATAACTTTCATATAAGTAAATAAATAACAATTACATTATCGTATGAGTAATTTTCGAATTTAGTAGGATCCATTCTATTCAATACCGGATAACAAACAATGCTCGGCTAGTTGTAATTCACTAATGAAACAAAATCATAAGGGGTATTTATTTTAAGTTTTAACTCGTAAGTCCATCATACTAAATATAAATGACCAAGCGAGGAGTTCTATATTGTTATTTGAGGAGGGCGCTTGATCGACATAGAGAATAACATATCTTTTTAATAGTCAAACATCTTAGAGAAAAAATGAAATACTTTCTTGAAGTTGTTGACTTAGAGAGAAAACATTTTTAAAAAAATTGAAGTCCGTTGGACCATACTAGTTAAATATAGATGATGAATTAGGACCAAAAAAAAACTACGTTTCCACAAATTCAAAATTTTGTGGGTTCATCTTCATACTATCTTTTTTGTTGGGTTGAATTTTTTGCTTGTAAGTCGATGCAAATGTTTGTTTTGATTTTGTTTTTCTAGCTTTGTACGTGTATTAAGAAATAAAGACTAGAACCATCAATTATAAGATGGTTGGTAGAATGTAATTTAATTATATTATTATTATATTTTAGATCCTAACAAATATATTAACTTGTTAATACTTCTATCATATCCTTATAAATAATTGAAACATGAGATTTTTTTTTATAATTTGCACAAAACTAAGAAAATTAGGGTGCAAATTATTGAAAATAATAGAATAAGACGTAAGTTACCAAAAAAAAAAAAGCATATACTAGGAATGCAAATCGCAAATTACTCATAAGAGATTATGATGAATGACATTTTAAATAATGCCGAGGTGAGTATATTATTGAATTCACTTTATATAAAATAGCAAATCTAACCCTTGTTAATATTCTAATTAGGAATCGATTACTATACCGATTGTAATCTAATCCTGTAATCTAGAAAAATGCAACATTCGAAGATCTCTTAATTTAATAAATAAAATAAAATAAAAATATTCCAACTTTTAAGGGGAATCAATATAAAAGCGATCATTATCAGTGTAAACTGTATACTTAGGGACCACATCACCACCCATGTAGATTCACTTCTATCTAAAACCAAAGAACACCCACCACTTAGGACGATGCTCTTTTTAAAATAATTGACTTAATATAAAAATATTCTATCAGCCAGCATCTATGACCTCCAACTTTAACTTGAACGTCACTTAAAGTTAAAGGACATAAATGTCAGCAGAAACCAAATTAAGTGACATGATTATGTATTATCATGTTATCGTCCAATTGCCTTTTCATTTGTCCTATATAAGTGTGTCCTTCTAGCTTCTTCATGATCATAACCAAAACCAATAATTTCATTCAATTTCTTGATTTAGAAAAACCAGTATCAATCATGCAGGTTGAAAGAAGTAGCAAGCAAGGGGGCTTCATGACAACAAAATTCACTTTGTCTTTTGGTAAAAGTGCTCAAAATAATAAAGTTGAGACAAAACCAAGGGTGATTTTCACAAAGCCAGCAGCTAATTTATTTGTGACCCCTGCTGAAACCAAAGTTTATGGTGGTGGTGGTGGTGGTAGCGGCGATAAGAACGTTGATGATAAGGCTACAAATTATATTTCTCAAGTTAAAGAGCGGCTCAGACTTGAAGAAATGATGCATGCTGAGAAATAACGTTTAAAATACAAGACCTTTCTATGTTTGTACAAATCTATCAATTTGCTCGAATATTATTACTCTCTTTGTCTGTTTTCCTCCCCGTTTGATGTCTTTTTTTTCGATCAAGGGATATGAGGTCAAACATTGGAATTAATAAGCTTTAATAAGCTATTTCCAAAAGTATGATGTATATATGTTATATATGAGAGATATTGGGCTTATAATTAATAAAATCTTCTTCTATTAGTGACTTAAATTTGAGTTTTTGGTGTTTTCATTTGGGGAACTTTCGCAAATAACCACTATAATAAATAACTTAATTTTGCTCCATAGCTATAGTTTGCATATTTACGGGATGTAGCTATATAGTTCGCTGATTTGTATAATTCGCATGTTTGTATCGCGGGTACATTTGTATAATTTAATTATTTTTTGTATAAACTCGAAATAACGAATTTATACAATAACAAACATCAGAAGTGTAAATAGTTATACAAATTATATTATACAAATTCCGAATTATACAAAAGTTATACAAATTTCGAATTATACAAACGTGCGAATTATACAAAACTAAAAAGCTGACCCGCGTAATTATAGCTAAAAGTAGATCGCAAATTTATAATTAAGACAAACTATAACTATGTTAATTGATTAACTAATATATATTTATTTATACGCGTAATTTTCCATTTTCATTTTAACAACCACGTAATACCTTTCTATTTTTTTTTTTATAAAAGTACGTCGAGGTTTTTAGGAATATTACCCTTTTTGACCTGCTTGATATAACAGTTAAAATTCCTATTCTCCCCACTTGAGGTGGAACTCTTGTTGGTGGTCTGTATACCAAAATATAGAGATCAACTAGTCACTTTCTATTCTTTCCATTTGAAAAGTGTTGTTTTATCCATAATTATTATTTCCTCTATTATGTGAATTTTTGAGGTTTTATTCATTGTTTAAAATAATTAAATTATTCAAAGTTTAAGATGAATATTTGAATTTTTTTTATATTTATCTTTTTCATTATTTAAGTTTTAGATAAATTACACTACTTACAAAGTTATATTTATTATTTCATAAAAGATAATTATAAAAAATATAGTTTAAAGTGTATTTTTGAATATTTTTCTTAATAAACGTAAATTCACTTAATATGGATTAGAGAGAGTAACATTAATTTTATTATTACTAATATGTTAGCTTTTAGGATTCCAATCGAGTAAAAGGAATCCTAATCTTTTGTTGCATTCGAAAAAGTGTCATAAATTATTACAAATCTAACAAACAAGTACAGTGAACTTAGATGATATTAGGGTGAACTTAGATGATATTAGGGTGATAAAAACAAACTCAATCCACTTAATTCGTTCAATTCATTTAAGTTTGGGCAGATTATTGACACGTTCATTTATTAGCTCAATCCATCTCAACTCAACTCATTCATTTCAACCCAAGAAAAAATTTGTTAAAATATTTTAGTTTTTTTTTTTCTTTCATTAATTTGATATGTTATATATTGTCATAATAAAGAAGAAAAATAATTTTATTGCGTACTAAAATAGTTTAGAAGAACAAATAAAGAATTAAGCTTAGTAAAAATTGGGTTAGATTGGGTCTTGACTTGCTGTATAACCCATTACCCAATCCTTTTTTACCCAAACAAATTTGAATTGGGTTGGAACTTGACCCCAATTGATATCTTAACTTTGACCCGCCTAAATTTAACTGAACCTGCCCAATTACCACTCACATTTCGTTATTTTCCACATATCGAGAGGCAAATTAATTGATATTTAATCAGCAAAAACACATTCTTTCATCATTTTAATGAAAAATATTGTAATTTATAATATTTTAATAAAATTTCTTAATATCTAATCTATATCTATATATAATCTATATTCTATATATAATTAAATGGAAGAAAGTCTAGTATAGAATCATGCCAAGTGGTAGGATCAAAGACATGTATTTCTTTTAGGACAAAATAAGTTAGGTATTAATTAGTTATATTATTTTTGAATTTAAAATTTAAATTGGGAATTTTTCAAACTGAAAATAAGTAAATATAAACAAACTGCAAGAAAAACTATATAATTATTCAAACACGGCTAATTTATATTTGTCTTCTTTCAAAATTTAAATTATTTAATGATGGTTATAATTATCGATTTAGATTTCAAATATTTAGATGGATTTCAAATTTCAAAAAAGAATTGGGCAAAGAAAAAGATTGACACTTATAAGATGTGCATCTTCAAACTTTAAACAAGTTCACCTCCACATCGGTAACTCCGTCAAATCTTATACATGAGTATAATTATTTATTTGTTTTTTAATTATAGTTTAGCAATTTTATTTGGTTGATCCAAATTATATTTCCATCAAAGACTGAGAATCCAAACTGTGAATTGTGGTAAATGACAAATTGGAATTGTAACACTGAAATATGTTTTTTATTTTGTGAAAATGATTTATTATGACATGCAAGGATAGTTTGTCTTGAAAAAGGGAAAGATAAGTAGAGTATTTACTTCCTCCGTCCCTATTTACTTGTCCACTTTTTTTTTTTTTTTATAGTTGTCCCTAATTACTTGTCCATTTTGACAAATCAAGAAAGGACAATTTTTTTACCTATTATACCCTCAATTAAATGATTAATTACTTTGAAAAATGTAGAACTTTTCATCCACTTCATAATTAATAGGGGTAAAATGGTAAACTCATTATGTCATTAATTGTTTTCTTAATAGGTGAATTAATTCAAAAGTGGACAAATAATTAGGAACAGAGGGAGTACTTTATATGTCAATCAATGATTGGAGCACTTTACATGAGGCTCAATCAACAATAATAGCCTTCAAACAGAACTGTTTCGAGATTTCAACAGACTAAGAATTTGACTAATTCAAGCCTTGACTATCATTTTATTACCAGAAGTCCAGAACTTAACATTGTAGTAAATGAGCAATCAATGGATGTGACCCCGATCTCACTTCTACCCGAGACCCCTACCCCAACTTCGACCCTAGACCTGGCCCTGATTCAAGAACCAATCCCGACCCCGACACTAAACCCAAGACCTAACCCCGACATTAATCTCGATTATTTGAGACCTTGACCCTAACCAGAGACCTGACCCTGACCCGAACATTAAACTCGAGAACTGACCCCAACCCCGACCTCGATCTCAGCTTGAGACATCGATCCTGACTCAATACCCCAGACCCGACCCTGACCTAGAACCCTGACCCGAGACCTGACTACGAATCCGAGCCCGATCCTGACCTCAACCCTCGACCATGACCCCGACTTCGACTCGAGACCCAACCCTGACCGGAGACCCGATCTCGATTTGTGACCCTAACCCTTACTCAAGGCTCGAGATCTGACCTGACTCGAGACCCAACCCTAACCCTAAACCCGAGACCCCGACCCTAGAATTGAGACTTGACCCCGATCCAGACCCGAGACCTGACCCCGACCCAGACACCTGACATGAGACCTGACCTTGACTCTCAACCCAAAACCCAACTCTGACGCATGATTCGAAATCCCATCCCACCACTTGATTGGGAACCCCACCCCGACACCCGATCCAAAATTTGACCTCTAATCCTAACTCAAGATTTGATCCCATTAGGAACTCGAGAGTTGGGTCTCGAATCGAAAATGAAGAGTCAGATCCATAATTAGTATCAATAATCGATAAACGAGACTTAAGTTTGGATAGAAAGTTGAGGTGTGAGGTTATTTTGGAAAATGATTTCCTTACTTTTTTCAGAAAAGTCATTTTCCTTAAATTTGAAGAAAGTAAGTTAATTTGATAGCTTATTTTCCTTACTTTTTACAATAACTTAATTTGAAAATAACGTCATTTTTTCTTAACGAGAATGTTGATCCCCTGTATGGCAGAGTGAGTAGTATGGAAAAGAAAAAAGAGTTCATCGACCTTTATGTGATATAATGAATGGTCAATTTCGATATATAACATTGTTATGTTTTTATCATCATTCTAAATATATAACGTGCTTACCTTAATTAAAAATATCTCATGAAAAATTGTCCAGCCAAAAAAACAATAGTTATTTATCAAGCTATGATGTAAAAGAAATGAGAAAATAATGGAATGTGATGAGCTCAAATATAATAATTAGTAAAACTGTATGTATCTTTTAATATTTTTTGTGCCCTTGTTAGTGAGAGGGAAAAGTCCACATCAAGTGAAATGGCAAGCTAATAATAAAAAGTTATATGACAATTAATTTTTTATTTATTTAAGTGATATAATTTTTAATTATTCAAATGCATTTACTCTCCTTATGATGATATGTTATTGGATCTATGTGATTTATTCACTCTACGGTTTACATTTATTGCGACATTATTTTCTATATAACAATGCATACATATATCTTAATATGATTTGAATGACAGATTTGACGTATGTTTAGCGGTACATATTTTAAGTGGATTGATTTGTTTCAAGAGAGCTAAAATTTTAATGTGTACCATTTGAAAAACTGAGTTTATTTCTCTTATCACAATGTATTTTACAACTAATTTTAGCTCAAAATTATGAGACAATGATTATTTTTCTTAGATATTAAATGTGCATTACACGGGTGCGTATACTAATTTATATCATATTAAAAACAAATACATTTTCACATTAAACGGTTGTAACTTTTGTGATAAGTTGTGAGTTGTGACTTTTCTGATAAGACATAATAAACACATGTTCATATTATCCTTGGTTGCTATAAATAGAAAAGTTCAAAGGACTAGATCTTTTACTCTTTCGTCTTAGTTTTTTTTTTTTTTTCTTTTTTAATTGTTGTTGTTGTTGTTGTTGTTGTTGTTGTTGTTGTTGTTGAATATTTGTTGTTCACTACTTAGACTTCTTTAATTAAATTTTCTATAAAAAATATATTTTTATTTGGGCTAAAAAATTTAGTTCAAATTCTTGAACTTTTAAAGTATTTATATAATTTAGCATGGAATACACGTGTTCAAAAAGTGATTAAGATAAATTGGTGAATTTTAGTTTTAAAGTAATCATTACATGACCAAAGTGAGCCAACTAAGCCAACCGAAATACATGTGAGTCGAGTTGAGTCCTGAGCCGACTCAGCTCTATGACTGGGCCTATGCACATGATAGGTATATCTGTGCGTAAAGGATGGAGAGAATTGATGGAGAAGGTAGGGATATTTGGCATGACTCACTAAGCAAAAACAAGAACTCAAGGCGTGAAGTTCCGTGGGGAAAATTATAGGATGAGTTTCCTCATGGGTGTGGGGTCCTTGAGAACACGACAAGAATATTTGGTGTGGCTCACCAAACAAAACAAAAACTCTAGGCATGAAATTATGTGGAGAAAATTATAAAATGAGTTTTCTTGTGAGTGTGAGATTGTCATGATCCAAACCATCGTGAGTGGCATCCATATAAACCACATGGTGGGAGAACCAATAACTAACCCAAACTAAATCCAACACACCATTATAAAAACAAGTTCATCATATAAAGTAGTGAAAATAGTTTAAACATCTAAATAATTGTGTCCCTATAAACTCAACTCAATAATGAAAATATTTTTGCGGAAATAAAAACCCCTAAGAACTCAAAGTAGTGGTAACAAAACTCTAATATAATCAATAATGGGGATGCGCCCCTGAAAACTTAGAAAACTTAATTTAATAGTCTAATGTATATGTCCGAAAGGATGGAAAATAAATGATAGAAGAACCCATGATAGCCTGAAAGAATAACTCATTCTTCGATTTGATGCCAAGCGCCCCTTAATTGAGGTTTCAGATAAACCGTTGAAAGATGTCATGTACTCAACAAGGAAACAGCAAGTGCAGTATCAATACACATCCACAGTTTACTTGTAGAATCACATGGTCAGTACAAGATATGAATGTAAAAAATTAACCACAAACGTAGAACAACACACATAACAACAATCACCAATTCATAGACTCTCAGTCACAAAATCATGAATCAAACATTATTTGGATGCATTTTCCACATGATCACAAATACAAGTGTCTATTGCTCTTATGAAACCATAAACACATATATACCCGATCTCCTCATGAACCCACAGTCAATCTGTCAGAGTACCAATGCGGTATCCGAGCCAACCAACAATCACAAACACAATGAACAATAACACTTGAAAGTCACATGCATAAGTCAATTGCATGAGATTATTAATCATGTTGTCATTTCATATGCTTCTCTATGGTTTCCCTAAAATGCATTGCACAAATGATTCTATAAAGCAGTATCAAGTTTTGGATTTCTACTATTTATCTTGATCATGATTTCTTCATCATTTCTTTGATTGTTCTCGTACAACTTGAGTAGGTAAATTCCCAACTACGATTGTGTGAACCATGAAGAATTGACAAAGTAGGCAAAGTACTTAAAGATTCTTGAATGATGTTCATGGATGTATTGTTTCTCCCTTTGGATTGATTGCTTTTTAACAATTGGAAATGTTAGAACTTGCCTTATTCTAGTTTGGTGAATAAAAGAGGTAAAAATTGGTAAAAGGGATTATACAATGGATATTTAAGGAAATCAGCCTTCATCTAATAATTTGACATTGTCCAATAATAGCTAATTTGGGATCAAAGGTAAGAATTAGTAAAGTAAGCACCCATAGACGGACTAAGTTGTGTGGTGATATTCATCTATCTAGGCCATTTAGTTAAACTTAGTGTGTTGATCTTTCATGATAAGCACTAGAGTTAATTGCTAATACAATGCCTTACTGTGTTATGAACTTATGGAAACACAATTCTAGTCATTTCTCTCATTGATTAACAACAACTTGAACTTATGTTATGTTACTTGTTTAAGGACAATTTTTAAAGATTACTAGTTATACAACTTCTCCCTTTCAGAAATAATATGACTTAGAGCAAATATAACCATAATCGACCTAGGTCCAAGGTATATTCTTTGTGGGATCGGCCCTAGGCTTGGTTAAATTTTATATATAAACAATGGTTGTTATATACTTCTTTCCGAAGATGTAATTTAGGTGTACCATTTTGGTGGACAAAATTTAGCATAATGTAATTAGAATAACATAGATGTTTTTGTCTTTCATTTTCTAATAATTATATGAATCAACCTTGAAATGATTAATGTAAATGACTTATTTGGAATTGTATTTGGTTAACGTTATAGGATAATCTAAAAATCACTATAGTGAAGGTGATAAGAGTTCGCCTATCTAGTTATATTAGAATAATTGTCCGCACTATTCAGTAATTTGAGTCGTTGCAGAAATAATGTGAAAACAACAATAAGATATGAAATACAAGAAAAAGTAAAAAAGAGGGAGGATTTTTTTTTTTAAAAAAAAGGAAAAGTGCAAAAATAAAAGAAATTGAGGGATTTTTCTAGAAAGAAGGAATAAACATAAAAAAAATGACAAAAAAGGGTAATACGCTCAAATTACACCTCCAGAAAAGAAGTATAATGTGGTCGTTGTCAACTATCAAACTCAACTAGGTTGAAGTCGTATCACATAGAAAATAGAGTAAAAACTAAATCGTATGTGTTTATCTTACTAAAGTCACTTATTTTCGTAAAAGTGTAATACCAAAAAAAATTTCTATGCTAAGATCTGAATAATTCTCTGTATGTGTATAGACCTGTAACAATGATTTCCTAATGGTTCATATGTTCTAAGACCAATTCTTAAGTGTGGAAAGTGTGTTGGATGTTTAGGGTCATGAAATCTCTAGCACATAGTCAAACTCAAAATTCTCTATCGATTAAGTTTTCGCATAAAATAATGCAAGAGTCAACTTCAAACAAAAATGTTCATATTATGTTTCCATTGAATATTAAATTACAGATCTTTGAATCTTCTTTCCAACACCGTCAACCATTCGTGAATCCAAGTCAAAAGTAAAAAGTTATGATCATTTTAGCAGAGACACTCCAGTTTGAAAATTTCAATCCCATGCATTATGAGTTAGTGTATGACTCGTATTTTGATAGTAAAATCCATACTATTACTCGTGGAAAACTTTAGAGAGTCGAAAATTCGAGACAAACAACAATGAGTTAGATCACGGCTCGTGGTATCAATGTACGGCCCATATAGCATTGTATACCACCCATATATCACTGTATATTAGATGTAGATCAGTTTTTCTAGATTTTATAAAAATGCTATTTGAGTTTCTTTCATCACTTTTCACTCCTTGGTAAGTATTTTTCATGATCTTACAATATAAATCCTCGAATTTCTAAAAAATCCTAATATCAAATCCTTCTCCCATCTCTAGTAAAATTAAGAACTCAGTTCTAGGATTCAAAACTTGATTTTTGAGCAAGTCCATCAATAATTCATCTTTCTAAATCAAAGTAAGCATGCTCTCATAATTTTCCAGTGATTCTAAAGTCACATCCCAAAAACTCGAGTCATGATGACACCTACTATAACCATCAATAGATAAGTCAACCCGTAACCCGAAACAACAAGTAATGGGTGTAAGGGTAGAGACAACATCTTATAATGCAAAAGAGAAGCAATTCAGAGACATAATGAAAGAAAATGGAAGAAGCAATATATATATAGAGAGCTACTACAAAAAGAGTACACGCTCACTATACAAAAGGAGACATGCAAAACACTAGTCAAACTATACAGAAGTAGACATGTATGATTGAGAACGACATAAGCTCGCCCTCGTCTCCAAGTCTCGCTGCAATCGGCTCAAAATTAGCATTGATGATTGATGCAGAGTGTAGAACGAATACCAAAACAACATGTACCTAATAGACATCATAGCCGAATAAGCTTGAAAAGTAAAAACAATAACGAAAATTGGAAAAAGAAAACAACTAGAAGGAACTGAATGAAAGTAAATACTGGAATCCTAACTACGAAGCACAGAAGCTAAGGAAAGAAAGAGAAACAAAGTAAATAGCTATCTAGATCCCACTGAGTCCCATAAGCCAGGAAGGTACATTCATATATAATTTAAAGTAAATAACCAAAAAGGGCCCCATAAACCCGATGGTTACACAAAAGAGCTAAGGAACTACTAGAGGAATTTAAGAACATTTCCAGAACTAGCACGGTCTTCTAGGGACTCGACCTGTGGTAAAGGCAATCCAAAAATCCAAGAGAATCACCGATCAGGACTCGAACCGGATAAATAGGGGGGTGCCCGGACTCGAACCGACGCTAATAAAGATGAGTCAGGGCCATGAATCATGACTAAAAATGGGTGTCAAAGTTGGATAAATATGTAGTATAGCAAGGCCTTTAACCCAGCTAAGAGAAACTACGCTTAGGCCTCGAACTTGACTAAAAGCTGCCAAGAACCCCCAATTACCCGTTGTTCCTCAACCGATCCATATTGTAAAGCAAAAGTCATCTTCAAGGTTGCCAAGGACCTACTTCAGCTCTAATTCCACGACCCAATCCCAAACAGTCAAATAAAGATGAAATAACCCATGAACACAACTGATTCAAACAAAAGCGGTAAATTATGAAAAAAGAGCATATAAGTTGAGTTGTCGCCAATAAAAAGATCGCACTATCTGACCCAAACCTGTTATGAGTTTATAGGGAGTTAAGCTTTCTAAAGCGATGTTAGAGCAATTCTAAGGCCTAACACTCCAAAACATGAATCCAAGGAAATCACTAGCCTACACCCAGGCTAACGCTAAAAATATGCTACCAACAATCACAAACAAGTAGAAACGAAGTTCACAAGATAAGGATGATCACAAAAGGGAACAAATATGCTAACATTTGAAAACCCAAAATTACAGCCAATACATGATTCTAATAAAAATAAGCATGATCAACTACTAATCCAACCCAAGTTCTAACTAATCAACATGGATTCACATTCTCGAGCTCAATCTAAGGATTGGGAAGCCAAAGTCCACCTCAATGCAGATTGCATAATTTTATAGCTTTATCCTTTGAACGGCCTCCAGACGCTTCCACACTATCAAAAATACAATCACAACATCAACATATATTTTGACATAAAAATTACAATAATTGAAGCGGAACCAAAAATTGAGTCAAAATAGAAATGTAGTACGCACACTGAGAATTTTGGAATTGACTCCGCCAAAAGATCCAATTGAGCTTCTTAAACGTGTGTCCCAATACGAGATGTAATTTAGTGCTCGTAAAGCAGCAAACCAACACATGCAACATAAATTCATAAAATCCACCATTTCAAAAGCTAGGCAGTCCCTTCGGGATAAGAATTACCTCCACACGACGTTCTCCACACTTCCCCATCACCCTAACATGTAACCACTAACTTTCTGGACAATTAACAATAAGAATCATTCCATTTAGAGTAGTATAGCTCTCACAATCAGAATTTGAAGTTCGAATAAAAAGTTGATTCGCGTCTGGTCTTTTATTAAGACCAGATGAACTATTCTACGTGATCGTGAGGTCCAGGTTCACAATCTCAGAGGTCAACTCACGTGACCCTGATGACCAAATGTATTAAAGCCCAGTCAACTCCTCATTGTGATAGCGCAAGGGCCACGTGGCCGTGATGGTCAAGTACAATAACAATTCGTGATCACAGAGGCTCCATTGTGACTGCGTTGAAGAAAGTCACCTACATCTGGTGCATCAGCTAGAATACCAAGTTTTCAAATATCCCGAAGGGTGCTCTGGATTCGTTTGAAACACTGTGCAAAAATAAATTATGCTACCCTACCAAATTGATATTTTAGACTCAAATGAGATATCAAAACATCTAAACAAGGTCATCTCGATAAAAATTCGGTCTCACACTCTGTTTTATGTCAAATTCTATAAAGGGGCTCGGGATGAGCCTAGAAGCATCGGGATACACGCCGAAGGTCCTTTTAGATCAAACTCGATGCTCCAAAACTGACGAAATCATCATAATTACATTTTGAAGACATCTTCCTAAACTTTTGATCAAAATCAACTATTCAATTTTCAAAAGCTCTCAAAACCTAGAAACTTTCACAAAATCCAAATAAATAACCAGGTGACTTAACTGTGAGTCTCAACAAGTCATAAATTACTTGAGGTCATTATAGGAACGCTCTAAACAAAGAAAAGAAGACATTAATAAAGAAATGATTTGAAGGGTCATTAAATCTAATATATGATTATATATTCTAATCATGAATCTACCATCAAAATATTAGGGTTTTATGGAAGTGAATTAAGAATCTAAAAAAAAAGGTTTCTTAATCATTTTTAAACAAGTTAGGATTCTTCTTCCACATTTTTGGAGTGTTTAAAGTATGTAAGACTATCATAGTGAGGCACCTAGTTCTTCCTCATGCCTTACATCTACAATTTCGGCTTGTAAGATCAAAGGTGGGGTTTTTACTACAATATCTATGATTGTAAATTCCCTTTATATTCTATCATTGATTCTTAATTTTTATCATCAAAATTATGGTACTTCATACCATTAATGATATTTTATTCATATTTTGTATTATTATGTCACATGGATTCTCTTTTAGCCCAAGTTATTTGACATAATATTTTATATGCATTGTTTTCATGAAAGAAATAAGTTCAAGATTTTTAAGAAGTATTTCAAAAAAGTTTTCTTATTTTAAAACTTCAAGTGCATTATTTCAAGAAAGTATATTTTCATAGAATTTTTTTATACCTATTTTAAATAAAATATTTCAAAGAAAAGTAGTCACTTGAAAAATTTATCACGGAAGTCTACAACCTTTCATCTCAAATTGATACAATTTTGAAAAGAGTATTGTCTTTTATAATGAAAACAAAGACCATTAGTGTGTTTCAAATAGTTGTGGGCATAGTCCCAACATCAGAACAATTTAACAGATTAGAGAAAAGACTCACAATTAGATTTCAGATATAGTTTTCATGATATATTTTGAGTATTAGCACCAAGAGGAAGCGGGTCTAGAAAATTTAAGTCTCTTAACTACGTGCCATCATAGAATTTGAGTATATCGCTAGTCGATCGACTCCTTTAGCCCAAGAGGTTTAGTTAATGGATTCACATTAGATAGATAGGTTCTATACCCTAGAAAGGTATAGGTAGCCCTCCCCAATCGGTATTGTAAGTTAGTGCATCATGAGCTCACACGGTGTACGTTGGTTGTAAGAAATTCCCCAAGAAAAGTGTAGTTATAGTATTTTTGGTATTTTCTATTGTTGCATATTTTTAGTTTCAAAGTTTTGTTGTTAAAGGACACATGTATGTTTCACTTAACTTTGTTTCAGTCTATCTTCAAAGTTCTTTCAGTATGTTCAATTTTAGCCAGTTGATTCATTAAGCTATTTTTTATACCGTACATTTTATAGACTGATGTCATTTGATGTTGCATCATTTTATGATGCCGATTCAGGTACTCATGATAGCAGACACATTATTAAGACCACTTTTCTCCAGATTTGGTGAGACCTCCTTGTTTTCAATGGGCTGCAGTTTATCTTGAGTATTAGTAGTTAGTGTATATTGTTAGTACAATATTCAGGTAGCATGAGGTCTTGTCTCGGTAACCTTTCTTCATTATGTTAGTGTTATGGTGAATTGTGATTTACTATTTGAAAATGACATTTGAAATGTTCTAAGTATAAAATAATTAAGAAAATACTTAGAAAGAGTCACCACTTAATTTTTTGTTTAAAAGAAATTAAGAAAACTTAATTTAAAAAGGGCTTTAATAGATAAACTTTTAAATATTTAGAGAAAAAGGGTAAGATGTTCATATTTTCACTTTGAGAAGGTGTTAGCACTCAAAGTATCTGCTAACAAATGGTTATATGACAGTTTGAAAAATATATTTGACTAACTTTTGGAAAAAAAATATTCAAAGGTAAAGAAAGTTTTTGAATCACTTGAAAAATAGCAAATTGACGTGAACATTTGGAAATGAACTTATCTAAAATGACTAATTAAATGAAAAGCATTTGATAAAAATCATTAGATCAAGTAAATCAACATAAAAACATATTTGGTTTATCTTTAGGAGAATTTAATTAAGTTGTAGGGCTAAAGTTAGAATCCAAACAAATAAATACAGTAATCAAAATAATAAACATCTAAATCAATCAAATGTCCAAAGTGGATTGTTTTGGGCCCAAAAGTCAGATTATGTTCGCCTGGACTGACTTTGGGTCTCAATTGCTGAACACTTTGGGCTTTGGCCCATTTTTGCTCGGGTATCAATTGTATATAGTTGTATGGAAAAATTATGGATAAATTACCTATATACACAACATTATTTAACATATTTTCTATTATTCTCTACCTTTTCTAAATATTACTAAAATCCCCTTTTTTACTCCATTAAATCCAACTTCCAGATACATAACTTATTTTTTTCCTAACCCACATTTACCTCTCCCCTTTTCACTCCTTAAATCACTCCCTGTTTTACTCCCACAATTTTATCAGTTTATTCTCTCATTACAATTTTGAATTTTAAGATCTTTCTCTCTCCAAGTCGATCATCCATCAGGTATTGTTTCAAATTCTTTCACTCACAATTCATATTTTTTTTCCTTGTTTTCTTCATCAAAATTGTGATACATTATGGATGATGCACCTTCATTCAGTATTGGGATTACCCAGATAATGTCATTTAACACCAATCGTATTTATAATTACGAAGAAATTGATTGGGCAGAAAACAAATCTAAGAAATTGCATAATCGTTTCATAATGGCGAAAGTAAACATTAAGAAGGTTAAGAAGGACAATTAATCTTCTCCAAAAGCCCAGTCGATAAAACCCCAAAAGAGGTGTCGAAAAGTCGCACCAACAATTTATCGGCGTTCTTTAACTAAGGTTAGATTTTCTATCTTTTTATCAATTTTTGTTATCGTTAAACTTGATTTTATTAGTTCAATGATTTTATGATACATTAATGATTCAATATCTTTTTAATGTTGTAATTCAACAGGATTTAGTTAGTTTTGTAGATGAATTGAGTTTGTCGAGAATGATTGCACCATCTCAAACATCCCTCTTCCTAATGTAATTACATGCAAGATCTTGGTTGAAAGTGAGAGAAAGTTGAACAACTTTTGGAACTGGAAGAAGCTTTAGCAACAATTGTTGCCTTTCCGAGATAAACGTTTGTAGTAATTTAAAATTTATTAAATATAAACTTATTAAATGATTCGGATTATATTAAATTCGTGAAGATATTAGTCCAAATAAATATTTGGATTAATATAATTGAGTTAATTATTTAAATTCAATAAATATGTATTTAATTAAAGCCCGCTCCATAAAGCTCATATGACATGTCACTTAAATTTGATTGGTCAAAGGGAGTCCTATTCCAATCACAACTCCTCTATTCTAAAACTATAAATAGGGGTCCTCATAATTCATAAAAGGAACCAAGAATTCTAAACAAAAAGCTAGAGAAAGCTCGTGGATCAAAAGCCGCAAATTTCTCTACAAGCTACAAGTTTAAGAATTCAAGAACTCAAGAGTTCAAGAATTCAAGTGTTCAAGTTTAAGAATTGAAGATTTGAAGAAGTCAAGATCAAGATAAAGTTCAAGAACGATCAAGATCAAGACCGCTGGATTCAAGATCAAGCTCGAAGCCCTTGGATTCAACTAGAAGTCAAGATCAAGATAAATTTCAAGTTCAAGAACGATCAAGATCAAGACCGCTGGATTCAAGATCAAACTCGAAGCCCTTGGATTCAACTAGAAGTCAAGATCAAGATAAAGTTCAAGAACGATCAAGATCAAGACCGCCGGATTCAAGATCAAGCTCGAAGCCCTCGGATTCAACTAGAAGTCAATATCAAGATAAAGTTCAAGTTCAAGAACGATCAAGATCAAGACTGCCAGATTCAAGATCAAGCTCGAAGCCCTTGGATTCAACTACTAGTCAAGAACAAGATAAAGTTCATGTTCAAGATCAAGATAAAGTTCAAGTTCAAGAACGCTCAAGATCAAAACCACCAGATTCAAGATTAAGCTTGAAGCCCTTGGATTCAACTAGAAGTCAAGATCAAGATAAAGTTCAAGTTCAAGAACGATCAAGATCAAGACCACCAGATTCAAGATCAAGCTCGAAGCCCTTGAAATCAACTAGAATTCAAGATCAAGATAAAGTTCAAGTCAAGATCAAGTTCAAGATCAAGATAAAATTAAAGTCCAAGTTCATCAAAGATTCAAAAACAATCTTAAGAGTCCTTGAATTTATATTTGAAAAGGCGAATTCAAGGAATAATAGAGATTGTAACACTCGCACTTTAAATCAATAAAAAGATTGTTGCACAATTTTCCGTTCTTGATTAATGTTTTCTCGAAGCGAATTTTACAGTCTACAACGTTCATTGAAAAAGTGGGGGGGGGGGAGTAGAACATGTTGCTAAACATTTAATGTATCATGTTCAAATATTATGTATATGACACATAACTACGTTAAATTGTCTAATTGACTATGTATCAAATGTTGTTATGTATCTGCAATACTGTTTTATAAAGAAATGTGTGTTTATTATATTCATAGTTTATCATAACTAGTTTTTTGATATTTTGTTGTTCAACTATGTCTGATACAAAATGGGTGGTTGGGGGAGGGGGGGGGGGGAGTAGAGCATGTTGCTAAACACCCTTATATACCCAAGGTTTAGATTTTTAATGTATCTAGTTGATAATGCCTTCGTTTTAACTTTATGACACATTATATTAACTTTTGTTACCAAAAAATAATGTATTTATGTAAAATCAAACTATCAGGCAATGTTTCAGTAAAGATTGATACATGGGTAAATTTTACCTCCGTACACGATATGCAGCCTTATTATGGAAATACAGTACTGAAAAGGCTAAGGCAGGATACGTTAGTGAAAAATGAGGATCCACCAAGGCCTAAGAGTCAATTCACAACACCATATGATTTGGTTAATGTTGAATAGAGATTATCTATTAGTTGTTAGCACTTTTTTTTATAGTGTTATTGTTTTTGAGATACATTAACTCTAGTTTTAGATTTTTTTTGTTTTTATTGTTTTAAGATACTTGTACTCAAGGTATAGAGTGCATCTCTAAAAAGTTGTTTATTTTGATTTTAACTTTCACTTTCACTATTTTTAGTTGTTATTTATGGTATGAATTGTCGTACACATTTATCTTATATAAAATGATACAAAATTTGAATAAAACTAAGTATTAGATTCATTAATGCATAAAGACACAATATTATTTCTTCTCATTAGTTTTAGTTAGTTGTTGATTGCTGATACATTTTGAAACCTAACCAATGCAATGTAATTTATAACTTGATTGTTAATTCAATTATGTATTTACTTGGTTACTTTGTTCTAGTTAGTTGTTTATTCATTCATGTTTATACATTGAATAATTAGTTGTAGTTAGTTCTTGATTCATTCATGTATCTAATTGATAAATCAATTCTTACTTATTGTGATACATTTATAGATACATTTTATTTCATTTTACATACTACTTTTTCACAATCTTATTGTATCAAATATATCATTTTCAACTAGATCATGATACATTATATAAAAATGTATCAGAACCATATTGAGTGGTACCAGCTCCACAAACACAATCTCTGATACATTATTATCAAATAGATAATGATATATTTAAAAAGATATATGAAACATAATGTGTTGCAAAAATGAACACAAGATTGAAAATCTCAACATTTTAATTTATTGTATCAGAATTTCATTATCTAATAGTAAATTGTAATGTTTTATCAAGGTAAATGTGGAAAAAGCAAAAAATTAAACATTTATAATCTCAAAATAATGTATATGAAACATAACAGTAGTTCCAAAAAAGAGTTTATCAATCTTCTTTCAGAAAGAAAGTACAAGTTCTTCGTTTGTGATATTCTTGTCACCAACGTACACAAATGTTTGTGTTTGTGCTTATATTTCCATCTAGATATTTTCCCTCCTTTTTCTTGGTCGTTCAGTCATCTTTTTGTACCTAGGTAGCAAGACAATTTATTCCAAAACAAATTCCAGTACTGACCAATCATCCTTATCCGGCATTGAAATCATTGGAACTTCATACATAGTTGCTAATGCAGCTGGTTTGTAGTAATCAGAGCAGGGATGTATCTTTGTGATGTTTTTGCTCTTCACAACAGTAATTCTGTGCGCACAAGGTATCTCGTCATGCTAAAATCTACAATTACATATTTTCTCTCAAGGCAAACAATGTATCTTCTTCCACCTTTATACACTTAATAAATAAATTTAGAGGATGAAACAACCTGCGCATATTTGATAGTTAGAGATACATCACATATCAATTAACTCAATTTAAGATACACAACAACCTAAAGATAACTAACTTCAGATACACGATAATTTATAAATTGATACATACCATCATATAACGATTAAAAGGTTCATATACTGATACATTAAAAAAAAGAAATTCACATGTATCTGATACATTATTGTAACAACACACTAACTCACATCAATAAAAATTCATTACATATACATCAAACTAGAATTGAATCAAGTTGAAATTAGTAATGTATCATGATTTATATATGTATTTACAAGTTCAATAATCAAAAAAAGAAATACATATGTATCTAATACTTTATATTAATACTACAGTAACTCACAGATATGTAAACCCATAACATATACGTCAGTTTTAATATCTCAAGTTCTAATAAGTAATGTATCATGACTTATCAATCAATATACATATTCATTCTAATCAGTAATGTATCACGACTTATCAATCAATATACAGATTCATGAATGAATAAAACAATAATTAAAGCACAAGAATATGTGTTGCATACCTTTTTTTTATCAGATCTTTCAATTTGAAAATTAAAGCTATGGCAAATAAACATAACTATTTTTTGTCCAAGAAAATTATAAAATAACAACTTTCAATTGGCTTCATATTTGGGATCTAACATCACACAATGGTAAGCAATCACCAACACAAAAATAAAGATACCAAGAAAGTTGGCAAAGAATCCTAGGTCCTAGTTGTGAATCATAGTGAGATTTGTGTAAAATTTGAAGGATAAAAAAGCTACGATCTTCAATTTTTTCTTCCTTCGAGAGTGTCAGTCAAAAATCAAAATATTTATTATGTATCTTATAAAATTTTGCAACAAAAGTTTTGAATCCTACTCGAAAGTTTCTTCGCTGAAACAAGGACAAAGATGAATATGGCCCTTGGGACACTAGAATGTGATTGTGTTGTCTTTGTAATCAAATAAATCTGGGTAAATAGTCTAAATGGAAGTTTCGACTCAGGGTTCCTAGTTTTGCATGCTACAAAAGTTAAATAAAGAGTAATTGGAACCCTAGGGATGACAAACTATCATAAATTGTGTTGAAATGCATGATTAGATTGAAGGTTGATTGTTTGGATGGTTGAAAAATGGTTTACAAATGAAGTATGTCTGATACCTGGCACAGACCTGACTTACGTAACCATGTCCACGAACAGTAGGTCAACCTACGGACTGTAGATCAGGTCCGTGGGTCTGTTGCACATGAAGAATCCACTAAGTGTGGAACCACCGAAGTGGACTATGGTCCGTAGGTCAACCTACAGACCGTTTTGCACATCTGTGGTTCCCATCAGAGACCTAGTAGTATCAGTGGCCACCTACGGTCCGTGGGTCACCTCCGTAGGTCAGAGGTACCAAAAAGTTGTTTCTAACTATAGTTTATCATGCAATTTCATACAAAAACAACCCAAGGTCAAGACCCACTTCGTGATTTCATGTATTGAACAATGAATATCAAAATTCAGGAAGCATCTTCGACTTCTAAATCGACGGTGGAAGAAAGACTCAAAAGGCGAAAAGAGTCGATCAATTGGTGGGCTTTGGTAAGGACTTCAAATCGAGATCCATGGGTTAAGTCATTGTTAACAGTGAAAAAAGGATACAAGAGTGAATGTTGAGAAGGAGAAAGAGAAGAAGGATGTACATTCTTCTTTTAAAGTGAATGTAGAAAAAAGTGGATGTACATTCGTCTTCTAAAGTGAATGTTGAGAAGGAGAAGTCGAAACAAATCAGATTGTTGATTTTTTTTTCATCTTTTCTGATATATATGGGTTCAAATTTTTAATATATTCAGTTGTTTTTGTTTCTTAAATTAATGTATAGTTCTTTCGTTTCAACATTATGATACATTACAATTTCATCATGTACAATGTATCGTGTTCAAATTACTAAATTATTTTACGACTATAGTTTGGGATACATTAACTAGATGTTTATTGTATTAAGTTAATTTTGTTTCTTAATTAATGTATAATGCATTTGTTTCAACACTACGATACATTGCAATTTTATCATGCACAGTGTATCATGTTCAAATATTAGTTTTGATACATAACCTTAATAAGTTTTTCTACTTGATACAAAACTTCTACCAAATGTATCATTTATCATGTATCTAGGTGTGACTATGTATGTTCTACCCTATTCAAATTTAGAAGGATGTGTATCCATACACACTACCAAATCATATGCATGATACATAAACCTTACTATTTTCATAGCTAAATATGTAAGGTAAAAAAATTTGTATCTGAATCCGTCGATACTATCTTTTTCTATTATAGATAGACATCAAATAAAGTGATTAACAAATTGATACATAAAAGCATGTCATGACTACATAATAGCTATCTTGGCACACAACAATGCATCTGATACTTATTATCTTATATATATGATACATCAAAGTGCCACACAAGTATGTATCAAATTTATAAATGGTGATACAAAAATGTTATTATCAAAAGTTTGTGTAGTTTGAGGCAAAATGTGAAGATCTTGCAGCTATATATATGATACAATAAATATGAAGCACATTAATACATACATTAAATATGTCTAATTGATAGTAAAAAGAAACGTAAGCATAATTTATATTTTCAGATTTATTTCCTGTTTTAGCGCAACAACTTGACACTTATTGCAGGGCAGCATTAATGTATTCGGACAACCAATTATGTATCCAAATAACCAATTATGTATTCGGATGACTGATATTTTAGGGAATTTTTTAAAATAGATAAGAGTAGGGATATAATGTAATTTAAGTCTTACACTATGGGATTTATGTAAGTTAATCTAATTGTATTGTATATAGTCATTGTATGCCAGTGTATATCGTCTGTTTTTCTTTGTATATCGTATGTATACTAATTTATACAATATTTTGACTTTCGAGACTTGTATTTCAGCTTCCCTTTCTAATATATAAGCTTCCCTTTCCGCATATCAACAAGGTTGACTCGATAATATTGGACCTACTGACCCAACTGACGATGCAACGCAAGAATGAAGTCCATTGAACTCTTTGGGAGAGATTTCATGCACAAAAGATGACAATGTAAGGATTAGCTAAAGAGGATTGATTACACCAACACAAAACTTTACAAATGCAGACACAATGACCTATGAACTCAATAACACAATAAATTATTGTTGTAACTTTGTTCAGAATGCTGACCACATTTAGATAAAAGAACAAGTCGAACAAAAGTTGTATTGCAGTAGGAATTCATTTATCTATGTAACTAAGGGTGTGTTTGGTACAAAGGAAAATATTTTCTTGGAAAACAAGTGAATTTCTAACTTATTTTCTCATGTTTGGTTGGTGAGTAGAAAATATTTCTGAAATATATTTTTTTAATGTTTGGTTGGTAAAAAATGAAAAATTTTAAATTTGAAATATTTTCCAAAAACAATTTTTAATTTTTTTTTTGATAGGGACGGCCTGGGTTTTTTTTTTTTTTTGGGGGGGGGGGGTAGGGGTTTAGAGTTGAAAAATTTTTTTTTTTAAAATTTGAAATATTTTTCAAAAATATTTTTTTTAAAAAAAAAAATTGACGGGGTTGTCCTTGGTTGGGAGGGGGGGGAGGGGTAAAAATGGATTTTTTTCAAAAGCAATTTTTTTTTTGTGGGGTTAAGGGGGTGGAGGTGGTAGGGGTTTGGTGAAGTAAGAAACACACCCTCAGTGAAAGCTAAAAATCAACAAATCGCAAGCAACATTGCATAGCTTAAATTGTTACACATTTTGCAACTCTTAACAACACAACCATTAGCCATGTAACATTTTTACATCTACACAACATATTAAGAGAAGATTTTAAGAATGAAGATTAACATTTTTTTGAACCTTTTTTTATATAGCATCAATTAGAAACAAAGAGATTAAATTAGGTGAGATCAAGACAAATATTTTAGATAACTACGATATGACATCCAAAAGCAACATGAATTAATCTATATGGTAAAATAAATAGAGAAGGAGAGCAGCTTTTACACAAAGTCTATAGTTAGATTGACATATACATATAAGCAAGAATCATGTTCTTAGAACTTCAACCAGACAGAAAGATCTAACAGTAACTAGATTTGAAACTAACACATTCTATTCATAAACAAAGAATAACAACTGAGATAAACAGGTGATTTTTTTATGGAAACAAAGACCATTCAGGGATAAAAATAAATAACTTTCTTTTTATCTAAAAGGGCATCATAAGAGCAACGTCAAAGAAACTATAATAGTTGTCATGACCTTGCCCTGCCATGAGTGGGACCCACACTAACCACTGGTTGGAGAATTAGCTAACTACTCACACACACTCTAATAAAGCAATCAAAACGTAAGTTGTTTCAGAGATTTTAAAATAGTCTTTAAATAAATAAAAGCAAGTTGCAATAAACAATCATAATCGTCAAACAATGCGAAGTAACCCTCTAAAATCTAAAAGTCGTAGTACCCTAACTCTATATGTCTAGATAAAGGGGATGCATTCCTAAAACTTACATAGTCTGAATAGTATAAGTCTGAAGGGATGAACTAAGAAGACCAGAGGAATCCATGATAACTCGAAAGAAATAGCTAACCCTTGGATTCAAATGTCACGTTTCTCACACTTGAGGTTTCGAAGCATCCACCTGAATATGCCTTGTACTTAACAAAGAAAGAGCAAGTGAGTATCAGTATACAAACCACATTGTACTGGTAGAATAATTGGCTAGTTCTAGAATAAGAAAGATAAATTAGGCAACCACAAAGCCTGGACTCCCGGTCCTTAACATGAACCATTACACACAATAAACATGGACAATCACAGTACAACAAACAAACTTGATTTTCTTATGGAACCCACACGCAAACTATTATTGTACTGGCGTGGTATCCAATCCAGATTTTAGTATGTACAACCCAGTCCTTAACCTGAACCATTATGCACAACAAACATGGACAATCATCGTACAACAAACTCAATTTTCTCATGGAACCCACAGACAAACTGTTAGTGTACCAACGTGGTACCCAATCCACTCGTTAATATGTATCGATATGGTACCTGATCCAATCATTAGTATATACCGACTTGGTACCCAATCCACTTATTAGTACGTACCGACGTGGTATCCAATCCACTTGTTAGTATGTACCGGCATAGTATCTGATTCCACTCATCACACACACATCACAATCACAATGAATAGCAACCACATATGTACACCAAAGTAAACACATTCATTGCATGCGATAAACCAGATTCATCATTCAAATCATGCCTTTACATCTTTCACTAATCATATATCATGGTTGCAATACTAACGAAGTAGTAGAAAAGCCATATAACATAAATGGAAAACAAACAACCTTCCCCTATATCGAATCAAGCCTTGAACCTCTACATAACCCAACCTTTTCCATTGTTATGAATTCCAGATTATTCTGCTCTAAAACAATATAGAAATAATGCAATCAATGAAAATTAGCCAAACAATACCCGGATTATAACCAAATCCTAAACCCCAGGATATTTCCATGATCATCCCTCCCAAACTATGGGTTTTTGCCATTAATTCAAGTAAAACTCTCCCTAAGGTCACCCAACAAGAAAAGGTTTAAGAATCACACTACCAAGGTAGGGGAGTAATTAATTTATCTTTATTGAAGAAATTGTTGGAAATTAGTTGAAAATTTCCCTAGGCCTCCATTCTCTCTTCCCAAAATGTGTTGCAGAATTATGAGCGGTTTAGGAGAAATTTCTGAATAAACTCGTGACTAATCCAGCTATAGCAGCTCCGCCATTGCGGGACCACCCGCTATAGTGGCTCCGCCATAACAGGAACACTTGCTATAGCAAGAATTAATTTCCCCGCTATTGTAGCGTGACACCCTCTATAGAGGCTTACACAAAATAGAAACTCAGAATTCTCCCTAAAATTCTTTATTTTGCAACACACCATTGAACCTTAACGTTTAAATTAACCCTTTCACACAAAGTTTGATATTGATAGTTTTACTCGCCCGAATTCGATTATGAAAATCCCTATGGATTTCTTAATATCTTAGCTAATAGAAATACTAACTCAATCTTAGACATTTTACCCAATCCATTCTTAGATTTTCCTAGACCTATGTGTGGCAACGGAATCGGAAGGTGCCGATTTTGATTTCGATCCGTACCGATCCGTTACCGGTTCCGTCTCGGTTTCGGCTTGTACCGATTAACTCCAGACATTAGCGGGTTCGGGAGGAGTAACAGAACGGAAACTGGGATTTACCGATTAGTCCCGATTTCGGTCCCGGTCCGATCCTTTTTTTTTTAATTTTACTAGCCATTGGGCAACGGGTTTTGGGCCCCACCAACGGCTCTTTCACCCCCATAACTCCCCTTTACACCTCCTTACCCCCCCAAACTTTTTTTAATACCCCAACCTTGTAAAAACTACATTTTCATCCTTTTTTTTTAACTATAAATACTCCCAATCTTTCATTCTTTTCACTCACAAAAATATAATCTTCTACTCTCTCTACTCTCTAATCTCTTATTCTCGTTAAAATTACGAATTTGGTCTTTGCAAATTGGAGCTTCAAAATTCAACTTTCAATTTTCGGCTTTCGGTCATACACGTCTACTTTTTTAAGTAGACATTTGGTACATTCGTTCCAACTCACTTTTCATTTAGTTATTTATTTGTTTGCATTTAATTATTTATTTTGTGAGTAATTAGTCTCTAGTCTCTACTTATTTAGTTATTTATTTGTTTAAAACTTTGCATTACATTTTCGTATTATATATAATTTACTACTTTTTATATTTGAATATGGATTTCGGTAAAAACAATGTTGAGAAGGGTAAAACAACAATAGTTGATTCGATCATTAATTTATGGAGCTCAAAATCCAAGAAAAATAAAAAAAAACCGATAGTACTTCTAAATCTACAACTAAAAAAACTTCTCAATTAAGAATAAATAAGGATGATTATACGCATGTTGATGAAACTGCTTTTAATATTGATAGTAATAGTGGATTAGATCCTTATCATGAACATTTACAAAGAAGATTTGGTAATTTTGATGAGGAATTACCTGAAGATGATGAACATGATAATGTTAATGATTATATTGATAGTTTTGATAATAATGTTGATGAATATGATAATGATGAATCTCAGCCAGCTACGGCTACTCCCACTCACAATCCCTCTTCCCCTCCCGCTCCCTTTTGTTGTCCTGCTCCTGTCCCTCCCGTGCATCCTAGGACTAAGGTAGAACCCGCTAAACAATCAGTTGTGTGGCAATTGATGACTCAAAATGAAGATAAAACACAAGCTATTTGTAATAAATGTAAACATAGAATGAATCATAAAACTGTAGGAAAACAAGGTGGCACGGGACATTTGAGTAATCATTTAATGTCATGTTGTAAAAATGAATTTTTGCAGGCTAAAGCTGTAGCCGAAGCTAAAAAGAATGGTACCACCCTTCCTGAAAATGTAGGAGTAGAGGGCTCTAATATGGTCCAAACACAATTAAATCATTCTAATGTTTTTGGCTCTAGTATACAATAGTCATATTGTAGAGAAAAAGATCTTGAAGAATTAGCTAAAATGATTGTTGTTATGGGTTTGCCATTTAGTTTTGCCGAAAATCCTGGTTTTATTCATTATATATATTCAAATTCTGTATAATTCACATTTTAAAGGTTTTACTAGAAATTCAATTAAAAAGGCTATCTTTGATTATCAAGCTCAACATTTTCAATATCTTTGTAGTTTATTTTATTATAATAATTGTAAAATAGCTATTACTTCTGATATGGACCGTAGTGTAAATGGTAATGATTATTTCACTATTACTGCACATTGGATTGATGAAAAATGGACACTGCAAAAAAGAATTTTAGGTTATGAATGTTGTGAAATGCATAAACCGATAGTTATATAGCTCAAACAATTATAGATGTTTTACAAAACTATGGAATTTGTGATAAAATAAGTAATGTCACCTTAGATAATGCTTCTAATAATAGAACTGCTGTTGAAATATTAAAACCGTCTCTTTGCCCTATTTATATTGATGGTTTTCATATTAGGTGTGCTGCACACATATATAATTTGATTGTTAGAGATGGTATAGCAATGTATAATGATGGTTGCATAAAAGTTGAAACTGCATGTCATTTTATTTTTAAATGTCAAGTTAAGTCTAGACGCAGAGATTTTGAAAATCATTGTCGTGAATTTAATCTTCCACCTAGAAAAATTCCTAAATTAGTGTGTACTAGATGGAATTCTTTATATGAAATGCTTGAAGTTGCTTATGAATATAGGAAACCTTTACAAATGGTTTGGAATGCTCATAATTCAAATATGACATATTGACTTGATGATAATGATTGGAATGACATAAAAGAACTTATAGAATTCTTAAAAGTTTTTTATTTAACTACAAAAAAAAATATCTGCACTTTATTATCTAACTATTTGCTCTGTTTTACCTAATATTTGTGCTATTTCTAGTAAATTTTATAAATTCAAAAATAAACCAAGATTTGAAGAATCTGTTAACAAAATGATTGAAAATTTTTTAAAATATTTTATTCCTATTCCTCAAATTTATTTAACCACTTGTTTGTTAAACCCACATTACAAAGATGAAGGTGCATCATGAATGGTTGATAAAATATATTTTAATTTGGGTATTGAAGTGAAGATGATGAAACACCTAGTTGTCAAGATGTTAAAGATAGTATAAAAATTGAAGCTAGAAAATTGTATGACTTGTATAATTCTAACATAATGAATGTAGTACGTAATGAAGAGCCCAAAGTTCTAGGAGTAGATATAATAATGAAGATGATATTGATGATATGATAGATTGTTATCTTGAACTTTCTCATAATGATAGAAATGATTTTGATGCATATATTAATCAAAATACAGAACCTACTACTGTTGATCTTCTAGAATGGTGGAGCAATCGCGGCCAGGAATTTCCAAAACTTCAACTGGTTGCTCGAGATGTGTTAGCTATTCAAGCATCTTCAGTAGCTTCGGAAGACACTTTTAGTGTAGCAAGATATCAAATTGGAGAGCATAGATATTCATTAGCAGCAGATAGCTTGGAGATATCAGTACTATTTAGAGATTGGATTAATGGCGAGAGAAGGAGTTATGGTCGTCCACCTTTACTGACCAAATTTGAAAATGACATTGATGAAATAATGCAAGATTTTAGTGACGACGGCATTGATGTAATGGAGGAACTAGCTAATCAACCAATTCCAGAGCATGTTACTAGAGAAATGTTAAAAGATTTAAAAGAAGATTTCCTTGGTAGCATGAACTATTAAATTTAAATGTCTATTAGTATGAGTATAATAATTCGAGGTCTAATTCAAACATAACCCTTCCTAGAAGGTGGCTGTGTAGATTAGATTTTTTAATACTCTACTAATATTTTTTTGTAACTCAACTTGTACTATTTAATTAATACTAATAAAAGTTCGCCTTAATTTTTTTTTATTATTGTCTTTAATTTAAAGAGTGAAATTTAAACTTTTATAGTTTTAAAGTTTGAATTTAAATTTTCAAACTTTTAAAGAGTGAAATTTAAACTTTTATAGTTTTAAAGTTTGAATTTAAATTTTCAAACTTTTAAAGGATGAAATTTGAACTTTTATAGTTTTAAAGTTTGAATTTAAATTTTCAAACTTTTAAAGGGTGAAATTTAAAATTTTATAGTTTTAAATTTTGAATTTAAATTTTCAAACTTTTAAAGGGTGAAATTTAAACTTTTATAGTTTTAAAGTTTGAATTTAAATTTTCAAACTTTTAAACTTTTAAATGGTGAAATTCAAACTTTTATAGCATTAAAGTTTGAAAGTTTGACTTTAAAACTATAAAAGTTTTAATATTATTTGAGTAATGTTCCTAATTTTTTAAATTTTAATATATTTTTTTAATTCTATCCGTTAGGACCCGGTTTCCGGTCCGGTCCGTTACCGGTCCAGGACGGGTATACTTAATTATTTCCGGAATTACCGATTCCGATCCGTCCCTGTTCCGGTACGGTTCCGGCCCGTGGTGCCCAGTTCCGGTCCGTCCCGGTCCGGTAGTGTCGTTACCGGTCCCGTTGCCATACTTACCTAGACCTCATCTTGCTCAAATTTTGTCTGAGACTAGCCCAACCCGAAATTTTCAAGTCACTATTCCAAAAATTTTCTTCCCCAATTATTTTTCACCGAGGGTTTATCCATAACGATCGAAAGGGTTGTCACAATAGATATCAATTTACCTATTGCTCATCCCCAAGCAATCAAACAAGAAATCTTGGCTGGGCTAAGTCAAGAAGAAAGTAGTACCTGAATTCTCAAACAAGTGAGTACTTACCCTGCATGTCCCTCTCAATTTCCAAGTAGCTTCCTCAACTGAAAGATTCTTGGAATTGAACCTTCACTGATTTGATCTCCTTTTCCCTCAACTTCCAGACATTCCGATAAAGAATAACAATTTGTTCTTCTTCATACGACAACTTCTTGTCGAGTCCCACTTGATAATTTAATCTCCATCCCTATGGTACTTCTTTAGCATGGACACATGAAATACTGAATGAACTTCAGATAAGTTGGGTGGCAACGCTAACCTATAAGCCACTAGCCCCACATTTTCAAGAATCTCAAACAAACCAATGTAACGAGGGCAAAGCTTACCTTTTTTTTCAAACCTCATAACTCCTTTCATTGGTGACACTTTCTACAAAACATGTTCACCAACTTGAAATGCCATATCCCTTATGTTACGGTCTGCATACTCCTTTTATTTGTTTTGAGCTACCAACAGTTTGATTTAGATGCTTCTTACAGTTTCATAAGGTTACCTCATCAAATCAACACCTAAAGGCTTCACATCACCGGCCTCAAACTACCCTATGAGCGATCTACATCCTCTCCTACAAAGTGCCTCGAATGGTGTCATATCTATGCTGGAGTGATAACTATTGTTCTAAAAGAAATCACACAATAGTAAGAATTGATCCCAATGACCTCTAAGGTCAATCACACATGCTCTCAACATGTCATCTAGAACCTAAATATTCCTCTCCGTTTGATCATCTGTCTGAGGATGAAATGCTATGCTAATATTGAGTTGAGTGTTCAACGCTTCATGTAACTTACCCTAGAACTTAGAAGTAAATTGAGTGCCTTTATATGAGATGATAGAAATGGGCACCTCATGCTGCCTTACTTTCACCTTGACATAGATCTTTGCCAACTACTGTGAGTTATAATCCACCTTAACCGAAATGAAAATGGACTAATATAGTCAACCTATCAACAATAATCCCGATGGAATCATATATTCTCAAGGTCTTAGGGAGACCCACCATGAAGTCTTGACTATCCTTTCTCACTTCCATTCAGTAATCCTACAAAATGAGTGCATTTGACGTGATTTTCTTCATATTTTGCAGGATATTGAGATATAGAATTGTTTGGAAAGATAAAAGAAGAAATCAAGGCAAAATGGGAATTGAAATAAAAAGTTACAACTAACAGCAGAATTGTGCATCATGACTGTGTGGTCAACAGGTCAAGATCGTAGTCAACAAAAAAATAATTAATCACGATCGCGAGGTAAAATGTCGCCACCGTGGAAGTCTGATCAATGCTGACCTCGCGAACGTGGTCAACACTTTTCGAACACGAAGAGTAAAAGTGTCAGGCATTTTAATGCATAGCTGAAAATGCACGTTTTGACTCTAAATTGCATAATACACTCATGCACAAACATTATGAAGATAATCCATATTCTTATCTTGGATATATCTTTGAAGTTTGGCATATCTTTGAGAGCAAGTTTCCTCAACAAAAACCATTAAAGTGAAGATTGAGAGCTTCAATTGTGATGATTCTTAATCCTTTCTTCAACTCTATGATTTGTAATGAATATTTCTATATGTTTAATTGTTGATTTGGATTTTGTGTTAGTCAAAAACAGTATTTGAGTTATAAATTTCTTTCTATCTTGTGTTTTTGTAATTAGATAAATATTATCTTATATATGAAATGGGTGTTTGATTATCTAGTCAATCTCATGCTTTAATTTTTTTTCCTAAGAAATTGATGACTTGACTACTTACTTTGAGTTAGCTTGAAAGAGTTGATTGAGATTGGGAAAGATTGATTGGTGCTTATTAGAGGTGTAATTTACTCATCTAATAAATTTAAGCTAGAAATAGCAGTGAAATTCTTGCATTGCCTAAAATTGAATTGTCTTAGTTGATACTTAGCTAGATTTGAAAGATCTATATGAGAAATATTTTCCTACTATTGAAATATATAGGTGGATAATTGAGATTCCAAGACATGTTTATTTTGACCTATGATTAATTGAGATGGTATGAGACTAATGTGTAATGGATCGTATAAGTGTTTGATTGACTTCCCAATCACAAATTCCCTTGGTATCCTTGCCTGAGAAGCTCTTTGATCTTGCTATCCTCTATCTCATATCTTTAATTACCGTGTTTGTGTTGTTACCGAAAACCCCCCAAACACTACTTGTATCAATTGTTTGGATTCAAATTAGTAGCTTGTAATTTTTTATTTCTTCAATTGCCTAGACATTGCTCTTTATGGGATTCGACCCTAACCTCATACGTTGAGTAATATTTTGCATATGACCGCATACTTTTCTTTTTCGAGAGTGTAGTTGAGCGTTATCACCTATTGGGCAATCTGTCATAAGTTTTTTTCAGCAAAATATACCCTATGGTTGTCATGGTTTACTTTCCTATACAAAAGACATAAAAAGAATCAAATATAACAAAAGTTGCTTAAGAACTTATAGTTATTCATAGTTAAAAGCATCAAATGTCTCGTTGAATACTGATATATTAGGAGATATGAAAAAAAAGTGAAAACAATAATTAAAAGGAAAAAAGTAAGAAAACATAAATAAGAAAAAAAAGTTCGAAAAGAACTTTACTAGAATGAGCTAAACAAAACAAATGAAATAAAAGGTGAAGAAAAGAAAGGGTCCGTTTGGGCCTTGGGTTGTGGAGGGAGGGTGAAAGGCCGCGTTGGTGGGAGGAGGGCGAGAGAAAGAGAGAAATATTTGACTTTTCAAAGTCTTTCATGAGAAAAACCTAACTTCGATAAATGTAATATTTTTAAGGTTGAATAGTTTAATTATTAAATTTTTGAATTGGTTTCTCACATAAATTTCCCTTCTATTAACTTGATTGGCTCATGATAGGACTAGTTAATGTAATTCAAAAATTAAAATTAATTTTCTTTGGTAGGAGCATTTTTCTTCGAATGGGGTCCTACGCGGCATGAATTTAAATTAATTGGGCTTTAATGTGAATATTGAACATTATATGAGAAATTAAAATTTAAAAAAAATAATTTCAAATATGTTGATACAAAGTATAACAAAATCATTAAAAAAAAAAAAAACAATTAAATTTCAGAACATAAACCTACTAAAACTTGCACCATTTTGAGTTACTTTTGGCTAAATTATAAATCATATTGTATCTATTAACTTTGAGATCTGAATTATTGAAGGCTATGTTTTTATTGTATGAAACAAAAACTTAAGAATGAAGATTGAAATGCACTCTGTCCTAAAATTAGCAATTTTTCCATACCCCAAAGGATGCCCTTTTCCTTTTTAGTGAAGTCTCCCATTTAAAGTTATTTTGATAGTTTTCCTAAATTGCGGGGATTCATATTTATGAGAACAAATTTAACTCAAGATATTTAAATTATATATTTAAATAAAATTTTAATTTTAAATTAATATAATATCTAAATCATGATTTGAAATTATGTCCAAACGAGTATTTAAAAGTGGGTTATATGAAAATCAGAGTACTGCTTTTCCTTTGTACTTTTTTTTCACTCACTCTCAGCATTATGATTTTCAATATCTACTATTAGGAAAATTTTATAGTGGATGAGGTATGCCATGTAATAGTTATATGAGAAATTTTTTTTAATAGAAAAAAGTATATTTTGTAGGTCCCATGTCTTTTCAACCTCTCCCTTTCTCTTCTCACTCCTCCACCCCACCTTCTATTTACCCCTCTCTTTAATATGAAGTACTTGATATTATTATTTTTTAATTTTAATATATTTCATTACATAAATTTAAAATAATACAATAACAAGATCAAAGAAAAAAAAATAGTACCATATTAAAATTAGCATTTCATTATTTCTTAAAATTAATATTTATTTTCCTTACCTTTTTTATAGTTCATAATACTCATTTGTCAAAAATCAAATAGAGATAAATATATTGATACTAATTTAAATTTGAAGTCAAATAATTACGTGCTTAAAAAAGTTAAACTAAGATGTGTGCACTTAACCTCATAAAAAATTAATTGTTTTAGTTTTAGGGTAAACATAAATAGTTATTTAAATTACATTAATCAATTCTTTTTTTTTCCCATTTTACTCTCTCCATCATTTTATTCGATTATTTTTTCTCAAAATTCAAGCTATAAAATGTATTTTGTTCATATGCTAACATGATAAAAATTGCAACTTATAGTATTTTTGGTTGATTTGCAACTTAGTGGGAAGGATTATTTATGAACAAACATTATAAGTTGTAGTTCTTATGTTAATATAAAAATTAAAAATATATTTAAAAATATTAATTAAATTTCACATTACTTGATTTCAAGAACAAAAAGATATCATATAAATTGACGGAAGAGTATGTATGTATTTAAGTGTTTATGAAAAAATTTCGATTTTGGGTTACATTAAGATAGTACAAAAACTTATGTAATTATTTTTCAAAATTATTGATGATCTTTCCATTATATTTTCTTGTGAATATTTGATGAATTTAAGTATATATGAAATTGTTGAAAGAGAAAAAAAAATTTATACCCCTTTCATTTTTCGTATTAGTTATTTATTTTTTCTTTTACGGATTCTTTATGAAATTATAAATAAAAACAATACTTTATTATTTTACTCCTTAAGAATTGTTTTTGCAATTTTACAAATTTTGTTTATATTTTTAAGAATAATTAATTATTAGTGTAATGAAAATAAAAATAAAAATATAAATTTAATTTGTTAATTGACACATAATTTTTAATAATTATTTTTAGTAATGTAAATAATCAATACATGAAAGAAAAATAATATCAAATGTTAAAAGTACGATGAATCAGACTAAATTTCACATTTTTTATAAATAAAATTATTTTTAAAAAGAAGAAGAAGAAGAGATGTTGAAAGATTGAAGATTTCAATTAAAAAGAAAAAGTTAAAATGGAAGAGAGAGAAATGGATTTGGCCCATTCTTTTGAAAATGAGACCCAATAATCCACTTGGCAAATTCAAAAAAGAACCCCATATAACTTGTGTCTGCCACATCATATTTATCCCTTATCCATTATAAAAATTTTCCTCCAATTAGTGAGCTATAATCATTCCCCACCCACCACCCACCAAAAGAAGAAAAAAAAAAGTTTCTATTTTTGCATGATTTTAGGAAATAATTGAAGAAGAAATAGGTATTGATAGGCTGTGCAGTGGCCAAGTGACAAAAAAAGCCGAAACCAAAAGCCCATCAGGTGTAACAAGTCATCTACACTTGCCATTCAAAAACCGCGGTTACGATTGAAATTCCTCCATTCTCTTTTTAAAAAATCTCAAATTTTAAGTATTCATAATGAAAAATCAACTTTACATAATATATATTAATTTATTTATCTTTAATTTAAATTAATCAAATCAATAAATATCGTATACTAGCGAAAAAAAGGTTGTCTAGCCTTAGGGACATCCCTTTCAAACCCCACAATTAAGTGTGAGCTGGGCCAGGCTGTGTGTTATCAATTGCACCATCAATGAAAGAGACATCTCAATAACATTCCTCATGGACATTGTTTTATCATTAATTTTATTGTTTTTGTGTCGGCACTATAATGTTTAACCTTAAAAACATTCCAAATTGAAAACATTTTATCCTTTTTTTAAGTCTAATTAAACACTAATATCCCCAAGATTAGCTATTCTAATTTTGTTATTTCTTCATAAAGATAATGCCCACTTTGGCTAATCAATCAAAGTACTAGAAAAAGTTGATTAATTTGGATTATTTGTTAAAATAAGGAGACAATATACTCAACTTGTTTCTAAACAACTTTATATTATATATATGTGAACACTTATCCAAAAACAGCTTACGTTGATCTATCTGAATTATAGTATTAAACTAATATAGACCTCAACTAACAAGGTTTAGACCTTACAAATTTCACAAAAATGAAACCAAAAGATAACTTAAACTCTTAAAGTGCTTGAGTGATACTAAACTCTTTGTGGTAAAGACTAATAATAATACTATGTTAAACTTGTCTATTTTAGCTTTATAACAAAGTAAAAATGAAAAGAAAATTGAATGTGGGCAGGCCACGTTAAATTTTTTGTTGGGTTTGATATCGTAATTATAAATTGTGTGGATTAGAGTATTGATATGAAAATTTGAAAATTGTTAAATGTGAAACAACTGCTTTGTTTATATTTTTTAGTTTCTTTTCATATCCGCATTAGAGTCCGTCTGTTTCGAATATGTGCAGTGTACGCAGTGGCGTAACCAGAAATTTCACGAAAGGTGTCTAAAAATTGTACACGAGTACATTTTTCTTTTGGATGAATGAGTGCACTAGAAATTTTAAAATTAAACAGCGTAAACATACATGAAAAAATTTGAATTTTTTTTTTTGGAAAAAAGTGGGTGAATAAAAAGGCTTAATGCTCCTGCTAGCAAGATTTGAACTCACAAATGCTTAAAGGCTTGGCTCTTTCAAGGCAACTTAAATCATTAGGTTACAACACCTTGTTTTGTTAAGTGTGTCCAGAATACGTTATTTAATCACTTTGTATATTATTTTACTTGTATATACAATATAATTTTCCGACGAAGGGTGTCCAATTGGACACCCTAAAGACTATGTCGCTACGCCCCTGAGTATAGGATATCATTCAAGGGAAAGCGCTCCTATTAAGAATTTTTCATACCTAAAGCTCGAAGTCAAACCCGAATTTGCTTTTATCATATGCATGCAAATAGACTAGAAGACATATTTATAAGTTTATTGGGAATAATGGTTATGATGCAAAGAAAAAGCAAATTTATTTTGTGTAGTTGGGTGGGTCAAATTGAAAAGTTTCGAAGTTTCACGTGGGTTCACAGTTCACACTCAATAATAGAATTCATTTTTGCCACTATCGTGGGCGGTCAATTAAATTGATAAAAAGTCTGTCCTTTTTTGGGTAAATGATAACTATGTTATCTTTGTCTTATTTAATTGCCTTCTATTAATAACAACGTGACTAATGTTTTTTTTCTTCTCTCATATTTGCTTTTTTCCTATATAGACTATAACATTTTATGGTAAATAGGTGGGGCTTAGGGCATTTGTTTGTGACCAAGAAAAATTAAACTCACACACAAACATTAGTTCAATATGTATTCTGTTAAAATGCTAAAGTTATTAGTCGAAGACGGCCAAATTTTGGCCTCTCAAACTTTTGGTCCTTTCCATGCTCTTGTAGTTTGCAAATCGTTTCATATTTATCTTTATCATTGATAATTTAGCATAAAATGAGTGAATTCTACGGATTTAAATTCTTCAAAAAGGAAAAAGTTTAAATTTACCATGAATATCATTTTAAATTACTATCAGATTGGAACTTCATTTAAAAATGAAGGACAAAAACAAGACTTTTCCTAACAAGGTAAAATTAGGCCAGAAGTCTAATGCTAGCATAATTTCTCAATTTCGTGTATATATATATATATATATATTGACCCTTTCTCGAAAAGAATATAATTTATTATAACTTATTAATACATAAAAAGTGTTGTTATATTACCGACATGAAAAAGAAAAATATAAATTTTCAAAGTTGGAGTTAGAATTGAAGTTGTATTTAGTCGTACTTTTTGCAATGAATATGTAGAATTTGAATGTATTTTTTTTAAACATGGTCTATATCCCATATTTAAAAAAACTAGCAAAATCATTCAACTTAACTAATTTATCTAAAATGTACAATTAATTTGCCCTAAAAGTGTAATATCTCAATATAGATATTCATATACATCGTAGATATATTAGATTTCATATACGATGTACTACATACTATTACAAATATTTTTCACTTTATTTGAAATTTTTGAAGATGAATTTGAAGTTTTAATTTTTTGGTTATATTTCTTGCAAATAATATTTGGTTGTTTGTAGAAATTTGTAGGTCTCTTCTCCAAAACTCTATACATGCCTAGAATATTCTAGAGACCTTCTATGCAATTTTATAATCTTCCAGAAGAAATTTCCATATTTCTCTAGAATCATCAACAACGATTAGTTTTTTTTCCTATGTAATATTTCCACATGAGCAACTTTGTGCTATGTGGCACTTACATGGCGCCGATGTCATGGTGGATCATCACACTCTCTCCCACTTAGTGTTGCGACGACCACGACGCATTGCTGCTGCATAAACTTTCAAATCTTATTTTTGAATATTCACAAGTCCTCATATCATTTTCGTGTAGCTTCTTCCGACGATTTCTCCTCCAATGGACGTGGAATAGACAATGGATTTTTTTGTCTCTCTCAAAATTCCTAGTGATTTTCAAGAACATCGGTCTCTCCTTCTTGAGCCCCTTCACAAGCTATATTGCCGAAAGTTGTACTTGATTCTATTTGTGTGGTATAGTTATTGTAGGCACCATGCAAGCCCCTTCTTGTTCCATGACCCGGAAACAATGAAAGTAGGGGTCGATCAAGGCATGACATTGTGTGAAGAAGTCTTGCCCCAAAATAATATTAAAGATATTAATCTTTGTAATGGTAAAGTTTGTCGTACCTTTTCAGTAGCCCAATTTCACATCAACACCGTTAGCAACACCATGAGCATTTTGAGGATCGACATTCACGGTCTTGACGCGAGAGTTAGTTGGAGCATGCTTCAACTCTAGTCTCTTTGTTGCAGCCTCGGTCATAAAATTATGAGTTGCTCCAGTGTCAATCAATGCATAAGTAGGCTTATTGTTAATGATCAGTTCCACGTACTAAATTTTATTCTCGCTAACTTGGCTAGCTGACATTTTAATAGCTCAACATAGTCCAATCACTCCTAAGTGAGTTGTGATTGAACTCTCTTCTTGCTCCGTCTGTTTATGCACCATAGCGCTATGACTCTGTAAGTCAAGGATATCCATAAAACTATTTGTCCCTCTGCATATGTAACATCCCTTCCTCTTGGACTGTGATTTCTTTTTCGTGTAGCTCTAATGACCAATTGACTTCTTGTTATTGAACTTCTTGATATCTTAAGTCTTGTAGTGTTGTTGATGTACTTTTTTGCTTTTACCACAGTCTTCTCCACGGTTAGAAATGGCATCATTTGACTTATTGCCTCCATGTCATACTATTCATTACTAAATTTTATCAAAGACTCGACTTTCTTTATGACTTGGTCTACATCAATGACTTATCGTCGCTACAATTCCTGCTTAGCCCAATTCTGCAATCCATCTATAAAGTGGAACAACAAGTCATTGTTGGTGAGATTGGAGATTTGAAGCGTAAGGGTTATGAACTCCTTGACATAGTTCGGTATGTTTCTTGTGTGCTTCAACTCTTTAAATTTTTTCTTGCCTCGTATAAGACATTATTTGGGAAGAACTGTCACTTAAACTTGGTCTTAAATTGATCACACTACTTGTGCATATGCCTCTCTTAGCATCATCCGATTTTTGTCTCCATCATATCATGTTAGTCTCTGACAAGTACATCACTATCTTGTTGATCTTGGCCTTATCGTCCCTTACATTTCTATATCGAAAATATTTTTTCAAGTGTCAAAGAAAGTTCTCTTTTTCATGTGCATCACAAACCCCTTTGAACACGAATGGCTTGAGAACCTTGATCTTTGCCTTCCTCGCAATGATAATATTTCTCGAGGTCTCAGTCATACCAGTGTTGACCTGCTCTTTGAATGCCTCTATCTTTTCTTTTATAACATCAATAATGCTCAATGCTTCAATGAGTCTGCACTCTAAGGTAGGGAAGGTCTGTCTTGTCTCTATCTTAGTTTGCGTACGTCCATCCAAGTCATTTCGGATGCTCTCGATCTCTTGAACAACAGTTAAACGAATAATTCAAAATTCATATTTAAAATTTACGGAAAAGATCTTTTATGAAAGAGAGGACTAATTCTCAAAATGATCTAACGGGTCATTACAGTATCAACTGGTGTAATTGTCTGGATTTGCTACGTATACCCTCTATTTTTTATTTTTGAATTTGTATATTGCTATATAAGTCGTGATACATTAGTGATTACAAATTGATACATTACTAGTTTGACATATATGTAATGTGTTTTTAGATCTTTGATTTTGTGTGCTGATAATATAAAGTATCAGATACATTTGAATTTATCTTTTTATTTTTTATTTGTGCTTTAATAAGTATTTTTTGATTTTTGAATTTCTATATGGATATATAAGTCATGATACATTACTGGTTACAACTTGATACATTACTAGTTTGATGTATATGTAATGAATTTTATAGTTGTGATTCAGTGTGTTATTACTATAACGTATCAAATACATGTGATTTTTTTTTTTTTAATGTATCAGTGTGGAAGAGAATATATTGTCTTAATGCATCTATTATTCACTTTAGCATGTCTATTAAATTGTTTTTGTTTTGGAAGAAATTGTCTTGCCACCTAGGTACAAGGCCTGACAACCAAGAAAAAGAATGAAAAAAAATCTAGATGAAAAGATAAGCAGAAGCACAAACACATAAGTCCTACATGACATAATATATGTAGGACACCACGTAGAATGCAAATTGACATGTAGGATGTATGTGTCTATTTATTCAATTTTATATAACTTTAAGTATCTACTTTTACATACCCAAAATTAGAGGGCATAAATGTGAGCTAAGACAAAGTTAAAAGGCATATTTAGATATTATGCCTATTATAAATTATTAAAAAATTAAGAAAAATTGTTATAATAAAGCTAATAGAGGAATTTATTTGTCATCTGACTTTCAAATTTCAGTTCGAAATAGCAAAGAAATCAGATTGAGTGTGCCTCATGAGCTGATTTGTTAAAGATTCATGAGGTAATTTGATTGTGAAAACAAAAAATTGTAAAAAAGTAAGTTAAAAATTCACATTTTATTTGAAAGTATCGTATCTATTAAAATTTTCCTGAAAAAGTCTTTCAAATTAATCTGCAAAAAAATAGAAATTGTGAAAGCTATAATTAATGAAGAGTTCAAATGACCCCGTTTTTTGTACTACTCATTTTAAAGTTACGTGTAAAATATATATATATAAAAAAAACTTGCGGGGCCCAATTTATGCAAAATAACTATGAAAAATAAGGGCTTCACAATGGCAATTTGGTCAAAAGACATATGGTAAGCTTCAGAAAGGTCCACTCAAGTCCAATCATATCACTTTTTATTTAATAGAAATTTATGAAAATAGGTCAGTGTGACGAAGCATACATGTTGACGATAAGGTGGTTGGTTATTATCATTTCTTAGAAAGTAAAAAACTGATTTTTTTTCTCTTAATAGAGTATATTCTAAATTATAATTAAAATTCATTTACAATATCAATAAATAATCATTTAGGATTTTGTTATGAAATATACCTCTACAGTTATTATTGACTATTATTTTCACTTGTATAAATAGACTAGAAATGCAAACCCGTGCTTTGTACGGGACCAATCATCATTATTTGGAAATTAGTAATATTTATTTGTGGTACTTTTAATTTTTTAAATTCAATAATATTTTTTTTCTAATAATAATATGATATTAACGATTCAACATTAATATTCGAAATAAAAGGTAATTTATAGATAAAAAGATGGACAAATAAATAAAAAATTTAAGTTTATTTTTACGACACTTAATTAAATAGTACTTATTTAATATGTTTTTATAGTAAAAATTCATTTAAGTAGACAAAGTTTTCTTATACTAATCATCATTATTTGGAAATTCGTAATGTTTATTTGTGGTCTTTTTAATTTTTAAATTGGGAAAATGCATAAGTACACTCCCAACCTATGCCCGAAATCTCAGAGACACACTTATACTATATTAAGGTCCTATTACCCCTGCCACGCCTCAAATCCCATTAAGACGGACATGCACCTGATGCCCTAAAGGCCCGAGAGAACCAACATGTAACCTGTGCTTACTATGCTTATAACTATGACAATCTTGTGACAACTTCACATAGGATGCAGCGATACGAACCAATATAAGTAGACCCCAAACTTATATACAAGACTTGGCCCTTGAGGCCACTACTTGTTAAGACACAACTGAACCATATACATAAGTCTACAAAACCTCTAAAAGATAGAAAACCTTAGAGTAGGTCGGGACAGACCCCGTCTTACCCTTAACTACGATACAATACCAAAATAAATCTACCAAGGACTCAGTAAAGCTCCGAATCAACCTGGAGCTCACCAAAAGTAGCTGAGTGTCGTGTGCTCCTATTGAGGAGGTCTACTAGCTGGAGCACCTGTGCCTGCAACATGAAATGCAGCGTCCCCCGCAAGGGACGTCAGTACGAAAAAATGTACTAAATATGTAAGGCAATAACATATATAAGTAAGAGTTCGAATGAAACCATGTATCAATATATGTGTGCATAAATCAGAACAGAAGACCACTTTTGTTAACTCTTGTGGGATCATGTATGTTACATTCTTGTCTTTACCTTTCTGTGTGTTATGATCTTTATAAGGCATGTGATACGAATGACCAGCTGATCAGTGGTAGAAGAGGATGATCCATGCTAGGCATTTTAACCGCTGGGATGCTGTCTTCATAATTATACAAATGGGTATCGGCCCATGCTAGGCTTTTGCCCCTGAGCTGCCACCCTTCTTTACCAATTGGGATCGGCCCATGCTAGGCTTTCTCCCCTGAGCTGCCACCCTTCTATACCAATTGGGATCGACCCATGCTAGGCATTTGCCCCTAGGTTGCCACCTAGATTCTTTAATCTTTGAGATTGTTGTTTTGGTGGTTATAATCATTTTTTATATTTGGAACTACGGACCAGTAGTAGAAGACATGAAAATAATACTTCAAGGCAGTAACAATGACATAAGGAGCTATATAACATCAATGCATTACTTGTGAGCTTAAATGACACACTTGACTTTAACTGACGAAGAGGAGGATTCACCAAACTTGCTTTTGCAAATACCATTTCTATACCAGCACATAGGAGGATAATTACACAAGTATAGAGTAGTGAACATATAATGAAGTAATTCTACACACTAAGGAGAGGGAGAAATATTGCAAGCTATTTGGAGATCATGCACTGCCACTATGTTTCCTTTACTAGGAATAGAACTTAGGAAATTCACTTATTGATATTAGTCGCAAGTATAAGATTTCATGCCGAAGAATATTGAATTGAATAGCCTTACATACATTATCTTTTGACCAGTACAACTATCACGATTCAGCCTCCCCTTTTAGGTTTTAATCTACAATATAAGCCATGATAAACTAAAATTAGCAGCTATCACACCGTGAGCCTAGTAAAACAGTAGCTAAATTTGACGTATAATGAGCCCATACAGCCCTTAAAATAACTTGTATCACCACACCCTCCTTCTCTGCCTAATACACACATTAAATATTCTTTTCCAAGATTACCCAATCTACACCAACAACAATACACATAAAACAGCCTCAAATATTCTTTATCATATAAGCAATTATTGAACTCACCATCCCCTTGAGTTCTGTATGACAGCACACTCATAATTCCTCACTCAAACTCATACATAAGGATGAAGAAAATGGAGCAGTCACCTTACCTCAATTTCTGTAATTTCTCCTTATAACTTGAATTCCTGTAGAACTTCAACTTCCCTTCACACTTAAGTATCTTAACTTCATACTTAAGTATCTTAATAATTAAGAAAAGTGAGCAGTAGCTTGTGGGAACTTCTGCCTTGTACTTATAATTAAGCATGAATAACATGTTTTCTAGTCTTCCATGTGAGAATTAAGCTAAATCCATAAGTGTTTCTCTTACCTTGCTTTGCAGATATGTGGGTTTCTTCAGGAACCTTAGAAGGAGTTTTTAGGCTGCTCTTGAGAGAAAAGAGATAGATAACTGAAGTAAATTGTGAATTTTGTTTGTTAAAATGAGTGAAAAGATCAGCTCATATTGGATATATATAGAGCCTTCTTGACCATAAAAATAATACTCTAGAACCTCTCTTTTTTGGTCTATTTTTAGCCACTAATTGGTCAAGTAGGTGATGTACCTTCTTATGTACATCAAGCAACTAAAAAGGTCAAACTAGGTGATGCACCTACTTGCTTTCACTTAGGCTTACATATATTGGGCCTTGGCAGATTTGACTGTTAGGCTTTAATTTCATTTTCTTTTTATTTAACTTAGTTTGAGCCTCAAGTGAGTCCATTAGCATAGGCCCAAATCTGATCCATAAACATTGGCCTTTTTAACTAGATCAATATAGCTCAAGTAGGTGATGCACCTACTTGGTCCTTTGGACTGGTCAATATGTTAAAGTAGGTGATGCACCTACTTGTCACCTACTAGCTTAGTTAATTGAAGAAAACAACTCACTTATTTTATTTCATTTTCTAAATATTAATCCCTTTTGCTTTAACTTAGCACTTAACTTTCAACTCTAATCTCAATTACCACCTTACTGTCTCAAGTTTTAATACTCCCGTTGGAGTTAACTTGCAGTACACATGTTGTGCAAGACATCACATGACCTTCCGAGCTAGTTTAAACCAACGCTAATCATATAAGAAACATGGTCCCTCACCTATTTATAAGGCTATGTCAAATATCACAAGAATAGAATAAGCATATGCATAATACGGTCTGTTACATCCTTCCCCCCCTTAAAACATTCATCCTGGAATGTTAGCATGGTTATCCAGCCCAAACAAGTTCAAGTTCAAGTTAGTAATACTATTAAACACATTGAACATATAGACTTATACTTACTTATCAACGCCTCAACTCAACATTTTCATCTTTCTCATCGGTCTGGAAGAGATAATGATACTTCAATTTCATTGTTTCTTCCACTTCCCTTGTAACTTCTTCTACTTGTTGGTTCCTCCATAATACTTTTACAGAAGCTACTTATTTTTTTTTTTTTTTTTAACTTGTCGATCTAGAATAGCAATGGGTACTTCTTCATAAGTGAGATCTCTCGTAACCTGTACATCTTCAGTAGGAGTAATACAAGATGGGTCACCTACGCATTTTCGAAGCATTAAGACATGAAACACTGGATGAACGGTTGAAAGCTCTTGAGGTAGCTCTAACTCATACACAACTTGGCCAATTCTTCGGATAATCTTATATGGCCCTATATAGCGTGGACTCAACTTTCCCTTTTTACCAAACCTCATTAGCCCTTTCATTGGTGACACCTTCAAGAACAACCAATCCCCTATAGAAAATTCTAGCCCTCTCCTTCTAACATCCGTATATGATTTATGTCGACTTTGAGCTGTTTCTAGCCGCTGCTGTATCACTTTGACTTTTTCCATAGCTTGATGAGCAAGATTTGGCCCAAATAAGGTAGTTTCATCTATTTCAAACTAGCCAATTGGGAATCTACATTTTCTACCATATAAAGCTTCATAAGGTGCCATTTTAATACTTAAATGGTAGCTATTTTGTATGCAAACTCAATCAACAGCAAATGATCATCTCAATTACCTTTGAAGTCCAATATACAAGCTCGGAACCTCAAGTGTTTGAATTGGACATTTTGCCTGACCGTCTGTTTGAGGGTGAAAGGTAGTACTTAAATTCACTCGTGTTCCCAAACTCTTCTGAAATGACTTCCAAAAATTTGCAGTGAATTGAGCTCCTCTATCAGATATTATATAGATTGGCACTCCATGTAGTCGAACTATCTCTTTAATATACAACCTTGCATACTCTTCAACTGTATAAGTAGTCTTCACGGGCAAGAAGTGCGCTGCTTTGGTGAGTCTGTCAACTATTACCAATATGGAGTCAAACTTCCGAAATGAGGGAGGCAAACTAGTGACAAAATCCATGTTGATCATGTCCCACTTCCAAATTGGAAGTTCTATACTATGTATATAACCTCCGGGATTTTGGTGCTCTACTTTTACTTGTTAACAATTTGGACATTGAGCCACAAATTCCACAATGTTATTTCTTCATGTCCCCCCACTAATACATTTTTTTCAAGTCATGATACATTTTAGTTGACCCCGAATGGACATAATATCTCGAAAGATGTGCTTCCACCATAATCCTCTTTCTTAATTCATCTACGTTAGGTACACACAATCTGTTTTGACACCGAAGTGCTCCCTCTTGCGTAAGCTCAAATGCCTTTGTCATACCCTGTTGTACATTCTCCTTAAGCTGTAATAGAATAGGATCAGTGTACTGCTTCTCTTTCACTTCCACTACTAATGAGGATTCTGCCGCATTTTGCACAATAACCATTTCGTCTGGAGATTCAAGAAGGCGAACCCCCAAGCTAACTAGTTGGTATAGATCTTTAGTTATCTTTTGTCTTCCCGTGAACTGCCCACAAGTGCTTGCAATCGTCTTTCAAATTAAAGCATTAGCTACCACATTTGCTTTCCCAGGATGATACAAAATATCCTTGTCATAATCTTTTAATAACTCAAGCCACCTTCGCTGCCTTAAATTCTGGTCTTTTTGCTTAAAGATATATTGCAAACTCTTGTGATCAGTATATATGTCAACATGAACTTCATACAAATAGTAGCGTCATATCTTCAAAGCAAACACCACTGCTACTAGCTCTAGATCATGGGTTGGATAATTTTTCTCATGTGGCCATAACTGCCTTGATGCATAAGCTATTACTTTACCATGCTGCATCAGTACACATCCTAGGCCCACTCTCAAAGCATCACAATACACTGCATACCCTTCCGTTCCTTCTGGAAATACCAATACAGATGTAAAAGTTAATTTATTCTTCAGCTCTTGGAAGCTTTTTTCACATGCATCACTCCATTGAAACTTGGTTGCTTTATGTGTTAGTATTGTTAAGGGTGCAGCAATGAAAGAGAATCCTTTAATGAACCTTCTGTAATAACCTGCCAATCTAACCTTTATTCCTTCGTCAGATACAATATGACCTACAAATGCCACAAATTTCAACCAGAACTCACATTTAGAGAACTTCTCATACAACTTACGATCACGAAGAATTTGTAAAACCTACCGTAAGTGATTAGCATGGTCCTCTTCCGATCTAAAATACACTAATATGTCATCTATGAATACTATCACGAACACATCTAGAAATGGCTTGAACACCCTATTCATTAAATCCATAAAAGCTGCTGGTGCATTTGTTAGCCCGAATGACATGACTAAAAACTCAAAAAGACCATACCGTGTCCGCAAAGTTGTCATGGGAATATCTTTGTCTTTGACCCTTACTTGGTGATACCCCGACCTCAAGTCGATCTTTGAAAAACACTTAGAACCTTGTAACTGATCAAACAAATCATCAATTCTAGGAAGGAGATATTTTTTCATAATTGTTAGTTTATTCAACTGTCAGTAATCAATGTAAATTCTCAACGAGCCATCTTTCTTACGTACAAACAAAACTAGTGCTCCCCATGAGGACATACTAGGCCTTATGAATGCCTTTTATAACAAGTTTTTTAATTGCTCCTTCAACTCCCGTAATTCCGCCGGAGCCATTCTATATGGAGGGATGGATATAGGTTGAGTATCTGCAATCACATCAATACCAAACTCTACTTCTCTTTCTGGAGGCAAACCCAGAAGATCTTCAGGAAATACATCGGGAAATTCATTTACCACTGGAATGGATTGAAGGGTTGGTGACTCTACATCTATGTTTTTCACCCTCACTAGATGACATATGTATCCTTTGGATATCATTTTCTTTGCCTTAAGGTACGAAATAAACTTACCTCTTGGTGCCCCAATATTACCTTTCCATTCAAGGACTGCCTTTTTTGGAAAATGGAAACGCACCATCTTAGTTCGGCAATCTACTATGGCATAACAAGAAGCTAACCAATCCATACCCATTATAACATCAAAATCTACCATTTCTAGCTCAACAAGGTCAGCCAATGTATCACGATCACAAACAGTTACAATGCAATTACGATAAACCCTTCTAGCTATAATAGACTTACCAATCGGTGTAGATACTTCAAATGGCTTCACTAATAATTCTGGAGTTCTTCTGAACTTTCCAACAATAAATGGAGTAACATATGACAATGTAGACCCCGAATCAATTAGTTCATATACAATATGTGAAAAGATGGACAATGTACCAATAACCACCTCTGGTGAAGCTTCCAAATTTTATCAATCCCCTAGACCATATGTGTGATTCTGAACTCCGCTAGAACTAGTTTCTCCCCTAGCTTCTCTACCATGGCCTGTAGGCATTTGTAGTCCCCTACCTAAAGAAGGTGCTAATGATGATGATGCAGCAACTGATCTAGTAGGTTGTGCCACACCATCCACACCCTTATGAGGGCAATTTCTCATCATATGACCTTGTGTACCACACCAAAAATAAATATTTGTCCCAAACCGACATGCACCTAAATAATTTCTTCCACATTGTTTACAAAACTGTCGAGGAGGTCTTGATTGGCTCATACTTCCCTACTCTTGGTACCACGCTGTTCGTGAACCTTGGCTTTCACCTCTTTGCCCAAACTGATTGCCCCTAAACTCTTGAAACCGAGGTGGGGCACTAGATGTAGAGTAGGAATATGATGACATAGGCAATCTATTAAAGAACCGAGGCCTAAACTCACCTTGGGATGGTGTAAATTGCCCTATGGATTTGGCCCTCTTAGAATGCCCTGTTTCTGACTCTTTTGTCCTTCTTCTTTGCCTTTGATCCTCCAACTTTTGCACAAAAGTTTGCATCCTTGCTATATCTATATCTTTATTCAACGAAGAAATAGTACAATCTCTAACCAAATATGAATCTAATTGATGAACTCTATCCTCCATAGTAGCTACTACATTAGGAGTATACATGGACAAGAAATTAAATTTGAGACTGTACTCTCTCACGCTCATACTTCCTTGGTGAAGATTTAAGAACTGATCCGTACGGGCCTCTTGGATCTCCAATGGCAGGTAATGGTCAAGGAATGCCTTTTTGAACTCTTTCCATGTAGCTAAAGGTGCATCTGTTCCCCTAGATTGCTCCCAAGCTTCATACCACAATATAGCCACACCTTTTAATCTATATACTGCTGGCTCGAGTGCTTTTTTACCACTCACATGCATAACATCCAAAGTGCATTGGATCTGATCTATAAAGTTTTGTGGATTTTCGTTAGGATCTGACCCGGTGAATGATGGAGGGTCCAAATTAAGGAAATTACGTATTCGCGCACCCGCTGCTCTATCTACACCATTAGTACCTGCAACTGGACCTTCTTGCCTTTGGCTATGGCCAGCAACTATACGAGTCAATAATTGGACTGCATTATTAAATCTTTCTTAGTAGCATTAATAGGGGGTTCTTGAGGTTTAGCTTCCCTCTTTAGATCTTTTGGAGATAGAGGGGTCAAGGAAGGCTGTGATAGAGACTCATCTTGAGCCTCACTTTGAACAACTTGATTAGGTGGTGGTTGGCTGGTCCCTTCTTGGGCAATCATATCTACTCATTTACTTGTACTTTTACTCCTCGTATTCGGCATCTTTGCTATAATAAGGCAATTCAAAAGTTAGATATGATTCACCTACAACATTGGTTCTATCGCACGATCTAAGAAATGAAAGAAAAGAGACAACTCCTACATGTCCCGCAGCCTCCTATTTATAAATGTGGTGTACAACATATCCATAAACAAGACTTTACACAGACACGGCTTTGTAGACTCCCTAGAATGACCTGCTCTGATACCACTTTTGTCACGCCTCAAATCCCATTAAGACGGACAGGCACTCGATGCCCTAAAGGCCTGAGAGAACCAACATGTAACCTGTGCTTACTATGCTTATAACTATGACAATCTTGTGACAAGTTCACATAGGATACAGCGATACGAAAAAATATAAGTAGACCCAAAACTTAAATACAAGACTTGACGGTTGAGGCCACCAGTTGTTAAGACGTAATTGAACCATATACATAAGTCTACAAAACCTCTAAAAGATAGAAAACCTTGGATTAGGTCGGGACAGACCCCGCCTTACCCTTAACAACGACACAATACCAAAATGAATCTACCAAGGACTCAGTAAAGCTCCGAATCAACCTGGATCTCACCAAAGGGAGTTGAGTGTCGTGTGCTCTTATTGAGGAGGTTTACTAGCTGGAGTACCTATGCCTGCAACATGAAATGCAACATCCCCAGTGAGGGACGTCAGTACGAAAAAATGTACTGAATATGTAAGGAAATAACATATATAAATAAAAGTTCGAATGTAATCAAGTATCAATATATGTGTGCATAAATCAAAACAGAAGACCACCTTTGTTAACTCTTGTGGGATCATGCATGTTACATTCTTGTCTTTACCTTTCTGTGTGTTATGATCTTTATAAGACATGTGATGCGAATGACCAGCTGATCAATGATAGAAGAGGATGACCCATACTAGGCATTTTAACCCCTAGGATGCTGTCCTCATAATTACACAAATGGGGATCGACCCATGCCAGGCTTTCACCCCTGAGCTGCCACCCTTCTTTACCAATTGGGATCGGCCCATGCTAGGCTTTCTCCCCTGAGCTGCCACCCTTCTATACCAATTGGGATTGACCTATGCTAGGCATTTGCCCCTAGGCTGCCACCCATAATTATACAGATTGCTTCACTTAGATTCTTTAATCTTTCAGATTGTTGTTTTGGTGGTCATAATCATTTTTGATATTTGAAACTACAGACCAGTAGTAGAAGACATGAAAATAATACTTCAAGGCAGTAACAATGACATAAGGAGCTATATAACATCAATGTATTACTTGTGAGCTTAAATGACACACTTGACTTTAACTGGCGAAGAGGAGGATTAACCAAACTTGCTTTTGCAAATACCATCTCTATACTAGCACATAGGAGGATAATTACACAAGTATAGAGTAGTGAACATATAATGAAGTAATTCTACACACTAAGGAGAGGGAGAAATAGTGCTAGCTATTTGGAGATTGTACGCTGCCACTATGTTTCCTTTATTGATATTAATCGCAAGTATCAGATTTCATGCCGAAGAATATTGAATCGAATAGCCTTATATACCTTATCTTCTGGCCAATACAGCTATCACGATTCAGCCTCCCCTTTTAGGTTTTAATCTACTATATAAGTCATGATAAACTAAAATTAGTAGCTATCACACCATGAGCCTAGTAAAACAGTAGCTAACTTTGATAGATAATAAGCCCATACAACCCTTAAAATAACGTGTATCACCACACCCTCCTTCTCTGCCCAATACATACATTATATATCCTTTTCCAAGATTACCCAAGCTGCACCAACAACAATACACATAAAACAACCTCAAATATTCTTTATCATACAATCAATTATTGAACTCACCATCCCTTTGAGTTCTTTATGACAGCACACCCATAATTCCTCACTCAAACTCATACATAAGGAGGAAGAAAATGAAGCAGTCACCTTACCTCAATTTCTGCAACTTCTCATTATAACTTGAATTCCTCTAGAACTTCAACTTCCCTTCACACTTAAACCAAAGAAGAAGAGAAAAATATCTTAATAATTAAGGAAAGTGAGCAGTAGCTTGTGGGAACTTCTGCCTTGTACTTATAATTAAGCATGAATAATATGTTTTCTAGTCTTCCATGGGAGAATTAAGCTAAATCCATAAGTGTTTCTCTTACCTTGGTTTGCATGTATGACTTCTTCAAGAACCCTAGAAGGAATTTTTAGGCTGCTCTTGAGAGAAACGAGAGAGATAGCTGAAGTAAATTGTGAATTTTGTGTGTTAAAATGAGTGAAAAGATCAGCTCATATTGGATATATATGGAGCCTTCTTGACCATAAAAATAATCATCTAGAACCTCTCTTTTTTTGGTCCATTTTCAGCCACTAATTGGTCAAGTAGGTGATGCACCTTCTTATGTACATCAAGCAACTCAAAAGGTCAAACTAGGTGATGCACCTACTTGCTTTCACTTGGGCTTACATATATTGGGCCTTTGCAGATTTGGCTGTTGGGCTTTAATTTCATTTTCTTTTTATTTAACTTAGTTTGGGCCTCAATTGAGTCCATTAGTATAGGCCCAAATCTGATCCATAAACATTGGCCTTTTTAACTAGATCCATATAGCTCAAGTAGGTGATGCACCTACTTGGTCCTTTGGACTGGTCAATAAGTCAAAGTAGGTGATGCACCTACTTGTCACCTACTAGCTTAGTTAATTCAAGCAAGCAGCTCACTTATTTTATTCCATTTTCTAAATATTAATCCCTTTTGCTTTAACTTAGCACTTAACTTTCAACTCTAAGCTCAATTACCACCTTAATGTCTAGAGTTTAAATACTCCCATTGGAGTTAACTTGCAGTACACATGCTGAAATGTGCAAGGTATCACATCACCTTCCGAGCTAATTTAAACCAACGCTAATCATATAAGAAACATGGTCCCTCACCTATCTATAAGGCTATGTCAAGTATCACAAGAATAGAACAAGCATATGCATAATACGGGCTGTTACAACCCCTCCCCCCCGAACTTATTTTATAAATAATTTTCTACCCCTTTTCGGCCTACGTGACACTATCTTCTGGGCCAACGCGTGTTGACAATTTTTTCAAGCTAAATGGTTGATAGTGCCACGTAAGTAGAGAATTATTTATAAAATAAGTTCGAGGGGGGGGGGGGTAATACAACCTTAGTATAATATAAGTGTGTCTCTGGAATTTAGGGCATAGGTTGGGAGGGGGGTACTTATGCATTTTCCCTTTTAAATTCAATGATACTTTGTTTTTTCTAATAATAATAATATAATATTAATGATCTAACATTAATATTCAAAATAAAAGGTGTAATTTATAGATAAAAAGATAAACAAATAAATAAAAAATTTAAGTTTATAACATTGTAAATATTTGCTACACTTAATTAAGTAGTACTTATTTAATATGTCTTTTATAGTATAAATTCATTTATGTAGATAAGGTTATTATTATTATTATTATTATTATTATTATTATTATTATTATTATTATAATAATAATACTACTACTAATAATAATAATAATATTAATAATAATAATAATAATATCTTTTTAATTATATAAAACTAAATATTTTCGATGAAATTTAATAATTAAAAATATTTTTATATAATATAGAAGATGGAATAACTAAAATATGATTACGAAATTTATTTACGTAATCCGAAATGTCTAAAGCCTCAAATAAGTAAATAAGTTGAAATTAAAACAGAAATAAAAAAAAAAGATGTTGGTAAGGTCTGAAACCTAGACCTTGTACTTTTATTGCCAGGCTTAAACCAACAAGCCAATTTGAAAATAAGCACACAACTGAAGCTGACATTTTGACGATCAGATGTGTGCTTATACCCCTTTCTTTTTTAGTAAAATACCATTGTTTTGATTATTATTATTAATAATAAAATGAAGTTTTTTATTCTGCCCATTGATTCCATTTTAAAATGTCATTAACCTATATAATTAATTAATATTTCATACTATGTTTTTTTCGTTAATAGTATTTATTTTTTAATGAAAACTGTTATGTAGATTATGCGGAAAGAGTCATTATTTTAAAGAAGCAAAGAGAAAGACAAAGGTAATTATGTAAGGATAAAATAAGTATTTTAAAAATCAATTAGAATTAAAGTGAAAAGTGTCCATTATTCATACCTAAAAGGAAATTAGAGTTTTAAAACAAATTTAGAAGTGAATAATTTTCATCCCTTATATTCCAGTTTAACCATCAATATTTAAACTTTATTAAACTGACTAGTTTAAATTTGCACTAAGAGACCACTAATTGGATCAAAACATACTCTATCAAACATGTTTTCCTCCTGGATCACGATCACTAAAAGTAAAGGTAATTTCAACTATGTGTCAAAAGAATTAGATAGTTGAATTTAAACAAATCAAAATGAGTTAGGTTAATTAGGCTGAAATGATTAAAAAGTGAGTCAAAATTTAACCCTCCCAATTATTAATAAATTTTAATTTTTTAAAAAAAAATATTTTTTACTATCTAATAAATTTTTTTTATTCTGGCACGCTACAAAACATATGAAATTAAAAAAAATAAAAATATTTGACAAGGTTTTTTATGAATCATTTGAGTTGAATATTAACCCAAATTTTGATGAGATGAAATGAATTGAACTACTGAATAAATAGATTAATAATCAATCTAAACTTAAATAAATTAAACGAGTTATAATTTCATAGACTAATTTTTATACATTTAATTTTCAGCCATCACAAGACATAACAAGTGGCTAGTGTTCATTCAATATTTGGAGTGACAAATGAATGATTGATGAGACCGAAATGAATTCACTAGTCACTTGAGCACTTGAAGATTTGAAGAGTAAAGCCTTTAGCCATTGTGCGTTTAGCCAAACTACACCAAAAAATAGGAAAGGTAAAAGAGGAGAACCCTATTTTGCCTTTGCAAAAAGCCTCCAAAATCGAATAATACAAACATCTCCCCTTTTCCATGCCTTATTATTGATATGACTCTTTTTTATTACTTTATTTACTTATTACTCTCCTATCTTAGTTTATATGACTCACTTTCTTTTTATAGTCAGTTCTAATAAAAATAACAAATTTATACATTAAGTACTCCCCGTCCCAATTTATATAACTTAGTTAACTCAACACATAGTTTAAGAAAGAAATGATCATTTTTGAAACTTGTGGTCTAAAATAAATCATAAATATTTGTGTGGATGTAAATCATTTCATTAAGAGTAAGACATTTTAAAGTTAAATTCTTTTTGGGACTAACTAAAAATGTAAGTGAGTCGTATAAATGAGAACAGAGGGAGTAACAATTTAACTTTAAAATATCAATTTTACTAATAATGAAATGATTTATAGCAACATAAACATCTGTTATTTATTTTTTACCACAAGTTACAAAAGTCTTTCGTTCTTTCTTAAACTCTATTTCATCGAATCAAACTAACTCATATAAAATAAAACGGAGGGAGTATTTTTTTTTTTGGAGGTTAGATTAGAGGTGGTAGCTATAGGCTGGTGTAGTGTGCAGCCAGCCAGACCAAATGACTTAATTTAAAGTGATGTTTCCTAAAATGGAATAGCGTCCCACTCTTGTAATGGCTGAGGTTGATAGTGTTTGCTTCTTTTAAGGTTAAATATCTGATAGAATATGTACTCTTTGGCCCTACTATCATTCACTCACTATTTTAATATGGAGTACTAACAAAATATCTTCCCACTAAATCCTCTTTATTCTATTTATTTCTTCAAAATATGATCCATACGTTTGTATTTATTTTTCTGACACAAACTTTGATGGAGGTTCGTTTATTGCAGTCCACTTGGAAAATATTTCATCAAAAAATATTAATATCATACATAAACATGATTCTTAATTTGGCATCAGTGGACAAATATAATTTTTAATTTTGGATGTGCAAAAATAGACACGTAAACTTATATAAAATTGAACAAAAAGATATATTCGTTATACCTAACTTCATTATAGAAAAGTTTAATTGTATATTAGGACTAAAAATTGTAGAGAAAAGTAGTAGTAATTGATAATGTTTTAAGATGGTAAACTTGTATTATGTGAAAGCTAAATAACATAAAATCATTAAAGTATTGACTTATAAAAAAAATAAAATAGGATTAGATCGGAGAGATAAAAATATCCAATTTAAGAAGTTTGATACCACTAGTAAGAGGAGTGAACAAATTAATGGCACGTATCATGTCAAAAGAGAGGTGATTAATATTTTGATTCACATTGTTTTGTGATAATGTAATGTTTTATTTGGTCATGCATTATCATCTTTCTAAACTGATCACATTATTATATTTATACTTATGCATTTTAATTTTCTCCATATTCAGTACATTCTGAGTATTGATCTAGTGAGTCCGGAACCTAAAAAGTTGTGATTCAATGGTGCAATTGACATGATGATCTTCTAGCAGATATATTAATTAGTGCTTAAAATTAAAATACTTTATTTAAATATAAAAAAAAAAAAATACTTACTATTTAACATAGCTCAAAGTTAGTCTATGGCCTCAGGCCCTCCTCCATCATGTTGAATTTATTGATTTATATATATGTAATTATTTTATACAATTTAAGTAAATATTAGTATAAATTTTGCTTATCTATTTATTAAAGATAAATATTATCTTAATTTTTATCATTCATTTTTTTTACTAGTGACATCCTAGATTAATAGTAAAACAAAATAGAGAGCTTCCCAAAATATAACTTAGCTCATAGTTTGAGATTATAACTCAAAATATTTCTCTTAAAAGAGATAGTACTCAAAACTGCTCATGAACTCTTTTGGAAATCGGTATTTCCTCTCATCTTAAATGTAAAAACATTTACTCTTGGGAATTCTTAGTTCCCATATATTCATTTTGAAAAATGAAACTTAACTCTCCTCCTTCTCAAACTCAAGTACTCAAGTCTTAAAACATATTTAAAATGATTGTAAAAGACTTCTTAAAATGACTCGGAAGAACTCTCAAGATTTAACTCTTAACTCTACCTTGAATTTGAAATATGGATTCAAGGTTATGATTCATGTTATGAATGGTCTCTCGATGTTAAGATGTAATTAGAGTGTGAATATCAAGTAGAAAACATAGGTACAATTCGAGGGAACTCACACAAAAAGAAGGACGAAAGAGTAGGGGACTTGGCGAACCTGGCGCACTGAGTGGCGCGAGGGCCAGCCCTTGAACTACTGAAGGTGGGTTGGGGCGCACCGAGTGCCGCAGTGCTCTAGAACCCAAACTATAGAAAACATTTTCTGGCGCACTGCTGGCGCGGCGCGCCAACCCTCTGCCCAGAAAACCCGACGAATTTTCTTTCTCGTTTTCTAACCTTAATTCGCCTAGAATCAAATGGTTTCTTCCCCACTCACTTAGATTTGAATACCCAACATAAGTACACGATAATATACTCAAAACAACCCTCAAACTACTAGCATTTATCTCAAGAATTCATCAAAACCCCAACAATCAAGATTACGAATGAAATTTCAAGAAAACTCTTTAAGAACACAAATCCTTCAACTTCAAGAACCAAATTTGCATTTAAAATAGCATGATTGGAAAGTGGGTGAACGAACCCAACACTATGAGAACTCACATACCTCTTAGGGATTAAACCCTTGGCGAAACAATCCTCGATTCGCAAGAAAGCTTGAAGAACGCCTTGAACCTTCCCTCTTTTCTACTCTTTTCTCTTCTTGAACTCTTTTCTAAAACCCTAAGCATAATTAGGATTGGGAAAACTGAACCAAATTATTTTAGACCCCTAAATATTTACTAAAAATGCTTAAATATGAAATGGTAAGGAAAAGACCAAAATACCCCTCATATTTTCGGGTAACTTTCCTTAACTGGACAAGCAGATTTCAAACGGCCATATCTCCCTCATCCAAACTCAAAACTTAGCAAACTCAGTGGTGTTGTTAAGAGGATTCCAAGACCTTTCATTTGATATCTTATGGACTACCTAACTCATCTTGTACTGAAATTTATGGTCGTTTGAAGTTGACCCAGAACTCACAACTTAAGCATAACTTGAAAAATTCTCAAATTGGCTCTTTCCAAATTAGTTCTTTCTAAGGCGGGATGCTACAATATCTCCCCCTTGGGAACATTCCTCCTAAAATGAGATCACTCTAAGTAGAACTAAGGGTGTCAACATCTAACACCCAACTCAAACACCCAACATCCAATCTAACACATCATTTACCTTGGTCTGAAAATTCTCCAAAAGGGAAGAGGTGTGGGTATCTCCTCTTCATATCCTCTTCAGCCTTCCAATTGGCTTCCTCAACAAACTGATTCCTCCATAGGACCTTGACTGATAATACCTCCTTGGTCCTCAACTTGTGAACCTGACAATTTAGAATTTGACCAGGAATCTCCTCATAAGATAGGTCGTCCTTAATATCTATATTTTCAGTAGGTATAATAAGTGAAGGATCACCCATACACTTCTTCAACATTGAAATATGAAGCACCAGATGGACTGCTACTAACTCTTGCGATAACTCCAACTCATAAGCTACATTTCCAACCCTCTTGGATATCCTATAAGGACCAATATAATGGGGACTAAGCTTCTCCTTCTTACCAAATCTCATAACACCCTTCATGGGTGAAACCTTCAAATAAACCCAATCATCCACCTCAAACTCTAAGTCTCTTCTCCTAACATCTGTATTTACGACTCTGCACTGTTTTCAACCTTTCTTGAATGATGTTCACTTTCTCCATAGCTTGATGGTCCTATCAATCCAGCTTAACCAACTTCAAACCATCCAATAGGGGATCTATATCTTCTCCCATAAAGAGCTTCATAAGGAGCTATTTGAATGCTAAAGTGATAACTGTTGTTGTAAGAAAACTTGATGAGAGGTAAGTGATCATCCCAATTACCTTTGAAATCAATCACACAGACCCTCAACATATCCTCTAAAGTCTGAATTGTACGCTGTGCTTGACCATCAGTCAGAGGATGGAAAACAGTACTCAAACTCACCTTCGAACCCAAACCTTTCTGGAAAGACTTCCAAAATTGTGAAGTAAATTATGCACATCTATCTGAAATGATGGACACAGAAACTCCATGAAGTCTGACTATCTCTTGAATGTACAATCTGGCATAATCTTCTGCTGAATAAGTAGTCTTTACCAGTAAAAAGTGGGCTGATTTAGTCATTCGATCTACAATCACCCAAATGGAATCATGTTGCCTGCGAGACCGCGACAACCTAGTAATAAAATCCATATTGATCATCTTCCACTTCCATTCCAGATTCTCTATATTTTGAGCCATACCACTGGGATTTTGGTGCTCTACCTTGACTTGTTGACAATTCGGTCACTTAGCAACGAACTCAGCAATACACTTCTTCATACTAATTCACCAATAGACTTCTCTCAAGTCACAATACATATTTGTGGAACCTAAATGGATAGAATATCCGTAGATATGAACTTTCTCCATGATCCTCTCTTGGTTCATCCACCTTTGGTACACACAACATGTTGATGAGTCCACGATTTGGACTCATTTAGGGCTTTATTTGAATAGATTTAGTGTCCTCAAATGCATATTTTATAGCAATAACTAATGTAAATCCTTGAATTTTAGGTATTTGGATTGAGGAACAAAGCATGGACAATATTGAGCAAAAAGGAACAAGGCAGCTGAAAAGATGAAGAAAAGAATGCCTGAGGATCGCCTAATCCATTGGGCGAATCGCCGAACGGCCTTGGCCTCGCCTAATGTTCTAGTGTACCAAGCCCTAAAGGAGAAAATCAAGTAGGCGATCGAAAGGAGCAGTCGGTGAGTCACCGAACGGTTCTGCGATGCAGTACCATATCGCCCAAAGGTACAGAACTTGAAGATATTGAAGGCCAAAGTAGAAAGGCGATGCAATTGACCAAAGGGCGGATCGCCGAGTGGATCAGCAATCCCGACTTATTGCGCCGATTGAACCTCTGCATTACACTTTTTGACAACTATAAATACTTGTTTAAATTTTTATCTTAGTATCTAATCTTGTATTGAAACATATTATTTTTTAGGTTTTGAAGTTGGGAGCTTAGAACTGAATAGAGAGATAATATTTCTTTAGCTTTGAAGATTTGAAAATTTTCATTTCTAAGAAATTCGAAGCGGGTGTTGAAGAGTCTTCATCTTAAACCTTTGTAAAGACAATATCAATCATACCCAGTTGATGGAAACACAACTTGGTAACAATTTTTATCTTTTTACTATGCCTAGCTAAAACCCCAATTCTTGAGGAGTGATTATAGGTTGATTTAACTGCTGGGTATTGTTAATTGATAGTTTATTTGCTATTTAAAAGTGATTTCGTTCAGTAATCATGGTTGAATTTAATGGGTTGTAGTTGCAAATACAATCTTAACTTCGTGTTTTTGGCTTGCTGGAGAGAGATGTTTTAAAACTAAAATTACTGAATCGATAGTCTGTGGGTATTGGGTTGTCATGGGTTCAGCTTGAGAGAGTGAACCCTAATTCCTTTTCCACGTATTTAGCTCGAGAGAGTGAATGGACTAAAGCGAAGGCAGTGCTTCATTGCCGCTTATTGGTGTTCGAGAGAAACCAATTTGATTAGGGGTAAATTGTTCAAGAGAAAGTTTACCCCCACTAAAGTCTAGCTTATTCACCGATTTACAGCTGTTTACTATTAATTACAATTACCCGGTTGTTTACCTTAGCCCATAATCCTATCACATCTAAAGAATCCCATCTCCATATTCATATTTTCGTGTTATTTACTGTTTTAGTTGATAATACAAACAAAACCCCCTTGATATTTGACACTTGTGTCACCCCAAACTTGAATTATGCTTTTATTCGTAAATGTTTTTAGCTATGATTGACTTGAGCATATTCTTACTTGCCTATTAATTCTCAATTACGAACCACTCCCTTGGGACTCGACCCCAACTCATTTAGTTGAGTTATATTACTATTCACGATCGTTGGCACTTAGTATTGGATGAAGTGTCCTGATACGTGAAATCAAAATGGCGTCGCTGCCGGGGAGTAGTGTTACTTGAGAATTTTTAGTTAAGTTAACTTTTGTTCTTATTAGTTATAGTTCTACTTAATTTTTACTTTTGTTTTGCTTGTTAGTGTTTTACAATAGGAAGTATGAGTGTGAACGGCAGCAATGACAGCCAAGTAGGCCATCAATATGACATCAAAAACCTCAACAACGTCAACGAGCCTCATGCGAATGACCCCCGTCTCATGGGAGGTATTGGTGCCATTCACTTGCCTCCGACCGAAGGGAATGCGGTGTTCCACATCACGAGTACTATGTTACAACTGTTGCAACTAAAAGGGCTTTTCAGTGGTTTGGCTCATGAGAATCCCCATGAGCACATTAGAAACTTCGTGGATGTATGCAGACCATTCTCCTTCAAGAATATCTCCTAAAAATCGATCCGAATGAGGTTGTTCCCGTTCTCTTTGATGGGAGAAGCGTGCAAGTGGCTGGCTGAATTGCCACGTGAATAAATCACTTCGTGGGAGGAGTTGGTTACCGCATTTAATGTGCGATTTTTCCCTCCTTCGAAGATGATGACTCTTTCGGACAGCATTCAGAGCTTCAATCGTCTAAAAGGCGAACCAATTCATGAAACTTAGCTGTGATTCAAAAAGTTGGTGCTTTAATGCCTAACCCATGGTTTGCCTAATAATGTGTTGCTATAATATTTTTACCGAAGTCTTGACTCGGTAAATAAGGGTATTGCTGACCAACTTTCTGTGGGAGGTTTGATGCAGCAACCTTATATAATAGCTGCTCAGCTTTTGGATGGCATGACTACCATAAACAGGGCGTGGTATACCTGTGAAGACCAGGTCTCCCCTCTCACGTTTAAACTAACCAAAGAGCAAATGGAGAAATACCAAGAGAGGGACCAGAACATGGCCAAGATCATGACACAACTTGACATTTTATCTAAAAATGTCATGGGAGCTGGTGCTCGAAGTGTCAATGCCGTAGGTGTCGGGTGTGCTAATCCGGATGAGTCCAAGTTTAAGACCTTGTATAATGAAGAGGTGAATTTCCTAACCAACCAACGCAGTGGTTATCGTTCAAACTACCCGAGGCAGGGGGTAACCAAGGTTGGAAAGATCGAGATCATGGATGGAGGGACTGTAATCCAAATTCGAGGATGGGGAGAAGGATAAGTATGTGCCTCCCCACAAGCGCCAAAAGCCAAAGGATTCAGAAGGTGGTCTGTCTGAGGATATGTTGTCTCGTATCCTCAATAAGGTTAAGGGGTCAGACATGATCTTGAAAGAGATGAAAAAGATGTGTCGACCCTTAGCTAGACCGTCACCTCCCATTCGGAGTCGATCAAGCAGTTGGAGACCCAAATGGGTCATATCTCGTCTCATCTAAACCTAAGACAATAAGGGGGGGGGGTTGCCTAGTGACACTATGGTCAACCCCAAGAATGAGGTTTGAATGTGGACTTGTGTCGTGCCACGATGTTAACTAAGGCGTTGTTTGGGAGGCAATTCAAGACCCTTTATTGCTTTAATTTTGTTTTGGTAAATAATAGTGTGTTGATTGTGCAGGTTAAAGTGTGGAAAATGATTGAAAAGTACAGATTGGCGAGCAAATGGTCCAGTTGGCGGATTGCCGAAGAGGTTGGCGATCCCGACCCATACCGCCATTGGACTCAAGATAATTTTATATTGGAGTCTGTAAAACTCGGCAAGCCCAGGAAATTATTAGCGAGTCACCGACCAGGTCGGCGATTGCAACCAATACCTTCGTTTGGACCCTCACCTTAACTGGAGGTCCTGTAAAACTCGGCGAGGTAGGTGACCACTCAGCGTGTCACCAAGTGGATCGGCAAGCATGACTAACATCGCCGACTGGGCGAGAACTGGACAGTTTTAAGGCCAAAGGTATAAAAGTTTCAAATTCGTTCACTTTCCCTCACTTTCTAACCTTCCCAAACTCACACCCGCACTCTAGTTTATATATTTCTTGACTTTTAGAGTATTTTAGTAGTTGATTTGTGCTCAGATTTGGAATTACTTTGTCGCCTAGCATTTCAATCTTCTTAATCGGCATAAAAGGTTGGTTTTCCGAACCCCGAGTTTAATGTCATAATCTTGTACTCATATGCAAATGATCTTGACGTGTTGTCATGTGCTGGGCCTCTACGATAGGATTAGAATTTTTGAATGCCTATTTTAATTTGATAATCTTGCCCATACTGCTTTGATTAGTGAAATCCCGTATTCTTGTGCGTTGAAATGATTTAAATTTTTTGGGGTTGTGCTTGCATGTTTTTTAGCTTGGTTGGGTGAAGTCTGAGTAGCCCGTATTTGTGCCAAATGACATAATTTGCCCAATGATAGAACGAATAACATCATTCTTAAGGGCAAAAGTCGCCAATTGGCCAAATTTGGTAAAATCAGAAGAAGTCTGAGTATCCCGGGGTAATGGGTGCTATGGGTCTAGTTTTAGTTTGAGTTATGCATGCTTTGATTTTGCTTTCGGGGGTTGCAGGGTAGAATTTGAGAAGTTGAGTTGAAAGTAAGCACGTTGGGTCGTTTGGTGAGCTGGGTCGAGCTCACCAAACCACTTGACGGTTCACTGAAGTTCCCCATTTCACCTTTAATTTCATGATAAATGAGTAGTTTGGTTCTGTAACTTTCGGTGAGAAGCTTGAGGTCCCCGAAGGCACTTGGCAACTCGCCGAAAGTCTTCTTGATCGCCCTTTGTCTGCCTTCCCATCACCGATATGCCAAATTTTTCTGAGAATTTTGAGCCAATCCCTTCGGCGAGCCCGATCTAGCTCGCCAAAATGATTTGGCGACTCACCGAATGGATTGGCGAGTTTGTCTGCAACTGATTTTCTGTGCTTTTATTTAAATATTTTCTAACTTTTTTTCGATGCTTTGCAGATATGGATAGACCGAAATTTGCTAGGCGAATCATGCCACCCCGAAAGATAAAAGCATGGAATTTTAAAATAAATGAAGGGCGGTTAAATCCTCCCAAAAGGGAAGACAAGAACCTCCACTTGGAGATAAAGGCAAGTGTAAAAGGCCCGTTTCTAATAGGGAGACTACTCCCCGAGGCCCATCTATTCCTTCATGGGCTCGGGGATTCTATGCAGCTGTGCCGAACTTTTTGGTGGATACACTCGTGGCAGCTCCTGGTGGGTCTAGTACTGTTGTTCTTTCTGAGGTGACTTCGGGCACTAATGCCCAAGTCCAGACTGATACACCGGGCACTGATGCCCAAACAAATGGAGCGACTCTGTATACAGGATCCCTCCTTTACCTTTCTTTCTGTCTTGCTTTATTTGACTTTTAGATAATTTATTGCATTTGAGGACAAATATTTTATTTGTGATGGGGTGAGGCCCACTTTTTATGATTTTGTGACTCTCATGTTTTTTTTATATCTTGGGTTTTGAGCCATAGTTGTGTTTTTACACTGCTTTTGTGAAAGGTTTGAGGTTGTGGCTCCGTGTTTTTAATTGTAAATGATTTTTGACCCTTTCGAAAAAAATTTCCACCTCTTGTTTATGTTGAATATGGCTGTTCTTTTGCAAATTTGAGTATCAGTTTTGAATAATACCGATGACTTAAATAGTGCTCATAATAAAACAAAAATGAGTGTGCGGCTATGATGAGGCCAAATGAAGTTGCATAGACAATATGTGAACTCTTTGCATCTCGTTGTGACTAGCCAATTATCGAATTGAGTCTCTTGTGATGAACATTGCGCACTAGCGAAAGTGTGGAGTCTTGTTTGTCATTGGTGTCAATGCCTTGTGTGATGACAATTTGACATTATACCTCTTTTGTAGCCTACCATGTGAGTGTGTGAACCCCGTTTGAGCACCCTTTGAGCCTTAACCTTCTCTTGGAAGAAACTTGATGAAACTATGACCATTCTTTATCCATTACCCATAATTCTCATGAAGTTGTAGTTAGTTTGAATAGCCAACTTAGGGGTGTGGTGAAAAGAGAAGGTAGATCAATACGTGCAAGAAAGTCCCCTTTTAGTCAAAGGGGATGAAATAGTTAAGAACCCCTCAATGAACATTTTATAATAACCAGCTAATCCCAAGAAACTCCTAATATCCGTCAGAGATGTGGGTCTAGGTCAGTTCTGCCCTGCCTCTATTTTCTAAGTGTCAACTCGAATCCCATCACTAGAAACAATGTGGCCTAAGAATGTCACAGACTCAAGCCAAATTCCACACTTCGAGAATTTAGCATACAACTATCTATACTTGAGAGTTTGGAGAACCACTCTGAGAGGACTAGCATGATCTTCCTCATTCCTCGAATAGATTAGAATGTTATCAATGAATACACTAGCAAACATATCAAAATGAGGCTTAAACATTTTGTTCATAAAGTCCATGAACGCTGCATGAGAATTAGTCAAACCAAACGACATTACCTGAAACTCATAATGACCATAACGGGTCCTGAATGCTGTCTTAGGGATGTCACTTTCTCTTACTCTCAACTGATGATAGCCAGATCTGAGGTCTATCTTAGAAAAACAAGTTGCACCCTGAAGTTGATCACATAGATCATCAATCCTTGGAAAGGGATACTTTCTTTATGGTAAACTTGTTCAATTGGTGGTAATAAATATACATCCTAAGTGAACCATCTTTCTTCCTCACAAATAAGACTAGAGACCCCCAAGGTGAGACACTTGGTCGAATGAAACCTTTCTCAAAAAGGTTTTTCAATTGCTCTTTTAACTCTTTCACTATAGATGGAGCCATTATATATGGAGGAATAGAGATAAGATGAGTGTCAAGAAGAATATCTATACCGAAGTTTATTTCTCTCTCAGGAAGGACTCTGGGAAGATCATTTGGAAAGACCTCTGGAAACTCACTCACAGCTGGAACTGACTGAAGAGTTGGTTTATTAACACTAAAGTCATTAACTTGGACTAAGTTATAGACACACCCCATGGAAACTAACTTTCTCACCTTAATGTATGAAATCAAATGACCCTTAGGCACTCAATAACTTTCTCATTAGGAAACTAGAACTTAACTACTCGAGTTCTACAATCAACTGAGGTATAACAAACATGAAGCTAGTCCATACCTAGAATAACATCAAAATCTATCATGTCTAACTCAACTAAGTCAGCTATGGTGTCCTTGTGATAGACAGAAATGACACAATCATGATAAACTCTCTCAGCTAGAATAGACTTACCAATAGGTGTAGAAACATTGAAGGGCTCAAGAAGCTACTCATGAAGAATATTAAAATTCATAGCAATATAAGGAGTCACAAAAGATAGACTCTCTCTTGGATCTAGCAAAGCATATGCATCAAAAGTAAAGACTTTGATCATACCAGTGACAACATCTGGTGAATTCTCTTCCTCTTGGCGATTGGTAATAGCATACAGACGGTTTGCTCCTTCGCATGTCCATGAAGTAGCTCCTCTATGTGCAACTTTGTTTGGTGGGGCTGCTTAAGAAGATTGGACTCTATTCCCCCATTACCACCACTCTGCCTGCTCTTAGGGCACTCTTTCATGAAATGACCATTCTGACCACACTTGAAGCAACCAGTGGAGCCATCACGACACACTCCTGAGTGGGTCTTACCACACTTAGCACATGCAGGAGTCCCATTACCTCCTTATGCCACACTGCCTTGAGATTGTGCAGGTCTAACACTTAAATTATATGAACTCGGATTCTTGAACTCACCTTTGTTCCTTGGTGCAGGTGCACTAGCAAATGACAAAGCAGGTCCATTTAGCTTTTTTTAAAAGATGACCAGTTTGCATTACTCTTTTGCTGTCCGGACTCATTACCCGTAGTCTTAGCTTTCTCGTTTCGGAACTCTTCTCTATCTATTAGCTTATCTTCCTCAACCTGTTGCACATGGATCATCAGCCTTGCTATGTCTATATCTTTTATCTGCATAGCTGACTTGCCCTCCTTACTTAACAGTCGAGACAACCCAGAAACAAACAAACTCATCATGCTCCTCATATCATTAACAATCTCTAGAGCATAACAGGACAGTTGGGTGAACTTAAGGTTGTACTCATGCACACTCATAGATTTCTGCTTAAGAGTGAGGAATTCCCTTACCTTTGCCTCTCTCAGTTCATGAGGAAAGAAACGCCCCAAGAAGGCCTCCTCAAACATAACCCAGCTTAAAATTGGTGCATCTTCAACTTTACTCTTCTTCCATTGGTCGAACCACACTCTAGCAACACCCTTCAGTTGGTATACAACCAGTTCCACACGCTCATCATCAACAACATGGATCACCTTAAATACTTTCTACAACTCTTACATAAAGTTCTCCAGGTCTTCAGTGACAATTGAACCAGTGAAGTCTGGAGGATTCATCCTTAAAAATTCCCATATTCTGGACGTATCAACCAGTGGAGCCATCACGACACACTCCTGAGTGGGTCTTACCACACTTAGCACATGCAGGAGTCTCATTACCTCCTTATGCCACACTGCCTTGAGATTGTGCAGGTCTAACACTTAAATTATATGAACTCGGATTCTTGAACTCACCTTTGTTCCTTGGTGCAGGTGCACTAGCAAATGACAAAGCAGGTCCATTTAGCTTTTTTTAAAAGATGACCAGTTTGCATTACTCTTTTGCTGTCCGGACTCATTACCCGTAGTCTTAGCTTTCTCGTTTCGGAACTCTTCTCTATCTATCAGCTTATCTTCCTCAACCTGTTGCACATGGATCATCAGCCTTGCTATGTCTATATCTTTTATCTGCATAGCTGACTTGCCCTCCTTACTTAACAGTCGAGACAACCCAGAAACAAACAAACTCATCATGCTCCTCATATCATTAACAATCTCTAGAGCATAACAGGACAGTTAGGTGAACTTAAGGTTGTACTCATGCACACTCATAGATTTCTGCTTAAGAGTGAGGAATTCCCTTACCTTTGCCTCTCTCAGTTCATGAGGAAAGAAACGCCCCAAGAAGGCCTCCTCAAACATAAACCAGCTTAAAATTGGTGCATCTTCAACTTTACTCTTCTTCCATTGGTCGAACCACACTCTAGCAACACCCTTCAGTTGGTATACAACCAGTTCCACACGCTCATCATCAACAATATGGATCACCTTAAATACTTTCTACAACTCTTACATAAAGTTCTCCAGGTCTTCAGTGACAATTGAACCAGTGAAGTCTGGAGGATTCATCCTTAAAAATTCCCATATTCTGGACGTATCAACCACACCTTGTCGATTCCCTCTTTGTTTTCCAGCTTGGTTGGTCACCACTTGACTCAATACATGAATAGAGGTCCAAGTCAACATATGTATTCGCTTTGTCTTGTTTAGTAAGTTATGCCCACTACTATTGGTGTTCAAGGGTTTTATTATATATCATCATGCAAGCCTTCACTTGACTATGGTTGTTTACATTATGGTGAGTTCAGGCACTTTAAGAAGGAATGACCTATAGACAGGCAACTGATCAAGTTCAGCAGCAGACCAGAGTGGTGGTTCTAGCGGGAGGAGGTAATAATGTCCACATGGTGGGAAATGAGGTAATTAGGGAGGTCAAGGTAATGGTAATGCAGGGAGAGAAACGATGTAACTTGAAAGGGGTTGCCCATATTGAAGATAGAGCTCAATGTTATATATTCTCAATGTGACCAGATGCTATGATTACATGTACTATTCTTGTTTGTGACCATATGTCTAACGTGTTGTTTGATTCGGATTCTACTTATTCTTATATACCTATGACATTTTCTCTGGGTCTTGATTTGATTTGTGATACCCTTGATGCCCCTATCTATGTTGCTACCCCTGTTGGAGAGTTGGTGTTAGTAAATCACGTATATTGTGGTTGTTCTGTGTTGTTTATGGGCTTACAAACTTGGGTAGATTTAGTCATATTAGATACGCTAAACTTTGATGTGATCTTTGATATGCCAAATTTTACTATGTTAAATTTTAATGCTAAAATAATGACTCTAGAGATATTTGAGAAGGAAAGGTTAGAGTGGGAAAAGGTGTACAAGCCTGAGCTGCTAAGGATCATTTCATTCATTCGGCCTAGAAAACAAGTAAGAAAGGGTGGTTTGGCCTATTTGGTTCATAAACTGGATGTTAGTACATAGTCTCCTTCTATAGAGTCTATCCTTGTAGTTTCTAAGTTTCTGTAGGTGCTTCCTGCTGATCTTCCTGGTATGCATTTGAATAGGGACATAGACTTCTGTATTAACTTGGAGCTGGGAAATCTCCTAATCTCTATTTCTCCCTATCGCATGGCTTCGGTAGAGTTAAGAGAGCTTTAAACTCAACTTTAGGAATTGCTTGATAAGGGGTTTCTTTCTCCTTGTGATTCTCCATTGGGTGCTCCTGTCTTTTTTGTGAAGAAAAATGATGGTAGTATGAGGATATATTTAGATTATCGACAATTGAATAAAGTTAACATCCAAAATAAGTATCCCTACCTCACATAAATGACTTATTTGATCAGTTATAGTATGTGTTTGTCTTTTCTAAGATTGATTTGAGGTCGGGGTACCATCATTCTGGACCTGATATGGGCAGTATAATTTTTCGATAATGCCGTTTGGGTTGATGAATGCACCTGCAATAATTATAAGTTTGATGAACAGGGTATTAAATACATTATTGTATTCCTTTATTCTTGTATGTATAGATGATATTTTGATCAACTCCAAGGTAGAGGAGGAACATGCAGATCATATTTGTGTTGTTTTGGATATCTTGGGGAAACATAAATTTTATGCTAAGATTTCTAAGTGTGAATTTCGGATACCTTTAGTTTCTTTTCTTGGGCATATGGTTTTTAAAAAAAAAAAAGAAGAGGTGAGGGTATATCCTCAAAAGATTGAAGAAGTTAAGAATTGAGTTCGACTTAGCGATGTGACAGAAGTGGGGAGTTTTGTTGGGCTTGGTAGCTTTGAAGAATTTTTCTTTTATTGGTATGCACTTGACCAAGTTGACTAAATAGGAGGTGCATTTTAAGTGGTCAGATAAATGTGAAAAGAACTTCCTAAAGATCAATGATTGTTTTAATACAACACCAGTCTTGAACTTGTTGGTGGAAGGTAAAGATTTCATTGTTTATTGTGATGCTTCACAGTCGGGTTTGGCTGTTGTGTTGATGCAAGAAAAGAATGCCATGGCTTATGCTTCCACAGAGTTGAAGGTTCGTAAAAGGAACTACCCACCCCATGATTTGGAGTTGGCGGCACTAGTGTTTACTCTCAAGATCCTGCCGCATTATCTATATTGGGTTAAGTGTGAGGTGTTCACTGATCATCACAGTTTTCAGCATGTGTTCACTCAAAAGGATCTGACTTTGAGGAAGAGAAGATGATAGAGTTTCTCAAGAACTATGATGTGACCATTTAGTATCATCTAGGTAAGGCAAATATGGTGGTATATTCATTGAGTCGGCAGACAGTTAGCATGGGCTGTTTGGTTTGCTTGGGGATATCAAAGCAACCTTTGGTCAGAGAGATTCAGACCTTAAAGGCTAAGTTTATGTGGCTGGGTATCTCTAAGAAAGGTGGGGTGTTAGACATTATTAAGGTTAAGCCTACCTTCATAGAGAAAATCAAAATTAAAAAATTTAAGGATTAGGAGTTGGCCAAGATTAAAGGTAAGGTTGTGTGTGATAAGAACCAAGATTCCACACTCCAGGTTGATGGTGTGCCTAAGTTTGGAGGAAGAATTTTTTTTCCTTGGGTTGGTGACTTGATCCAGAATGTTGGCAGAGGGTCATGGTTCATGCTATCTTATTAATCCGGGTGTGACCAAGATGTATAGGGATTTGAGACTACTTTATTGGTTTCCTGAAGAAAGGCATTGCACAATATGTTTCCAGGTGCCAGAATTATCAATAGGTAAATTATGAATATCAAAGGAATGCAGGTTTGCTTTAGAGGATGCCCATTCCTGAATGGAAGTGGAAAATGATTGCCATGGATTTTGTGGTGGGAATACCCAAGAATTTAGGGAAATACAATTCGATTTGGGTTATTGTTGATAAGTTAACTAAATTAGCCCATTTCACTCCAGTCAGAGTAGACTAAAGCTCTCAACAATTGGCAAAGATTTATGTCGAGGAGAGAGTAAGTTTACACGAGGTGTCCGTTTATATCATTTTTGACTGCAACATCTAGTTCACTTCAAAGTTCTAGGGTAAGTTGCATGAGGCATTGGACACTCAACTCAGTTTCAACACAACCTTCCATTTATAAACTGATAGTCGAAGAGGACTCTTCAGGTATTAGAAGATATGTATGACTTTGGGGGTCATTGGGATCAATTCTTACTATTATGAGTTCTCCTATAATAGTAGTTATCACTAATACATTGATATGGCACCATTTGAGGCACTCTGTTGGAAGGGATTCAGATCGATCATAAGTTGGTTTGAGGGTAGGGATGTAAAACCTTTGGGTGTTTATTTGTCTAGGGAAGTTCAGGAAAGGGTAAGCAGGATTGAGGTTAAGTTGTTGCCAGCTCAGAGTAGGCAAAAGGACTGTGCAAATCGCAAGGTAAGAGATATGAACTTCCCGATTAGTTTATTAGGTTCTATTGAAGGTATCACCTATGAAAGCAATCATGAGGTTTGGCAAAAAAGGTTAATATAGTCCTCGTTACGTTAGTCCATTCGAGGTTTTGGAAGGTGTGGGAACATTTCATACAACTGGGGTTCATCCAGTGTTTCATGTATCTATGCTAAAAGGGTACAACGGGGATGGAGACTACATCATTAAATGAGACTCGATTATGTTGGACAAGAATTTCTTATATGAAGAGGAACTAATTGCGATTCTTGACTGGGATATCCAGAAAATGAGGAAAAAGGAGATGAAATCAATAAAAGAACAGTAGAAACATCATTCGGTGTATGAGGCTACTTAGGAGATAGAAAGAGATACGTGAGACAAGTACCCTCACTTGTTCAAATTTAGGTAGTACCCTCTTTTCTGCTTTAGCTATTTTTTCTTGTTTGATCACTAACGGGCGAGTGATGGGTAAAATGGTATCTATTTTACATGATCTGATTGTTATTAGTATGCCAATAGGGAAAGAATTTGGTCCATAAAACTTTTTGGGTAGTGACTTACAATATTTTTGCTAGGCCAACCTCAGATGAAATTTGGATTAGGTGAGGTCCTGGGCCATCCGAGGATGAGTGGGGTCTGATTTTGAGGTTTGTTTGATATTTTTTTGTAGCCAATACCTTAAGAAGTCCATGGGGCCTTTTGTAATCGAATTTGGGAAAGTATAACTCTCGAATTGATCTTGGTATGAAAGGTATGTGTCGGGACTTTACGAGAAGCATTTATGTTGTAAAAATAGCCTTTTCCAGAGTTTGAGTTTATTATGTTTTGTTGAGGACGCTATAGCGGGAGGGAGAGTGTCCAAAATGCAATAACATAGTGTGAGAACCACTATAGCGCAGTTACCACTATCGATAATGGTAAGAATTTGACTCCCCTACCTTATGTATTGATTCTTAAGCCTTAGAGTGTAGGTTATTTCCATTAAGGGAAGGTTTTTCCATGATTCCATGGTGGTAAAGATCCTAATGTTGGGGAAGATGATAATGTTTTGGCCTAAGGTTGGGATTTATTAATAATTCAGGTAAATTAATGGGCCATTAGTGATTAATTGTTATTTATATTATTGTTTAAAACGAAGAACAAGCCGAGGCACTTCGCAAAGGGAAAACTTAGGCTATTTAGAGTTTCCAAAGGGCATGATTCGAGGTAGGTGATAATTGTATGTTTTCGATTTATGTATGTATGCATGTCTACTGCTGTGTAATATCATTTGTGAAATGTATGGTAGGGAAATATATGAAATGACATTTTGTAGGTAATCACATACAATGAACTTGTGATTGTGACTTGTTTTTTTAAAGTGGTTTTGTTCGTTGTGCTACGTGTTCGTGCATGATTGTTTGTGATTATTGGTTGGCTTGGGTACCATGCCGGTACACTAAATATGGATGATTCAGGTACCACGCCGATACATTAAAAACTTGGGTTTGAGTTCTGTGAGAGGACCAGGTATGTGATAGTTGTTCCATGAAAGGACTGGACATTTGCATTGTGATCATATGAGTATTGTTGTTTTATGACATGTGACTGAGAGTCTATATGGTCGATAATTGTTGTTATGTAGTGATTGTCCTGTGTTTCTACTTGTGGTGAGTTTTTTAGATTCATATCTTGGACTTGCTCTGTGATCCTACTAGTACATTGTGGTTTGTGTGGTGATGTTTCACTTGTTTCTTTCTTTGTTTGAGTACAACATATCTCCTGGCGGCTGATCCAAGATCTTAGTTGAGAGACGTCTAATTCCCAATCCAATGGTGAGCTGCGTCTTTCGAGCTATCATGGATTCTTCTATTTTTTCTTGTCCATCTTTTCGGACACAAACATTAGACTTAGCTTATTAATTTGTTTCGGCGTTGCATCCCTAGTTTGACTACTTCAAAATTTTATTTATGGTGCCATTTAGTTCTTTGGAGTTTCTCCGCATTAAATATTTTGGACTATTGGGTTAGTAGATTAATCTCCCACCGTGGTTAGTATGGGTGCCCTCATGATGTTTTGGATCATGAAATAAATAATCTCAACAACTAAAAATTTAAGTTCATTCTAAATCTTGGTAACATATCATGCCAAATTACTATAGTAACTAAAAGCACACTCAACACTCCTCCTTTACTTTATTTATTGTAATTTAAGAAAGCTGCTCCTCCTTGATTTCTGTTAATGCTGTTTGTGCTTGAAGATTGTTTTAAAGCTTGCTCACTTTTGTAACATAGCCTGCTTGTTTACAATTCTCACATATTGCATAAGGTCTCCATCGTCAAAAAAAATTCAAGTGTATTTTTCTTTTGTAGTATTTGCAAAGAGGATATTTATCTTTGTCTTTTATGTTTTGTGCATAAAGAGCTATTAGGATATACTATTTATTATGCGTTTTGATATAGTATTATTGATTGAACAATTGTTTATTTATTTATTCAATTGAATAAAGTGTTACATTAAATAAATCAATTTGCCATATATGTGTCCTCAATAGTAGATGATTTGGTGTATAGAGTTTAAGCTTATACACAGAAGATTAAATCATCGGTTCTTATAAGTTAAAAGTTATAGTTCACAATCGTAGATGGAAATTTGGACAAACCATCAGAAAGATTGTAGCACGAGATTAAATGTAATTTATCTTGATTATGAGAATGGTATAGTTCTAACTTCTCGTGCTAGTGCATTTTCTATGTATTGAACGGACCGAGTAGAGATAGATGTTTTAGATTGATTGATGAAAACATATTATCTAAAGTGTTAAATGTACTTATATTCTTAATCTTGATATAATTATTATGATCTGTATATATTAATTATCGTTTTGATTTATTAAAAGATGAGATTCTGAGATGGGTCAATATGCCTGGTAGATTGGATGCTAATAATATATATTGGTTAAATAATTAGTTAGTTGATGGAATCCATGTATCAATATAAAGATTGATAATACACCTTTTTATGAGAAACTTGTAAGTTTTCATGTATAAACCCTGCCTGTAGATTTATGAATCTGGCACATGAAATAAGTTAAGTATTGCTCTAAAGGAATTTAATCACTGAATTAAATTCGTCAATAATTTAATCTATTGATTAGTATTTGTAATCTTGGCATGGAAAATTACATAAGTGTTTAATGGTGCATTTCGAAATATAAATAGAGGAGTGCAATTACGAAATTCTAGTGGAATGATTTGTAATTTGTTATGGTAAGAATGATTCAAATTAATAATTTGAAATTATTTCCATAATATGAGGCCTTAGTAATTAATTTTGTGGTCCCTCCAGTGCCCAATTTAATTAGAACTCAGAATCCTATTTCTAGCAAAAGAAGGAAAAGTAATATGTATTTTTTCTTCTAGAAAGAAACGTGTGTTTTCGGTTTTCTTGAAGAAAAAAGAATATATACTTTCTTCTCCTTTTTGGACTGGGAGAAATCTCTATAAGTAGGGATTTTTCTAACCTAAAAAGGGAATTCAGTATTATATACGATACTTGTCCACCCAAGTATTGAGAGAGTTCAATTGTTAATTGGGATCATTGTAGAAGACCGTAGAGCTGAAGTTTGATTTGCTTAAAGATATCTGCACACTCTTCAAGAGGTAATCCTAAGTTAATTTTTCATCAAACTTTGTATGTGATACGTATTTGTGATTGTTGTCTATATTCATGCAAGACATATGATTCTGGAATGCTTCCGTTGTGTATGCTATTTTCTATCAAGAGCACCTTTATTAACATTGTCTTGTTTGAAGGGTCTTCTTTGTTCTTTTCTTGAAGAGCCCTTATTAGTTGTTCAACAAAGATGGTAGAGAGATATTTAGACTCTTCTAGAGATGATATTTTAGACTCTAATCTCTTTTGAATTGTCACAACAATTTCTTATACTATTCCATCATCTTCAAAATCCTCGCCAAGCAACCTAATGTTATTAACAATCAAAGAAGTTTTGACATAATACTTAACAATAGTTTCATCCTCTTGCATCCTAAGAGATTCACTTTAGCTTTAATAACCTTGGTAAGAGATGATAGACTAGGAAGCCTTTGAGTTCAGAATATTCCCTTGATTTCTCTCCATAGTATAGTACCAGTACTGAGTGTGTTAGTTTTATCATTGTGTATTAACTACTTCAGTGTATTTTTTGCTTCTTCTTTAACTTAGTTTAGCTTTAGTGGCCCTAGTAAGAGATGATAGACTAGGATTTATCTATAGTTGGGGATGAGGGAGAGGGGCAAGGGTAGGTATGGGATTAAGGGGTTGCCAGGTTGAGAGCAGGGTCTTGGAACCTAGGGACTTTTTCCAGAAAGTCCACTTAATTAGTGAAGATCCTTAAGAAAAGGAAGATTAATATAGCCTGTATTCAAGAAATTTGATGGGTAGGTTCCAAGGCTCGGGATGTGGATGGGTTCAAACTTTGGTACTCAAGAAGTTCATTGACAAGAATGGTGTAGGAATTCTAGTAGATGTTCGGAGTATTGATGATAGATTTTTTACTATCAATCTAGTCATTAGAGGGATAACTTTGGCTTAGATGAGGAGTTCAAGATGCATTTTTAGGAGAAATTGGATGTGGTTTTGGGATTTATTCTGATCACTGAGAAGGTTTTCATTGGCGAAGATTTCAATAGACACAATTGGATAACTCTTAGTGGTTTTGATGATTTGCATGGTGGCATTGGTTTTGAAGTTTAGAAACTATGGTGGAATCTCGCTCTTGGATTTTTCTAGAGATTATGATTTGGTGATAGCTTACTCGCTCTTTCTAAAGAAGGATGATCAGTTGATTACCTTTGGTAACACGTCTCTAAAACTCAAATAGATTACTTACTTATGAGAAAAGGCGATAGAGGTCTTTGTAGGGATTGAAAAGGTATTCTAAGTTGGAATCTTACTACTCAGCATAAGTTTTTTGTGATAGACATGGAAATTAAGTGAGGAAAAAGAAGTGAATGTCTAACCTAGGAGTAAATGGGGGGGGGGGGGGTCTTACAATTGCCCTCTCCCATGAAATTAGGGAGAAGTAGACAACTATGGGAGCATGGAGGAGTTGTTGGGAAGAATAAATTAAGTGGGATAAGATAGCTAGTTTCTTTAAGGTAAAATCTAGAGAGCTGCTAAGGGTGTCAAAGGGTAACTGTGGTGGACGTCGAGGGGATTGGTGGTGGAATGCTCAGGATTCTTTTGGAAACCTGTGCACACAAATGAACTATGCCACCCCACCAAATTTGATACCTATCACTCAATAAAGATGTTGAAACTTCCAATGAATGTCATCTTGATATAGAAAAGTGGGTCCCACACCCAAGTTTTGTTAAGCCAAAATCTACAAGATAGCTCGAAATAAGTCCAGAAGCCTCTGGACTCGAACCAAAGGTCATCCTAGACCAAACTTGATGTTTTAGAGCTAACGAAACTAGTAGAATTGCATTTTGATGCAGTGTACTTGAAGTGGTCCAAAATCAACCATTCAAGTTTTAAGAGCTCCAAAACACGAAAACTCACATAAAAAAATGAACAATCAGGTGACCGAATTCTCAGTCCCTACAAGTCATATATGTCTTGGGGTCACTATATGAAAGCTCTAAGCACCAGAAATCATGTAATAAGGAAAAAAAATGACCTAGAGGGTCATTACAATCCACTACTAAAAGGACTTTCATTCTCAAATATAGAGAGTCAAGAAGTATATGAAGGCTCAAACAGGTAAGGGAACTACACTTGCATCTCATGCTTGGTCTCCTAGGTAGCCTTCTAGACTAGACGATGCCTCTACTAAACCTTAAGAAGAATGGTTGTCGAGTGCAAACGCCTCACATATCTAGCAAAAATAGCAGTTGGCTCCCCCACAAAGGTCAAACGATCATCCAACTGAACTAAGTCATACCGGAGCACATGGGACTATTCAATAACATACCGGTGAAGCATAGAAACATGGAAAACTAGATGAATAACTTAAAATGTAAGAGGTAACACTCATTCATAAGCAACATCACCAACGGTCTATAGAATCTCAAATGACCCTATATACCTAGGTCTAAGATTACCCTACCTATTGAACCACATCACTCTCTTAATAGGCGATACTCGAAGAAAATCATGACCACTAACTTGAAATCTCAAAGTTGGTGCCTACGGTCAACATAACACTTATGCATACTCTGTGCTGACTTAAGCCTATCCTGAATCACCCAAACTCTGTCTAGTGCCTCCTAAAGAAAATTAGTCCTACGTGGCCAAGCTCCTCAGCCTCAACCCAACCAACCGAAGAGTGATAATATTTATCACATAAGGACTCAAATAGGGCTATTTGAATACTTGAGTAGTTGTTGTTGTTAAATGCAAACTCTGTTAAGTCTAAGAACTTGTCCCACTGACCTCCAAATTTCAAAACAAATGCATGCACCATATCCTCCAAAACGTCAATAGTATGCTCAAATATCTTGTTGGTTTGTGGATGAAAAGTTGTGCTAAGGTCAACCTAGGAACCTAACCCATTCTAAAAAGTACCAAAAGTCTATAAGTAAACTGAGAACACCTATATGAGATAATAGATATAGGCACCCTAGGGATATGATTTATCTCCCTAGTTTAAGCACGAGCTAGCCTCTTGGAGCTAAAAAAAGACTGAATAGGTAGGTAAGTGTTCTAATTTGGTTAATCGATCCATACACAGAGACACATCCTTCTTCTCGAAAAATAGAATTGATAGAATGAATCCTTAAACCAAGGGATCTTAACGTTGAACAATGAGCTCCTTAGGTTCAATATGGGCTATATTGTAGGGAGGGATTGAGATAGGATGAGTCCTGACTCAACCTAAATAGAAAAATCAATATCACGCTCCAAGGGAAGGCTAGGTTGATCATTAGGGAGAACATCTGCAAAATCTCCTTCAATAGGGATCAAATAAATTGTAGGGCCCTCCCTACTAACATCCCGTACATAAGCCAAATAAGATAAACACCTATTAGACATTAGCTTTTGAGCCCGAACATAAGAGATAACCTAAGCCGGCATGTGACTAAAAGATCCATGCGACACAAGCAGAGGGATACCTGACATGACTACTACAACCATCTTAGAGAAGTATCCTAAGACTTCACCATAGGGGGATAACCAACCCATGCCCACTACAATATCAAAATAAGGCATATGCAATACAATAAGGTTAGCCGAAGTGTCATACACATGGATATTCACTAAATATGATTTATAACCTGATCAACTACTAAAGATTCACCCACAGGGGTCAAAACATGTAGTAACAGCGATAAAGATTCAGAACACAAATTTAGCTGGGAAGCATAATCAACAGATACATAAGAGAATGTAGAACCCAATCAAATAAATCTAAAGCAAGGTGATGGCATATAAGAATCATACATGTGATTCTAGAGTTTGATGCCTCAGCCTACACCCTCGCTAGAGCTACATATAAATTTCCCATTCCACCTCAAAACTGAGCATTTGATTTACCCCTGACCAACCTCCTCGAGGTCCTCCTCATCCCCCACGTAACCACATTTGTGATCCTGACCCCAGGCACCGCCTCTAGCTGGAGGGGCTATAGCTAAAACTTGCTAGATTGACTGTGGAATAGGTGCAATCATCCCTTGTCAGGGACACTCACTAGACTATTGGAAAAGATCGTCACAACCAAAACAACCCTGAGGAGCACAACTCTAAGAAGTTCGATCACCATAACCTCAAGAACCCAAATATGATCCCTTTAAACTCTGATGTTCCAGAATCACCCTGACATACTGATCGCTCTCTGCAATTTGAAATATTGCCTGAACAGACTGGCTAGACTGACCCTAATGTTAACACCATTTTTTAGGCCTATCATAGAAGTCTTTACCCCTATCTCTATCTATAGGTAGAATTATGATAAACTACATGGAGTGTTTATAGAATTAAGACACATACTCGGATGCAACCATAGATCCCTGCTCCAACCTAGTAAATTGATCTCAGAATCGATCTCTGACGTTCCTTGGTATAAATCTTGCCATGAAAGCTTGTGAAAACTCGGTCTAAGTCACGAAAAGAGACCAAACTGGTGTACACTTCATATATGAATGCCACCATTGCCTGACTGGTCGGTCAAAATGATATGCAGTAAAGTATTCTCCTCTAGACTCTTCTAATCCCAACATATACAACCTCTTTCTGCAAGTAGTCAAAAACTCATTGGAATCCTCCTCAACTACCTTAGAAAATGTTGGAGGAGTAAGTTTAAAAAACACTTCAAACATCTTCTGATCCTCTAGTGGCATATCTCTAACTACGATAATAGAGTGAACAGCGACGGGTGTTGGTAGCACCTCAATCTCGGAAGTCATTACTGCTGGATGAACCTGCTGCGTTGGCATAACCAGAGCTTGGGCCTTCTACATATCCCCTAGCATGGCAAATAAGTGAGCAATAACTATCTGCATGTCTGGTGACATAGCTAGCCTAGGTAGTTGCTAGGCTGGTCCCGTCCCCACAGGCTATGGAGGAATAGGAGCTAGCAGAAGCTCTACTACTGAATCGGGTGTCACTTCTCTACCCTGGTCCTAAGTTGGTGAAGCTTGTATACAACCGCGGGGTCACCCTTTATCCTTAGTTAGGGCTCTACTTACTGGCCTGGAAGCATCACCCTTCCCTATCGAATCACACATTCAAGCCATATTGCCAAAGAGTGAAACAAATAAGATTCAAGAAACTGAATAAGCAACCAAACATACAATAACAGACCAAGAGAAAGAATTTTTCCATAGACCCTTTAGCCTCCCGAAGATAGGATATAAATGTATCTGCATTAATCCATATGACTCTAATAGACATTAGCTTTTTATCAATGATATCATAGAACCTAAGACTCTGATACCAACTTTGTCAGACTCTAATAAAAACTTTGTCACAACCCCAAAAACTCGAGTCATGCTGGCACTTACCATAGCCCACCAGTAGGTAAGCCATCCTATATCATTGAACGACAAGTAACAAGGATATTAGGTAAAATACAAAATCAATGAGAAGATAATAACAATAAATAGGAAAAAACAACAGAAATAAGAAATGAAAATATAAATAATAGTACAAGATCCAATCTCACACCTAGTGGACGAAGGTACAAGCTACTAAAATGACTACAAGCTTCAAAATACCAAAAATAAATACATATTTGTCAATAATACAAAAGACTAGACAAAAGTTATAAAAAAAACATGGAGATGATTCAAGCTAAGCACCATCAACTCAACCTCTATCTTTGAGAATCCCTGCAAAAGCTCAAATCAATGTTTTCGTTCAGCACTCGGATATGTGTCATGGAAATAGATACAGAGTGCAAGATGGGTATCACAACAACAAGCACCCAATATGCATCATAGGCCGGCTGATCTTGGAAAGTAAAAACAATTTGAAAGCTAGAAAATAAGAGATAAGTATAGGTCACTTAAATAAAACAGTAATAGAAATACCAACCATCCATCACATAAATCCATTAAGAAGGAAGCAGTAATGTAAAACAACTATCTATAACTTAACTGGACCCATAAACCCATAAGGTTCACTCTTGTGCAATTGAAAGGTAAATAACCTAAACAGGCCCCTCATGCCCGATGATTACATAGTAGAGCTAATGATTCCTCTAAGTACGACTAAGTGGAATCCGAAAGTGAAACAGCCAACCCCAGACTTGAACCGTAGAAAAGGCACCATTTACATCCCAAAAGGAACCATAATGTCAAGACTCGAAGGAAATCATTAGTCTACGCCTAGGATAAGACAAATAATAAGTCATGTACAAAATTATAACAAGGAAACTAGCTACAACATGGCCTGATCCAAAAACGCAATAAACTAGATATGTTCAATTATCCCGAAACTATCAAAAATAAGGTTAAGCATGAGTTCTATCAATAAACATGTACTACCTAAAAACCCTTCCCAAAACTAGCTAAACAACATGTAGATACCACATAAGTTCAATCTAAGATCAAAATTTTGTATCCTACCTCGAAGTTGATCATGCATGCTCTAATATCGACTACACTGGACTTTACCCTTATGAACCACCTCCGACCATTGCCATACTATCAAATATTGATACGACATCAATATAATTGTTTTTACACGCAAATTGAAAATATTAAAGACGAAACTAAAATCAAGTAAAAATGGCATTAAGGAATCGCCGTAAGGAATCCCAAAATTGAATATGGCAATTGGTCTCATTCAGCTCATAGAACTTGTACCCTGAAAATGGGCAAGATACAAAAATAGTCCATGCTTCAAGAGATCACCATTAAAGATATAAGAGAGATATTTTGGGATAATAAGCTTCCCCAGTGCCCTAACTCGAATCCCCAGAAATTTCAAGTAATTATCAACAAAAATCACCTTGAATAGATCTAGAATGATCAGGAAATTGAACTTCAAAATTGGAAATATGATCTGAAATTTGGGCTAATTAAAATATAGCATGCCACTTAATTGATGCCTACAAACGTGGGCCCCGTGGACGCGATCACAATTGTCAATTGTGTCGGCTAAACTTTGACTTTTTTCCATGAATGAGGGATCTCGTCTGTGAAATTGAAGAGTGTGGAGCTCAACACTCTGCAAATGCGGAGTTGAGCCCACAAATGCGGTGATGAATCTCCTACGCTTCTGTGAACATGAATTAAGGCATGCAAAAGCGAAGAACAAATTAAAAGCATGGTGCACCAGGAAAGTCTGCACTAACTCAAGTTAAAGTTAACAACATGCCTCGATGGGGGCTCGGGATTTGTTTAGAACCTTGTGTATACAAACAAACTATGCTACCCCATAAAATTTGACATTCCAAACTCAACTAAGGCTATGAAACTTTCAATAAAGGCCATATCGACAAAAAGGGGATCCCACACTCAAGCTCCATTTTAAGCCAAAATTAACAAGATAGCTCGAAATGAGTCTGGAAGCCACAAAACTCAAACCAAAGGACCTTCTAAACAAAAATTGACGCTCTGAAACTAAAAATAAACCATTAGAACTGCATTCTGAGGCTGTTTATCTAAAGTTTTTATTGAAGTCAACCATTAAAGTTTCAAGAGCTCCAAAATACGACAACTTGCATAAAAACCAAATAAACAACCAAGTGATCAAACTATCAGTCCAAACAAGTCATATATGACTTAAGATCGCTTTAGAAAAGCTCTAAATGTTGAAAATAATGCAATACGAAGAAAATGACCTGGATGATCATATTCTGCTTTTAAATTAGTATTTTTTTTAATGATATTTTAATTTTCTTATTCAATAATTAACTAATTAAGTATAGTATTTTCTTTATTTTTGACTATTTTTGTTTACTCTCTATAAATAGAAAAAAAAATTAAAAGAAAATCAATGATTCTTTGTCACTTGGAAAAGATTCCATCTTTTCATGTGCAATAAACTTTCTTGACCATTACTCTACACTATCACCATACATACACTCAGGTGACATCACATACCCCACACACATTTAAATTTTTTCTTCATACAATTGCATGCACACTCACCTTGATGAGAGAGACCACAAATAATCACATTTTTCTTCTCCACAATGTAAGTTCACCATAGTCATCGGAGCTTTACTACAATCCACAGTCATTGCCCATTTCCTTTCAATCGACCTCCACCACCAACAAAACAACATAACTCGAGCAATATCCCATGATTCTCTATTACTAATAACTTTAGTTGATTCCTTTTTTACAATTTTAAGAATACACTCTAATTGAGTTGTATTGGAGTTTGGGTTCTTATGGGGCGCATTAACCAAAATTAACTAAAATTTTTAAATCATGGTGGAAATTAACCAAAATATTTAAAGGAAATGGTTATTCATTAGAATAAGGCATAAAATGAAATTCTTTTAAAAGATGGTTGTTCAAGGGTAGCTGGTTATCTCATTATAGACAAGAGATTTAACTTTATAGCCTTTTACTAACTTTTTTTTCTTTTTAGTTTTATGTCATTTTTATAAAATATTTTAATTTTTTCTCATAAGATATCTGGAAAAGTTATTTTAAATTTTGTAAGTAGTTATAAAATATCATTTCTTAATATTGATTTTGATATTAAATAGATATATCATGTGTTTGATCGGAGGTATTAGCTCAAATTAATGTTATTTTTATATCAAAACGAGAAGGTATCACTTATCTCATATATAGAAGTTGAAATTGCAAAAATTCTAGATTTTTAAATCAATAGCACCTAAGAAAATTAATTGATTAGGCGAAAAAAGTCAAAAAATTAGAGTCTTACCTCTCTCTCCACCTCTTTCATATTACGATAACTAATCATGAATTTGATCATAGAACATATTGATCTAACCAAAGAATGGAAACTAAAGTAGGACAAAAATGAATTCTTTAAGTGGTGAATGAATTAAAAAGGCGGAGCAAATGCATGTATATTCGAATCATCGAGTGAACATATTCCTTAGCAATATGAAGAAGAATCAAAATGATTCTTTCTTCCTCTTTGGTAAAATGACCCATGAGACTTGCTAGAGCCTTCATATCATGAAGCCTCAGATCTTTTTTTGGTGGGTTTTATACTGATATGGAGTTAATTGATAAGAATTTGGTGAATCAATGTAAGATGTTGTAGAAAAGATCTGTTGTTGGTGGTGATTTGATAAGTCAATAGTAGAACTCTATTATTATTGATAATTACAAAATGACATGAGCACTTTTCTTTGATGGGTTCCTTTAATCCAATTTTCTTTGGAGTGAACCTTTGTACGACCTGCTATGACTTGGCTTCAAGAAAAGAATTGTTTACAACTGATACATTGGTACTTCCACACACTGTGTTGCCTATTTTGTTCCTGTATTTTTGTTCTAGGTATGTGAAAGTACTAACGCATCGGTTGCAAATAATTCATTTCTTCACGTCAAGCCATAATAGGTCTACAAAGGTTCACTCCAAAGAATGTTGGATTAAGGGAACCTACCAAAGAAACTTTTTAATGCCATTTTTTTATTATGATCAACAATAGAGTTCTACTATTGACTCTTCAAATCTCCAGCAACAACAGATCTTTTCTACAACAACATCAAGCATTGATTTACCAAATGCTCATCAATTGACTCCATCTCTCATGCAGAACCTACCTAGGCATTATATGAGAATTTGTGATATCAAGACTTTGGCTAGGCTCATGGGTCATTTTACCAAAGAGAAGGAAAGAATTATTTTGCTTCTTCTTTATAGTGCTAAGGAATAGGTTCACTCATTTACTTAAATATACATGCATCTCTTCCACCTTTTAAATTCCTTCACCACATAAATAATTCATGTTTTTTTTTCTTACTTAAGTTTCGATCTTTTGGTTAGATTGATAAGTTCTATGATTAGATTCATGATTAGGTGTGGTGATATGAAAGAGGTGAAGAGAGAAGGGAGACCCTAGTATTTTTTTTTTCTTTTACTTTTATTCCCCTACTAAAATATTTTAGGTGCTATTTGATTTCAAAATCTGGGATTTTGGCAATCTCAACTTTTATATATATATGAGATAAGTGATACCACAAGATATTGATATAAAATAACACTAAGTTTAGCTAATACATCCGGTAAAACACGGGGTATATAGATTAAATATTGAAATCAATACGAGGAAATGATCTCTTTTAACTACTTACAAATTGAAAACAACATTTTCAGATATCTTATGTGAAAAATGAAAACATCTTACAAAAAAGACATTAAACTATAAATAAGCTAGTAAAGGGTTATCAAATTAAATCTCCCATCTATAATGAGACAACCTAGTTAATCCCTTCATGAAAAAATGACTTATTGAAGAATTTTTTTTATACCTTACTCTAGTGAATAATTATTCTCTTATAAATCTTGGTTAATTTTCACCATGATTTATAATTTTTTGTCAATACAGCGCCAAAAGAACTCAAACTCCAATACAATTCAATCAGAGTGAAATTTTAAAATTTGGAAAAAGAAATCAACTAAAGATATTAGTAATAGAGAATTCTTGATATTGTTCGATTTATAGGGTTTTGGTGGTGGTGGAGCTTGATTGAAAGGAAATGAGTGATTACTATTGACTATGGTAAAGCTTCGATGACTATACAGGACTTACACGGTGGAGAAGAGGCTTAACTAGATTGAAAGCTAAATAAAATATCCTAGCTATGTATTGTGCTCTTCCTCTATCTAAGGTGCCCAAAAAAAAGTTTTCGATATAGTGAATGAAGGCCTTTCATATGAGTGAAGAAAAATATGATTGTGTGTAATCTCTCTCTTACCATAGTATGTGTGCGCGCGCAAGTGTATGAAGAAAAAATTTTGATTTTGTATGGGGTCTAGGAGGTGTTAGGACCCAAATTAGGTAGGGGTGCAGTGTAGCCAAGCAGAGAGGTAACCCGTCAGAATGACAGGGCTTAGTTTTATACCTTTCCGGGCAAAGTCGAGGCTGAGGCGTTTGATGCAGTGATCATAGGTACTATTATTGTCTGTGACCGGATGACTAGTATTTCATTTGATTCAGTTTCTACTTACTCTTATATGTCAGTACAATTTACCTTGGAATTCGATGTGATTTGTGATGTGCTTGATGCCCCCATCCATGTTTTGTACCCCAGTTGGAGAGTCTGTCGTAGTCACCCATGTCTATCATACTTGTTCTATCTTGATTATGGGTTTTCAGACTTGGACTGATTTGGTTATTTTGGATATGACTGACTTTGATGTAATCTTATCCCCCTATTATGATGTGCTTAATTATAATGCTAAGACTGTGACTCTAGAGATCCCGTGCATGAAAAATTAGAGTGGGAAGGGGTGTACAATCCTAAGACAACTAAGATCGTATCTTTTATCTAGGCTAGGAAACTGGTGTGGCAGGGTTATTTGGCATATTTAGCTCATATCCGGGATGTCGATGCAAAGTCCCCCTCTATTGAGTCTATTCATATAGTGTTTGAGTTTAAGGAAGTGTTTCCTAATGATTTACATGGTATGCCTCCAGATAGATTACAGATTTTTTTATTGACTAGGAGTCGCGCACTCATCCAATCTCTATCCCTCCTTATCACATGACTCCAACAGAGTTAAGAGAGTTTAAGACCCAGATCCAAGAGCTCTTTGATAAGGGTTTTATCCGTTCTAGTGCTTCTCCGTGGGGTGCTCAGTAATTTTTGTTAAGAAGAATGATAGTAGTATAAGGATGTGCACAGACTACCGATAGTTTAATAGGGTCACCATTCAAATTAAGTACATGTTACCTCGTATAGATGATCTCTTTGAACAGTTGTTGGGTGCATCAGTATTCTCTAAAATTAATTTAAGGTTTGGGTACCATTAATTAAATATTAGGTCCGATTATGTACCCAAGACGACATTCAAACTCGGTATGGGCACTATGAGTTCTTGGTGATGGCATTTGAGTTGACCAATGTACTTGCAGCCTTCATGAGTTTGTTGAATGGTGTGTTCAAACCATTCTTGGATTCCTTTGTCTTTGTCTTTATTGAAGATATTTTGGTCTATGAAGAGTAAGGAAGAGGATCTAAACCATCTTCGTATTGTTCTGGGTGTCCTTGCGGAATAGAAATTGTATGCAAAATTTTCTAAGTGTGAATTTTGGTTCTCCTCGATTGCCTTTTTAGGGCATGTGGTTTCAAAAAAAAAAGGGTAATGGTAGATCTCCAAATGATTAAAGCAGTCAAGAACTGGGTCCGGCCTAGTTCTGTGACTGAGGTTAGGAGTTTTATGGGGCTTGTCAGCTACTATTAGTGGTTTGTGAAGAATTATGCCTCTATTTCCATGCACTTGACAAGGCTAACTGAAAAGGAGGTACCTTTTGAGTGGACTGACAAATGTGAAGAAAGCTTCCAAAAGCTTAAGACTCTTCTGACCACAACACCTAAAGGATGCTCAGGATAAGGTGAGGAGTATCCAAGCTAAGCTTCTAGCCTCTTAGAGTCGACATAAAGAGTATGCAAATTGTAAGGTAAGGGACATGTCATTTCAGGCTGGTGAAAAAGTTATTCTGAAGGTGTCACCTGTAAAGGGGGATGAGATTAGGAAAGAAGGGGAAGGTCAGTCCTCACAACATTGGCCTATTTGAGATCCTTGACTTTGTAGGGACAGTGGCTTATAGGTTGGCTTTACTGCGTAGCCTATCTGGAGTCCATCCAGTGTTTCATGTGTCCATATTGAAGAAGTATCATGGGGATAGAGATTATGTCATCAAGTGGGACTCAGTTTTGTTAAGCAAAGATCTTCAATATGAAGATGAACCTGTTGCAATCCTTGGTGGTGATGTCCGAAAGCTGAAAAACAAAGAGATAAAGTCAATGAAAGTTCGATGGAAGCATCATCCGGTTGAGGAAGTTACTTGGGAAACTAAGAAGAACATGCGAGACAAGTATCTCCAGTTATTTGACGATACAGATATTACTCTATTCTTATCTTATCCAGTTTTCCAGTTTGTCACTCGGGGACCAGTGACGGGTAAATTGGTATCTATTGTAATGATTTGTTCCCGTATTTATGGATAAGTCAATGGGGAAGAAATATGGGCTAGAAAACTTCTAAGTAGCAACTTGGAAATTTTCAGCCTAGGCTAGACATGGATGAAATCTGAGTCAGGTGAGGTCTAGGGTAATTCGGTAATGGATGGGTATATGATTATGAATTTGATCATTTAGTGGATAGCCAAGATGATAAGGAGCCCGTACAGCTTCACGAAATTGAATTCGGGCAGTTAGAAATCTCGTAATTTATCTTAGCATGAAATAATGGTTTTAGAACATCAAAGTTTGAGGGTGTGTTGTAATTAGGGACTTGGAACACAAATTCCGAATCTCTATCTCCGTGCGAACTACCACAGTGGGATTATTCCCGCCATGGGGGACCAGTCGTGAGCAAAAATGGTAAAAGTCCCAAAAATGTTATTTTTCTGCAAACTTCGTTCTTTGAGAGCAAAAGGACAACCTAGGGCTATTTCTTCTTGTGTTTCAATAATTCTCGTGCTAAAGATAAGTCAATTACTCCCCTAATTTGTAAATTGATTCTTAGAACTTAGAATCGTTGATAGGTATCCTTGGGGGAGGGTTTTAACTTGAATTTAATGGTGGATAAATCCCTAGTTGGGTCTTAGGATCATGAAATTGGACAAGGGTTAGTATTTGGATATAATCCGGGTAAACTAGGCAACTATTATTGATCCTTTGCATTAATTACCTGTTATAAACCAAGAACAAGTTGAGAGACTCTGGAAAGGTAAGCTCAAGTTCCTTAAGAGTGTTCAGGCTTGGTTTCAAGGTAAGTGATGGTTTGATTTCCCGTCTGTGCAATATATGCCTGCTAATTGCTCCATTGTATTCATTTATGTAGGTGAACAGGGAAAGATGAAATGAATCTAATGAAATGACTATTTGTGTTTCCGTAGCATGCAATGAACTTATTACCTAATTGTACGACACAAGTGTGTAAATCATTCATTGTGGTGCTGATTGTGTTTGTGATTGTGGTTGATTGGATCGGCTATAACATTCCGGCACATAATTGGATCGGGTGTCACATTTCGACACATATTCGATCAAGTGTCACATTCTAACACGTTATTGGATCACGTATCAAGTTCCGACACTCTAACAGTTTGAGTGTGGGTTGCATGAGAGAACCATCATTGATTGTTGCATATGAGATTGGTATTATGAAACTGGTATATTCAGCATGAACTGGTAAATTGTTATTATTTTTTGTATTTGTGTGGTTTACTATGTTGTAGTTACTTGTGTATGTCACACTTACTGGAATAGCCTCGTGATCCTACCAGTATCCATTGGCTTGTGTACTGATACTGCGCTTGCTCTTTCTTTGTTGAGTCCAGCGCATCTTCAAGCGGCTATTGAGAGACCTCATCTAGGAAATCACTTGTCGAGTTCAAGGGTGAGCCAGTTCCTTCAAGCTATCATGTATTCATTTGGGATGTTAGTCCATTTCCTTCAGACTTAGACTTTTCAAACTCTTTACTTTATATTTAGTTGTTTGGGGGTTGCATCCCCTTGTCTTAGATTGTTTAGTTAGAAGTTTTGATATGATGACTTTTAGGTTCTAGTTTTGGTATAATGACATTGAATGTACTAGGTATGAGGAAATATGCATAAACATGGATACGATATCCTAGTCGGCTTGAAACATGTAATGCATGACAAAGTATAATATTTAAAAGCTTAGAAAGCAAAGTGATCAAAACCATGAGACAAGGTCAAGCATTAATAAAAGATATAATGAAAGCTTTAAGGCATATCATAGTTCTTTTGTTGGATATTATCTTTACCTAACAATACACCATGTGAGCTATACCATGGAATTTGGTAAAACTCCCACATCAAAAAGGAGAGTCTACTTGTTAAGGTATAACTTTGTATCATATCACTAATGTTATGTAAATCCATTAGCTATGTAACTGAAAATCAAACTAGGACTTTTCAGCAGAAAAAGGTGAACCACGGAGGGGTTCACGGGTTGTGATTAGGACCACGTCTGTCACCCTCATCGTGGTTCACACCCACCCAAAATTGGTGGACCACGGGACCCTTCACGAGTCGTGGATCCTACTCGAGCGGTAGAAAGGCTCGTAGAGGTGAGACAAAGCCACCAGGGCTCAGGCGTCAGACCACGGAGCCCTACCACAGGCCGTGGTCATGATGACGGGCCGTAGGAGGGTCTGTCGTCCTTCAGCCAGCAGACCCCCAGCCCAAGTGAAGAACCACGGTGGCCTTCATAGTTTCTGGTCCTTCACACGGGTCGTGGTAGGGCTCGCGGATGGACCTCCCCACAACCAGTAGACCCTGGCCAACAACCACGACCCATTGGATGGGCCATGGTCCGTTTGACGATTTGCCAATGGCTCCGTGGAAGGGACTCGTCAGTTTTTAAGTTATGGTCATTTTAGTCTTTTTCCCTATGCATTGGCCATTTAAACGACGGCGTTTAAAACCTGAACTATGTCATTTTATGCAGTTTAAGCCTAATAATCTAGTCAGAACCTACCTAAAACATTATTCTCCAAAATTCATCCGAAACTAGAGCAAAAAGAAGAGGAAAGTCAACCAGCCTCTCAAGAACACGCAGAAGGTTTTCTTCAAGTTCCAGCTCCAAAATTGAAGGATTTCTCCATAGATTTCATCACCATGTATGTGGGATTTCACTAGTGGGTTTCTTTCATCCACTAGGTCTCTAGAATTCGGTTAGATCCTTGATTCTACATAAGTTGTTTAGACCTAGGGTTTCTAAATCCTTGGATAATTGTTGTGATTTAGCTGCTGTAGTATTCTTAATCAAAATATCATGATTTCTTGGAAATGTTGTTTAATTCCTTATATGAAACTTAGAACCCTAGTTTGTGTAGATTCTGTTAGTTTATGAATTTCACTTGCTAGGTCAGTTAAACAAATAATCATGCTCCAGCTTTTGAATGTTACATTATTAATATATACATGTTGCATTCTCAAATTTTGTATGTCAATATTTTGAGCTATTCAGCATTTCAATATTTCGGTCATAATGTGTCATATACTTATTTAGTTGGGAGTAGACTTAGCACCGAGTCGGACTAGGGTTCAGCGTACCCTCATAGTCCCAAAACTACGTTCCCCCGTAGGAGTATAAGCCCTCTCTATTGGGCATCAGATTTAGTGATCATGCCAGTTATGCCTTTATACCCCCCGCAAAGTATATTGGGTCTTCTCAATGGGGCATATATCGGACTCCACATTTAGCTCATGTAGTCTTATGTCGGTTAATAGTAGCTCCCACAGTCAGACTCTAAGTGCATTTGACCAAGTTTTCAATATATACTTCAGTATTCAGTTTAGCATATCATGTTCATGATTAGCACTTGGTCATTGCATTCAATTTAGCTTTTCAATATTTACTTCCTTACTCAATTTATGTCATTGCTCAGTTATGATTTGTTTAGTGTGCATATATTTGTTTAACTTAGTATCTATATCCTTCATGCTCAGTACATTCCAAGTATTGACGCATACTCTGCGCTACATTCTTTTATGATGTAGGTTCAGGTACTCAGCATCCAAATCGTGTTTAGATCGATTCTCAATCTGCACTCAATAGCTTTAGTGGTGAGTCCTCATACTTCGAGGACAATAGACATGCTTTCATTTCATTCTTTACATTTCAGTTTCAGTTTTGTTAGAGTTAGCTAGAGGGCATGTCCCAACAACTCAACTTAGTTAGAGTCTTTTTCAAACATAGTAGTAGTATCAGCTTGACTTGTTAAGTTGATATGTCAGTGTTATTAAAATCTTAGTATTATATATACATTCAAACTAGTTGGGGATTCCCCATTTTCCAGTTATCTATTGTTTAGCTTCCGCATAGTATTTGTCTTATTCAGTATTTTCAGCATGCTTATGATATGTCAGACTCATGGTTAGCTAGGAGTCACTCGTGATCCTAGGTCCCGTGTTACGTTGAGGGCGTAGCCTCGGGGCATGACAAACTTGGTATCATAGCATTAGGCCCGATTGTCCTAAGATGTCTGAAAGCCGCACTAAGTAAAGTCTCTTGCATGGGTTTGAAATGCACGACGTCTATGAGAGGGAGGCTACAGAGTGTTTTAAGAAAAACTTTGATTTCTTTGTATTCTTATCGTGCATGGGTATGATCCAACTTCTCCTTTCTAATTCATCGTTATGCGTTTCAGATCATGCCTCCTCGTAGAGCTTACATATGGATTGCGAGTACATATAATGCTAACCCAGTTCCTCCAGTCCTGAACCATAAGGTTACGAATGCAAAATTTTGGAATGCGATCCAACTCTTGGCTAAGAGTGTAGCCAAGCAGAACAACTAACAGGTCCCAGATCCTACTAACACAAATAGTGAATCAGCGGCAGCTAGGCAAGACTTTGTTCGGATGAATCCGCCTGAGTTTCTAGGGTTGCAAGTTAGTGAGGACCCACAGAACTTCATTGATGAGGTTAAGAAAATTCTTAGAGTAATGCAAGTGACTGGTACTGAGAGTGTTGAGTTAGCTTCGTATCAACTCAAAGATGTAGGTCATATTTTGTTCACACAGTGGGAAGAAAACAGGTGTGAGAATGCAGCTCCTGTGACATGGGATTGTTTTACAGGAGCTTTTCTGGACAGTTTCTTCCCAAAGGAGTTGAGAAAAGCTAAGGCGCAAGATTTTATGAACTTGAAGCAGGGTTCAATGTTAGTCCAAGAATATAGGTTGAAGTTCACTCAGCTCTCCAGGTATGCTCCACATATGGTAGCTGATTCGAGGGCACAAATGAGCAAGTTCTTGTTTGGGGTATCCAATTTGGTGAAGACCGAGTACAGGAATGCTACGTTGTTAGGGGATATGAATATCTCTAGGCTTATGACTCATGCTTAGCAGGTTGAAGGAGATAAGCTTAGGTAAATGGCTAAGGACAACAAGAAGGCTAGAACAGGGAATTATGAATACTCTCAACAAAAATTAGTGGTGGAAATCGCTCACAGTTTTAGAAGAAATCTACAGCCCCAACACCTTTATCAACTAGTGCTCCATCCCCCAGGTTTCGACAGTATCAGAAAGGTAGGGCATCAAGCTGAAAGCCTGAGGGGAGTAATTCAGGTAGCATAACTTTCCCAACTTGTCCAAAGTGTGGTAAGAACCATTCGGGCGAATGTCTTGCAGGCAAGGAAGGGTGATTTAGGTGTGGTCAGTCTTTCCATAGGTTTAAAGATTTCCCTACTACCAGGCACAGTCTACCACTCCAGCAACACCAGTAGGTCGCCCAATTTAGTAGGGTGCTTCATCTGGTACAGGTGGTGGTCATGAGCGCCAAAACAGGTTGTATGCTCTCCAGGCTTGCCAAGACAAGGAAGATTCTCCTGATGTGGTCACTAGTACGTTACGAGTCTTTTATTTAGATTTTTATGCCTTGTTAGATCGAGGGGCTACACTGTCTTTTAGAACTCCCTATATAGAAGTAAACTTCGGTATTAGTCCAGAAACTCATTCAGAACCCTTTTCAATCTCTACTCTAGTTGGTGACGTAGTTATAGCTAGACGAGTATACAGAAATTGCCTTGTCATAGTTTCCAAAAAGTCACCTCAGCAGATCTTGTAAAGTTAGAAATGGTAGATTTTGATATCATTCTGGGCATGGATTGGTTACATTCTTGTTATGCCTTAGTCGATTGTAGAACTAGGATAGTTCAGTTTCAGTTTCCAAACGAGCCAGTCTTGAAATGAGACATATTTGTGTGTTTATAAAAAATGACACTGTTATCGGGGATTGGTTAATGATCATTTTTTGTTGATTTCTAGATTCAAACTTTCATGAATTTTGTATTCCTCTTACTTGTGTTTTGTGTTGTGGTTGCTAAAAATAGGGCAAGATAAGCCAAGCGGACGAAGATGAAAGCGTGGTTGGTTTTGACAATGAGTTTGTGGATGAACTCATGGAATTGGGTGTTGCTGGAGCAATTCCTCTACCATTGGAGGTAGGGAATGTTGTGTTTCAAGTTACTAGTCTCATTCTTTAGCTCTTACAAATGACGGGGTTGTTTGGAAGGCAAGCCATGTGACTTATGCAAACCAAAACCTAAGAAATTTTGTGGATCTTTATCTCCCTTTTAAGGTGCGGAACATTAGCCAAGAGTCTATCTGACTAAGGTTGTTTCCTTTCTCACAAACTAGAGAAGCCACCTCATCGCTTGTGGAATTTCCCCAAGGGTCAATTACGTCTTGCGCTGAACTAAAGAATGCTTTTCTTGAGAGATTTTTTCCACCCTCATGGATGTTGAGATTGCAGGATGAGATTAATAACTTTCAACAATTATTAGAAGAAACTATGTATGATGTGTGGCTAATGTTTAAGAAGAAGACGACTAAATGTCTAAACCATGGATTGTCGACCAAGTATTGCCAATATCAATGGTTCGCTTGGGATCACTTGTGATCCTATGTGCAGGTCACACCTAGGGAGTAGACTTGAATTGTGACACTCTTTTGAGGAAAACCTTACTCAAGTACTTACATCCCAACAAAAGTTATAATGACGGAACGGATCATTACATTTTCTTGACTTGTCTTCTCCAAAGTAACAACCGAATTAAGTCTTATAACTCAATAAACTCCAGAAAATATATTTAGTCTAAAGTTCCACCAAAACAACATTTTACTTCAACAAATAAAACTCTCTTTTTCTCTCACTTTTTTCATGCACTCTACAATATTTTTCACTCACTATCTCAAGGTTAGAATGAGTACAACTTATTGGTGTTGAATTCTTCCTTGAGATGAGTACCTAAGTACTTCAAAGAAGTGATAACCACATTTTAGATATGAAAGACCATGGAGTAGTGATCTTATATGGGAGTTATGGTCATTTTCAATACTTAATAGCCATGGTTTTAATTTGAATAACTATTTTGATAATAAAATGTATCCAACAATTTGAGTCCACAAATAAAGTATCAAATATTAAAGGCATAATACATAAACATGACCCTTAACTTGGCGTCAACTGGCAACTATGACCTTTAACTTTGGATATGCACAAGTAGATGCTTAAACTTGTATAAAATTGAACAAATAGACACATTCGTCCTACATGGCACCCTACATGGCAATTTTGTGTCCTACGTAGCGTTCTACATGTATTATGTCATGTAGGACACGTGTGTCCACTTGTTCAATTTTATACAAGTTTAAGTGCTTACTTGTGCACCCTCAAAGTTGGAGTGCATAGTTGTCCGCTAAAGCCAAGTAAAGGGTCGTGTTTATATATTATGTCAATATTAAAGGGTGAGCTAGTTCTAATTTCAAAACTAGTTTCTAAGAAAAAAAAAACCAAAAAGTGTTGGACAATTTATTGAATTAATTACCTTGAGTTCGTCCCTAATTAATTAACAGTCCCATACATAATCACGTCATGCGCAAATTACAACCATAGACAATATTAATCTTTTTACCACTTTGCAACTGGTCAAAGACATAAATAGAAAGATCCTTTAGTTAATAATTATACAAACAGTTTACTTTTCTTGTATCGTTTATGAGTAGTAAGATTTGTCATATAAAGTAAGACTAAATTGTCAACTCAAGTTTTTGTTTAAGTTGCATGATTAAATTATCGAGATCCTTTAGTAAATAATAATACTAAAATGTTCTTTTACTTATTTTCTTAAATTTGGTATGTATGCAAAAAAATATTTCTAAAACTATTTATATATAATCTAGATAAATAATATGAGAGGTGGGAGGTGGGTAGTGGGGTGGTGGGTCGTGGGTGGTGGGTAGCCGTATAGAAGCTATTGTTATCTCCACAACTATGTGGAGTGGAAGTGAAGATGAGGTGTGACGGAAGGTGGAGAAAACATAATCAATATAGAATGCAATTTGTATAACTTGTTGTCGGTATTTCCACGCAGCAAATCATTTTTTATTTATTTTTAAGCTACTTATTTTCTGAAGAAAATATTTTAAACTTTTTTTGACTAATCAAAGATGAAAAAATCTGAAAATATTTTCCAAACATATCGGACACACATATATATAAATAAAAGTAGTCGTTTCTTGTCATTCAATACAAATCGAATTAGATGAAAACTTCATGAGATCATTTGTCTGAATATTTTTAACTATTTTAAAACGAGATGTTCTTATAAAGTGCATATAATATAATGTTATATGAAAGTCCTTTTTTTACAAAAATTTAATTGTTATACTAAAGCATAAATGATACTCGTAATACATATCTAAAAAGTTACCAATTTAAGGGGTCATTTGGTAGAATATATAAGAATAATGTTGTATTAGCAATACTTGTATTGATTATACTTAAAGATGGCAATAGTGCAGGTTGGGACGGGTGCGGGGCGGGTTGAACTTAACCTGCAAAATTTTAACCTGCCCCGCTCCACCCCAGATAACATTATTTAAAATTTTCAATCCGTTCCATCCGCCCTGCATGAACCCACCCCGCAAAAATTTTTCAATATTTTCTTTTTTAATTAAGTTTGATACTAAAAATAAATTCATTTTCTCATTAAGTTGTATTAATTCAATAGATAATGATTTAAAATTTTACTTTTTAGAGGTCAATTGGAAAGCATGTAAGAAACTGTATTAGTTTTAATTGAACCATTTTTATTTACTATCATGAATATTTTAGTTACTTTCATTTAATATTAGTTTGAATAAAAATAACTAATTAGTCATGAGATTTGTGTATTCTTACTTTTGAAGAGTGCACTATCACTTTTATAACATGTAAAATGTTAAAATTAAGTTTGAACCCGTATAAAACTACATAGATCCCCAATCTGCCCCGCATTCGCTCCGCCCTATTGTCATCCCTAGTTATATTGAGATCTTTTTGTTATGCAGTGTCTGATTTGGTATATTAAAGTAAAATGCATCACATAATTTTTTTAAAAAATTATTTATTTGTAAAAATAATTAACCTCCACAAATACTATGAAATTGATGTGGAAAAGGTTTTGATCGATAAGTGTATCTTTAACTATAGTGATGCATGTATTAAAATCCTTTTCATTAACAATATTATGAATTTTTATATTATATATAATCCTTAATACTCCCTCCGTCTCATTTTATGTGGCACCATTTCCTTTTTTGTCAGTCCCAAAAAGAATATCACATTTCCTCTTATATGGTAAGTATTTAAAGGTACAATTCCTCTTTTACCCTTGTTGATCACACTTAATCTTAAAGATATGACTCTAATACATTTATGAAGAAAATAAAGATGAGTCTATTTTTTTGAAAGGTAATTTGATAAACATTTCAAAGTCTTTATTTATTTCTTAAACTCCGTGTCCGATCAAATGTTGTCACATAAAATGAAATGGAGGAAATAGCAAATAAAATATATAACTAATACCTATATTAATTACATATATAGATTAAAAAAATATATCAAACAAAATACTAATAATATATGACTTAATCGAATACACTCTATGGATACAGCATACAAAAATAGACTCTCTACGTAAGCCAGTTGTATCTAATGTGTTTAGTCACTATGACATCAGATAACATATCTGTTTAGGGTACCCGTTTACACATCAGCTTTTAAGGTTTCCTACTTACCAAACACCTCTCCTTCACCAAATTGTTTCTCCCATCTCATCCAAACAGACGCGGAGCTAGGTGGGGTTTGTGGCTGATTTGAACAAACTCATTATTTTTTTATCTAAGTTCTGTATTTATAATTAAAAATTAAATAAAACAAAATTAATGGATGGCTCAGTGATAAATAAGGGATCGTGAAAATGCTTTCCATGCTAGAGTTGTGGATTTGAACCACACTATCCACAAAAAGTTAAGTTTCTCTTTTTTTTCAAAGAAAATTTAGAACAGAAAATGTTAATTCAGCCTCCGCCTCTGCTAATCCAAATTATGGTAAACAGACAAATAGAAATGCTCAAAATATAAGGGGAAAAGGGTTAAATTGAGATAATCCGGTGTCATTCTAAAGCTAAAAAAATTTAATTTTTCTGTAACTAAAAATGAAGAAACAAAATAAAAACATATCAAATAAGACAACAAAAGTGTAACGTGACAATTTCATACAATACCAAATACCCTAGGAATAATTAAACTCATAAAAGAGCGATCTCACAAATTATTTTTGTAAAAATGGAATAAGAAAATAAAGACTATAACAAAATTTGTGTAATAGTAAGTGTAATGTAAGATAAATGTAGGAGTACTGTCGTGCTTACTATGGTTATGGCTATATATACATATTGCATATGTATCTATAAATGCATGTATATATAAAAAGACTGAACCAAAGTAAAAGGGGTTTTGTGCTTTTGTGAGTTTGAGAAAGAGAAAAGAGAAAAAAAAAAATGGGAAGGGGTAGGGTTGAGCTAAAGAGAATAGAGAACAAGATCAACAGGCAAGTGACCTTTGCTAAGAGAAGAAATGGACTTTTGAAGAAAGCTTATGAGCTTTCTGTTCTTTGTGATGCTGAGGTTGCTCTTATCATCTTCTCTAATAGGGGAAAACTCTATGAGTTCTGCAGTAGCTCTAGGTATTCAAATTGTTTATGTATAGCTATCTATGTCGTCTACTCATATTTCTAGATTATGTTTTCTTCTTGTTGTTTTGAGATCTAAATGAGTAAGATTGGATGATTTAAGTATTTCTCTTTCTATTTGTATGTGTGTGTGGAGAGTAAATTTTCCATTTTTGTGAATATTTTGGTGTGTATAGGACTTTGTGCTTGTAGGTGTTGTTAGATCTGCAAGAGGAAACCATGAAAAGAAGATAAAATTTCTATATCTATGTTCAGTTTCTCTTCTCAGTCTTCCTTGTTAGTCTCCTCTATTTTGTATTCTTTCTACTCATTTTAATTGCCCATTTTTCTTCTTCTTTGACCTCTTAAACCAAACACTCTTTTTTTTTTCTTTGCAGCTAAGATGGTCTGATCTATAAAGCTTAAGTTTCATTCTTCATCTCTTATTCATTGAGAAAATTTTATCAACAAATTTAGGGTTCACTGTTCATTCATCAATATAGCTTTTGGTTGGTGTTGGTCACAAATTTTGCAATTTTTAGGGCTTTTACAACCCTACTTTTGTATTTTATTGGAATTTGTTTTTACTTTATGTGTTTTGATCACTTCCTTTTGATGGAAGCTCATCTTCAAACTTTGATTATCTTTTTTTTTTTCTTCTTCTTCTTAATTTTTTCACCTAAATAATTAATTTAATTATTGATCTCTAAGTTGTCTTTTTTTTTTTTTCTTTGATAAGTTGATGAAACAATCTTATATCCGGTTACGGTACAAGTCTTTTGGTTTCATAACTACATCTTTAAGAAAAGAAAGTAGATCTATCGGAATGCTACAATTACTGGATCTGACTATAAATTTGGAAATAGTTAAATTCTCATATTATCTTCATAAGAAAAATCAAATACCGTTACATATTTTGTTTATTTTTTTAGGATTTTTCGAATTTTTTGTTTGATGAACTGAAACATCAAATGTTTGTAACAATGAACAACAGCATGCTAAAGACGTTGGAGAGGTACCAAAAGTGCAACTATGGAGCACCTGAACCGAATATATCCACACGAGAAGCACTGGTAAATGTTAATATTTCAACTTCTTTAATTTCTTCCACAATTAGTGAGTATTCTTGCTTTATTAGGACATAATTACTGTGTAACTGCTGTTAATTTCAAGAAAATTCTCACCTCTGTGTAAAAAAAAAAAAACTCTAGGGTGAGAAGCAATACCCTATTTCATTATTTTAAAATGAATTATAGGGTTTAAAATCTAGTAAGGTAATGAAAGAGAAAGACTAGACACGGGAGTGTTCATATTGCTCGGACTCTTCAATTTCAGTGCAGCATCTATATATGTCGACACGATGTGGGTGTGGGATGAGTATCTGATCTGGTCAATCGTTTTTGGTTACTTTGACCAAATTCGAGAGAGAAATTCTAGAAAGATTCAATTGTTTTGGTAATTAAAACAAAACTAAGGTGAAATTGAAGAAAATGAATATCTTGTATAGTATATAAATTTCTATCGTCACTCTCTTTTCATTTATCTTCTTTCAGTCTTCTCGTCTTGGTCAATACTTTCTCCTCAATTTTCCTCATAATATCTTGTAATTTAGGTTTAATAACTCTATTTTTAGATATTTAAATTATTTTTAATTGAATTCCCACAACCTATCTATATATGGATCCGTATCACAAATCATTAAATTTAGATCATAGAGGACGCTCACACCCAAGTTCAAACAACTTGAATGAAAAGTGTGCTAATTGTTAATTAAGATATCCCCATCCATATATATGATGTGTTCTCCAAATAAGTGGGTCAAAGTTCCAATTATCTCTGCTTCATCACCTTTGAGAAATTGAAGAGTCTGAGCAATCTAGCTTTTCATGAGAAATTGCATAAGTTTGTGCAGCATAAATTACGTCAAATCACATGTTCGCGTAATTAATACTGTGAAAAAATCTGGGGATCCGACGAAAACCTTAAGGTAGCAGCAGGAAACAGGATAATATAAATTTCTTTGGGAGCTCTCAGATAACCAACGAGAACAAGCTATGTGCATTCTCTAACGTAACGTATTATACGGATAGTTAGTTTATTCTTGGCAAGTAATTCATAATCATAGAAAACACATTGGATCATATGAAGACTCCATAAGAACAAATCATGAATTTTTAATGTGCTTGTTATGTTTTCTTGTTATCATTCATAATGCACTGATGGTAAGTTTAATTTATTATTTATCTTGAAAGGTGAAATCATCTTTTAGACAGTTTTGTGATTTCTCATCTTTTTTACTATTCGAGTTGCTTATATGTTTCATTTCTATTTATTTTGAAGACTTTCAAAAATATCTAGTATATCTTATCGATTTGCAAAAATTAAAAGTAATTGTAAAATTGATAATTGATCTTATCAATACCACTTAATTAAATCATATTAAAATAATTCAATTTTCTAATTAATATTTAATTCTCTTCAATTTATTTTAAGAACAGAATAAAGCTACAAATTAGGGTAGATTGCCTCTGAGTTGTGGAAACAACACTTAAAAGCACATAAGGTTAGGTTGTCCATGTCACACACTTTGTGGTGTGACTCTTCTTTGAACTCTACTTACACAGTTAGTAAAATATTTGTGAATCGGGTTATCCTTCTGTAAAGCTACGTGTTTAAGCGTATAACCAACTTTAGTTCCTTAGTAAAAACGAGACTTGTTTGATTGAAAGTCAGAATATAATTATACTCTTTAAAAGAAAATGACATTCTAATAACACCAAATGAAGAAATCTATTGTTTAAGAAGAATTTTGCATGGATTGTAATAAAATTAAACTGAAAACAACAATAAATAAATAAAAAAAAAAAAAAAAGAGAAAACAGTATAGAATAAGAGAAGATAATTATCTTCTTCCTTTATTTATAGTGCTCATAAAGGTGTAAAAAAAAAAGTTGTCATAACATGGCATTAACAATGACAATTATGGGGGAAGATCATGTAGAAGATAGAAGACATAATATTAAGGATTTAAAGTCATGGAAGAGGTGGAACATAATATGATGAAGTAGTGGGAAAATAGAGAGATTACTTATTGGACATTCATATAAATAAAGATATTTTATAATACACAACCTTATAGAATTTTTCAAAAACCTTTTTTTGTGAGATATTTTGGAGAAATAAAGAAACAAGTAGAAGAAAAATAATTTAAATAAAATTCAAATTTTGTTTATTTGTTGAGTATATATTTATATTGCGTATAAGATAATTTATTTTGTTATGTCAAATTTATTTTTAATGATAAAGGTAGTTGATTGAATTTTTTTAAACAAAAACTTTTAAATTATGTAATCTTATAAATAAAAAACAAAATTAAATGAATTTGATAAATAAATTATCATAATTTAGTGATCTTATAAGTCATTAGCTTCAAAGTATTATATCAAGAATAACTTCCTAAAGACGTAAACTTGGACGGTGCTTGCTACTTGCTAGTCGCTAGAGAGAAACATTGTTGGAATTATTAAACAATGGTTGGAAAATAAAGGGGGAATTGGAGAGAATTCGCGCTCGTAAGGAAACTCGAACCCGAAACCTCTTGATTAAGGATGAAAGATTCCACTACAATTCTGGTTGGTAGAACAGGATAAATTAAAGTGCACATATGATCGATCATAAGCAATTAACACAGGACGTTATTACTATTTATGGTGATAGGAAATTAGTAGCCAGCAGGAGTACTTGAAGCTTAAAGGACGTTACGAAGCATTGCAGCGATCACAGAGGTATTTAGAAGAAAGTTTCATTTAATTTGTTAATTTATGAACTGCGTTTTCGCAATAATTAAGTACTCTTTTGGATGATTTGTCAATAGGAATCTTCTTGGTGAAGATCTTGGTCCTTTGAACAGCAAAGAACTTGAATCACTTGAGAGGCAACTTGATATGTCGCTCAAACAGATCAGATCAACTCGGGTAAATTTCACATATAGCCACCAATAATTACTACTTATTTAAAAAAAAAAAAAACTGTAATTTTCTAATTAGAACAGGTGGGAAAGAAATATTTTTTATTGTCAAAAAAAGGCAATAGCCGTTAAGATTTGTTTCAGTTGGTTCGATTGCACTGACTACTAGTTTCCAATTTCCAGACTCAGTTAATGTTGGATCAACTTACAGATCTTCAGAGAAAGGTACATATGTTTATTTTGATAATATCTAGCTTTGAACAATATGCCTTGAAGAGGTGATTCTGATAGACTAGTAAGTAATACTTTTGGTATCAATGTAAAAACAAAAATCTTTTGAGTTTTCCTACTTATATTCATCGCGATATGGTAACCTTTCATTTGGCAGGAACATGCATTGAACGAAGCCAACAGAACCTTGAAACAAAGGGTAGATGCATTTTTCCTTCTTCTCCTTGCTTGATAGTGCATTGTGTAGTACTCGGTCATTTGAAACCATTAAGAAAAATGTGTTTCGTGTTAGTGCATGTTGTCTGTGTTGGATGCAAAACGAAATGAGAGGGTTTATGTATTTCTTCTTTTCCATTCTACTCTATGTTTGATCTTTGAGACACAATAACATGTACACGAGCATGTCGTGGAGGTGCATAAACTTCTTTAGAGATAGAATTGACTTTCTTTGAGATAGTAACCCCCAAAGGTAACCCATGACTTTTTCCTTTGGTTTGATCAAATTCCTGACAAAAAGGGTTATTCGTAACTACAGTACATTTGTATAATCTAAAAGAATGTCTTCCGGAGAAGGATCTTGGGAAAGCAAGTATATATATATATATATTTATAGAGAGAAACATTATTGATATGTTTACTTCCTCGTTTAATAAGATCGAGATGAGGTGTGACCTTTTACTTACATTAGGAGTGAAGGTGTCACCAACAGAACCAATATATCATGTCTTGGTCATAGTTGCTTCAGAAGAATATGAAGTATAATATGTATATTTAGTAGTACTAAATATTTAACTTTCAAATAAGAATTTGGAAAACTTCATTTTGTAGTTGATGGAAGGAAGCCAACTAAATCTGCAGTGGCAGCCAAATGCACAAGATGTGGGCTACGGCCGGCAAACAACTCAAACTCCGGGCGATGGCTTCTTTCATCCTTTGGATTGTGAACCTACTTTGCAAATTGGGTATGTCCTCAACTTTTTGGAACATATATTTCTATTTCAATATGTTTGGGAAGAGAATTCATCACCCAATGAGGGGCTGGCTCAGATGATAAGCATATCTTAACTTTAATTTTAAGGTTGTGATTTTGATTTACTAAGCAAGCAAAAAGGTGGGAATTCCTAGAGGAGAGTAAAAACAATCCGACAAATAGCTCTAGTCAATTAAACTGCATTGAGTGACAACTTGACCCTGGATAGGGGTAGTTATGTTAGCTATGTTGCATACTATGTGTCTATGTTATATGAGTCTATCAATTTTCTTAAAGTAACTGTATCGCGTGTGACATACTTCATGTAAATTCTCTGTTGAGAAACTTATAGATAGTTGTTTTTTTTCAATATTATGGCAGGTATCAGAATGATCCAATTACAGTAGGAGGAGCAGGTCCGAGTGTGAATAACTACATGGCTGGCTGGTTGCCTTGAAAGCTCATGATTCTGATCATAACATTATTATTATAAATATGCTCAATGGTTTTCCTTATCATCATAAACATTGAATCTTTCCTACTTAATTTCTGTATGTTGTTTGAGAAAACGCTTCATCCTGGACTAAACGGGGATCCATAAGACAATCCCGTTATTGTTAGTAAATCATAAACTAGATTTCCTTGAGTGCTTAATCAGTTTACTTATGTTCCTCCATTTTCTATTCTTTAGTTGCTGCTTTGTTTGATTCTACAATCGACTCTATAGTATGAGTACTCTTATGTGTGAATATGTTTCTACTTTTCACTCACTGTTTCATCTAATGTCCAACAAGGGTATATAGGAGAGGCGTAGGAATGTAACTCGTAAGCATATTCCCCTATGAAACAAATAAATGTAAGCTTTTAGCCTTGTGTAAAATATTTCTCTCCGTACAGAACCTCTAACGGTTACTAACATTCACTCTGTTCTAGGGAACAATTAGTGAGCCAGTCGGCGGCCACCACCCCTGCAGCAAGCTCAAAAGAGAATCTCAACTCTCCTCCTGGGCTACTACATGAAAAGATTGTATAACCCCACACTAAATTTCATCAATGCAATTACAGCTCCCCTAAAACAAAATCCAAAAACAAGCTCCCTCATCAGGGCACAACAAACAACCCACAATGGCATGTTGTCAGTAATCTTTAAGGCGTAAGAATGAAAATGGACCCTTGTCGGTAAGTTTACTCACCGAAGACCTAGAATAGATATTAATATCATACAATCGAGGACTAGTCAGAATATTAAAATATTTTTCTAAAAGGAAAACTTATTTATGATAAGAAATCAGGGCAAATAAAACCCAACATCTTCATAGATTTTAACATGGAATCTCACTAAAATGATGTCTATTTTACGAGATTTATGTCCATTAACGGTGGTATAATGCATACGTTCAAATGGTCCCTAGATTTCGACCCGAATAAAGAAGGGGCATACTACATAAATCCCACTAGTTCAGGTTCTAATTACTAAGATTCTGGATAATTTAAAATATTACTTCCTCTACGATATTTCGTGTTTAGGATACGTGAGTCTGAATCCGAGAGATACATGTATCTGCCAAAATTTAAAATCGAGATACATATTTTATTTGTTTAAATTAATTGGTAGTAACTGATTTCCTTATTTAAAGGAGTAATTGAGGATTTTCAAAGTACATGGATAATTCATTCTCGAAATTTAAATTAATTAAATATCTAAATATAAGGCGGAAATCAAAGAGTATATCTATGTTTAATTAATTTCATTTTATTACTCTTAAAATATAAATTCATTAATTTGATGTATTTATTATCATTATTTCATGTGTCTTTTATATGTATGATTTCATGTATCAAGTATATATCAATTTCATACGTTATATCCGAAAACATGTATATATCTAGATAAATACGAAAATAGTTCGATACATTGTAATAACATAACAAATCTATATGATAATATTAAGATACATGAAAGAAGACCATATACATATGACAAGACTCAGATACATGATAGAACAAATTATGTCAAATACATTCATAAATTTCCAATAGTACGTGAATCTTCAATATATTCATTAGATACATACACACTTAATAACATACACTAATAAAAACTATATGCATATAATTGTATCTCAATAATGTATCAGATACATCAATAATGTGTTAAATATATGCGTAAATCTCCACTTATTGAAACTTTTTGATTACGTTAGTGTCTGGTTAGGGCATCTCACCGCGGTGGTGTTTGCTTCACCTTTTGATTCATTAGTGTTGCTCACTGCGCCTAGATCCGATGGGAGAAGTGGCGCGAAGTTTCTTGGTTGATCCATAGTATACAAGGTATGCAACTGGTGCCATCGTCAATGTCTAATTTGATAAATCTATTGGGCTTGAAATCTCTGCTTACAACGATACTCATTGTCTTTGTGCACGAGAGGTGTCTCCCCTTAAGAGAAAAATTGATGGATTCGTGGGGGATTAGTTTGAGATTTAGAAAATCAAAGGCTAAGAATTTGATGTGTGTGTGTTGACAAGTTTTAGAACAAACATTTTAATGGAGTATTTCTTCTCATTAAATTTCGACAGATCAAGGGAAGAGGAAGAGTGAGTTTCAGTTTTATCCTAAGTCATACTCCCTAAGAAATAGATATTTATTTTTAATTAAAACACAAATTTTAGAGTTTAAATGTAAAGATAATTAATCAATCCTAGTTTAAGGGATATTGGTATTGATTGCATCTCGAGTTTTTGGTTAAAAACATCCTTAAACTATACCCCCAACTTAAACTACATCCTTAAAATATCCTTCTTAACAAAAAAAAAAAAAAAAAAACATCCCCCAAGTATTTAAAACTTAACAATTAAAATTTGTCAAAAAATTGGCGAATTCCACACAAAAACATTTGCAATTCAGACTATTCTCATAAAAAATTCTATAATATTATTACCATTTGGAAAAAGCATCCACAAAAAAATAAAAAAAATTGAGACTTATGTTTTCTGTTAAAAAAACAATGTTAGGACGGTGTGTCTACAAGGAGACATGATATGCTCTTCTCCTTTACCAACTGAATGGAGTTGGAGCTTAATTTCATATCATCTTCACCTTGGAAAGTCAAAATGTCGTTAGATTAATAATTTTTTGGGCAAATTGATAAGTAAGGCAATCAAGATTCAGCTCATTTTGATCTCTAGTATTCAAGTTTTGTTTTCTATTATTAGAAGTAAAAGTCTCTGATCGACACCACTTTTTGCATATTCAATGAAAAAAAATATTTCCATTGATAATTCTTTGATATCAAATCAAATGAAACATAAATGAAAAAAATTGTTAATTAAAAGGAAGACAATGCAAAATGTTGTTGCTAAAAAAATAATATTATTTTAGATTATGTAGAATGAACAAAATTGGTTTATTGGAGTGATTTAGGGAGTTTTGTTGAGAGTAGTGTGAATTGTACATGTTTTTGTGACGAATTTGTTAATATTTTTGATAAATTTTAGCAAATGGATGAAAGTTGTTAAATTTTATATAATTGAGAGATGTTTTCTGTTTAGAGAAATAATTTAAGGACGTAGTTTAAGTTAAGGGTATAGTTTAAGGATGTTTTTAGCCAAAAACTCATTGTATCTTCAATAATTTATGGTATAAACTATTAAAAATATAATATATGTAATTATTTGATGAGGTAAATTATTCTATCTTGTGAGGATATATTCCATAACCTATAGTGCTTGAGGGGAATAATTTCCCTAAGAATACATAGTGAATTCAGTAGGATCAATTTTTCTTTTCATCTCATTTTTACTATCACTTTTTAAAATTGTTTACTGTCCATATTTTATTGATTATAGAGTTAGCACAGATAACAATCTTAATTAAGGAAATTACATTTTGCTTCCTTAAATATGTACTTTTGTTTCTAGAGATTAAAACTTTATGATTTTCTAATCTGTTTCAATTTTATTTTGATTTGAACTATATTAAATGATGAATTTAAAGTTCATTTGGTTAGCGAGTAAAAGAATATAAGAACTTCATTGTTAACTAAAAACATTGTGAATAAATAGCAAGCGCTCAACTATGTCCCATTTTTCAGGGCATTAGCGTTCGTGTGCAAAATAATTACCCAATTTTAGAGATCAAGGTTGAACCATAAGGATTGGAAGATGGAATCACCTTAAATTGATTTTACAACTCGAACAAACTAACAAATGAATCTCAACAAGCATGTATCTATAAAAATGGAGGGGGGGGGGGGTTAGTAACAACTAAAATTCGTCAATATCAAATAATAAAATAGGGAATCAACACAAATATGGTCTAGCAAGTTTGGAAAGGACTAGGGGTGTGTGCATAATGATTGGGATTTCAACTCGAGTAGGTAAAGATTAACTGTAATAAAATCGATTGTTACACGAATAGTGTTTGGTTTAGGCTAAGTTTTGATATTCTCCTAAATTATCAAATGTATGTCCCTTGGATTCTCTTTAACTCAAAGAACCTTTCAAACATAACATAACATTTCTTGAGTAGATAGACTATCTGTAGCTCATATCATTAAATGAGAAATTACTCGGATTATCTCATTCCTAGCTCAAACTCATAGAGTAATTTCAACAAGTTCTACTATTGAGTCTTACTCAAGTCCATTTTACTTTCCAAAGCCAAAACGATGTTAGACAGGTCAATCAATGTTTGCAACCACTTTTTAGATTAAAACTTCAACAACAGTAAAACCATGTCATACAATCAATTTTAGAGCCGATTAATCAATACTCATTCAGCAGTTTACACCCCCTATCTAGCCCACACACACCCTAGCTAAGGATTTAGTTGCTCATAAAGGAAGAAATAAAGAAAATAGTCAAGTAGGAAATCTCCATTTCAAGCTAATTTGATTCACAAAATTTGAAATTCAAGCTTAGAGTAACACAAATTTGAGGTTTCTTCCTCTACAAGATAAGTTCTTGACTATACTCTATGAATATCTTTTCTCACAAAAGATGTCTCTTCTCACTATCCCTAGTAGGAAAGATGATAAATGGTACATAATTACACATTCATTATATCCTTGGGATCTTCCAAAGAAAGCACTACTTTCCATAATTACATTTTTATCCTTCAACTTTTGTCTTCAGACTTACACTGGATCGGCGGACACCGATCTGGAATTGTGGAGCGTCAGTCACTTCCTCACTTCTATCTTTAGTTCTTATAGGATTAGAGCATGTGTGCTAGAACCGCCGAATCACAGGTCAATCATTGTACCGCGCCAATTGTAACACCAATACTAAGGCAATCTTGCTTCATTCAAGCTAGTGAAACACCTGTTTATTTAGGTGGGACACCAGTTCATTTATTGGTGTGCTTCAGTGATTTTCAGCTTCAAATCCATCAAATTACTTTTTCTAAGAAACGCCTGCTTACACAAGAACATGGGCCTAAAATCACTTTAATTGGAATTAAAATATAGCAATAATTCATGAATTTGAGTCCAAGAAGTTGGTAAAATACCAACTCATCAAACCCTCAAACTTGAACTATTGTTTGTCCTCAAGCAAAACATGCACAAAGCATAGGACTTAAGCTCAGCTACACCTACACCTAAGATAGAATTTGCATAATTACAAACTTGACTCAAAACAGTCAAAAACAAAATATTCCAAATAAAAAGACTTTATACAAGCGCATCTCACCATTGGTTCCACCATCATTTGTTAGTCAAAGTTTTTTTTTATTATTTTCAAACAAAACACTTTTTACGCCCAATTCTGAGACAATTTTTCCATTCAAGCACAATCTTAAAGCATCTCAAGTTAATGACATCAACCTTCTCGTTTGCCTAAAGATTTACACAAATCTATTGCATTCATGCAACTCAGTCAAAATCAAGACATCATAATTTATATGAAGGATGTAATGTCACTCACACAAGAGCGAATTCCACACACAATTAAGAATGTCAATTCAAGGAATTATAGATCATGCAAAAATATTCACTCTCACAAAGGAATTCAAGTATATACACACATTAACTCATAGGCTTACCCTATTGATATAATGTGAGTTTACAGTATTTTTAATATATTTCACTTAAGAGTTGTAAGTGTCTAGGACCATTTTGTATTAGAACTAATGTTTATTGTATTATATTTGCAGGAAATAGGCTTGGACAAGGTCGAGAGAGACGAAAGCTGAAATTCTGCAGAAGGAGCCACCCACGAGGTGACCTACGGACTGTAGGTCCAGTCACAGTCCATCGTGGGTAGGCATGGAATGATCATCAAGGAAGTCTGACCAAGTGTGGAACTACGGAGGCGAGTGATGGAGCGTAGGTCGACCCACGGGCCGTCCAGCACATCCGTCAATGATCACTGGGAGGTGAAGTTACAGTACCTGATGGAAACTTCTAAGTGTAGAGCCACGGAAGGGGACCCACAGACCGTAGGTCAACCTACGGTCCGTACTGCACATCCGTCGTTTGTATCTGAAAGTTGAAGGTTCCAGCCTCTATGGAAAAGTTCTAAGTATCAAGCTATAGAAGGGACCTACAGACCATAGGTCGATCCACGGTTCGTAGGTCAGTCTCGTCGATCGAAGCTGCATCCAGATGTTTTATTTCTTTATTCAATTTCCTTTCTATTTCGGACAAGTTTTTCTATAAATAGGGTATGTAAACCTCGTTTTTGGGGGTTAGACACCATTGTATACTTTTAGTTCTTGGTATTTTCTTGGGAATTAACTTGCAAATTTTAGAAATTTGATTTCCTAATTTCGGTTTATAAGATTTTTGCTTTGGAATTTAATTTGAGATTTCGGGTTTCTTCTACTCTAATCATAAGTTCATGAATTCTTTTTATCGAAATATGAATTGTGTTCTTTAAGCATGAGTAACTAAATCCACAACTAGGATTGTGGGAACCATGAGCAATTAACAACGTATAAATAATAACTAAGTAATTCTTGAATAGTGTTGGTGCATGTATTGGTAATTCTTTCGCTTAGAAGTCTTTTTAACGGTGGCCAACGTTACAACTCGCCTTGTTGCTACTTGCCGGACCAAGGAGGTAGTTAATAAGAAAAGAATTATCAACAGAGATTTAGTGTAATACTATCTAATAGTTTAATGTCAATTGGTGCGAGGGTGAAAACTAAGTCATACATTGATGTGATGTCTAATCTGAGGTAAAGGTAAGGGTTAGTAAATTGTACATACATCGCCGGACCAAGGTAAAGGGTGAAATTCCCTATATGGAGGACCAATCACTTAGGGATACCTAACTTACCAACTTTGCGTGTGATATACTATGAAAGCAAAACTATTATTAGGATTACCGTGTTAAGAGCTTATAGAGAACACATACACCCTAGTTTATCTCTTTCATTGATAACAACAAAGTTTGAATCTTGTTCACTTGTTACTTAACAATATTCAGTTATTTATTTCACAACCCCCCCTTTTACTTACTTGTCTCGGAAATAAGTTGTCTAAATGAATATAATCATACGTTAAGTTTAAGTCTAAGCCATATTCCTCGTGGGATCGACCCCAACCTCCAAGTTGGGTTCTTTACTTGATAACGATCGTTTATACTTCTTTAGGGAAGTGTAATTTGAGCGTATCAAATTTTGGCGTCGCATGGGCACATGGCCAAGTTGAAGAGTGTTTGTAAGAGTTGTATGGGGCGACCGAAGTTGGATATGAACGTTATAAGGTTGAGAGTCTTCCCTCTATGATTGACCGGTGATGCTGTTGTATGGTTTTCTAAGCTTCCATACAACTCGATTCATACATGGGACCAATTGCACAAGGTGTTCATGGCCAAGTACTTTCCGTTGTCAAAAAAGTTGAACAACAAAGATAAACTCAACAACTTTGTGGCACTACATGGAGATTTTGTGAGTAGTTCGTGGGACAGGTTCACTGCATTCATAAGAAGTATTCCGAACCACCATATTGATAATGAGTCACTGAAGGAGTATTTCTACAGAGGTCAAGATGACAATGGTAAGGTTGTGCTTGATACTATCACTGGAGGTTCACATGGTGAGCGCACTTTTGAGGAGATCGCTGAGAACTGGAGAAGATTTCCCGAAACAATAAAGCATGGAGCACTTAAAAGTCAGACACTAGAAGAAGCACTTTTGCAGTTCAATCTGCACCTAGTCAATCTGCCGATGACATTCGTGAGATGGCTCAAATAAGGACAAAACTTGGGTTGGTACCGAAGCATGTAAGAGGAGGTCCAGAAAAGGTAAATGTGGTGAATTATTTGACTAGGACTCCACCACCACCGGTTGAGCAATGTTATTATGAGGAAGATGCTTATGTGGTGAATGATCAGACGGGGGTTTCCGAGCCAATGCCCAAGGTTCCAACTCAGATAATTGGCGCCAAGGGCAAGGAAACCAAGGTTGGAACTATGGCAATTATAACTGAGAGGGTCAGTATGTCCGGGATGGGAACTACAATCGCGACAACAACTACAATCTGAATAACTATAGCAACAGAGACGATAGGGTTGGTCCTTATGTTCCTTCTGTAAATCAATAATCTGGAAATAGGGAAGTTAAGGTAGTATGTCACGTATTGAGGATATGATATAGATGATGATGAAAAGGTTCGATTCGATTGATGAGAATGTGAAAGAGATGCGGAATGACTTGTCTGGAATTGATCCAAAAATTAATGCCCATGCAGTGTCGATTAAGCAACTCGAGCAGTAGATGAATCAGTTGTCTAATACAATAAACCCACGTCAGCCTGGCACACTTCTTAGGAACACCATCCAGAATCTGAAGAATGATGGGCATTGTATGGCAGTTACTACTCGAGGGGGTAAACAGACCATTGATCCACCTATGCCATCTGAGGTTGAAATTGTGGTTGAAAAAGATGATGATGAGATTGAGGTTTCTAGAGAGTCCAAAAATGCTACAGAGAAGGAAGCGGAGATAACTCAAAAAGTTGTCCCCATGCCTAGACCTTCACCTCCATTCCCACAGAGGTTGGTAAAGACGAATAAAGAAGGGAAATACCACAGGTTTATTACTATGTTGAAACAGCTTTCCATCAATGTTCCGTTGATCGAGGCTTTGGATCAAATGTCTGGGTATGCAAAATTTATGAAAGATTTGGTGACTAAAAAGAGGGTCGTTTGTTTTTATGATGATGATAGGTTGCAACATTGTAGTGTTATTGCTACTAGGTCGCTTGTGTAGAAGAAAGAAGATCTTGGTGCTTTCATTATTCCTTGTACCATTGGGTTATTGCATTTTGCGAAGGCGTTGTATGATTTGGGTGCTAGTATTAATTTGATGTCATTGTCTATTTACAAGAAGTTGGGTTTAGGGGCTCCAAAACCGACTGCGATGAGACTACTCATGGCCGATAGAACGGTGAAAAGGCCCATTGGTGTTCTCCAAGATGTGATTATGAAAGTGGAGTCGTTTATTTTACTGGTGAATTTTGTGATACTTGACTATGAGGTTGATTTTGAGGTTCCCATCATCCTAGGGAGACCATTCCTTGCTACTGGGCACGCCTTGGTCAATATAGAAAAAGGGCAGATGAAGTTCTGATTGAATAGTGAAAAGGTAACTTTTAATATTTGTAGGTCCAGGAAAGTGATCTCAAGTTAGTGTCAGTGGTGACTCATATTGTGGAGCGAGGTTCTGATGTGTCTATTGAAAAGAGGCTGGGTGTTGATGCACTTGCAGTGGTAATGATGAATTTTGAGGGTGATGGTATTGAAGACTATGATGAGTTAGTTGCCGCACTTGATAGGTTCGATTTTCGTTCCAAACCAAAGAAATTGGAGTTAGATATGAAGAATCGCGACTCTCCACCCGCAAAACCGTCTGTTGAAGAGGCTCCAAAATAAGAGCTTAAGGCTCTACCATCACATTTGAGGTATGTATTCATGGGGAGAGATGGTACTTTACCGGTCATCATGACTGCCGATTTAAATACTGAACAGGTTGAGGCTTTGGTTTCTGTGTTGAAGAGGTTCAAGCGGGCTATTGGGTGGACTATTGTAGACATTATTGGGATTCCTCCTGGCATTTGTTCTCATAAAATCCAACTCATGTTGAATCACAAGCCTAGTATTGAGCACCAAAGGAGACTAAATCCACCTATGCAAGAGGTAGTGAAAAAGGAAATCATCAAGTGGTTGGATGTTGGAGTCATTTATCCCATTGCAGATAGTAATTGGGTTTGTCCTATTCAGTGTGTGCCCAAGAAAGGTGGGATTAATGTGGTTCCCAATGCAAAAAACAAGCTCGTTCTGATGCGGCTAGTTACTGGATGGAGAGTATGCATAGACTACAGGAAATTGAATGCTTGGACAGAAAATGATCACTTCCCTATGACATTCATGGATCAGATGTTGGACCGCCTTGCTGGTAAAGGTTGGTATTGTTTTCTTGATAGTTATTCGGGCTACAATCAGATCTCTATAGCTCCAGAAGACCAAGAGAAGACCACATTCACTTGCCCTTATGGGACTTTCGCCTTTAAATGAATGTCATTTGGGTTGTGTAATGCTCTAGCGACCTTCCAGTGTTACATGATGTCAATATTTTTTATATGGTGGAGGACACTATTGAGGTATTTATGGATGATTTCTCTGTGGTAGGTGACTCATTTGATGGTTGTTTGAATCATTTGGCTGAGGTACTTAAACGGTATGAAGAGTGCAATCTCGTGCTCAATTGGGAAAAGTGCCACTTCATGGTCAAAGAGGGGATCGTTCTAGGTCATCGGATTTCTGAGAAGGGTATTGAGGTTGATAGAGCGAAAGTCGAGGTAATAGAAAAGTTTCCACCACCTATCTCTGTTAAAGGTGTTAGAAGTTTTCTTGGTCATGCATGCTTTTATAGGAGGTTTATCAAGGATTTCTCCAAAATTGCACACCCTTGTGCAAATTGCTTGAAAAGGAGTGTAAGTTTGATTTTGATGATGCTTGTCTGAGAGCATTCGGAGAGTTGAAAGAAAAGCTAGTTTTCGCACCTATCATTATTTCACCGGATTGGGGACAATCGTTTGAAGTGATGTGTGATGCGAGTGGAGTGGCGCTTGGTGTGGTATTGGGACAGATGCGAGAGAAGATTCTTTATCCTATTTACTATGCCAACAAATCTCTAAATGTGGCTCAAAAGAACTATACAGTAACTGAACAGAAACTCCTTGTTGTGGTTTTCACATTCGAGAAATTTCGATCCTACTTGCTTGGTACTAAGGTCAAAGTGCATACTGACCATTCTGCATTGAGGTATCTTATGGCTAAAAAGGATGCAATCTCGAGGTTAATTAGATGGGTGTTGCTGATGCAATAGTTCGATTTTGAGGTGAAAGACAGAAAAAGGACAGAAAATCAAGTTGCTGATCATTTGTCCAGATTAGAGGAGGAAGTGATGCTCAAGCTAGGAGATGGGGCAGAAATTAATGATGTTTTTCCAGACGAACAGGTATTGGCTACTTCTCATGATCTTATTCCTTGGTTCGCAGACTTTTCTAACTACTTTGCAAATGATCTGGTTCCATCGAATTTGTCGTTTCACCAAAGAAAAAATTTTATGCATGATGTGAAGAAGTTCTTTTGGGATGAGCCTTATTTGTTCTGTATTTGTGCTGATGGGACTATTTGCCGTTATGTGCCCGAGGTTAAGATGATGAGTATACTAGAGGCGTGTCACTCGTCGCCTGTTGGTGGGCATCATAGTGGTATTTGGACTGAGCATAAAATTTTGCAATCTGGGTATTACTGGCCTACTATCCATCAAGATGCTCATGATTTCATCAAGTCTTGTGATCGTTGCCAAAGAGAATGAGGAATTTTAAAGAGGCAAGAGCTACCTATGAATCTGATATTGGTGATTGAGTTGTTTGATGTATGGGGCATTGATTTTATGGGTCCATTTGTGAGTTCACATGGGATGAAGTATATTCTTATTGCCGTTGATTATGTGTCGAAATGGGTAGAAGCAACTGTGCTTTCAAACAATGAAGGTAAAAGTGTCACCGCATTCCTGAAAAATAATATCTTCTCCGAATTTGGTACACCTAAGGCGATTATCAGCGATGGAGGTTCCCACTTCTATAATAAGTTGTTCAAAGCGTTGCCAGAGAAATATGGAGTCCGTCACAATGTAGCCACTCCTTACCATCTGCAATCTAGTGGGCAAGTTGAAGTGTCCAACAGAGAGATAAAGTAAATCCTTGCAAAGACTGTGAATGCAAATAGAACTGATTGGTCAAGGAGGCCTGATGATGCTCTATGGGACTATTGCACCACATTCAAGACTCCTATAGGTATGTCCCTCTACCAACTTGTATATGGGAAGTCTTGCCATTTGCCAGTAAAGCTAGAGCATAAGTCTATGTGGGCGCTAAAGAAGTTGAATTTGGATTGGGGCGCCGCATCGAGTCAAAGAGTGAATGACATGAATGAGCTTGATGAGTTTCGTCTAAAAACTTATGAAAGTTCAGCCTTGTACAAGGAGAAGATGAAGAAGTATCATGATCAAAAGATTGAAAAGCGTGAATTTGTTGTGGGTGATCTGGTGCTTCTATTCAACTCAAGGTTGCGCTTGTTTCCTGGAAATCTCAAGTCTAAATGGACTGAGACATTCATAGTCACTCAAGTGTTCCCACATGGAGCGGTCGAGCTCGAGAATAAGGAGGGAACAAGGTTTAAGGCGAACAGGAAAAGGATCAAGGTCTACATGGGGAAAGAGGAGAATGTGCAAGAAGTGGTTGAGGCCTACTACCTTGATGTAGTCTAACTAATCAAGGGGCCTGTGTCGTGCCGCGATGTTAAATCATGCGCTGCTTGGGAGGCAACCCAAGATGTACAATCTAGCTAACTATAGGTTTTTCTTTTCGTTATTAGGAGTTTTCTTCTTTTATTTTAATTTCTGTAATTCTTTAGATAGGTGTTTTATTTTTTGTATTAGTGTTGGCTAGATATATAATAGGGCCAGTGTCTAAAAAGTGTCCAGAAAATGTAACAAGAAAGACCTCATGGTTGCTACATGTGCAGGGATGAATAGCTGAATCTGCAGAAAATAGGTTGTGCAAAGGTCTATGAACCCCATCGACGGTCCGTGGGTCCATCCACGGACCGTGAATGGTGTCCGTAGACCCCCAAGTAAGTCCTCAAAATTTCTAAGCGTAAGAGTGACCTACGGTCCATAGGTCGACCCACGGCCGATAGACGGGGTTTTGTGGGTCCAAATTAGGGTTTCTAGAGACCCGACCCGGACCCCTCTTTAATAAAAAAACCCCTCATTTCAAATACACCCCTCATTACCCAAATTCCCTCCTAATTGTTTCTAACCCCTCCAAATCCCAAAACTCCCATATTAAATCCCCCAAATCACTCCAATCTCCCATAATTATCCTTTCCTCTCTATAATTCTCTTTCTCTCCCCTAAAATCACCCCATTCTCCCTTCACAAAAGAATTCTCGTTTCGGGTTCGGTGTCAAAAGGCTAGAAAAAGTCTAAGAAGTTCATTGCATCACACATTCACCCTCTTCGCTTGCTTAAAAGGTAAACAACTTCACCCTAACTTTGAATTCACTGTTCATTGTTGTATTATGAAGTCACGAAGTTAGAACTTGACCTTGGGTTGTTATGATTATTAATTGTAGCGTTAAATGTTGAATTGTATGCTAGAATAACCCTTGGTATGATGGTATGTGAGTGTATAGTTTCTTAAAACTACCTGAATCAGAGTAAATGGTCTAAATGGAAGTTTCGACTTAGGGTTCCTAGTTCGGTATGTTAAACAATTCAAAATTGTGAGCAATCGGAACACTAAGGATGACAAACTATCATATATTGTGTTGAAATGCATGATTAGTCTTAGGTTGATCGTTTAATTTTTTGCAAAAATGGGTACAAAAATGTGGATGTATGATATCTGGCACATACCTGACTCACGAGACCCCGTCCATAGACCGTAGGTCGGGTCCGTGGGTCTGTTGCACATGAAATAATCATTAAGTGTTAAACCACGGAGGTGGACTACGGTCTGTCGTTCCATCGATAGACCGTTCTGGACATTCGTGGTTCACATCATAGATCCAACTTCTGGGAATTCTGACCTACGGAGGGACCCACGGGCCGTAGGTCAATCTATAGATCATAGGTACCCACCATAGGTGGTCACTGCTGCTATTGCCCAATATTTTTTTTTAGTTTTTGTTTTGTTTTGTTCCTTGTTCTAAAAAAAATTTGAGTGTGTTATTGGTTTGTTTTGGTACTAACAACGCCTCCATATGTACCATGGCTCCCAAGAAAGCTCCGACTTAAGCCGTGAAGGGCAAGTCGAAATCAGTGGCACCATTATTTTGGCTGATCGATGAGGATACTGATGCGGAGACTGACCCTCCATATGTCCCACCTCCCACCAGGTTATCCCCCACTGTACCACGCACTACACGAAACAAACCAGGCAGGTGATTTTCGACGTGGTCACTGCCCCCTAGTTTGATAAGGGGATACATCGATTGATTCACCGGCTGGCTCTGAGTCCACATCCGGCTCCAGCTCCAGCTCCAATGGCACCACCGCCTCATCCTCCGAGTCTACTAGTGCGGGGGACATTCTAGTGCCACCAAACACAGATCCTAAATCAGTTGTTGAGGAACCCAATAAATGATGTGTCAGCGGTCACTTCCAGATATACAGAGATGCTCGCATGCTGACTGCGAAGGAAATGATGGCTCGATTAGTCACCAAGGAGCGCTGAGTTCTCACAGGCAGCCTCCACACTACGCCCACCATCCATGATCTCTTCCAGAGACACAGGTGCGAATGGATGGCCCGTAGCCTAGGGTCCTACACTAAGGAAATAGTTACGGAGTTCTATACTTCCTACGCAGCCACCCTCAGAGGCTCGATTGATAGACGGGCCAAGCCCGCCGCCCAGTATCCACACAAGGCTCACTAGTGCACGGGTTTTCATTTGATATATCTGAGACCACTATCCGCAGGTTCCTCTACGATATGAGCCACACTCTGCCAATCAACACAGCTGAGTTCGACTATCGCTGGGACATCGTTAGGAGTCGAGCATTTCAGAGGAATGTCGATCAAAGGGAAATTCTTTTGCACTGCATATCCCGTCATCTTGCTACAAACAGAGAGCGTGCTGAGTGGGTCAGCACCCCGAGCTTGGGTATCAAGAAGGCTACCCTGACATTTGTGGCCCAATTCTTCTGGTTGCTGGTGCAGAACCGTGTGTCTCCTACTCAGGCAAATAATGTACTTACATGGGACCGAGCGGTTATGGTTGCAGCTTTAGTTGCTGGGATAGAGGTCAACTTTGTCTGCATGCAAATTGCGGATATACACGAGAGGGCTTTCAAGGCCACCACAACCTTACCCTTCCCATGCCTCATTTTCCAGTTATGCAGGGATGCTGGAGTACCGATTTGGCACTGTGACAGGTTCTTCCGACGACCAAGACTCTAGATATCGGCCTAATTCGGGATGAGGCCAATGTAGTTGCACCTCGCAGAGAGCCGCAGGTTGAGGTGCCACCATTGGGAACAGACTTGGTAGCAGATGCAGGGTGAGGATCCTGCCCCTCCAGCCACTACTGAGGATGCCTCGGCTTCCCCATCTCCGGCCATTATTCAGGCCCCTAGCTCCTCTAGAGTCACTCCCTCCTCAGGGTCTGTTGTCGTGCCTTAGCTCATGTCCAGAAGTTGGAGGCCCAGAGAGCTACCCTGCTTGAGCATGTGGGGCCGTAGATGCAGCGTACAATAGCAGAGTCCGATGCTAGAATGGAGCAGCGGATGGAGCACATGATGGACCAGAAGGTCCAGGTCATTCATAAGCGCCTGAATGTATTCGAGTTGAGAGTCCTAGAGTGACCATCCCCCACCACTGATGTTTCTGCTTTCCAGACTGAGTTAGCTAGTCTCCGAGCTGATCTTGATACCCTCCTAGCTACACTAGAGACTGAGTCTAAGTCAGCCCCTATGACACCGGTTGATAATACAATGTTGGATGCATTATTCAGAGATGAGATGCCGCTGTCTGCTTCTTCCCGTCATGCTGGAAGCACCCTCGCTCTAGTCGAACATCTGATGACACTGAGGCTGGGAGAGATTGCAAGAGGGTGCGCCAGGAGATTGAGACAGCCCAGAGGGCATCCATAGTTAATGAGGAGATGCGCCAGTAGTGGGCTAGGGAGGTAGGTGTTTGTGCCTCTAGCAGCGTGGGCACTACTGATGGTGCGGTGAGAGTTGACGTGAGCACTACTGATGGTGCGGCGAGAGTTGATGTTAGCACTACTGAGTGTGCTGAGATGGTAGATGCAGGCACTACTAAGGGTGACCTGAGTGTTGATCCAGCGAGCTCCAAAAAATCGGACCCACCCACTTATTGAGAGGTCTTCGGCGCTATGCACCATATGTTTGCTTCACCCTATCATTTATGTTTTTGCTTTTTTTGTGCATTGGGGAGAGTTGCACTCTATTTTGTTGGGGTGGGGTAAATGGATTGTGAGTGATAGGGTGAAGTCTGAGTAACCCAACCCATAATCCTCTCTTGGGGTTTTCTTGCCTGTGTTCTTTTTGCCCAAGAGTCTATTTTAATTTCTGTTGAACCGGCATGCATAGGAATGTATGTGTAGGACTAAGTAGAAAAATGAAAGCATGATGGCATGAAAAGCATGAGAAAAAAATTATCCCTGTCCAAGAATGTTGAATTGTGCTAGATCTATAGTCTTGATGAGTTGAATGTGTTGGATCTCAATGTGACGTGATAAGAACCGATTTGAACTCATGACTTAAGCTACAACTTTAACTGGGTAATTTGATAATCTGATAATGAAACAATGTGCCAAGAGTGTGTGAGAAAAGTTGAATGTTCAGACAGTTATGCCAATTAGAACTTGCCCCGTTGGTCCTGCTAAGATGATCTAGGTTAGAAGTTGGGAAGTGATCATAGGCCCTTGTTCAAATTAGTACACATAAGCCTAAAAGGATCCAACCAAATTAAATTAATGTTCCCTTTGATCCAAATATTTGAGCCTAAAATAGACCATTTCTTTTGATTCACCTAGATCACCTTCCCTAAAATAAGTGTTTTAGCCCCGGTCCCTCCTTGGACATGTGCACCTTGACTTAGGCTAAAAGCCTAAGTTGAGGGTGGCTAATGCAAAAAGTTACCTCAATCTTGGCCCTGGTACGACATCGGATATTGCACCTCAACTAATGTAAAATCCATAAGTTGAGTGTGGCTATGAAAGAGGAAACCGAAAGAAAAAAGGGTATGAAAAGAGTTTTGTTTTGAAACGAGAAAAAAAAAGATAGAAGAGGCTATGACTTTGTGCAAAAGAAGCAAGAAGATGATAAATAAAAGTGCTAAAAAATAAAGAAAAATAAAGTGAAAGAAAAAGAAGAAAGTGAGAAATAAGAACCACAAAGTCAAAAGTCACATCCATGTTGAAAAGAGTCAAGGGAAAGAAAGTAAAATGAAAGGATGTCAAAAATAGGTTGAGACAAGAGGTAAAAAGCCAATGTAATGTCAAAAAGGGAAAAAAGTCACTAAAAAGCACCCAAATGTACCACACCTGACCCTGAGCCTACGTTACAAGCTAAGAATGTCCTATAGTGATCCTAGTAACTAGTTTGGAGAGTCTAAGCAGTGAAAATAAGGGCAAGCCTATGGTATTGAGCACTAATTGTATTTGAAGTCACTTCTGAGCGTGAGTGATGAATGAATCCTAAAATTCTAAAATTCATATCTTCTGTGTGAAGAAGATTTCATTTGAAGTGAGGGCACTAATTACATTATAGGAAAGTTGGTACCTTGGTGATTGTTAAAAGTATATGTTGTGGTGTCTGTTGGTCGATCTGTGTCATATTTTGATCCGCATGAGTTAGCTTGGTTGAGTCTGAATGAAAAGATTTTCACGAGAAAAGAAAGTCGGGATAGAAAGTCATGTTATTGCTTGAGTTTGAACGTCTACTTCTACACAAGTGTCATTTAGAGTTTTAGTGTGTCGCGTGAGGACAAACAATGAATTTAAGTTAAGGGTGCTGATATATCATGAGTTTACGATATTTTTAATACATTTCACTTAAGAGTTATGTGTGTCTAGGGCCATTTTGTATTAGAACTAATGTTTATTGTGTTATATTTGCAAGAAATAGGCTTGGACAAGGTCGAGAGAGATGACAGCTGAAATTCTGCAAAATGAACCACCCACGGAGGTAACCTACGGACCATAGGTCCAGTCACGGTCCGTCATGGGTAGGTGTGGAATGATCATCAGGGAAGTCTGACCAAGTGTGGAACTACAGAGGCGAGTCACAGAGCTTAAGTTGACCCACGGGCCGTCCTGCACATCCGTCAATGATCACTGGGAGGTGAAGTTCCAGTACCTGATGGAAAATTCTAAGTATGGAGCCACGGAAGGAGACCCACAGACCGTAGGTCACAGTCTGTACTGCACATCCATCGTTTGTATCTGAAAGTTGATGGTTCCAGCCTCTGTGGAAAATTTCTAAGTATCAAGCTACGGAAGGGACCTACAGACCGTAGCTCGATCCACGGTCCGTAGGTTAGTCTCGTCGATCGAAGCCGCGTCCAGAAGTTTTATTTCCTTATTTCATTTCCTTTTTGTTTAGGACAAGTTTTTCTATAAATAGGGTATGTAAACTTCGCATTTGGTGGTTAGACACCACTGTATACTCTTAGTTCTTGGTATTTTCTTGGGAATTAACTTGCAAACTTTAGCAATTTGATTTCCTAATTTCGGTTTATAAAATTTTTGCTTTGGAATTCAATTCAAGATTTTGAGTTTCTTCTAGTCTAATCGTAAATTCATGAATTTTTTTTATCAAAATATGAATTGTGTTCTTTCAAGCATGAGTAAATAAATCCACAACTAGGGTTATGGGAACCATGAGCAATTAACAACGTATGAATAATAACTAGGTAATTCTTGAATAGTGTTGATGCATGTATTGGTAATTCTTTCGCTTAGAAGTCTTTTTAACGGAGGCCAACTTTAGAACTCGTCTTGTTGCTACTTGCCGGACCAAGGAGGTAGTTGATACGAAAAGAATTATCAACAGAGATTTAGTGTGATACTATCTAATAGTCTAATTTCAATTGGTACGAGGGTGAAAACTAAGTCATATATTGATGTGATGTCTAATCTGAGCTAAAGGTAAGGGATAGTAAATTATACACACGTAGCCGGACCAAGGTGCAGGGTGAAATTCCCTATTTGGAGGACCAATCACTTAGGGATACCTAACTTACCAACTTTGCATGTGATACACTATGAAAGGATTACTATTATTAAGATTACCACGTTAAGAGCTTATGGGGAACACATACACCCCCCCCCCTTTTACTTACTTGTCTTGGAAATAAGTTGACTAAACGAATATAATTGTACATTAAGTTTAAGTCTAAACTATATTCCTCGTGGGATCGACCCCAACCTCCAAGTTGGGTTCTGTACTTGATAATGATCCCTTATACTTCTTTAGGGAAGTGTAATTTGAGCATATCACCTATAAGTGGAACGATATTGAACGGATGTTGCCTTGTGTTTTGCAGGTGCAATGCTGGTTAAGTTGGCAAATTAAAATTTCACTACCTTGATCCATCGTTTCACCTAAAAGTCGCATGTCGATGTAATGTTGGTGTGCCCAAATTTGCGCTAGTGTTTGCATCTGTGGTGAACAATTTCACAACTGTAAGTTATCGGTCCAACACTGATTCTACTGTGTGTTGAAATGTTCAAATTTCTTTTGCATCTTAATTCTTTTTATTTTTCTAACTTCTTTTAGTTGTTAAATTTTCTTCTTAATGAAAAATATGTTGTTTGTCTAGTGTTATTTCACAATTTTCTTTGTAGACTATGTCTTCTCAAAAGAGTCATTCTGATAGGCCAAGTCGCAACCCCTCCTCATCCTCTAAGATAAAACTAAGAGTAAAACCGCTTCAAACCTTCATAATGAAGAAAATCGCTTAAAGTTTTATGTGGAGGGTAAGAAAGAATACTACACCCTGTTCAAAGTCACTTGGTCTATGACGGAGAAAAAGGGATTTAACTTAGTAAACTTGGGGAAAGAATTTCCCAACATTATCCATTAATTCTTGAGCTGAGATTGATTGGCCCTCGCTAGTGCTCCGGGGGGATAATTCCCTAAATTAGTCACCGGGTTTTTACGCCTTTTATCATGCAAGGCAGGATGCTATGAAAAATTATGAGAAAGTTGAGGCATTTATTAGCTTACTTTCAGTTAGAGTGCGACGCATAGAAATTGATATCACTCCGGTAGCTATTAATTATATTTTTTTTTGGAAAAATTTATTGTTGAAATAACTGAGCTCACAAAGAAGATAACCACTAGACATTGTCACCCCCAATGGGTAGCTAGTGTTATTGAAGTGGGTCATCCTATTTAGGCCTTCATGGGTGGTGAGACCACCCGACAAGATTTGAATTTGAAGAAAAATATGGCTTGATTTTGTGTGCGCCCACTCATGTCATCCAAGAATGATTAGTGGGAGGTTGTGTTTATACAAATTTAGATAAAAGCCCGCCAACAAGGTCTCTTAATGCATTTTCTGGTCTTGATAGGCAAATTATGTGTGCAAGTAGGTATTCACTATTTTTCCCGATGTGGAATCTCTAAGTGTAGGGATGATTGAACTTGATTTCAAAAGAGATGTTGAATCCCCTAAGATCAAAAAGAGGAAAATGCAAGATCTAAGGGCATTTGAGAATGTTTTGCCAGGCTGGTCCTACTCTCTATGGATCGGACATTCCTCATATGAGAAAACAATCATGCCACCATCTTCCTCATATACCCCTATCACTAATCAAAGGGATTAACAAAATATGGTAGAGACTACTTTTGCAAATGAGAATAAGCTCATCAAACTAGCTAAAGCTCTACCAACCATAAACAATAGGGCAACCCAACAAGCATTGAAAGACTCGTCAAAGAAAGTGGATAATTTGTGCATGCAAGTCGATGCCATTGAAAAGGTCATTACTATTCTTCAAAAGGACATACACAAATTGAAAGCAAAAGCTCTGATGACCCTCGGAGACATGCCCTTCATGGAAAAAATCATAGCTTCCCCATACGTCAATTGGACTGGTGGATGAGCTATTGAATTAAATAGGGGTGAATGTGAATGGAGAGGGATACATAGAGAATAATGAAAAGTTGTAGCGAGAATTTGAAGAGTATCGGTGTTTTGTTCACTCTAGACAAGTTAGAGCAGGGTCTAGTACATCATTCAAGTAGTATGATAATGAGTGCACATCATGACCCAGTGAGTTTTTCTTTGTTCTTCTTTCTCTCTTTCTGTCAATGTAGCATTGGGGACAATGCTTCACTTTAAGTTTGGGAGTTATTTGGTCATAATGATTTGGTGAACAAGCAGATATTTGTGTAATTTGAATGATGCATAGAATATGTTTCTATTTCAATATCATTTTTAGCCCAGTTGGTCTTACATATGTCCATTATTTTACTTCTCGTGCTTGATTTTCGTGCTTAGTGCCCTCTATAGGCCTTGTTATCTCATTAAATTTATGAGCACATAATTCAAAATTAATTTTGTGAATAGTACATAATTAAATAAACTCCAAGGATTTTCTTCATACAACGATTCTTTCCCAAGGATCAAGTTTTCTCTTTGTTTGAGTCTTTATTTTATGTGTCTAATCAGGTTGGTGTTTTCCGTAGGATAGATTGAGAGGTGACTTTCTTAAGGGAAAATACAATGTTTTAGTTTAGTTTGAGTCTTGTGTCATACTTCTCGTAAACTTGATGTCATGACCCAAAGTACACCCTAGACGTGACATGATGAATATGACCCTAGAGATCCTAAAAAAGTCACTAGACATATGCATGATGTAATGAAATACAATTCAAGAGATATAATCAACATAAGTCTGAAATCATAAGATGACATAAATGATATCAATAGAGTACATATGAGAATATGGGAAATACTACTAAGTTTGACATAGCCTTTCTAACATCATAATAGTGGTTGGGACGTAAATCATACACCACGTACAAGTGTAAAACTGAAAAGACAATAAAGCAATAAAACATCAATGATCTTGTCTTCGAACCATGAGGACTCACCAATCCAACTAGTCGAGAGTAAAGTAATCCACCTAAGTGCGTCCAGGTGGAGGAACATTAGATCCTATATTATGAGACAATATAGGCACAAATATGCATTAGTACAATGAATGTACTAAGTATGGAGAAATATGCATAAACATAAACATGATTTCATGTTGAACTTAAACATGATATACATGACCAAGTAAAATGTAGTAAGAACTTTTAAAGAGAAATCATGCATTATAAACAAGGTCAATGCATATTGAAAACCATAGAAAAGTTTTGAAATGACTTTTGAAGAATACATTGTTCATTGTGGGATATTTACTGTTAATCGAAAATAAGATCATGTGAGCTATAAGATGGAATTCGGTATGACCCTCACATTGAGAAAGGGGAATCTACTTGCCAAGGTAGAATTTTGTCTCATTCATTTTTTTGATGGTGGATCCTTTAGCTAGGTCATTTAAGATAATCCTACGGGGGCATGTAGTTTGAGACAAGGAAATTGCTGCTAAAGACCAAATATCTACTAGCAGTAAGACCTCAATTCCAAAGTCCTTTCAGTGCTAAGTAAACCCCAATGGAAAAGACATAATCATAATCATATCAAAATACTTGAAAAGTCAACAACTAAGACTACCAATCCAATCATAAGCTCATAGTAGAATAGCTTCTTTCGAAACCATGATTTCACAAACTTGTTCATAAGACACTTCCTTTCTAAGCATCTAAATTTTGATTTCATTCTTATGTGATAAAATCTATCACAAATCATTGACACTTTATCTTAAAAACATCTTTTATTCATAATTCATTCTTTTCATAAATATGCATAGATTCATAATCATGATTCATAAGTTCGTAAACATAGTTCATACCCATGAAATAGGCATAGGCATGGGTTCATGTAAAATCAATAAAAATCATGTAATTGTATTGAATCATGCATAATAAGATTGAATAAGTAATTGAATCATAATAAATTGAACTCATGGAGAATCACATGAAACCGTAAGAAAATTGGGTGAAATTGAATTGGAGATTTGAGTTTTCTTTTGTAACCCAATGGATGAAAAAGATCCATTGGTGAATTCTCACATACCCTAGAAATCAACACCCAAAAGTAATGGAGGAAGCAACCTTGAAGCCCTTGATAAATATGTCATAGGATTAGAGCTAGAGATAGTCTAATATGATATTATTTTTCATTTTAAGATAGAGATAGAGATAGTATAACCCACTTAAATAATAATTGGTGTTTTGTTTGTTTGGTCTTGGGGTTCGAAAAATCTGAAGATATATACATGGGTTCGAGAGAATATTGAATTTAGTATAGACCAAAGGCTATTCATGTATCCATTGATTTGGAATTGATTAATCATTACCTATTAGATTGAAACCCCATTGCTAATGAACACCCCCTAATTGTTTCCAACTTGTTGAAATCTTTGTTGAGTTGACCTCCTGATCGTGTCACTTAAAATTTGAATTGAAGATTGTGATTCCCTAATTCCCTCATTTTATATTCTCGTTTGAAGACATTGTGTTAATTAGTATTAAATTAAAAATGAATTAAAATGTAATTATCTATGTTAGTTCTTGTGGTTCGACATTGACTCCTAAGTTGGGTATTATTTTTGCAAATGATCGCCTATATCTCAATTGTGAGGTATAGTTGAGCGTTACAACGTAACAACCTAATTGTTCATAATATGAATTACACCACAATATTCAAATAATAACCTAACAATAAGCTCGATAGGTACAAACAACAATCAATGCATCTACCCTGACACCCATAAGTTTGACATGTACAAATTATTCTATATACCCCTATTGCCAATAATCTAGCCCCATAGGCAGTTTGTATAACTGTTGTAGGATTTGTGTAACCGACTAGCCCGAAGGCTTTGTACACTGTCTAGAACATAGGCCATTGATAAATATCTAGCTAGTAGGTTATGTATACATGTCTAGCATGTAAGCTCTATATACCTGTCTAGCCCATGTGCTTTGTATAACTGTCTAGATTGTATGCTCTATATTGCCTGAAGGTTTTGACATACCTCCTTAGGAAATTTGAACAATTCATAAATGAAAAGATTGTGTATAGTGAGAAGCCCATCGACTTTATACTACCCTTATGTCACTATATAACTAAGCACAAAAGCCTGACTAGCCCATATGCAAACTATATAACCGACTCTGTCTATTCAAGCACATAAGGTTTTGTGTATCCATGCACACTAGGCTCTGTATATTTGTGCACACAAGGCTCTGTATATCTATGCACACAAGGCTTTATATATCCATATACATGAACAAGTAATCAAGTATCCCAAAATCAATAAAGTGAACTATAAGCAACCAATATGAATAGTATCTAAGTCGTATCATGAGGTTGCTTTTAATAGAATACGAGTCCCAACAAAGGATGTCTATCAACTCGAGGAACCCAACATGCATAAACAATCATGGCAATGTGCAACTTGTCTAAAGCACACTAGACATATAAGTCTAAGCTTTAATGAAACATGTTGAAGAAGGGAACAACCCTAATATACCTTTCCCATTCTTGTCGAGCACCCTAATGACTTTTGCATGGATACATGCATCACTACAACAAGGCGAGAACAATCAAGAATAGGAAAAACTACAAAAATTCAATTAAAGATATGTAGTTTAACATAAAATACTAACCTTGACTTAAACTAGCTAGAAACTGACAAAAGAAATGTCTCACCTTGCTATACAAGCTCAGAGATACTACCATCTACCTCAAATCACATCAACACACAATTGTCCACAACACACATAAATCTATTCCATGAGTCTACCGAGGAAACTACGCATACACGTCAAGTCTATCATGGATTAGACTTTCTCCAAAGTTTTAGGCCAACACGCGCGCGCGCAGACATACACACATAGAGAGAGAGAGATGCACCACCCTAAGCTGCCTCATGGGGACAAGCTCAACACACGATTTTCTACCTTGCGGAGCCAAGTCTAGGGCGAGGTCCTAAACCTCGCGGTTCCATGCCCTAGTGCCAACACATCTAGGTTCAACTCACACTTAGCCTCGCTCTCCCTACATGACTAACCTTTAACACACCTTATCGAGCAACATAAGACCTTCAAATTAGGCTTGCCAACCCTCAATGTGGGAAAGGGACTATCCCCAACATACGGAGTGTCATAATACCATTTACCCAATTAGTTTACTAAACATAGCCAAATTATACACTATATATACACTCGTTGTATAAGGTGTGTACACATATGTATTTATATGTATATAGATGAATATTATATGTATAGACATGTATAATATATAATTGAGGCCCTTTCAGAAGCAATCACTCTACTCTCCTCAAATCTCACTTTGTGGGACTACACTGAGTATGTTATTGATTTAGATATGTATTACTTATAAAGTATATACTACTTATACTGGTGTATATATTTTGTAAGCTAGATGATCCAAGGGTATTTGGTTGCAATGTCCATTATTAATTCAATACCTTAGGATATTCATTACCCTACTAGTATACATACCCGTGCGATACACTGATAAAATTAAAATATTATTTTAAAGCATTTTAGATTATGATATCTTGTTCATACATGCTAAATGATATTATCTTTAAAAAAAAAAGACGAATTATCATATTGTTTCTTAGTGAAGTGTACACTCCCCCCTCCCCTCCTAATACCAATCCCCTATTATCAAAACTATATGAGTATAAATAGATAACGAATTATGTAATTATCAAATTATATTTATGTTTTATATATTTCTCTATTACATTGTTCACTATTTAAAATTATTAGATTGTTATTATTGATTTTTATTAGCGCTTATTACTTGATTTTATATAATTATCAAGCGTTCTTTTTATTAATATAAAAACATATCTATTTATTTTGTTACTCCTGGATTTTCTACAAAGATTTGGATTTTTATTCTATTGTTCACCATTTAAATTTTATGGATAATGTATGTATTACTATTTACTTCATTGTATTTTTAAAATAAGTTCAAAAATCCCCCCATCCCCCCCGCCCTCCCTCCCTCCCTCTCCGTCTTTGTATTTTCTTTTCCTACTTAATATGTTAAATAATTTTCAATTGCTTGACTTTGAAATAAAACAAATTAATAATTTTAATATACTCTAATGTGTTAGAGTTTTTATATATATATAATTCAAGTCAAACACTTTTACCTCAATTAAATATATAATTTTTTCTCATATTTAATTTTAATTTTTTTTATTCAAGTTCTTTAAAATTATTAGTCTCAAGAATTAAAATAATTTCTAATAATGCACGAAAAATTCTTGAATATAAAGTTTAAAGAAAGGAGTAAAATCATAATTCCATCCTATAAAAAAATATGTGTAAGTTGTGTAGCCTTCTTTTTTTTTTTTTTTTTGGTTATCTAATATATATTACAACAAAAGTAGAAGGAACACTATTAGAATTTTAAGCAGCACCACGAATTGTTAAAACTGAATTAGTACCTATATAATTAGATTCTCTATTAGTATCCTTGTCTGTTATGACACTTAGATTGTGTGTATATATATATATATATATATATATATTGGTTATCTTATAACATAATATCAATTATGCTTTATTCAAATATCACACACTATTTTATTTAATATTAGTTTTATTTATCTACAACATGGAAATCTAAAATATTAGGTTTTTTATTTTATTTAATTTGAAAATCTCTATTATAAGCTACTTTGTTTGAACAACTAATTGAATGATTTAAGTTACATAATATTTTTTTCACAAATCTAACTGTTAACTCTCCTAAAATAAAATAGATAAATAATATAATGTAGTGATCTTATAAAGATGAAAGTTAAAACGGTATAAAGTAGTATTTTATTTTAGTATAAATTATAGAAATCACATAGTGTAAGATCTAAATTACATCATATCCCTACTAATTTTCAATTTACAAAAATCCCTTAAATGAAGTCCAAAAATTCTTACTCTAAAATGAAGTTTTTTTCTATAATTTTATACACTGCTAAGTGTTAACATATTTTGAATAAACAGAATATAAAGAATGAAAACACTTATCCATTTTCATTTTAAAAGAGATTCAAATATTGGTATATATATATATATATATATATATATATATATATATTAATTTAAATTCAAAGAAATAAAAGTTACGTGTTAATCAATAAAGTAGCAAAAAAATTAATTATATAGATGATTGTGAGGAGAATGCCTCAAAAAAGTCGATAGTGATAAATAAGAAAACTTTCCTCTAAACAAAAGTTATTCAGTTACCAATTTTCTCAATCTTCATCCAAAATTCTTTCAACATCGAAATGAATAAATAGATCATCACGAAAAAATATATAAAATATTATGAATAATTATTGCAATAAAATAATAATATAAACATGATAACAAAATTTATCATTTAAAAAAGCTAAATGCTTGACTAAAATTCTCAATAAAAAATGTTTTTTTATTTTAATTAACGTAATTGAATATATTTGTTCTTATCAAAATAAACAAACAAACAAAATTAGAATGAAAAATATTACTTACTTTAGTTCAATGTTGCCCTGCAGTGCGCGATCCGGATTTAGTCAGAACTTTAATGTGGACTCCGGACACCGAATGGGAAATCAAAAGAAAAAAAATGAAAATATTAAAACAAAAGTAATACGACCCTAAAAACTCATATCAAGAATGTGAAGAATGCAATAAGCAAAAGTAATATGATCCTCTTAGTTGAAGAATATGAAGAATAAATCTACTGAACAATAAATAAAAAAAGAGAGAAGTAAGCTTTACATTTTATATCATTATAAGAGTATATATAAGAGAGGTTAAGAAGCTAGAACCCTATTTCAACTCGAATTTCATTTAATTTGAATTCAAATATATTATCTATTTTTTAATAGAGAATCTTATTGTCATTCTTTCTTATCCGTAATTTTTAAAATACAATGCATATTTTTTTTAATAAGCTACATATTTAAAAATTGAAAGAAATATTTTAAATTAATGAAATCAGTTTGTTTGTTTTATATGTTTCTCACTCTGTCCCAACTTATGTGACACATGTGAAATTTTGAACTCATTCAAATTTTCAGTATGTTTTTTAAATATTTTAAATTGTTAATATTGCAATTTATAGTACTCTTAATAAACATAATTTCTAAATAATATATGTTATTTCCCTTGTCCCAATTTATGTGGAACATGCGAATTTTGAGAGTCGATCAAATTTTTAATATGTTTTTAAATACTTTAAGTTTTGATTTATAGTTACTTAACATAATTTTCAAATAATGTATGTTACTTTCTTTATCACAATTTATGCAGCACATGTGAATTGCAACTTATAGTACTCTTAATTAACGTATTTTTTTAAATAATATTTTTTTGTCCCAATTTATATGGCACATGTGAAATTTCGAGAGTTAACCTAATTTTTAATGTATTTTTAAATACTTTAAGTTGCGATTTATAGTACTAGTAACGTAATTTCCAAATAATATATATTACTCCCTTTATCACAATTTATGTGGCATGCGTGAATTGCAACTTATAGTACTCTTAATTAACATATTTTTTAAATAATATATGATATTCCCATGCCCAATTTATGTGGCACATGTGAAATTTCGAGAGTTAATCTAATTTTTAATATATTTTTAAATACTTTAAGTTGCGATTTATAGTTATATTAACGTAGTTTCCAAATAATATATATTACTCCCTTTATCACAATTTATGTGGTACGTGTGAAATTTTGAGAGTTCATCACATTTTAATATATTTTCAAACATTTTAAATTGTTAATGCAATACGGTAAAGTTTTGAGAATTAACCAAATTTCAATATAAAAAGAAAAATATTGAAATAAAAATAAATTAAAACGAATAAAATATGAAGTATAAATAGAGAAAGTTGAGAAGTGACCGGCAGACCCTAAGCTCCTCAACATTCACTCTTATAGTATAGAAGTAATTTATTATTATTATTTACTTATTTATTTCTACAACTACTTTGTTGTTGTTGTTATTATTACTAATTTTTTATTATTATTATTATTATATTTTTATTTTTTAATGTAATATTTAAATTAAATATAATTAAATTTATTTATATCATTTTAAAAAATAAGTAATGAATAGTAAGAATTCATTTAGAACTTTTTGCATGTGAATTTTTATTTTTAAGCTGATTTTTAAAAGAAAATCTAATATATTTTTTAAATTCAAATATTTTTTCCCTACGTATCTTTCTCCTTTCTTTTCCCGGTTATCTTTTTTTTTTTTTTTTCTTTTGTTTGTTTATTTTCATTAGTATTATTAATATTTTTACAATAATTATTATTATTAATATTATTAATATTATTATCATTACTTATTATTATTATTATTATTATTATTATTATTATTATTATTATTATTATTATTATTATTATTATTATTATTATTATTATTATTATTATTATTATTATTATTATTATTATTATTATTATTATTATTATTATTATTATTATTATTACTATTATTACTACTACTACTACTACTACTGCAAATGTGGCTGCTATTGTTGTGGTGTTGTTGTTGTTGTTGTTGTTACTACTACTGCTACTTATTATTATTAGTATTAGTATTTCTATCTTTTTATCTACATTTAAATTTATTTTACAATATCTGAAAAGGGATAAGGTAGAAGTACCCCATAGACTATAACCGAAATCCCAGAGACACAACTTATCTAACTAAGGTTCTATTACCCCTAAACTCATTTTTTTTGTAATTTTGTACACATTTTTGGCTTACGTGGCATCCAAACATCTCTCACGCACCTCAACTGCGTAGAGTCACAGAGTGTGCCACGTAAGCCAAAAGGTGTGCAAAATTACAAAAAAAATTAGTTAGGGGGGTAATAGGACCTTAGTTTAGTTAAGGTGTGTCTCTGAGATTTTGGTCATAGTCTAGGGGGTTACTTGTGCCTTATCCTATCTGAAAATAATATGTTTATGAAACAGTAAGAGTTCTTTAGAGTTCTTTAGAGTTCTTTTACCTATGTGTTTCTATTTTAATATGATAAAATAATTATTTTTAAAATTGCCAAGTGACTTTTCATTAGCTTGCCACTTGACTTAACCACATTACAAACTACGCTCCTTATTATATATATGTATTGATTTATGAATTATGTTTTACTCATTGAGTAAAATTGTAAAAGAATTGTAGAAATTTGTTTATAGCTTTTATAAATTACAAAATCTTCATAGTAATAAAAGGAATATAACTTAAAAAATCTTAAATACATACTCTAAACAAAATTTCATTTCTAAATCAATGTGATTGTAAGTCATTATTTGAAATTATATCCCAACTGCCCTAATAATAGATAGTGACAAACAAATGTAACCGAGTATTAGACATATTGTGAGTAGTTTGAATGAACTATGAAGAGTAATGCGCTTGTGGTACTAAAAGTTCCACATAGCTAACACGCCGGCATTTCAGTGCTACATAGCTATCATATAGAGGAATCACTTCCTAAAACTTCAGAACTAATCTCAAAGCATGTTAAAGATAAAGAAAATAAAACAATGACCAGCATTATTCACCAATTGATTCATTTTGGAATGTTTTCCATTTAAGGGAAAGAAATATATAATTAAAAAAAATGTTTTCCATTGTCTTTTTCCTCCTTTTTTTTAAGCATTTTCTAACAAAGATAACTCCGTACCCACGGACTCGAACTCACATCTGTTACACCTTGTTTGGATGGTTATTACTTAGGGGTTGTTTGATGTGAGAGATAAAAATAAATAGTGATGGCATAAAAATTTTATATCTTGTTTGGTTGCCATGTTTGGGATAACTTATCCCACCATTTTTATTATACTGATGGGATAAGTTATCTCAGGATAGCTAATCCCAGGATAACTAATCCTGGGATAACTTGTTCCCAACCAAACGACCCCTTATTGTATTGTATTGTAGTGTTCGCTTAAATACAATGTTTGTTTCGATTGTTACTTAAATTTTATTGTATCGTATCGTTTAAATCTATCATTAGGTAACGATAGAAAAACCTATTTTATTTAACGACCGATTTGGTGTGATCGCGTCGTTATCTCGTTTTGTCTTTATTTATTATTTAATAATTATAGTTCATTTTTTATCCTACTTTTTCATAGTAGCTCTACTCCGTACCCTACTTTTCTTATAAGTTTATCATTCAAATTAGAGATAAGTGTCAAAAACACACCTAAACTATCTTTTTTTGAGTTTCATACCTAATTAAACTATTGAGAGTGTGAGTTTCTGTAACGACATGTTCCCGTCATTATAGAAAAGCCAATGGGGAAAAATTTTGGACCGGAAAACTTTTTGGTAGTAACTTGGAATTTCTCAACCTAGTTCAGATTTAGACAAAATCAGAGTCAGTGAGGTCCAGGAAAATCTGGTAACAAATGGGAGATCTAACTATAGTTTTGATCACATGACTAGATAGCTAAGACGTTAAGAAACCCGTATGACTTTACGAAATTGAATTCGAATGAGTAGAACTCCCAAAACTGATCTTAGCGTGAACGGGTATTTTCTGAGTGTCATGGGATGAATGTGTGTTGTGAAATGGGGGTTTGAGACTCTAATTATGACGCTCTGTCTCCGCGCAAGCCGCCAAGGCGGGATTTATTCCTCCAGGGCGGGGCCGCTGTAGCGAGATGGGTGCGGCCATAGCGGGCCAGTCGCGACTTAAGTCAGAAATAAATCCCAAAAATATTTTATTCTGCACTTTTCGACTTTGAGAGCTAGGAGACCACCCCAAGTGTTTTCTTAACCCTTTTTCACCATTTTTTAAGCTAAATGTAAGGTTTTAACTCCCCGAATCCATTTTTCGATCTGTAGAATGTAGTCTAGCGGGTAATTATCAATGGGGGAGGGTTTTGATCTAAAAATTATGGTGGAAAAGGCCCTAATTGGGATAAGGGGATCATGGGTTTAATCTAGGGTTGGTAGTGTTGACTTTATTCTGGGTAATTAAGTCTTGTTTATTGATCCTAGCATTAAATTGATTGTTTGTAGACCAAGAACAAGTAGAAAGAATCCAAAAAGGGAAGGATCAAGTTTCTTAGGGGATTCAAGCTTTGTTTGAGGTAGGTGATTGTTGTGATTTCATATTGTGTGATGTATGTTTATTCTTGCTTCAGTATAATACATGTATGTATGCGAATGTTGCATTATTGATCACACTAATGGTAAATAAGGATAGATGAATGATTGAATGCCATGAATCATGACTTGATTGTATGATTATAAGAATGTACTTGTGATTGTGATTGTGATTGTGATTGTGATTGTGATTGTGATTGTGATTGTGATTGTGGCTTGTTGAATGGATCGGGTGTTGCATTGCAACACACTAACTTGGATTGGTTACCATGTTCCGGCATAAACATGGGATCGGTTGCCACGTTCCGGCATAAACATTGGATCGGATACCATGTACCGGTACACTAACAGTTTGGGTGTGGGTTTTATGAGATGACCATTGATTTGACATAATTGTATATCTTAAAATATGTGAAAAAATTTGTTGTTTGCAAATGATATTGATATTGTATATGTTCGGTGTATGCATGTTATTGTTATGTTGTAATGACTTATGTATGTTGCACTTAGTGGGATAGCCGCGTGATCCTACCAGTACACTGTGGTTGTGTACTGATACTGCACTTACTCTCTCTTTGTTGAGTACAGGGCATCTTCAAGTGGCTATTTACAAACCTTGTTTAGAAAATTGGTGATCGTTCGAATTCAAGGGTGAGTCAGTTCTTCCAGGCTGCCATGAGTTCTCTTTCTGTTTATGTCCACATTTTCGGACTTAGACTAGTTCCTTAGGTTTCTTATGTTTAGTATGAGGTTGTACCCCTTCTTGTTTAGACTTAGGGTTGAACCTTAGATGTTTTGGTACATTGACTTTTAGGTTCTAGGTTTTATTCCGCATTGTTTTGGTTGTTAGACTTTTGTTTGGAGTTTATGAGAACTCCCTATTTCTTTTCCTTAGCATTTAAATATGCTTCCGTATCTTTAAATGTCTTAGTTTTGATTAAGTTGTTTAGTTCTTTGGTTAGCTAATTAGTATTAATGGTTCTCCCGCCAGAGGGTTAATGTGGGTGCCAATCACGATGGTCTGGATCGTGATAGTTTCTACCTAAACTATCACTTATTAGTTGGAGAAACACACCTCTCTCTTTTATAATACTCTCACCATGGTGTATGTAATACACTCTCTCTTTTATTTAAAAAAAATTGTCACATCACACTCCACATAGACAAAAGATTTCACTTTGACAAAAATTAAATAAATTATTGGTATTAGTTATAATTAAATATTAAAAAATTATTATCCCAAAAAAATATTTTTTTAATAAAATAAAATGTAAAGAATGTTTTTCTTACCCCACCATCACTTCCTCTCTGTAACCCCCCCCCCTCCTCCACCCTCCCCCCGTTTTTGTTTAGATTCCTTTTATAAAAGTATTTAATTTTTTTTATTTCATCCCCCCCTCCCCCGTTCTAATACTAATTTAGATATTTTTTTATTTATGTTATATTCGGTACACATGTACAAAAAAAATTTCTAAAAATATATGTACATATCTAACACAAAATGAGAAAAATGTAAAAAATAAATAAATAAATTAGGAGCGGAGGGTTAAATAGGATGGAGTAGAATTTTTATTTTTTAAAAATAAAATGATATCAATTTTTTTGGGGGGAATGAGTGGCTGGTTTGTGGGGGGGGGGGAGGGGGTGAAGTATGAATTTTTTAAAAATATTTTATAAAAGTTTTTTTTTTAAAAAAAAGGACTGGGGATTGTGTGTGTGGGGGGTGGGTGGAGCGTGATAAGAAAAATAATTTAAATTTTATTTTTTAAAATTATTTCTTTTGGATAGTAATACTTTAATCTTTAATTTTTAAATAATATTAATAGTTTATTATTTAATTTTTATCAAGGTGGAATATTTTATCCATATGGAATGCCATGTGTCAAGATTTTTTCAAATAAAAGAGAGAGTGCATTTACACACACTATTGAGGTGTGTTTTCCAAACTAATAAGTGATAGTATGGGTATGAAACTCACACTCTCAATAGTTTAGGTATGAAACTAAAAAAATGGATAATTTAGGTGTGTTTTTGACACTTATCTCTTCAAATTATGGATGTGTGACACTATGTGACGACAGAGAACGATACAATCTATCCAAATATTGTATTCATCTAAACAATATAGTACAATATAATGCAATACAATACATTATGAAACAATACATAACAACCATCCAAACAAAGTGTTAAAGGATGTATAGGTACTTACCACTTTCATCACAACCTTTGTTGTGCCTTTTTCCTCATTATTACTTCTACATAATTAAAAGAGATAAGTGTTAAAAATACATCTAAATTATCCTCTTTTTTGAGTTTCATATCTAAACTATTGAGAGTGTGAGTTTCTTATCTAAACTATCACTTAATAGTTTGAGAAACACACATCTCTCTTTTATAACACTCTCATCATGGTATGTAATACACTCTCTCTTTTATTTAAAAAAATTATCACATCACACTCTACGTGGATAAAACATTCCACATTGACTAAAATTAAATAAATTATTAGTATTTGTTAAAATTAAAGATTAAACATTATTATCCGAAAAAATAATATTTTTATAAAATAAAATGTAAATTTATTACCCCACTCCATCACTTCCTCTCACCGTAATCCCCCCTCCCATTTTTGTAGTTTTTTTTTGTTTAAATTTCTTTTATGCAAGTATTTAAATTTTTTTTTACTTCATCCCCCCCCCCCTACAAATACTAATTTAAATAAAAAAAATTTTAAAATAATTCTACCCACTCCAAACCCTCCCCTTCTAATTTTTTTCTCGTTTTGTGTTATACATATACATATCGAAAATACTTTTTACTTGCCGCCACAAGACTTTTTTAAAAATAATTTATTTATTTATATTATATTGGGTACACAAATAGAAAAAGATTTCTAAAAATATATGTACATATCTAACACAAAATGAGAAAAATGTAAAAAAAATTGGAGCGAATATTAAAATAGAGTGAGGTAGAATTTTTATTTTTTAAAAATAAAATAATATCAATTTTTATAGGGAATGAAGGGTGAGTTTTTTATTTTTTTTTTTTGGGGGGGGGGGTGAAGTATGAATTTTTTTAAAAATATTTTATAAAATAAATTAAAAAAAAAATAAAAGGACGCGGGATTTGGGGGGGGGGGGGAGGAGCTGGGGGTATGGGAGGAGATGGTGGAGTGGCGTAAGAAAAATAATTTAAATTTTATTTTTCTAAAAATCATTTTTTGGGGATATTAATAATTTAATTTTAAATTTTTTAATTAATATTAATAGTTTATTATTTAATTTTGTGAAGGTGAAATATTTTATCCATGTGGAATGCCATGTGTCAAGGTTTTTTCAAATAAAAGAGTCATTTCAACGAAAAGAGAGAGCGTATTACACACACTACTGAGGTGTGTTTCTCAAACTAATAAGTGATAGTTTAGGTATGAAATTCACACTCTCAAAAGTTTAAGTATAAAACAAAAAAAAAAAAGGGGAATATATAAGAGAACCCTAGGCCTGCCTAAGTGGCGCCACCACAAATCAAGATTTCCTTTTAATTTATTTATATCCAAAAATAGTCTTCCCCTCCTCTTAGAAACCTTAACTGCTTCACAACCGTCACCACGATCTTACAAATTAAGCCTCAATCAAATCTTCCATATGTATAAATATAAGCCCCCTTTGAACTTATTTAAGAAACTAATCGCCAGAGAGAAATACTAGGCCAAACTTAAGTTGCTCAGATGTATATATAACAATTATACCTTGAGAATTTTCTTTTTAATTTTGGAATTGTGAATGCTTCTTCTTTAATCCTATGTATACTTGCATTGTTGCATGCATTAGTCTACCGTTTCTCGATAATCTTACTTTACCTTTGGTGATTTGAGTTAATCATTTTTTTGTCTAGGGGTGGTACAATATTGATTGAAGGTCAATGCCATTTATTAAAGTTGCGACTTTCATAAAAAGCAGTGGCTTTTATGAACAATTGTGACTTTTATGAAAAATTGTACTTTTATGAAATGTTGTGACTTTTTCGAAGAATTGTAACTTTTTCAAAGAGTTGTGACCTTTCCAATAAGGCACAATAATTATTTATTCACACTATCTTTTGTTGTCTATAAATATAAAGATTCCTCTCATTTTAAAACAACGAAAATTCTGAACTACTACTTCTTCTTGTTCTTCTTCTTTTTTCTACACAATTAAATATTCATGTACTTTGCTCCTGTTGACGGGCTCACTGACAACATTATTTTTGTATCAATATACTGGTGAATAGAATTGTTCTATCCTGAGAGAATCTATTCCTTTAAACCTTGGGTACTAGATGGAAATAATTTCCTTAAGAAGACATTGTGCATAAGTGCATTTAAAGGGCTCGATTTTTTCTTTATGTTTCTAACTATTGTTACAGATCCTAGTATGTTTTCTAAAGTCATTAATGTATGCTTATGTTATTAATTGTTGTTTTTGCGTACATGCTTAAAACTTTGTTGTTTATGTTTCTACAAAGTTATTGTTATAATGTATTTGTTAGTACAGATTAAATAACAAACGTTAATTGACTATTCACGTAAGTTTTTACTACTGGAGTTGTTGAAGGTACAATTAAAAAAAATCCCTTAAAGATCTATACTACCGTCTCTTGAAGACAAAATTCAAATTTAGTATGCCATTGTAAGGTGGAGCTACAGTAAGCTTAGGGTGTCGAAGTGAACATGCTTCGTCGAAAAATTACTATATAAGTAAAATGATCTTTTTAATGGTTAATTTTGGACAAAGAAGTGTCTTGGCGTATTGGTTTCAGTCTCCCCACGAAGGCTTGATGGCCAGCATGCATGTGGGTTCGATTCCCTGCTGCTGCACCTTCTATTACACTTAATTTATTAATATAATATTATCTATTAAATTAGAGATCTACAACTTAAAATTAAGAAAAAATAAAAGTTCAGTAGTCAATTGATTTTTTAATCAATCTGACTTTTGATTTTTTTTCTGTCATTAAATTTTAAAAGTAATTATTTAATTTAAAGTTAATAAGTAAATTCTAATTTTTTTTTACTTTTTTTTATAAAGCTACTAAAAGTGAAAAAGACTCCGTATAAAATTTCTTTTTAAAAGAAAATTCATTCGATTCTACTATTTATTTATCATGTCTTGTTGTTAGTCCTCAGAGATTCGTGAAATCCTGAAGCATAAAAGTGATTTCATTCTAACTGAATTTTTTTTTTTTTGTTCGTTCACCTCCTATTATATAAACGTGAACGTCAAAGCTAATTATTATGTAGTTTGATTTTATAATTTTTGATATATTTTTAATTAAAATAAATTATCATTAATGTAACATAGTTTGAATTACAAAATTTTAGTACACTCATGCGTTAAATTATTTTTATTCACCTATGCGATTCTTGGACACCCTAAGAAAATAAAGACCTTAAAAACCTTATCGTACCTTGATGTGCAAAGTTAAGCAAGTAAAGAAGACAATAATTAATGAACTTTTGACATGGCTTCAATGATGTTGTGCCGAATGACCTATAGATGAATATGACTAGGCTGAAGCCTCTTTTAATCCCAAAGACATAGATAACTACACAATAAATTAATGACTCATATTCAATAGGAAGTATGGATAGATTCTCAAATTTAGTGCAAGTTGTAAATACTTTTCTTGAAGTAACAAATATGTTTCTCGACACTACTATTGGAATAAGTGTATTTTCAAATTGAACTATATCACTATGGTGTGATGATTTTTAAAAAACACCCAAATAAACTAAATAGTTTTGTGTAGTATATTTTCATTTCAAGTATATATAATAAGTTGAATTGTTGTCTAAATATGATACATTCTCCCTTTAATTTTCCATTTTAATAATTTCTTATGATACATTTAAATGAAAATCTTTAAAATGATATATGTAAAGTAAATAGAGGCTTAACTTTCTACACGTTAAAATTAAAATATTTGTTCACATTTTTCAGTCTTTTAAAAATTATTTGTCCATTCACCAACGATTATTTATTTATCAGAAAATTTAACATCTCAGGTTGATGTTCATTTGATTCCCCAAAAATATTAAATAGTAACACTTCCTGAAAGCAAAATGATACATTATAAAATCAAATTAAAGATGATTGATCGAAGCATAAAAATGTTATAATTATCATTTTCTTTATATTATTAATGTTTGTTACTATGTAATCTTGTAGGTAAAATAATATAATGTTTTAGATTAATAATCAATAAGTTTTAAATATTATTTTATAAATTTTATGATAATAAATTTGTGTGCGGATAATTTTATTAGTTTCTAATTAAAATCAAAACAACCCCAGTCTGTGTCACCGTTTTCTTCAGCCAATCACCGCTTATATCTTTAGCAACACCACGCCGCCATCACCGCTAGCAGTCGCCTCCGGCGTTGGAATCTCCATTTTTGAGCCAGGTGTCGCTCTCTCATTGGCTGGATTTCACACATGTAACTTTTCCCTATTTTATTTATATTCACCTAGTTACCCCTGTAAAAATTTAGAATTAGAGGTCTAAAGAGTAGAAGACGAATAGGCGTGGGAATTATAAGTAAACATGAAATTAAGGCTTTATTGCGACGATTCGAAAAAGGAGGAGAGACCATAAAACTCATAGCACTTTATGAAATTCGTGAAAGTGATGGAGATGGAGGTACAAAGCTTCTTATATACGGCCATTTTCATTTGTGAGAATTAGTTAGGGTTTGGGAGTTTGAAGAAATGGGAAGGAAGAAAGTGGAAATAAAGCGAATTGAAGATAAGAGCAGTAGGCAAGCAACTTTCTCCAAACGAAGAAATGGACTCATGAAGAAAGCCAAACAGCTCTCTATTCTCTGCGATGTTGATGTCGCCGTCCTCGTTTTCTCCAGCCGTGGACGCCTCTTTGAATTCTCCAGTACCAACAGGTTCTTCTTTATTTTTAAATTTTTTACTTCAAAATACTGATATGCTTGATTTTTCTATTATAATACTTCCTCGTGTTAGTTTGATTTTTGAATTAGCCTTATAAATATATATGTAATGTTTTTAAAAGCACTAAATCCTTTAATGGAAACTTTTTTTATTATTAAAACATACTTAAAAAAGAAAAATATAACGAACAAAGTATTATAATGATAATACTAATACTTTTTGAGTCCTAGGTATTTGCAAAAGCAGTTTTTTCTGTCGGATTGAAGTCGAGCTATATAAGCTAACGCAGACGCCTATGTCATACGCAGTGTCTAAAATATTGTACGTATTTTAATTAGCTGGATTCGAACCCGGTGGTTCTCTGCCTTGTACAAGCAGCTCTATGCTCCTCATGGGTGCATTGTTAATTATATCGTTGTTTCTGTCAGTTTCTCAAAATAGATATATATATATACACATAATTTTTTTTCGAAGTTAACGGGTGCACATGCACTCCACTAGTAAAGGTGGGTCCGCCTCTGCTATTGTGGACACCAATACTGAAATACCCATTAACCACATCAAAGTTGAAATTTTACTACCATAGTACATGAAAATTATGAATGGACTCTTTAATCTGGTTGTTTCTAAAGAGAGTAGGAATAAGGGTGCATCTTTGTTGTAGATTTGGAAGCCCTATAGGATAATAGAGCATGCCCAATAAGATATAAAGGATGAAAGGAATTTGATGAATCTACCGTGTAAGTATTCATCACCAACTTAATTAGTATATATTTTAAAGAAGAATCTAAAATATTCAAGAGTGTTAGAGAATTGAAGAAAAAATCTCTAGTATGAGTATTCTCTGAGTCTAAAAATATTGTAGAAATAAATAGTTGGAGGAACATTCTAGAATAAAATAGTAAACATCCTTTAACTAGATTCTTCCATCACCACCTATAAATAGAATCTTCCATCACTACATATAAATAGAAGTGGCTCATTTGGGATGTGTGTACTCAACAAGGCTTACTCAGTAAAGAGAGAGTGCGTAAATGAGTTGAACTCGAGTAAAGAGTGAGTGTTCAAGCAAGTACTTCAATTGTAAGTAGGAATTTTAAGGTTGCTGTTAGACTATCGGTGGATTGTTATCATTTCTTCTCTTTGCTTATTTCACTAAATGAAATCGATGCTAGAATAATATGTTAATAGTAATGAGTTGTAGTGATTTAGTAGCACAATATAGGTGTTTTATAATTCAATCCCCACCCCCCCCCCCCTCCCCTTTTTTTTTTTTAATAAATAAATAAAAATAAAACAATGTTTTCTCAAGAAATAAGAAGAACCCCATGACTTTGTTGTGTACTTACACCATAAGGATTATCAACCTAATTCTATGTTGTCGTATATGTGTTACCCTTTAGTTTTAGGGGCTCATGTTTTATTTTTACTTAAATATATGCTTAAGACATCTCACTGTGTTCAAGTTCTTTCTGATATCAGGTTATTTTATGATGTTGTTCTCTTGTAGTTTTAGACACCTTGCGCCCCTCCCCCTTTTGTAGATATTGCACATGAGTTGTTACTTTTTGATAAAACCAAGAATGGATTGGAGGCACTCGATCATGAACAGTTTTGGATGATATGATTCACTTCCTATGTTAAGTTTCCAATTGCATATACATACATTGTATTTAAGATAGGCAAACTCTTGATTCTTTGTGTAAATTAGAACTGCAAATGTATCAAGTCACCTGTTGGATTCATCTACTTGTAGTCATTTACTTGTAATTGTTCTGATAGTTGAAATGCTTTACAATTAATTATAGTATTTTCTCTCTATGTAAGATACTAAGATGAGATACTTTCTACTTTATTTTTTTTTAAAGGAAAAATAGTTTATTTATTGATGTAACTAGGGATCACCTCTTGTGTGGGTAGTGTCTATAAAATAAATAAAAACTTAAACAAAGGTATGCATGCTACAAATTTGTAACTTATATTGTAATTTCATTGGTGCTCCAAAAATTTGCACAAAGCAAACATGGTTCTAATATTTCTGGATGAATTTTCTTAGTGAAGAAGTATACCCGACAAATTTAAACAATTTGAAAAGCTCTTTTATTTCTATTTTACCAAATAGTTTAACCGAGTGTCTGGGACCACTTATCGTACTGTTTTCCTATCCTTTTTCTCTTTAACTTTTGACTGGATAACTAGTCTTCAACTATCCTTGGCTTCTTCAGCATATTCTGAACTAGATTCATAGTCGTTTGGACATCATTTGAGAACAAGAAAAAATGTTTAATATTGGAGTTGCAAAATGAAATGTGATGTTGTGTTGGAACATTTATAACTTATCAGAAAAAAGGTAAAGAATTTGGAGACATTTTTTTTTAAAGAAACTGGTGTCTCGACCAAATGATGTGTACCTCGTCTATTCCACCAGGTGCTTGCGCCTCTCACAAACACAAGTACCGGGTAATTTAACCCTCCAAAACTTAGGTAGAACAAACGATAATGTCTTAGGTTCAAATCACCTTATGGTTCTATCTCATTCATTAAAAACCATGCTACACTCTTGGGTTCAAACTTGGAGAACACTTCTAAACCATAAATTCATGAAAGTTGAATTTGGATTTTTTTTTTACAAGTTTTGCTTAAGCTCAAACTCAAATAAACATCTACTTTAAAATATAGTGCCCACAAGTTCGGAACCTGATGTTTTGTGGTGGGGTTTGGGGAAGTAGTTTCTCTATTAAGGCTTTTTATGAGAAACTTTTGGTTAGAAAGATAGATGTTTTTCCTTGTAGTGCAATTTGTTGGATACCGAAGGTGCTGAGAAGGTATGTCTTCTCACTTGGCTAGCTATTGGAGCGGCGATATTCACAAAGGGGAATCTTCAAAAGTGGTAGATTGTTTGTCACTTGGTGTTTCATGTGTAAGGGAACGTATAAGGATGTGGATCATCTTCTCCTTCACTGTGGCCTAACTCACTGTGACCTAACTATGAGGTTATGGTGGGACATGCTTATGTGAGATGGTACTTTATGGGAAATGCCAAAAACTTTGAAAGAGTTGATGTTTTGTTGAAAGAGCAGGAGAAGAAGGAAAAAATGCATGGGATGGAATGTGGTCCCTCTTGCGTTAATGTGGATTCTCTAGAGAGAGAAATAAGAGAGCTTTGAGGGGATAGAGTCTAGTTTTGCTCTGTTAAGGTGCAGTCTCTGTCACATATTTTCTTTTGGTGTACCCATCGCGTTTTTTCTTGTATAGAAGATTGGGTGGAGTTTTAGAGATTCATTTCTTTTTGTAGATTCTTTAACTTTTGGTGTAACCCTTGTATTCAACCACTTTTATGGCGATGTTTATGAATGAAAATACTTTTGCTTGATTAAAAAAAAGTGACATTCAAAATTCCACAAAACAAATTCTATCTAAATTTAGGTCATCAACATTTCTCAAGGTTTTATGACATTGTTACTTGTTAGTTTTTGTAGTTTGTGATTTTTTTTTTTGCTTTAGTAGATGTATATTGATGCTTATAGCTTAAGATGTATGATAGAGCATCCTAACTTTGCTGACAAGGATTTTACTAGGGTAACTATTTTCAAAGACAAGTTTGAAGTTACTGTTGGAACATTAGTTGCTCTTTCTGTTATGGTTGTTTTTAATGTTATGCCTTCAGGTAGGTGTTTGTTCCTTACTTTTCAAATTGGTATATCTTGTATGCTTGGTAGAGAAAATGAGGCTATTTAGGAAGAATTCCAAAAATTTCTAAAATCCCCCTGTGAAGATATTTCAAAATCCAACTAACAATGATTTTGAAATGAAATTTGTTGTTGGTTGAGTTCTCGAAACCTGGTATAGGCATATAAAGTAAGAGATGCTTCATCATAGTCTCAGACATGGCTTAATGTGCATCCAATCAAAGGGAACATAGATACTCTACTTAACAAAAAGAGGATATTCAATGATGTTAACTATTTTTTTTTTTTTTTGAGAAATAATGATGTTAACTAAATTTGTGGTATAGAAACATGTTACATGCTTAAAACACACTTACAAAGATTAACATATAAGCAATTTGCATTTTTTTACGATGACAAATCATCTAGCCTCTTGAAAACAAGAAATGCAGTAATCCTCCTCATTTTGAGATATCTACCACTTTCAACTCATCTAGTTAGTTGAAAATAAGAAATGACGTAATCCAACTTATTTGTGAGAGGTATCATTCTATCTATAATTGAAGGACTAGATACAGTTGCTTAATCTTACAGTTACAATCTAATTCTATTTTAGTGAGTGAATGTTGTCTATAGTAGTAATATGCCTAGGAGAGCGAATCAATGTACATGATGGGACAAGATATCTAAATATGTTGATCAAATTTGGGAACAATAATGATTGAGTTGTTTACTACGAGGAGCTTTAATTTTACAAGTTCTACTCAACTAGGAATATCATTATTTACTAGCCATAACGTCCGTTGGTTGTATGAAATATTGACTTATCTAAGTCAACTTTATCATGCTATAAGATTGTGATCAGTGGCAGAGCCAGGAGTCTTATTAAGGGAGTCAAAATATGAAAAAGGGGATTCAACACTAATACATATGTCCACTGTATAATTTTCCAGTGACAATGTATCAAGTGACATCTCGTGGACAAGGGTGGCTCCGCCACTGATTGTGATACTATTTTGTATTGTTATGTATTCATTTTAATCTAGAGAAATCTGCACACATCTATGCTCTTACTCGAGTTGCTTATAGAAAAGGTCATAGTAGCAGATCATTGACCATGAAACTCCAACTTGTGTTCTTGGCACTAGCATCATTGTAGGCTTTTACATTCTTGCATTTGAAGGTCAGCTCCACCTCCTAGTTCTCTGAAAGGAATTGGTGGTGTGTTCTTTCATTAGCATTTATTACCCTGTTATCACTGTCTGGCACAAAGGCAAGGCTTCTTATTTCCCCAAAAGAACCGACTCTTCCAATGAATCTTCAATTGATAGAAAACCAACTTTTGGGTAATCATGCTCAAATAACCAACTAATATATTCAGTGGCTTTAATAACCTGCATTTTTATCAAGGTCTGACATTATTTTACCTGTATTAGATGTCGCTGGATCCTTACAATTTTCAAGTCATCTTAGATAAACTTTTTAGCTAATGACTGAAGAGACTGAAAGCTCTTATCCTTATTTTCACTGTTTGCAATGGTTAAGTTTTGCTGCCCTTGGGTATCTGCATCTAGTATGTTTTCTAATTCTTATTGAGAATGCTCTGATGAGACTCTCACTTATGAATCTTCTAAATAAATATTATAGACTCATAAAACATCTAAAATATTTAACTGAATTTATTCATGCTAAGCTACCTGGAGAACCCATGCTCTACTATAGACACTCTTAAAGCATCTGGAATTTTAAATGAACCTAGTCATACTAAGCTACCTGGGGATCCTGGAGACCATAAAGAAGCCTTGAAGAGCAGCTTCATGTTTAACTTTTATGTTTGCAGATAATACATAGTTAATATGGACTATGCTTCTTGTAAACTGTGATCTAATGTCATATTTATACAACTATTTCTTATCATTGTACAATTAGACTATTTTTTATCCTGCCTTTATTTCTCAGTCCTGCTAGTTGATGCTTCTGAAATAAGGATTTTCTTCTTACAAGTGTGTGCTTCTAGTGATTCTGTCGGGTTTTAGGTTATTTTCTTGCTCATGTTCAGGATTTTTATCTCCTATGGATCGTGTCAGTTGTTACTGGGTGGCAATATTGTCTTTTTTACTGGCAGTCACCTTACACAGAGCAAGAGCAGCAAATCAATCAGTGACACTTCTAAGCTAGGTTATTCAACTGTTAAGTGGTGAAGTTTTGACCACTTCCATACAACCACTAGTTCCAGAAGAGCATTCACAAAGTTATGGATGGAAATCACTAGAACACTTGTCAAATTGACTTAAATGGTCTTAGGGGAATTTCGACGTTTTCTTAGCTATATTTAGAATGAAGAACGGGGGTGACATGTTGAACTTATGTCTAATGATTTTTACAAATTCTTATCCATATCCTCTTTTTGGATTTGGGAAACGGCAGACAATGGTCCTATTTTTACCCTTTCTTTCTTTACTGTGAGAAATATAAGGGAAGAATATTATTGAATTGTTGTTGTGTCTACATTATTACATTGAAATCCTATTTATAGACACTAGAATACAATCTTTTACCAAGTAGGATACTATTTACTATTCCTATTCCTATTTGTATTCCTATTCCATTCTAAATAGGATTGTATAAACCTATTCCTATTCTAATAGGATTGTATAAACCTATTCCTATTCTAATAGGATTGTATAAACCTGTTCCTATTCTAACATTCCCCCTCAAGCTAGTGCATACAATTCATGTACGTAGCTTGTTACAAATGTAATTAATACGAGGACCAATGAAGAGCTTGGTGAGATATCTACAAGTTGATCAGCTGACTTCACAAATTTGACTGTCAATCTCAATGTGCTTGTCTTCTCATTAAATATTGGATTTGATGCATAATGTCAGTCAATCTCAATTTGCTTAATCTTCTCATGAAATACTGAATTTGATGCATAATGTCAATAAAACACAGAGTGATAAAATTACAGTAAAATTACAATGTTGAACTTCCCAAACCAAACTTGCAAAGACTGTTTCAAACCATAGAGTGACTCACATAATCGACATACAAGACTACTAAACTCCCCCTGATCAACAAGGTGCTCAAAATCTAGTATAAAGTAAAGTATATAGATCGTGTTGGAATCAATAGATGAGTCAATATTAAACAAGAAAGTCACTGAAAATTGGCCGAAACATGCTCATACGCCGGAGAGTATTAGATTTGATGGCTGAAAGTGGTCACAATCTAAGAAATAAAATTATATGGGTAGGGTCGGAATAATGGCACGACCCAACTAGAAAATAGAAATTATTTGGGAAAGGTCGGATTGATGGCACGACCCTATTGAAAAAAAGAAATAATATGGGTAGGGTCGGAATGATGGCACAATCCTACGCAAATCAGATTTGAGGAATCACTGGAAAGATGAATGGAACTATGCAAATCAAATAAATCAAATTTGAGGAGTCATCGAAAAGACACGCAGTGCTATGCAACTCAGATGTGAGAAAGTTGTTTGGAAAAATCCACAGTACTACGCAAATTAAATATGAAAAGTAGTCCGGAGAGATGCACGGTGCTACAAATCAAATATGCAAAAAAAGGTAGTCACCAGAAAGATGGAACAGTGCTACACAAATTAAATATGAAAAAGTAGTCACTGAAAAGATGGAAAATACCGACGGATATGGGGTGGACACAAAACAGTCCTAGAAATCACCGGAAATTGACGCACGGTGACCTGTTTGACTGAGTTTTCTTCCCTTGAATATGTTCATGCATATATCATTGATCCTACTTTTGTTAACATAATCATTGGCCAGACGGATAACATATATGGGTAATAGCCACCCATCGACTGCAGAAGCTCTTTGATTCTCTACCAAGATCGTAGAGGCTCTGATACCATGTGAGAAATATAAGAGAAGAATATTATTGAATTGTTGTTGTATCTACATTATTACATTGAGATCCTATTTATAGACAGTAGAATACAATCCTTTACCTACTAATACTAGTTCCTATTCCTATTCCTATTCTAAATAGGATTATATAAACTTATTTCTATTCTAATAGGATTGTATAAACTTATTTCTATTCTAATAGGATTGTATAAACTTATTTCTATTCTAATAGGATTGTATAAACTTATTTCTATTCTAATAGGATTGTATAAACCTATTCATGTTCTAACATTTATAATGAGACACCTACTTTAATCAAGAAGATGATTAAATTATCAATTTTCCACTAGTTAGACGTGTGTGACATGTTGAACTTTTGTCTAATGAATTGAAAATGTGAATTCAATGTTGATTAGGCCAAACACGTGTGTTGTGAAAATTCCATGTAATTCATATGGTATTGAGAACAACTTGTACATTACTCAAAGAGAACAATGATATAAATACATGGAGAGAATAAGCCAACTATGGCAACGAAATATTCAAATCCCTAAAATTAGCTATATTATCTATATACATTATTATACAGATTCTGTAGCACTCCCCTGAAGCTGGAACATAGATATTGATCATGCCGAACTTGTTACAAAGGTAATCAACTCGAGTTCCATTCAACGCTTTTGTAAACAAATCAGTTAGTTGGTCTCTTGTCTTCGCATAGCCAAAGGAATTCAAATTCTCCTGAAGCTTCTCACGAATAAAACAACAATCAACTTCAATATGTTTAATTCTTTCGTGATACACCGGATTTGAGGTAATATAAAGAGAAGCTTGATTATCACACTAGATTTATGCTAGGGTATGATGCTTCAACCCAATTTCAGATAAAAGATGATGTATCCACATATAGACTTAACATAGCTCTATACTCAGATTGTGCATTGGATCGAGATACAATACCTTACTTCTTACTCCTTTATGATACTAGGTTCCCTCCAACAAAAACACAATAGCCTGTAGTAGATCTTCTATCAATTTTGGATCTAGCCCAGTCAGCATCTGCAAAACACTCCACACGAGTATGACCGTGATTGCTATACAATATGCCAAGTCCAGCATCTCCAAAACACTCCACACGAGTATGAACGTGATTGCTATACATTATGCCAAAGTCTAGGAGCTCCTTTTAAGTAACATAGGATCTGTTCCAAAGCTTCCCAATGTTTGATCGTAGGTGCAGACATGAACTGGCTAACAACACTTACCGCAAAAAGCAATATCTGGATGAGTCACAATAAGTTAGTTTAACTTCCCAACTAACCTTCTATATCTCTCCAGATCATCAAAAGAATCACCATCATCTTTCATAAACTACACATTGGGAACCATTGGAGTACTACAGGGTTTGGCTGCTAACTTTCCGATATCTGCAAGCAGGTCAAGGATATACTTCTCTAAGACAGAAGAATTCTCTTCTTGCTTCTGTTTACTTCTCCTCTCAAAAAGTATTTCAACGGACCCAAGTCCTTTGTATGAAACCTAGTATGCAAGAAAGATTTGAGGGAAGAGATTCCCACATAATCACTTATTGTGATGACAATATCATCAACATATACAACAAGGAGGATAGTGCTAGATGTTGGTAAAAGATCGAGTGATTACATTCACTCATTTTCATCCCAAAATTCTGAACTACCTTATTGAACTTTCCAAACCAAGCTCGAGGACTCTGCTTCAATCCATACAAGGACTTCTTCATATGACAGACTCCCCATACTCCCCCTGAGCAATAAAACCAAGTGGTTTTGCTCCATATACACATCTTATCGAAGACCACCATAAAAGAATGCATTCTTAATATCTAACTTATGTAAAGGCCAATTCTCAGAAGCAGTTAGAGAAATGAATAAGCGGACATAAATGAGCTTGGCAACTGGGGAGAATGTGTGTGAATAATCTTCCCCATATGTTTGAGCATACCCTTCAGCTACAAGTCTAACTTTAAGTCTTGCTATAGTTCCATCAGTGAAGACCTATTTACATCCCACTAATTTCTTTCCCTTGGGTTAATCCACTAAATCCCATGTGTTATTTTCTTCTAAGGCATGTATTTAGTCAAGCATTGCATCAGACCATCCAAAATGATTCAAGGCCTTTTGGGTATAGAAATAGGGTCTAGAGAAGCAATCAATCAAAGATCTAGACATAGTGGATAAGTGGCCATAGGAAACAAATTACTAATGGAATATGAGGAAACTACGTGTACCTTTGAGAAGAGCAATAGGGAGGTCAAGATCTTGTGGAGGATCAGATGAATGAGGATCTGATGACAAAGGAATTGGTACAAGACATGTATCATCAACCTCTTGCCTCTTCGAGTAAACTTGAACAATTGGCGGTCTTGCCACATCAAATGGAGAAGGAGCTTCTGAAACAATAGTCGATTGGTCCTTAATAGAAAAATTGAGAGATGGAGGGACAACATTTGATTCTTCTATCCAAATACGGGTGACCTGATAGACTAACCACTCATTTTTCTCTCCTTGACTTGTAGAAAAAGGAGGTGCATAGAAGAACTGTGTAGTCTCTGAAAATACCACATTAGTTGACACCAAATATTTTCCAACTTCCGTAGAATAACATCAATACCCCTTTTCAAGGTGAGAATAGCCTAGAAAAACACACTTCAATGCTTTTGCATTCAACCTGGTAACAGATGGTCGAACATCTTGAACATAACATGTGCTTCCAAATACCTTAGGTACCGGAAATAGTGACTTGTTTGAAAGAAAAAAAACATTGTAGAGCACATTACCAGCAAACACAATAGATTGCATGCACTTAATCAGAAAACAAGTTGTAGAGATCACATCTGCCCAAAATTGTTTAGGAACCTTCATTTGGAACAAAAGTGCTCAAGCTGTCTCAAGTAAGTGCCTATTCTTCCTCTCAGCAACTCCATTTTGAGAAGGTGTATCGATGTATGAAGACTGATGGAGAATACCTGTTGTCTCATACGAATTGTCACTCCTTAGAATACGTACCAAAGCATTGAATTGTATTTTGACTTCAACACAGAAGGCACAAAAGTGAGTAAACACTTTCGAGCAAATCTACATAGAAGAAATCCAAGTCATCCACAAAAGTAACAACATACTTATGCCCAAATTTGGAAATGGCAGGACATAGTCCCCAAACATTAGAGTGAACTAACTCAAAAGCTGACCTGCTTATTAACGCTTGGACTTAATGAGTTGCGATGATGTTTTGCAAATCGACATGACTCACATTCTAATGAAGAAGTATTCTGAAATTGAGGACATAACTTCTTTAATAGAGGTAGAGAAAGATGTCTCAACCGATAATGTGCTTCATATAGAGACACAACAGTAGAGCAGGCAACAAATCTAGGCTCCCATTCATCAAGGATGTAGAGATTGTTAAATACATGTCCTTTACCAATAACCTGATTCGTCTTATGATCACGAAACAAACAATGATTGGGAAAGAATGAAATATAACAATTAAAGTCTCCAGTAACTTAGTAACTTGGCTAATAGAAATAAATTAAAGGCCAACTTTGGTAGACTTATACTAGAAAAGATTAGTCTAACCGTCCCATGTCCAACACTGTTGCAAGTTGATCTATCAACTATGGCAATCGGAGATGGTGCTCTATGTGCTTGAAAGCAAGAGAAATATTATGATTACCTGTCATGTGATTTGTGGCACCTGAATCAAAATCCCGTTTATTTGAAGAGGTGATAAGATATATTTCATTTGATTCAACAAAGGAATTCACTTAAGTGGATCCTTCGAGAATTTATGGTATTGAGAGAATTTAGCAAACTCCTCTGCCGAAATTAGGACCATTTTGTTAGATAATGGACTACAAGCACCAACAACTTTAGACCTTTGAATTCTCTAATTACAGTCGGTCATTTTCCCAACAAAAATACTTACTATACCAAAATGAATTGATGGAGAAACCAACTAGTCCAACCAGATTATATCTTAAAATTAGACAATACCCAAGATAGACAGTAACCTATTTTGGATCAATAATCAAAGTAACAGTTCTTCCCCACACCAATTCCACTCAAGGCTAGCTATCTAACAAATCAGAGACCCAAAAATAGCTCCTGATAAATCAGAAAATCATCAAATAAATAGCCAAGTAGAAGTGTTGATTGAAGAGCAAAACCTGATGATGCTACAACAAAATCCCAATGCTAGTAAAAATTGTACGACATGAGTGAACTCAGAACATCAAATATTAGCAGAAATCCCTAGGAAAAAAATGTCAAAATACTACCAAGAGTTGCCCGACACAGAGAGACCACCAGATTATTGGTTAGAAACAGGCAACTCTCTCAAATCGTGGTGGTCTGTTGAACAAACAACCACCAAATCTGATGCAGCACCACTACTGCAGTCTCATCGGAAAGGGTAATAGTGGAGCGTGACTCTCACACGAGTGACTTCCAGCTGCCGAGATCTAGGGGTTTAAGATGGTGGGAAGTAGCTAAGTGGGTGGTGATAGAGATTTTGGAAATCTCAATCACTTCCAGTGAAGCCACAGTGGATTCTGGCGAAAAGACAAAATACCAACTCAGACATTGGCTCTGATACCATGTAATTCATAAGATATTGAGAATAATTTGTATATTACTCAAAGAGAACAATGATATTAATACATGGAGAGTATAAGCTAACTATGGTAACTAAATATTCAAATCCCTAAGAATCAACTATATTATCTATAGACATTATTATATAGATTCTGTAACATTCCAAAATGTGAATCTAATGTTGAATATGTGATTTATAAATTTGTGGCCAATATTACAAACGGTAACAACTGATAGAGAGTGCAAGTAACACAAGTTAAGATTATGGAGATTATATCACGAGGGTTCTAGATCTCTGGAATCAATAGACACTCAATTAAGAACATAATATGATAGAAGTGAAGGATCCATCCAAATGACACCCAGTTAGTTGAGATTGACTTGTTAATGGTCTCATTCTTCAAATATTGATCCTCAAACATTAGATTGATACAAATGGAGCGGCATGCTCAAGGAGGATGTGAGAAATATAGGAGAAAAATATTATTGAATTGTGTATCTACATTATTACATTGAGACCCTATTTATAGACACTACATTGGAATCCTTTTCCATCTAGGATTCCTATTCTTATTCCTATTCTAATTAGGATTGTATATACTTATTTCTATTCTAACAGAGGATTTGTTCAACTCTTCCCAACTAACTAGTTAACTCTAAAGGATATGGGTGAGCTTTTGGCAAACCTGATCTAGTATTTGAATGAAATGGAGTTCAGTAGTGCGGAATGAATATAGAGGTTTCATGTAATCTTTTCTACTTATTTTCATTGAGGTGTGTTCGATTGATTGATGATCGATTGTTAAATCTATTTGGTCACCATGTAGACTATTGTAGTCTAAATCCCCCAGTTATTGAAAGGCAACAGGATGGTTTTGGCCAAGTTGGTGTGTCTGGATTCCTATGAACATTTTCCTGAACCATCATGTTCCTCTCTTGCGCAAGTAGTCTGACCGATAGCTTTTCTTATCTATTCATTTTCTTATTAAGTGGTGGAGACCCTACAATTTCTTGAAATTGGAAAGTAGCTATAGTTTCTTTTACGGCTAAGTGAGTTATCACTGTTCTAGTTGTTTCCAACAGTTCTTGCTTTTTAGTGATCAACCAGTGTGGTTGTAAATATTCCAACTTTACTGTCTAGTGTAATTGTGTTTTGATACTGCAGTCCCTAATGCAAGACTGAAATTTAAGAGAAACCACAAATTTGTGGAGAATTTGTCTGATGCATTGTGTTTTTGAACTACACACATTACTCTTCCTTCCTCAAGTATGAACTTACTATTGTGGAGTCTATTTCCTGTTTGAGTAGATTGGCTAACAAACTGATGACGACCACATGATATATGTGTTTCAGTCTGACAGGAGTTATTCACCGATATAACACCCACATGAAAGCAGAAGATAAGGTCTCTGCAGAAGTCGATGACACAGAGGTATATATCTAGTTAACTTCACTGTCCTCTTATCTCTTGACAGAGGTACTGTATAATGAATAAATATAACGAGTACACTAAATGTTTTTATGGTTCTTCGGGAACTAGAAAGCAACTCATGGGCTGTGAAGTCGAAAAGTTTAATCACCATGTCAAATTATTAATGTTTGTATAGTTTTTTGATTTCCCAAAAGCAAATCCATAGATGTTAAGTAAATACAAATCTTTGCAGGTGACTTGGTGGCTTGTAATGCATCTTTATCTGTTGTGAGTAGATCCTAGAACACTAAATCATTATGTGAAGTTATATGATGTTCTCAGCTTTTGTTCCGCTCTAGTTAGAAGCTCCAATTTAGTATGTGGTAATTAAGGATGGTCATTTTACATCATAAATGAATCTTATTCAATATATTGCTGTTTGTTTTTCCAGAATGCGTTGTTTTAAACATAAGTTGTACATCATCAAAACCAGGCAAGTGGCGTGACAGTTGTTCAGTCACATACATCATGCAAATAATGAGTACTAGCTATAGTCATTCCATTGAGAGTTATCCAATATGCATGGAGTAACTATATACAGTTTCAGTTGCTGAAATTATTCTATCGTTGTATGGGAACAGGAATCAAAATATGCAAGTTTCATGAGAATGGAAGAACTGCTACAGACGGTAGAAAAGTACTGACCTTTTGCTGCTCTTTTTTTTTTTTTTTTTTTTTTTTTGAGCTTCCCTTGGAAAGCATGGTATTGATCCACAATTTGACAGGCAACTCATGGAGCCTGATGTTGATGATCTCAGCATTACTGATCTTGTCTATTTGGAAAACCAAGTCGAGACTGCTCTGACACAAACCAGATTTAGAAAGGTTTTGGATTTTCCACATTCCTCTGTACCTTTACTCATACACAGACTTGTTCCAGCTGCTCTAGAAACAACTTACTTTTTTATGGCCTAGAACTTACATAAGTGGGATGCCTAAAGCTGAATTAGTCTTGTTGGTGGTGCTATATCAGTTGTATTTCTAAGACATTGCAACCGTACAAAGAGTTCCATAGTGGTGTGATCATTTTAATCCAATCCTACACCCATGCGTGCTTATTTTATCTTTTGCCTTCTTTTTAAATTATCTGCAATTCTTTTACTGTTCGACTGCTTTAGTTCCCTATTTCTTTTGGGAGTGATACAAAGTGAAGCTAACTAGTTTTGTTTTATGCAGACACACTTGTTGATTGAATCAATTAAGAATCTTCATGACAAGGTAGGTCTCCATTTTTCGTGAGCAGATTTGCTTAGTTTCCCAGAGGCGCCTTCTATAGAACTGCTTCCTAACCGTGTCATTAGTTGATGTAAATATTGGCATAGCTGGCCTGGTTCTTCTTTCACGAGCGTGCATTGTTCTGATTGTTCTGATGTGAAGAGCTTATAAACTGATTGAGAGGATATGAGAACAATGAGAAGGTAAAGATAAGTTGGAAGACATGATGAGTTGAAGAGCCTTATCATTCTAGTTGTAGCAATAGCTAGACCTTAAAATTCATCAAGCGTGCCCCACTATACTTGGTATTATCTGTCTCCATCATTGAATCAATGGAAGTTATGGTGTCCTACTCCTTGTCACTTTTATCCTTTGATTCTCAACTCTCTGTTTTAAGTCTATCAATATAGGCCAGCTAATATTCTGTTTCATCAGCATAAAATGAAAACCTGAAACTTCATCTCCCCACGAGATGTAAGATCCCTTGGTACCTTGAATGCTATACTCATCCTTAGTTTCAACTTTCAAGTAAAGAGTATTGTTGCATGCCAATGTCATAATTAAACAGAGCCTGCTGCCTTGATGAAATCCACATGAGAGTTTTGGATTTTGCTAGGTCCAGAGATGACTCCTGCTGCTAGACTAAACAAATAGAGTGATATTCTTGAGTCCAGACCACTGTAGAATTTGAGAGACAACAACATATCCAGTGAAATTTCACCAAGTGGGGTTTGGGGAGAGCAATTTTTGAAAGTTCTAATTTGCTGTATAGTGAGGTGCCATCTTGCTGTCAAAGAGAATTCTTTTTCCAACGGCAACAAAGGTTTTCCTTGGATGTGGGCTTTTTAGAGTGTGTTATTGTTGAACACCAAAGGGTGTGGCCCAGTGGTTAAGAACCATGAGGTCTCAGGTTCAAATTCCAGCGGAGACAAAAACACCACGGGATTTCTTCCCCTAGTCTTGGTGGATAGAGTTACGTGGTGCCTATTACTGGTGGAAGGTGGCAATTATACCGTGGAATTAGTCGAGTTGTGCGCAAGCTGGCCCGGACACCACAGTTATAATAGAAAGTGTTTAATTGTTGAGCACAGTCAAGATATATTTCCAATCTACCTGTCTATTCAGCAAATAATAACATTTCTTTTTATCACTATGTATGGGTGAGGTGCCATCTGGCCGTCAAAAACTGCTTCAGCAGAGTGTTTTAAAAAAAATTCCTGGTGTCAAGAAAGGGTATAAGATGCAGGGCATCAACTTTTCTGGAAGTGAGCTAAGCCAGATACTTAATCATTAGGACAAGGATCAAATATTTTCTATCATTTGATCGTCTACCAAACTCGTCACTCCTGGCTGAATGTTTTCCCTGACAATTGCATTTGCACCTCTTAACGCTGGACTTGTTATGGAATTGAGAAAATCATGGAGGCTAGTTTGGCTCTTCAAGTTCACTAGCATACTGGCATCATGCTGTTTACAGTTATTTTTAGCTCTAGAGATTTTTTTAAGGAATCCTATTATCAACTGAAGTTTATGCAAATATTAGTGTGTGCCATATATCAGCATTTTCTGGACACAGGTTTATGGTGTTACATTGGGATTATGTTTAGCATGCTAGACTTGACTGGAAACTATTTATCTGCAGGAAAAGCAGCTGATAGAAGAAAACAAAGTTCTGGAGGATGAGGTAAGTGCTGCAATTCCGCTAAACAAATATTAGGATGATTTGTGTGGATATTTGGTACATGTGTGTGAATGACTAGTATGTTTACAGATAGGTACCATAAAGAACAGAGAAGAAAATGAGATGGCAGTGAATTTAAATAACATTCCACCAACCCATATGGATTGTGGACAACAGAGGGTGACCCTGAATTTTCTCTAGAGTCTAGACACACTGAAGGCATCACGTATCAGATAGAAGCTCAAGATATAAATAACAGCCTTCCCAAAATATAGCAGAGCAGCCACTCCTCTCGCCGTGGGATATGTCCTGCCGAGGTTATATCTGCTGCATCTAACTAGGGTGTGCTACTATGTAGTCTTCTCTTGTATGTTGTCTTGGTATGGTTGAAACACTGAAAAACTGTGTAAGGATAAATAAAGAGATGCTGCTGTAGCGTCTCGATAACTTGTATGTATTGCAATGACTCTGTAAATTAGAGGTTATATCAAAAGTAAGGTGACAATTAGTCCATAAAATTATGACCCGTCTAATCCGTTTATGTTTGATAGTCCATATCAGTCTAATTCATTTCCGTCCATTAAAATTTTGGGACAAATGTGCCTATACCAAAGGACTACTGCATCAGCAAAATGACTTGAAGATACATATAGCCTAAATTCTAAATATCTTTCCACTTCTTCATTTTTCTGCTCACCCCGATTTCGTACATTATATACAAGATACATATAACCTTATAGAGTTTTTTTAGAGCTATAGTTAGAAATAATGTTCTTAAATTTTAGGGTGAATATTTACGTTATTATTTTATCAATTAGATTGTAGTGTCTCACTTTTGATATAGGTTGTAGTCCTAATAACAATGATTATTTAATATTTACATATCACTAAAAATAATTATACACCAAGTAAAATTTCGTAAGTGCTATCTAAGGAGGGTAGAATGTATGCAAACCTTATCACTACCTCATGGAGATATGAGAGGTTTTCAAAAGACTATATTGAAGTGCAACAAATTCAAGTACAAAGGAGACAATGAAGAAAATATAACAAGTAACAAGGAGATAATGTAAAGTCTACCAGAAGAGAGCAAAACAACAATATAATGTGATAATCAAAACCCAATACACATCATACTAGGATACATTATTGAAAACAAGAGCTACAATACAACAACTAGTTCTATGTCAACCACCAACCACCCTAAGCAAGCCAACTACAATACCTACTAACCTTCAACCCTAATATGAGTCCTCCACACCTTCCTATCTAAGGTCATGTCATCGGTTACCTGCAAGTGCATCATAGGTCTACCTCTGTCTCTCCACGAACCCTTGATAACCAACCTCTCGCACCTCCTATTGGTGCATCTACGCATCTCCTCTTCACATATCCAAATCATCTCAGTCTTGCTTCCCTCTACTTGTCCATCACATATGTCACTCCCATCTTCATTTAAATATCCTCATTTCTAATCTTATTGCTTCCAGTATGACCACACATCCACATCAACATCCTCATCTCTACAAGATACATCTTCTGGACATGGGAGCTTTTGACTGGCTAACACTCCATGCCGGTCTAACCATCACTCTATAAAACTTACCTTTGAGTTTCAATGGTACTTTTTTATCACACAAGACTCCAAAGGCAAACCTCCACTTAATCCACGTCGCACCAATACGATGTGTGATATCATCAACGATATCCCCACTCTCCTGAATTATAGACCCAAGATACGTGTGTCAAGCCTCACTTCCACATCATTGGCATACCCCTAAATTGATCATAAATGAAATTTGCACAAAAGTATTATTCATTACAATTTGTTGGTGAAAAATACACTTGAGCTTATATAGGTACAACTATTTTAGGATTTGTACAATATTTTGGTCTTGTTAACAGAATTTCAACTGTCATAATATTTTTACTGATCTCATTGCAAGACTATGCTTTAAAAGTTTGTGCCTACTTGTTGACTGTTGTTTCCATCTTAGATGTGGGTATTATAATTTAAATTTGGTTGTAAAAGATGGTTGTGATTTATTATAATTTAAATTTGGTTGTAAAAGATGGTTCTGATTTATTTACCTCTTCTTTTGTTGAAATTTGATATGCTTGAGGCAACATTAAGTTTTGGAAAAATTATCTAACTACACATCCTTTTTTATCCTATTTTTTATTATTCCCTACCATTCTAAAAAATTACAAAAATCTCTCTTTTTCATAATTTCTCTCACTTTTTCGGATACATCACTATATACTATCACCCAAAGATTTTTTTTCCTTTTTCCATGCCTAAAATCACTCAATGATATCACCAAGTATCTCCATCACTCTATTTTTGAATTTCAAATCTTTTCTCTGATTTACCAATTGAAAGTTATTGAAGAGGTGGTTCTTCATCTTCTTCTTCATCCATTTTTTTTTTCTTTCCACTTCATCCGGTATCAATCTTTTTTTTATATTTCATTAGTTTTTTATCTACAAATTTAGTCGAAGAAGGATGCATCTTCAACTTTAAAATCGATTGAGGAAAAAACGCCCAAAAAAGGAGAAAAAGTCGAGTTGTTGGTGGCACCGGTAAGGGCTTTGGATCGAGATCCATGGGTGACGTCATTGTTGAAAGTGAAAAAAGGCTACGGGAGTTGATACAGAGCAAAAAACAAAGTGTAGAAGGATTTCTTCATCTTTTTTTTTTTTTTTGGCTTTCAATAGATTGTTGACTTTTTTTCAAATTTTTTGTTGTTCATCTTTTTTCTGATACATATGAGTTCAGTTTTCTTAATGATTCTATTTTTCTTTTTGTTTCTTAAATTAATGTATAATGCATTCGTTTCAACATTATGATACATTACAATTTTATCAAGAGTGGTTGGTGGCTCTGGTAATGTTTTGGGTTGAGATCCATGGTGACTACAAGAGTTGATACAGAGCAAAGGAGAAAGTGTGGAAGAATTTCTTCATCATTTTTTTATTTTTTATTGCTTTTAGCAAATCAAATTTTTGATTTTTTTTTGTTACTTTCAACAGATCTTTTAATGTATCTCGTTGATTTTGATTTTTAAATTAATGTATATTTTGTTCAACTCACCTTTATGATACATTACAATTTTATCATGTACAATATCATTTTCAAATATTAGTTTTGATACATAACCCTAATTTATTGAAACACAATTAGTATGTATCATGGTCATAGTTATGTATTAGATACACAACTATTACAAATTTCATTATCTTTTACTCTGATACATACACCCAACCTTATTCAACTAGTAAAAGGTTATGTAGTTGAATAAGGTTATGTATCACTATTGATACATAAACACTAACATTTTATAACAAAAACAATTTGTATCATATTCATAATTATGTATATGGCACATAACTTTGTTATGTATTATATAACATAGTTATGTATTAAATATTGTGACGTATCACTTGTTGTTAAGTATCTGCAACACTGATTTATATAAATCAATGTATATCATATTTTTTTTTTATATATGATACATAACTATATAAAATTAAATGAATTAAGTGAAAAACATTGTTTTTCTTTTGGGGGAGGTGAAACATAGAAGAAATGATAATCTAGTTAAGAGAGGGAATAATTTCGGGTAGAGAAGGTTCTTGTGGGAGGAAGAGAAGTGAGCTGATTTTTTATTTGGGGCTCAGAGTGTCATGCTTCAGAAGTTGTATTTGGTCTTTTAGGGCCACCATTTCTTCATATTGCTGCTGGAAAAATGAAATGAAAAGGCACCCAGCGGAAAAATATTATACTGCAAACTTTTTAATCTGACTTTTTTTATATTCTGTTATGATTTGGGAGAGATTTGAGAAAAGAAAATTTAAAATTTAATTGTTTGAAGCTGTTATTTGGGAGATATTGACATCAATTTGATTTGCATGATTTGGAGACTCACATTTAATTTTATATTTAATTTCCTTTTTAATCTCAACAAAATAGTTGTATAATGTATCAAATGTAATGTATTTGGAAAAATGAGATGTATCTGGATGGCGGTAATTCTAAGGAATTTTTGTAAATTGGAAAAAAGTAGGGATAAGATGTAATTTGCTCCTTACATTATGGGATTCCTAAAATTTTTGCCTATTTAAGTTTTTTTCCCATCTCACTAAAATCCACACACACACACACACACACATATAGTTACAATAGTGGCTTATACATATCTTTTTTTATTGGGAAAATGGTCAAATATGCCCTTAAACTATACGAAAATGTCTAGATATACCCTATGTTTGAAGTTTGGCTCATATGTGCCCTCGCTGTCCAACTTTTCGCCCATATATGCCCTTGTAGATGTTAGTTGTTTTGCTGGAAATAACCAATTCATTTTCCCTTTCTTTAAATACCAAATGGAATCGCCACATCCCCTTTTAATTACCACGTGACATTTATTTATATTTAAACAATGAATACACCTATTTTAAATAGGATATCCGACCCGTAAATCATATCCGACCCAAGGTGGCCGGAGTTTCAATTCCTCCGACCAGATCTAAAATGATATAACATTTGACATTTGAAATACAACTATTTTGGGGTCGTTTGCTAGCTATCTTGCCAGACCAGTGAGGTGTGTGGGTTGGTGTTTTGTCGGCTACCTTGGGGGTGGTGTTCTGGAGCTCGTGGTGGTCAGAGCTATTTGGTGGTTGTTTGTCCGAGGTTATGTGAATCAGTGAGCTCATTGGAGCTCTATTGTTTGCTCATGGTTAGAGCTAGAAGCTCACCTTTAATGGTGTTTTTCTTTTAGGATAAAACGATGAGTTTGGTTGGAGATGGCGTTTCTCAGACCAAATGGATTTTGGTCATATATGATTTATCGGCTTATGTGAAATATCCACCAAAGAAATTTGGGTCGGATAGGATTTACAGGTCGGATATTCTATTTAAAAGAGGTGTATTCATTTTTTAATATAAATAAATGACATGTGGTAATTAAAAGGGGATGTGGCAATTTCATTTGTTATTTAAAGAAAAGAAAAATGAGTTGGTTATTTCCGGCAAAGCAACTAACGTCTACAAAGGCATATATGGGTGAAAAGTTGGACGGCGAGGGCACAAATGAACCAAACTTCAAACAGAGGGTATATCTAGACATTTTCGCATAGTTTAGGGGCATATTTGACCCTTTTCCCCTTCTTATTTAACGAAAGTGAAAAAAAATATTTATTCTTTTATAAAATCATGTAGGGATATATATAATCTTTTTCACACATGATATATTTTTTGACTTCTTCTATTATCATTATTTGAGTTTCTTATTCTTATTTTAATATTTTTCGTTCATTCTTTAGTGTAATAATATGAGAATTAGAAAAGAAGAAGAGTGAACGGAAAAGAGAAAATAATAAGAAAAAAATTAAAAAATTCTGAATATATTATAATTTATTTTTTGTATATGTTAAAAAAAAAAATTGGGGCATATATGATAAAAAAAAATTCAACAAAGTTAGTGACAATAAATTTGACCATCAAAATAGTAAATTCAAATTAGTCATTGAATCAAAGAAGTCAAAAAATAAAATATGCGTGAGAATTCGAAGGATCAAATATACTACATGAATGTTTTTTTTTAAAAAAAAAATTAAAAAATTAATTCAAATTAATTTTTTCACTTCCATTTGTGTAATAATAGGAGTATATATGAACTACTTTTATAACAAAGGATATATTAACTATATTCCTCCAAATGACAAAGTCGATGGGTATATCAAACCATTTTCCCAAATTAAAATTCTAAATCATCTCTAATATACACACACACTTAACGATGGTTTTAAACTTGATTATTCAAATATTAGTCACTAATAACATATCAATCATTAAGTTCATTTATTTTTTAGGTTTGAATCTTAATCATTCAAATCATAATCATTAAGTGTGTTTGTTAGTTTAATGGTATAGTTATTTAATGAGTCTGAATAGACGTGAATGATTAATTAGTTTTACAATAAAGAAGACCTAATGCGTTTTCATTAAAATTAAAACGTCTGAATCTGATTAAGCATTTGGATATTAAAATGTAGATTATAATTTAGATGTATGAATCTAAATACATATATGAATTACTAAGATGTTATATTAAGATCTGAATGCTATATAATTAAAGTTATTTGTTTTTCTAACACTTCTATGTATAAAATTTGTCTTCATTTTGAAATTAATAAATATAAACTTAAATAAAATACTAAATTAATTGAATACCCTGTAAATATCAACAAAAAAATATTTTTTTAAGGTGGTCGATGGTATTGATGAATAGTAGTAATGTTTGTGGATATCTAGTGGGGATGATTGTTGGGTGGTAACATATAGTAGTTATTCTAATGGTGATGAGGATTAACAATAGAGGTTTATGGCGGTAGTAGCTAATAGAGATAGTGAATAAAGACGGTGGTTGGTAATATATAAGTAGTGACGGAAGGTGATAATTTGCAATTATTGTGATGATGATTGTAAATAGTGGTTAATGGTAGTGACTGATCACAAGAATGATGGTTTTGATGCTAATAATGGTAGATGATAATGATAAAAATGACGATAACACGATTCAGTTACTATTAAATTATCTAAATATATAAGTAATGTTAATTATTTGTTATCAAGGATTTTAAGGAATTATATTTAATTGAACATAAAATAAAATCACAATTTTTTTTGGTTAATTTTAAAAGTTGTTAGCTTTACTTCGTTATCGCGGATCGCATCCTCTTCAAAACTTGTCCAATCATCGTGCGTCTATGACTGTGAAGTGTCAATAAAAGTGTAGTCTCAAGCTTAGTAATTAGCATAAATGCATAATCATCCCCATGAGTCACAACCACATCATCATATTTTCTTAGTTTTGTTTAATCTTTTTTTGGTTTTCCATTCGGTGTTCGGAGTCCATATTGGAGCCCCGACTAAATCCGGATCGCGCATTGCAGGCCCCATTCGGGGGTGGCGCTCCCAACAAAATTTTTTCCATACCCAGGGCTCGACTTCAAAACCTCTGATTAAGGGTGAAACAATTTTATCACTGCACTACAACCCATAATTTTTAGTTTAATCCTATATATATTTTTTAACTAAATAAATGAAGCAAAAAGAATAGCAAATTATGTGTTGTAACCTCAAGGGTTTGGGTACGTCAATATTTCATTATCTATTCTGATCAAGTAATAATAGATGAGGTGCAATATACATGTAATAAAATAAAATCTATAAATAGTAGTAAATGGTATTTACCTTTTAATGAAGAAATATGGTGTTGATACTTGATAACAAGCTAAGGCTGATGGGCAGATCGAAAGTAGAAAAACAGAGATGGAAGAGCTTTTGTTTGCTTCGATTCGAAGGCGTCCGGGGCTGGAGGGAGCAGATAATAAATAGAGACAAATATGCAAAACAAGGATTAGCCAAGTTGGCACTTCTCTTGGCTTGAAAACCTCCAACACAGCCAAGTGTGTATGCCAACTATGCAAATCCTTACCTGTTTTAATTCTTGGCTTACAACCTTCCACATGTAAAGTCATTCAAAGCACCAACTTATTATTCCCTACCAATACCAACCTGCGTTCCGGTTCAGTGATAGAACTGTTTCATCCTTCTTTATTAGAGGTCTTAAATTTGAATATATTGAAAATCATGTTTGAGCGTCACTTTAACTTAGCTTTGTAATGCGCCATTCAAATTTAGTGAACTTCTAATACTAATTTACATTAGTTATAATAGAAATTGGTAAATTTGATATTTTTATTCATCAACTTGTAAGATAAAAAGAGGTTTCAATTGACACATAACTTGTTATAATTTGTCTCAAAGAAGAATAATTTTTTATTTGAAAATTATTTAATTTTAATTTTCTTTCCTGATATATAGCTTTACAAATATATATCAACTTATTTTCTATCAGAAACTTTATTTTAATTTCAATTTTCTTGTTGTATTTTGTTAAATTTACTTTTCTACATTCTTTGACACCTTCGTGTCGTTTGGCAAAGGAAATGGAATAAGTAAGAATATCACATGTAATTATTTTATCCCACTTTTTATATGCGATAACATTTCTATTATTTAGTATATATATATATATATGAGATAAAATAATTCGACAATTACCTAGTAATTTAAATCAAATATGAAATAAATTTAATTTTTAAATTTTATCTCGAAATTATTATTTTTATCATAGTTACCAAATCATTTTAGTCAAGTTTCATGGCACTATACAGTGGTTGCTATCTTTATATTTTCTAGGAAACAACAATGTAGAAAGTAGATACTACTATTATTTGATTCCTTTTATGTGGTCAGCAAAGCTCTAACGAGAGTTCTTGCATACTCTTTCTCTTTGTCTCTACCAAAACATCCCTATTCACTACTACTCTTTTGTTGATTTATTTGATGACCCCCCATCCCCATGTTCATGCATCATCATAACCAACTTATAATGTCAAGGATTTTTGGTCCACTTATTACTTATGTGGGATTATAATGGAAAAATTATTTAGGTACTATACATTTATAAACCTTAAATTTATCATTAAATTTTATTTAGATACTTAAATTATAATATGTTTTAATTGAATACCTGAATGTATAATTATAAAAAAAAAAAAATTGGCTCAAATTTTGAAAAAAAAAAAATGATGTATACATTCTCAAACATTTAATAGGTAGATAATTTCATTGAATTTAAACTTATAAAATAGTTTGGATTATATTTTAAATGGGTGAAAATTGTTTAACCCCCCCCCCCCCAACCTCCTCGACTTATATTAACTTGAATTGATTGACCTAAGTGAGCTATAAGATTAGTCTTCTAGGATGATTTGCTTCTAAATATCCATTAATTAATGATTTGTTAATTTCAGAAATGACAACTCTTTATCAACCTCAACTCCTTTCAATATGAATAACAATTCAACCAATTTAATAGACTATAACTAGCATATAACAAGTATGGAACACACAAATAACAAAGAAATATTCTTTGGTATGTTGACAACATCAAAACAAAAAGAGAAGTTTTTTAGTAAATCATTATTTTCTCACGATTGGGTGGGTGTGAAGTGTACTGGTATGGTAGAAGGACCATTATCTTTTTGATATCAGGATCCTCGTTCTGTGAGGACAAATGAGTTGTTTGCTTCAACACAAAGAAAAATTGAAAAGCTCACTCAATTAGTCACTGAGATGGAACTCGATGAGTTGGAAAGACTATTAAAGGTTACTACTCGTTGTGATGAGAATCTAAGGAGTTGCACAATCAAAGTGACGACACTTTGTGTTATGAGTACAAGGTAACAATATTAATTCTTCCACTTCCTTAAACTTGTAAATTCATTGTGTGGTAGCCAATTGAGTATAAGTGATAGCTTGTTTTCATGTGAGATTAATGATTCCTTACCACATAGTGATAATGTATTTGTTAAGAGTGTTCATACACTAGTTGATTTTATTGATGACCGAATTGTTTCTTCCCATAAGATCAATTGGTGTCCACCTAGTGTTGACACTTGTGTCTTGATAATACATTTTCATGTGGTTCTTTGCCATGTTTTGATAATGTGCATGTTGAGAATGTGAATACACTAGTTAATCCTATTAATGACCACATTGATTCTTCTAGTAAAATTAATTTGTGTCCACCAAGTGTTGATACACGTGCTTTGAATGAATCCTTAGACCTTAATACCATTTCTTGTTTTTCTCATGAAAATCTTGAGGTGAATGATGACATGACTATTGAGGGTGTGCATAGTGGAATGTCTTGTAATGATGGGGTAGCCACTCTTAAAGGTTACAACTTATTTAGTAATCCACTATGGTTTGATGACACACTTTTCGATGATGAAAATCTCTTCTTAGAAGATGATAGCATGTCCATTGGGAAGGATGGTGTTCTAAAGAAAGGTGGTGTATGTTCTCCAATGACCCCTTCATTCTTGTGTGGCCTCATTCTTAATCAAGGCCTTAATGCTCTTGAATCAAAGGGTGATTCTATATGTGGGCACACCTTGGATGAAGTTTATTTATGTAGCACCTTTCTTTATTACTTGTTTGCATATGATGATCCTTTTGTCAAATGTAATTTTATGGTTGTGCACCCCAAGAAAAATATGGCATTGCTTATTTTTGGAGTTTCCTTTATACTTGCATCCTTGTTTGACACACCTGTGCTTAAGTTGTGTGAACCCCAATTAGTGGGTGCTAAATTGCTTACTTCTTTTTAGGAGAGTCCAAAAATAAGGACTCTTTGTCACCTTCATAGGATTGGACAAGCTAAATTTTCAAGTGCGAGGAAGCATGATTGATACTCTTGGAAGCATACTTAGCACCTTTCTTTACTACCTCTTTGTTTATGATGATACCTATGTTGGTATGAGAATTATTTACTATAGAGGTATAGGTATATGGGTCTTGCACTTCGTTTACCCGAATGAGTCTTTAAGGGTGATTGCACCACTTTTGGTGAGGTCTTATTGTGAGGCGATGAAATAATTGTGTCTTATGACTCCTAAAGTATATGTGATATCATCTCTTGGGATTCCTTTTCTCATAATGTTGCTAATTACCATTTCCTTTGTACCTTATATGATGAATATATTTTCTTCAACATAACAGATTGTTGGTTATATTTCAAATGTGGGCCTCTGATGAGTCGGGGATTTTAGACTTATTTGAGGCTTCTAGTTCACCAAATCATGTCTGGAATGCTTATTATGTCCATTTATGATGTTAAATATTTGAATTTCAGTTATGAGAGATCAAAGACAACATGAAGATAAATAATCACAAAAAAGAAGTGAAGTACTTGAAAAAGTAAAGAAAGTGGAGAAGTTGAAGCTCTCTAAACACACTAGGCGACTCTCCAAATGGACCTCAACTCTACAAAAAGTTCAGACAGTTGTGCTCAAAAGTCCAAGTCAATTTGGCCAGTGAAAGAAGAAAATGGTGACTCGTCGATCCATTTGGTGAGCTCAATTAGCTCGCCCAAAATTTCATAAAACTCTGCTCATAAACTCATGCCAACTCAGTGAGAGACGTGATCAAACGACGACTCGTTGATCAGGTCGGTGGACTCCATTGCGCTCTCCAAAACATGATCAAAACTTGAGGCATGGATTAAAGCTAAAAAAGTAATTGGGCAATTAAGAGGAGCATTCGAAGACTTGTCAAGTTGTTCAGCGAGCCCGACTAATTTCGCCGAAGTGGATTTTGAAGTGAATTTTTTGCCAATTTTTGAAAAAGTATAAATTAATATTCAGGAGAGAGAAACACATCTTTTATGTTATGATAATTCTGTACTTGGAAGCTTCTAAAGCTTTTGGATATTTTTCTAGCTAAGACTTGGGAAATTAGGGTATTGATTTGGGTTAACTCGAATTGAGGATTGAAACATTTCTAGCTTTGATGGAGAATAATTTCTTTGGTAAAACTCTTTTAATTTTTAGATGCTTGGATAAAACCCTATAGTCTTAGGGGTGTGATATGTAATTGAATGCCTAATTCGTTTGTGGACTTTTTTATTGCTTAATTAAATGTTGGTTTGAAATGGGTTCATCTATTTCTTCATATTTTTATTTATGATTTGAGGTTGCAAACTCTTATCTAGCTTAAGTTCTCTAGAACTGCTTGTGAAAGATGCCTAGAATGGAAGAACTAGTTGATAATTGATTGATTAGCTTCATATATTAGCCTTGATAGATAAAGAGGGCTGAGTATAAAGAGGGTTGAGTTAGGGTGTTGGACTAGTTTTGAATACATGTCGGGGTTTGATAGAGTTTGCATGAGATATGTTAGTTGATTGATAAATAACTATCCTGCATATTAATCTAGCCTACTCATTGATAATCAATTGTTTTGAGCAATACATTTACCCACAATACGAAATTGGTATTCAATTATGCACACTACTAAGATTTCCTTCTTACTTGTTGAATCTCTTTGTTCTACGCTTGTGTCAACAACTTGTTAAATAACTCCTAATCTAAATTTCTCGAACTTACTTTCATGCCTAAATTGATTAAACAAATATGCAAAATTTTAGTACTTGAGTTCACTTCATGGGTTGAATTCTTGCTTAACATTCCTTGTGAGATTCGACCACAACTCATCATTCGATTTTATATTGCTAACGACCGCTTACACATTGAATTGTAAGATGTGTAGTTGAGCGTTATCAGCCTCCTTGATGAGTTGGTATGGTTAATAACCCATGATCTAACTCTCATGCTATGAGTATATATTTATTGTTTGTCATTTTTGTGGTTTTCCAAGGTTCAGATTTAAGACGAATCTTTTTCAGGAAAGGTATGATGACAACGACATGGATAGTTAAGCAAATGAGCTCCAAAACTTACAAGTATATTTATGAGAAAGGAAGCTAGGGAGGAGCTTGAAGGATGCTAAAAGAAGACATACAATGTGTGGAAGGACAATAAAAAAAAAAAAAGGATGGAAAAAAGAGGTTACGTGTGCAAGTGACCATCTCTTAAATTCAAGAATTCATTAAAGAAGGCAATCAAACAAGGTCCTTATCTCATTAAGGGTAAAATTATTATAAAGAAAGTTCTTCTTTATTTCCTTAGTATAAATAGTAGTCTTTTGTCATTTTGGAAGACTTAGATTATATTGAATTTTGAATGTTGAGTACTCTTAAATGGGTAATGTCTAGTTTTAGTGATTAGTGTAATTCCATTAAGGAATTAGTGAGTGATTAATGGTAATCTCTTAATTGTCAGTTAACTTTTTTTCTTGATTAATCAAAGTGTCTCCCATTTGTGGTCATCTCTTGGTTGCCTTTGATCCTTGAATAGGGTTAATTTAAGATGTTGAAATCAATGAGGAAGTGAGAGTTTAGTCCTTTGTTGCCCATAATCTCAATTTATTAATCTTAATCTTTCATATGTTTTCTTATTTCTCTCAATTTTTCCTTTGATTCTTATCACTGTTCCAATTGCTATTCTAGATTTTGAAAGGCCAACTAGTTATTTCTAACATCTACAGCTAGGGTCTCCTTCTCCAATTTAACCTAGGGTCTCTATCAAAGTATGTGGGAACTTCATCAATGGGTCATTCTCCACCCATTGAGTCCCAAAGAAATTTTAATTTTTCAATTTATGATTCTTCCCCAATTCTATGATTTAATGATCTTTTATGGGTTTTTATTAAATTTAAGTTTATTCTTCATGAGTAATCTTAGTATGCATGATTTGATCATAATTCAATGTTTTCAAATGATATTTTGTTAAACGCATGTTGTGCAAGTATTTTATGCTCCTGACTGAGCTATTTCTCTATGCATGCACTATGTTATGAAGATTTTTATGAATCAAGGATGCTTTCAGATAAAATATCAATCACTTTATATGAATATCATGATTTTGATGCTTCAGATAAGTGTCTCAAGGAACATGCTATGAAATCATGATTTTTAAGGAGCTATTATTATGATTATCACATTTATCATGAATGATTCAGTATTACCAATTTCTTATTGTTTCTATGAATATTAATATGCACATTTTTCGTTGGGAGATTACATAGCACCGAGTTGGACTAGTGACGATTACCCGAGTTCCAAAACTACGTGCCTTGTAGGACTTTGTCTCAGATAGACATTAGCTAGTGGATCCACCTTAGCTTATGATTATAGTCCTTACCTCGGCAAGTAGAACACTCTCTTTTTAATGTGATAGAGTACACTAAACTCCACGTTATAGCTCACATGATTTTATCGGTTAACACTGTCTTCCACATATGATATGATTTTTAGACTAATGCATGACCTTGTACAATGTATTCAAAATTAGATTATCAATTTTCAAATTATTTTTACATGATCATTTCATTATCATGATTTTAGACTTATCATATTTTTATGTCATGTTTATGCAATTCCCCATATTCAGTACATTCCGAATACCAACCGCATATTTTTCTGTCTTTATTACTTCATAATATAGGTTCTGAGGCACATCCTCTCGGCCGCGGTTAGTACATGATTCTATCATCTTAGCACTACCTTGGTGAGTCCTCATGGTTTGAGGATATAAAACTTATGAGTTCTTATGACCACTTCAGACTTTACTTTTCAGTTTCAGATTGTTACTACAAGTCGTACAAAGTTGACGAGTCTGATTTCCTAATTTGTTTAGGATATGATTTGTGATGTTTATAAATACTTTTATAGGTTTTATTATAACATTACGAACTTTATTTTGAGAATTTAATTTGGAAATTTCTTATAGAATACTATAGTTGACTTATAAAGCAATTCTACACTTTACTTTTTGATTATTGATTATGTATTGATAGTTTATGTTTTCTAATTCGACTATTCTTATTGTAAGTTCATAATTATGTATTCACCCATATATTCTGAATGCGTTCTTGAGAATATGATATCTAAATTCAATATCTAGGGTTGTGAAAACCATTATGAATTAGTGAAGTAAGTTAATATAAAAATAATTCTTGAACGGTGTGCATGCATGTATTGTTATTCTCTTTAGAATGATTGCTTTGTGACGGTTGTATACATTATGAATATTCTTAATTCTTCACTTGCTTGATAAAAGAAGTATATAATAGGAAAAAAGATTAACGACATAGATTTGAGCCTACAAATCATTGTCTAAGAATTTGAGTTGTGAAAGGTAAAGTTAATCTAAAATAAGGGTAAAAGTTTGAATTCAAACACTCAAAGTCCAGAAGGTATTTAGAGTGACAATCATCTAAATAGGATTGAACAATATTTAGATATATCGATCTTATCATTTTGCATGTTAAGCACCGCAATAGATCACCACTACAATATACTTCTTGAGAAATGCAATCATGGTCTTAGTCCATTCTCATTATTAATTCAAACCAATATTTGATAAACTATTGATTGCTATTACAAAAAAACCCGTTGGAAATAATTGACTAAAAGATTGAATAACTACATTGACCCAGTTTCTAGCCATATTTCCTGTGGGATCAACTCCAACCTAGTTGGGTTTTATAGTTGAACAATGACCCATGATATTTTATTGTGAGGTGTAATTTAAAATTATAAATTTTTGGTATCATTGCTAGGGAATGTGTTTTAGGAATAATGTCAATTGTGATTATTTCACTCTTAGTCCTTATTTTCTAATTTTCTTTTAGTTTGTTGTTTCTATTTTTAAAGAATACATGTTAGTATATGCTAAACACCCTCAGTAAGGGCAAACAACAAATATCTTACACTTCTAAAATCGAGAAATCTATTTAGAGAGTCATGGATGGACAAAAGTGTGAGGCAACTTAGACTTGATAGCTTGCTGAATCTCAACCCAAGGGAAACACCCACAATGAACTCAATAATTAGGCTGATGATGTTGTTAGAGATAAGGTTAATAATGTTGTCATTGCAAATTATTGTCTACCCCAAAGAGATAGAGGACAACAAAGACTTGTTTCTCTTTTTGATATTGATGAAGATGATGAGGCAGACATAGATGGAGTTGGTGCCACTGAAGCTATTGTTCCCCTACCTTGGCTCCATGAGCAATGTTCAATATTACAAAATACCATGATCCAATTTGTAAACTTGAAGAGATTATTCAGAGGAGTAGCTGGAGATGATCTGAATATGCACTTAATGAACGTTGTTGGTATTTGCAAGTTTTTTGAGATATTCGGAGTTAGTAAAATTATCATTGATCTAAGGTTATTTCCACTATCACTTTATGGGAAAGCAATAATGTGGTTGAATGAGTTGTTACATGATTCTATCATCACTTGGAGAAAGTTGAATGATGTATTCCTTGAGATATTCTTTCCTCCATCAAAGATGTTGTAGATGAGGGACAAGATTAACAATTTTATGTAATTACCTACGGAGCCCTTTTATAAGGCATGGTTGCGATTTAACAAGAAGTTGAAGCAGTATCCCAACCATAAACTATCTGATGATCACTTGATAGAGACTTTTTACAGGACTCTAAACTCTATACCAAACCAACTATTGATACAATGTCTAGAGGATCTTTTATAGTGCATACTTATATCGATGCAATAGTTGTACTAGATAGAGTTACAAAAACTAGTAGAGCTTGGTACACTAGGAACTCTGAAGTCTCAGGTTACATTGATGTAGTGGGGTTATCTATAGAACCATGAAGAAGGAAATAAGAGCGTGATCAGGATATGACACATCTAACAACTATGCTATAATCACCAAACATTTGATAGGGGCTGGCTAGGGGTGACAATTGGGTGGGTTGGGTTAAATTTTGGCAATAAACGGGTCAAGACCCAATCCAACCCAAATTTATTTGAGTCAAACTAGGTTGGGTCAAAACGGGTTAGTAACGGGTCATAACCCAACCCGTCCAATTTTTACTAAGTTTTAATTGCTTTATTTGCTATTTTATAAGCCTTTAGTTCCTAATAATTTTTTTCTTTATTATAACTATATATAACATATAAATTAAAAATGTTAGGTCGGATTGAGTTTGATTTTTCTACCTTTAGGACTGGCTTTGCTACGGTGAATGTTATTGGTTTGCAAGGTGTAATGTCAACACATGATAAATGCGATTTTGAGATAGAAGAAGAAGTGAACTTTGCAAACAACCAAGAGGGGGGTTTACAAACTAATGCTTAAGTATATAACTAAGATTCCTAACATTTAAGTTAGGGAAACTAAGGTGAGAACTATTACAAGGATAACAACTATGAGTGATCTAGGTACAGTGATCAAGGTAACTGAAGTGATAAAGATGCCTACAAAAATAATTGCAGTGACAATTATGTTCCTCCATAGGGTAGTGACCAAGGTGAGAGAAGCGGTTACAAGTAGAAAGATATAATGGTGAGGACGCTTAAAAGGTTTGAGTCGACAGATGTTGGTATTAAATAGTAGAAATGTGGTATTTCTAATGTGACTCAATTGACAAACTCTCACTCTATCACTATCAAACAGTTAAAACAAAAAATGGGACAACTCTCAGTGTCTCTAAACTAAAGAAAAGTTGGAAAATTTCCTAGTGATGCTATGGCAAATCCCAGGAATGACAATCATTGTATGGTAGTGACTACTAAAAGAAGAAATCAAGTTGATGTGCAGACTGGACTAGCTATTATAGGTGATGAAGATGAGATTAAGGCAGAAAATAGTGGAGAATAGAATGATACAAATGTAGATGAGAATCTTGATATAGTGCCTAAGTCTCCAATAGTGCTGGTCACTAAAAAGGGAAAGGAAAAAAGGCCCTGAAGCTTTTGTCTCATGTTACTAAGACGACTCATCCCTTCTTCCCACAATTTTTGAAGAAGAAAGTGGAAGATGACAAATTCCACAAATTTATATTTGTGATGAAGCAATTGTCGATTAACATCCCTTTAGTAGAAGCGCTTGAACATATGTTTGAATATGCAAAATTCATGAAGGATTAGGTTACCAAGAAGAGAACTGTGAGTTTTAAGCTAGTCAATATGTAACGACCCGAATCGTCCTTATTTAGGAAAAGCAAAGATTCGAGAAAAATCTGGGCCACTGTCCTACTAAGAGGGCCAGGTACCGCTGGGGCGCCGCCGCTAGGGCGGGGTAAGTTGGCGCCAGAGCAGAATAAACGAGGCAAAAGGTAAATTTCGAGAAATCCTATTTTCTCCATCTTCTTAAAATACCTGAATAAGTCGTAAAATACCCTATAAACCTCAGAAAAGTTGCTTTAAGCTTGGGAATGAAGGAGAAGGAGATTTCTAGCATGGGGATGGCAAAATCTTACGAATTCTTAGCTAAATTCACCGTCACGAACCTGGAAATACTCGAATCGAAGTCAAAGCTCAGTACAACTGCTTGGCGCCCAGGTAGGCTAGGTTTTTACAAGTGAGTAGTTATAAATATGTGCTTACTACGTGATATATGTAAATCAATAGTAGGGTTATGTGTAGACCTTCATGCACCGAGTAAATTTCATGAATAATCCTTAGAATTCAAAGTATGTGGGTTTATGCCTTGTGAGGAGAAATTGATATGTTGTTAGAAAAACCTAGAATTGCTATCATGGATAGAATTGGGTCAAGAATGAGGACATGAAATCAAGAGTGGAACTAGATTTATGAATGTATGTTACATCCGATAATTGAAGTGATGAAGTTGAGGCATTATGATGAATGGTGACTAAAACCTAATGAGAAATCCTAACGATGAACTAGGGCTGAGTATGGCCAATTAATATATATGCGATAGGGATTGAGGAGAAATTCGTAGGTGATGGTTGTGATTCTATGATTGTGTGATGTATGTTTGTTCTTGCTTCATAATGATACATGTATGTATGCGAATGTTGCATTATTGATCACACTTGTTGTAAATGAGGATAATTGAATAATTATATGTCATGAATCACCTCTTGTTGTATGGTTGTGAGAATGTACTTGTGTTGTGATTATGGTGTGTGAATGGGATCGGATTGCCACGTTCCGGCATAACTAACTTGGATCGGATTGTCACATTCCGGCATAAATATGGGATCGGTTGCCACGTTCCTACATAACCATGGGATCGACTGCCTTCACTAACTTGAGATCGATTGCCACGTTCCGGCATGCTAACCGTTTAAGTAGGGTTCCGTGAGAGGACCAATAATGTGCTATTAGATGTGAGTTGTTCGTTGTTCGTGTGCTTAGTGATAACATGGTATATGTTTGATATACGTTGGTGAAGTATAGTGTTTTATTAGTTGTATAAGTTGTACTTAGAGGGCACATGTTATGACGATTTATATTTGTTCGTTCGTGGGTGTAATGGTACAAGAGCTACTATGAGTACAGCTGGACAATAAACTAAAAGACACAGCTTCCATCACGCGGAAGGAAGAACAGAAGCTGCTGGAATTTTCTTCGTCTTCAACTAATGAAAGATCACAAATCTTGCATCCAGACTATGTCAAAAAGACATAGCAAGAGTAGTATCAGTACAAAACACACGTACTGGTAGGCATCATCGGTCAACCCGATGCCCACCACATAACATAAGAAACCAACTAGTAAGATCATGAAATAAACCACTCGCTTCTCCACCTTTACTCTCTCTTGGAAACACCTCTAATGTATCCTAGCACCCTGATTACTAACCCCCTTTTTGACTCAACCCACTCACCAAATTCCTGATCATAGCTTAACCATTCTAAAAACACGTATAAAATACCCAAGTACAACCACCGCCAATGCAACTACCCGCTTACGTCCATACCCTTGCTTCCTCGTCACATTATCAACCACAGTTACATAGCACATTAATTCAAGATTTCTTAAAATTAAACCCAATATATTCCCCCCCCCCTCTCCCCTCCCGGAGGTTCCACCTAAGTCTATTGTAGTGCAATTGCATCACGTTCTTTGATAAAAAAAAAAAAAAAGAGGATCCTGGGCATTTACAATTTTGTGTACTATTATTTATTTTGATGACATATTTATAAAATTTAGGGAAAATGTACAAGTACCCCTAGACTATGACCAAAATTCAGAGACACACCTTAACTAAACTAATGTCCTATTACTCTCCCCCCCCCCCCTCGGACCCATTCTTTTTGTAATTTTGTGCAGCTTTTTGGCTTACGTGGCATCCAAATATCTCCCACACGCCTCAATTGTATGGAGTCACGGAGTGTGCCACGTAAGACAAAAGGTGTACAAAATTATAAAAAAAAAATAAGTTCAGGGGGGTAATAGGACCTTAGTTTAGTTAATGTGTGTCTCTGAAATTTCGGTCATAGTCTAGGAGGGTACTTGTGCATTATCCCTAAAATTTATCAAATTAAGTCGCAAGATAACGTGTGCCCAATGATCTTTTATTCCATTGATAGAAAAATTATCTCCACCTTTTGAAAGACTATTTGGAGAACCATAATGTTCTTTATTTTACTCATCACAATGATAATTAAAATTATTTTGTCCTTTGCCACACGTATGTTCATTAATTTAACTATAATAATTATTTCTTCATAAATAAGAATTATCATGTACTGTTATCACATTCACTTTAGGGAGTGAAGTGAATTTAGTAGGACAAGTTTCAACACTTTTCATCAAAAGTACATTAATTTTTAGTCATCATTATAACATCACTATGGTACATTAGGACTTAAATTCAATGTTCACCCATATAAAAGTGTGTTACGCCATATTACGATGGAACTTGAACCCAATATTTTATCATCATCGTACATCAAAACTATAACCCGATGTCTTAATCTCTTAATGTCATGAAACTTGGGATTGTTTAGAGGTGATTTTGAGATGATCGAAATTGAATAGTCAGTGTATATTTCATGTATAGGTAGTGTATACTTTATGTATAGTTAAGTTATTTTTCAGCTTTTTGAGTGTATTATAATATATAGTTTGTGTATAATTCATATAAATGTAAGTTATATTATATAATTAGTGTATACTTTCTATGAGTTTTGGCTAGCTATATTGTATAGTCAATGTATACAATGTATGAATTTTGACTATCTTTTATGCAAATAAAATATGACTATAAATATTATGAACTAATTACTTTATTATATATATTTGAAACTAACCCTAACATAAATCATACCAAGACTCAAAAATGATGTCACTACTAAGGCTGGGCACCGGACTAGATTGTACCGGTATCGTTTCGGTACCATTTCGGTCTGGTAGTCTTCGAGACGGAATGGGACACTGTGAACCGGTACTCGGAATGAAACGGTATCATGATTTGATACTGGTGTACCGGTACCGATTTATCCCAATTTATTACGGTTCCGTTTCGGTTCCGGTTAATTATGTTTTATTAATTAATTTATATTTTATAATATATATATATATATATATATATATATATATATTTAGGCATATTTTCAAAATTAAAAAAATATGGATTGGATTGATATTTTTTTAATTTGTGTCATTGTTTTATCCTTATTTTTATTTAATTTTTTAAAATTACATACTTAAGTTATTTAGATTACAAGTTATAAGTATAACTTATAACATATTAGTAAGTAATAACTTATAAACTTCAAAAGATTCAAAATTTCAAATCTTGACAACTTAAGCTCAAAAACTTTAAAACAAAAAAACTTTATTAAACTTAAACTTGCAAATTTAATAAGTAAAAATTAAAAAAAAAATATCTTTAAAATAAACTTAAGTAAAATTACATTATAAATTTCAAAACAATTAATTTAAACTTAGAAAAATAAACAAACATTCATATTTTCGTAATTCAAAAAATAAAAATAACTAAAAAAATTATTATTTTTTGAAATAGTTATATGTGTCTTCCCGTTTATCCCATTCCGTTCCATTCCGGTCCGTTCCGGTTCCGTTCCGATATATAGGGGGACGGGATGAAACCTAGTATCCATCCCGGTAATTCTGGTACCGATCAACAAACTGGTCAAACCGTCCCGTTTCGGTCCGATACCGGTTCGTTCCGGTCCGGTCGGGTGCCCAGCTTTAGTCACTACAAGTGGCCACGTATTTCTTGTACATAGGAAATTTTAAACAGATTTAAATTGTTATCTAATTTACGTACCCTCTATATATGTCTTAGATATAATAGTAATATTAGAATACTGATCAAATCAAGAATAATCAGGACTCAAATTATTTACATGTATTCCCCATAATCTCTATACTTTTCCATTGTAAACATACCACTTTTTCTCTTCCACATAATTGAAAAACAAATACCTCAATTTTGTCAAGTCTTTAAAGGAAACCTACCGTTTCACACTTTGATAACCAAAATGGTTAGCTTAAGTAGCAAAAAGATTCTTGCATACTATTTCAAACTTCAAACCATTCTGCACAAAACTCCAACCTTCTCAATAAAATCATATTAGAGAAGATAGCAATCAAACAAAATCCACAAAATTAAACTTTCACATAATGGGAAATTATCATGTAAGATGTTTATCTTACACTTTTGGATAACTCTAAATAACATAAACTCTCACATATATCCTTTTTCAAGATATTTATGTAAGACTTTAGAGCTATGTGTTGATATTGTGTTATCAAATTATAATTTTTTTTTTTAAAAGAGAATATATTAGAAAATAACAAAAGAGAAAAGTTTTTTTTATTTCTCTTGTTGAATTAATCCGAAGGAAAATCTCTTTATTTATGGGGGAAAAAACTAATTCGATCCCAAAATTAGATTCCTAACTTAGCTTTTTCTCGAAAGAACATATAAAAAAATATTTAGTATGATACAAATATATTTATAAGACACAATACAAATCTTGAAAGAGTAAATTCCCTAAATGGCCACCCAAGTTTTAAAAAATGCCTTCAAATATCACCTTTGTTTTCAAGATCAAAATATCACTCAACTATCATTATTTTTATTTTTTTTTTTTAAATTTAACACTTATATTCTATTTCTCTCCCAGTTGACATGTCATGTCATTAAAACCTTTTTTTTTTTTTTAAATAATAGACTTATTTAATTCATCAAACCCATTTGACTAAAATTATAGTTACTATTTCTAAAAACAAATTACACTAGTTTATTAAGAAGAAATTTTCATACTTAAGAATCATTTATCATACTTAAACTTTATTTTTTTTCTACTATGAAGAATAACTTTTAAATACTTACTATAATGCCATCAATTTTGAATAATTATAAACAAATAAAATTTAAAATATATTACAAATTTAAAAAATTCAATTGAAGTTCAAACTGAACGATGATATGTAAATCACTTCATGAACATTAACTTACATTATTTATTCATATTATTGTATAATTGATCAATAATATTATGTCACGCCCGAGCCTACACCCTGGACGTGGCCGGCACTCGAGAACCATTGCTGGCCCCAAGCGAACCTTGGCCTGGCTTACCTACTCAGCGGAAGACTTAGACATAAGAAAGAGAATCCAAATACAAGATAACTCAACATGTCTTAAACTGAACTCATAATTTTTTAAAAATAAACATTTAACTTAGACAAAATGACAACTCAAATCTGAACATAAGCCAATAACAAAATGATGACGAATGAACTAACATCTGATGACTATCTATGAAGCCTCTAAAACAACCGAGATGGATGTCGGGACAGGTCCACGACATCCTAATGATCTAAAATGATAAAATAATGAAAAAGAGGGATCCTCCAGAATGCAAGGAGGCTCACCAACAACTCTGAAGCTCAACTGGATCAACGATGTGCTGGATGTTGATCCTGGTTACGTGCGTCTGCATCATAATAAGATGCAGGCCAAATGGCATCAGTACATTGAATGTACGAGTATGCGAATTGGAATGTTAAACATAACTTAAGCTTGAAAAGGATCTGAAAGAAACACTTACCATGGCTTTACTCAACTCCTGAATAACTTAACTCAACTTACTGAACTCATTTCAATATAAAGCAGTTTAGAAACAAGTGCAACATAAAGAAAAAATGTTTAAAACATGATGTCAACTCTGCGTATTTAGAAATACAATGATAACTCTGTATGTATGCAAAGATACAATATGAACTTTATTTGTATCTGAAAATACAACTATTTCTGATGTATATAACACTATAAAATAATGTTGTGGGAGTTTCTCTAACCGGCAATCATCACTTAAGAGTTATAGTGATGATACAGTGTTTCTTTGCCCCACGCAGCTAGGGCCATCCTATACCTTTCCGGGGGTATGGAAACTGAACTACTAAGTGGATCCACTAGTCTATGCTAAAAAGCACTAAGGGTTTTCTAAAAAGTATGACCCTTTTCTACCCATGATGGCTACATGGTTTATGGGGGCTGGGGGTTCTCTAAACGCTCCCCCATATCGATGCTCAATACTACTCCTAAAATATGATACCATCTCTTTATGTTTAAAACATACTTCTTCTATAATTTGAGATTAGTGCTAAAAAACTTAGCTCAAATGCTATGTTGGAAATCAAAGTTTCCCCTCTTGCTTCATTTAGAAAGCGATTACTCTTTTCTGAAAATTAGACCAAAGGCCCTTTGGAAATTGAGGTTTCATTTCTTGTTTAAATGTGAAAACATTTTAAACCCTTTGGGAATACATAGTCTCCATATACTTTTGAAGAAATGGACTTCAAACTTTACTCTTTACTCAATTTGAACTTTAAGTCTTAAAACAAAGTTAAAACATTTGGAAAAGACCTTTGGAAAATTCTAAGAACTTCGCTTGACTTTGATTTTAACTGCTCTTGACTTGACTTTTAACTGGTCCTTGAATTGAATTATGGATTCAAGGATTGTGATTTGTGATTGGAAATATCTCATGATGTTTAGGAATGATTTAAGATGGCTAAACATTAGAAAAGACCAAAAATCAATATTTGAGGGTGGGTTCGCGATGCGAAGACATATTTAATTTCTGGTTTTGAAAACAACTTTTGAGGCAGAACGGTTCGTGATCGCTTCGCTCCGCAAAATGATTTTTCTCAGTTCTGGGGAGTGGGTCCGCGACGCGGAGGCATGTCCAGATTTCGACCGACAAAATTTCTTCTTCATTTTCCAGCTCTAAAACCTCTAAACTCCATGGGTTCTTTCCCCAAACACTTAGAATCGATTATTTGTTCAAAGTACATCAAATCCTACTCGAAAATACGACTAAAAATGCGAATCAATCTCAAGAAACTCCAATCAACACAACCCACAATAATTCAAACGAAATTTATCAAGAACTCAAGGATTTACTTTCAAATCTAATAACTTCGCTGAGATTTAAACATGATTGGCACGTGGGTGAACTAACCTAACGCTATGTGATCTCACATACCTTTTAAGGATCACCCTCGACGAAATCCACAAGCTAAACTCGGCGAACTTGACGATTTCCTTGCTTCTCCTTCTCTTTTCTCCTCTTCTTTCCTCTTCTCTAAAACCCTAACTCTTTTCCAAAAGCGTAAAACTGACCAAGTTCAGTTTAGACCCTTAATTAATTCACTAAAACAAATTTAATTAATTGGATAAGGAAAGGACTGAAATACCCTTCAAAAATTCGGATTGGACATTTCCTTATTTGAACAGTGCAACTTCCAAAGGGCATAACTCACTCATACGAACTCAGAATAGCGCAAACTCAGCGGCGTTGGAAAGATTATTCCAAGATCTTTCCAACCATATCTGGAAGTACACCTAACTCATTCTGAGCTAGGAGTTATGTCCATTTGAAGTTGACCAAAAACTCTCTTTTCCTAACTTAAACAAATTTCCAGATTTTTCATTATTTCCAAGAATGACTATTTCCAGTTCTTAGCTTCTTCCTAGCTATTTCAAATTGTGAGATGTTACATATTAAAGGTCAATTAACCATCAAAACAATTTAAGGCCAAACACCCCTCAATTTTTTCCTTATTTTTCATTTCGACACTCTATCTTAACTTTATTTCATTTTAACCCTTCAACCCCATTTTTAATATATAATTTAAACATAAAATACTAATTTTATGATTTCTTTATTTTTAAATATGCTCTTCAACTGTAATTTTGCATTCACAAATCGACACTCCGTCTGTTAGCTTTTCTAAAAAAAATGACAAAGGAACATCAATTTTTTGAGAGTTTCTCTATATTTTTACATAAAGAATAGTCGATGAAAGTGAATCAATTTTCTTTCTTTAACAATCAGTTAAATTAAATAATATGATGTATTTTATTTGTTTCATATAAAGGCTATCTGAATTTAACTCAAATACTAGGGCCTTCTAATTTTTTAATTCAACTCAATATGGATAAAAGGAACTCATCTTCAATACAATTAAAAAAAAAAAGACTTGTTTATTTTTTATAACACTATTAAAAAAGTTAAAATTCTTCAAATTCGACACATTTCATTGGGCTGTCATTGATATTTTAAGAAAGAAAATCAACCCACTTTCGTTGATTATTTTTCATGCAAAAATACAGAGAAATTTTCAAAAATAAATTGTTATTTTAAAAAACAATCAAAATTCTTCCGTCAATTTTTATGTTTTCTTTTTTACAAAACTAACAGACGAATGTCAATTTTTAAAATGCAAAATTGTAGTTGAAGATTATATATATATATATATATATATATATAAAATTATAAATTTATTAATTTGTATTTAAATGATACATAAAAAATGGAGTTGAATGGTTAAAATGGAATAAAGCTGAGACAGAGTGCCAAAATAAAATATGAAGGTAAGTTAGAGGGGCGATCTATGTATTTGGCCAAAATTTGACTGTGTACTTTGAAATTCATACATAAAATGCTATTGAAAATAACAATAGAAAGAGAATAATATTTGTATTAGAAAATAAAATTTGACCTTTATTAACGAGCATATTAATCTTGTATAACGTGTGCGTTATTGAATCAAAATAGACAACTCAATTAATTATTATTTGTGTTTCGTGAATTCGGGATGAGATAAAAATATACATTGGTGTTTAATCGTATATTAAGATAAATATAATATAATAGTAAAAAAATTAAAGTGAAAAACAGTTAAATAATAAATTTCTTTTTTTTTTTTACCAACTTTTCTCTATGTCAACTTTACAGATTTATTTGAATATTTTTATGAAAATTTACTTGCTTAAAATTTCCACATAATTTACTTAGGAATTTCAAAAATCCTTAGGTAATAATTACCAACAAATATTTTTTCTTTGAATTTTATTTGGTAGAAAAATTTGCAGGAAGTTAGATTATTTGTGATTTTTTTTTTTTCTTTTTGTATAATCTCCATGAATTTTCACGGAATTTACATTTGTGTTTTGTATTATAGAGATATAAGTTTGATGAGTTAAATATGTCTATTATTTTTTAAAAATAGATGGATCAATGACATAGCATGTCAACTAGAATAGAATGAGACTTTTGAGGTATTTGGTATTTTTTTAGGAAAATAGGCAATTTTCAAAACATGAGTGACTATTTAGGAAAATAATAGAAAGTTTAAGTAACAAAAATAAACTAATCTACTTTTTTTAAAAAAAAAAAAAATAAAGAACAAAATTATGATTTTGATTAAATGAGTTAAACAAATTCATTATTAGAAAAAAGAACGTTAATGACATGACATGTCAATTAAGAGAGAAGGAAACTTTTGTAGTATTAATTATTTTGGAGAATAACAGTAGTAATATTTTAATCTTAAAATGAAAATAATATTTAAAGACAATTTCTAAAATTTACATGAGCATTTATGAGTCATTTGGTGTGAGGTATAAGTTATAATAATCCAAAGATAAAATGTATAATTATTTTACCCCTTTATTTGTGTAACAACTTGTTCCCATCGTTATAGAAAAGTCATCGGAGAGAAATTTTGGGCCGGCAAACTTTTTGGTGGTAACTTGAAAATTTCTAGCCTAGTCCAGATTTGGACGAAATCGGGAGTTAGTGAGGTCTAGGGAAATCTAGTAACAAATGAGAGATCTAATAATGATTTTGATCGAATGAGTGGATATCTAAGACGTTAAGGAACCCGTACGACTTTACGGAATTGAATTCGAGCGAGTAAAACTCCCAAAATTGATCTTAGCGTGAACAGATAGTTTCTGAGTGTCATGGGTTGAAAGTGCGTTGTGAAATGGGGGTTTAAAACTCTAATTTCGAGGTTCTGTCTCCGTGTAAGCCGCCAAGGCGAGGCCGCTGTGGCGGGATAGGGGCTGCCATAGCAGGCCAATCGCGAATTAAGTCAGAAATAAACTTCCCAAAAACATCTTTATTCTGTGAACTTCGTTCTTGAGAGCTAGGAGACGACCGCAGGTGTTTTCTTGATGATTTTCACCATTTTTTAGGCTAAATGTAAGGTTTTCACTCCTCGAATTCGTTTTTCAATCCGTAGAATGTAAATTCATGGGTAGTTATTGTTAGGGGAAAAGCCATAGTTGCACCTTAGGATCATAATTTGGGTCTTGGGTTATTGGGTTTGTCATAATCCAGGTAAATTAGACCTTAATTATTGATCCATGTATTGAATTGGTTGTTTGTAGACCTAGAGCAAGCATAAAGAATCCGGAAAGGGAAGAATCAAGTTTCTTAGGAGGGTTCAAGCTTTGTTCGAGGTAGGTGATGGTTTTGATTTCATGTTAGTGTGATGTATGTTAGTAATTACTTCGTTTTAATGCATGTATGTATGCGAATGTTGCATTATTGATGACACTAATCGTAAATGAGTATGAAGAAAGAATTGTATGCCATTTATCAACTCTTGATGGTATGATTATGAGAATGTACATTGTGATTGTGGCTTGTTGAGTGGATCGGGTGTTACGTTCCAACACACTAACTTGGATCGGGTGCCACATTCCGGCACATATATGGGATCGGGTGTCACATCCGGCACACTAACTTGGATCGGGTACCACGTACCGGTACACTAACAGTTTAGGTATGATTTTCATGAGAGGACCATTGACTTGGTATATATGTGTATTATTGAGAATGTGGAATTGTACATTGATTCTGAAATGATGACTAATATTGTATATGTCGGTATATGCCTGTTTTATCATGTTGTGGTTACTTGCATGTGTTTCATCTATTGGGATAGCTGCGTGATCTTATCAGTACACTGTGGTTGTGTACTGATATTGCACTTGCTCTTTCTTTGTTGAGTACATGACATCTTTAGGCGGCTATTGACAGACCTCGTTTAGAAGATCAATGAGCAATCGAATTCAAGGGTGAACCAGTTTTTCCGGGCTGCCATGAGTTCTTCTTTTGTTTATGTCCACATCTTCGGACGTAGACTAGTGCTTTAGATTCCTTGTGTTAGTTTGGGGTTGTTCCGCTTCTTGTTTAGACTTATGATTCTTGTTGGAGTTTCGGTACATTGACTTTCAGGTTCTAGGCATTATTTCCGCATTTGGTTGTTAGACTTTTATTGGAGTTTATGGGAACTCCCGAGGAAAGCCGCTTTCAAGCCAGTACGGTACCACTCTCTCCTCAAATCGGATATTGGACCCTGTCATCGAATAGGTTCTTTCAGCTAGGAATGGAGTATAGGTACAAAACCGGTTGAAAGCTCTCCAACTCCCTATTTTCCTTTTCTTAGACATTTAAACTTGTTTTCGTATCTTTAAATGTCTTAGTTTTTGGTTGAGTTGTTGAGTTTGGGTTGTAGTAATGGTTCTCCCACCGAAGGGTTAGTGTGGGTGTCAATCACGACGGCCTGGATCGTGACAATTTGGTTGGAAGTATTAAATAGTCATGAAATTATTTATCATTTTTACCAACTTTTCTCTATGTCAATATTACAGATTTATTTGAATATTTTTATGAAAAATTACTTGCTTAAAATTTCCAAATAATTAACTTTGGGATTTAAAAAATCCTCGGGTAATAATTACCTACAAAGATTTTTTTCATTCAATTTTATTTGGTGGAAAATTTTGCAGGAAGTTGAATTATTTGTGTGTTTTTTTTTGTATAATCTCCATGAATTTATATTTGTATTTTGTATTATAGAGACATAAGTTTGATGAGTTAAATATGTCTATTTATTTTTAAAAAAATGGATGGTCTAATGACATAACATGTCAACAAGAATAGAATGAGACTTGTGAAGTATTTAGTATTTTTTAGGGAAAAAAAAAAGTAATAGTTGAGTGATATTATTGTCTTTAAAAAAATAAAAGTATTTTGTACAGGCAATTTTCAAAACATGAGTGACTATTTAAGAAAATAATAAGTATAAAGTTTAAGTAACAAAAATATTTTTAGAAGCATACAAATTTCTTCTTAATAAACTAATCTACTTTTTTTTCCTAAAATATAAAGAACAAAATTATGATTTTGATTAAATAAATTAAACAAATTTATTATAAAAAAACAACATTCCAACTGACAGAGAAGGAAACTTTTGTTGTATTAAGTATTTTGGAGAATAATAGTAGTAATATTTTAATCTTAAAGTGAAAATATTATTTAAAGACAATTTCTAAAATTTAGATGATCATTTAGTAGTCACTTAGCGTAAGGTATAAGTTATGATAAGATAACTATCCTATGATAGCTTATTCATCATAACTTACTCACAATCAAGCAGGAGTACCTATTCCATCACAATGACAAAAATGATAGAAAAACTAATTAATAAATACCTAATTTCTCTGATTAAATATGAAATAAAATAATCCTATATTTTATTTCAACGATCTTAACCTATATTCAAATGAATTTTAAAGATAGAAGGTGAATGGTGGGCGGGGGTGTCTGGTGAGTGATTGGAACAGCACCGCCGCGTCTTTCACTTTTTGGGTCAGAGAGCGCCACCAATAAATTGTTTGATTGGATAAATACCAATTAATCACAAATTTTATCCACTTGCCTCGTTTTCTGCATTATCTCCTTTTTTTTTTTGCTTTTAAGATACTCTATTATTTTTCTCTTCGAAGAAAGAAAAAGGAAAGAGAAACTTTAGCAACATGATGAGAAGTCAACAGGATCAACAATCTAAGCTTCTTTATGAGCTTTCTACTTTGATTTTCAACATTCTCCGATCTCCAACTACGCCGTTCGAATTTTCCGATCAGTCGTCGGTTATCCAACGCAGTACACAGTTGCCGCCAGTGAGGCCGATGCAGCAGATTACTCCCGCGGGTTTTGCTTCCCTGCTTCTCGGTATTTCTATGGCTTTGATGCTATGTGGATCTGTAACGTTCTTCATTGGGTTTTTCATGATGCCATGGATTCTTGTGTTCGTGATGGTTTTGTATTTAGCTGGAATTGTTTCTGTTTTGTCAATGATTGGACGAGCTATTTTCTGCCCTATGCCTTCATCTCAATCGCATAGTCAACGTAAGGATTGTTCTCCTCTACAGTTTTTTGATTCTGAGTCTTCTCTTTCTTTGTAAAATTTGCACTATTTAGTAATTGATTTGGGAATTCCTTATCTGTTCAGCTTGGAAACTCTATTTTTTGTTATGTCTCGCGCTTGTTTGCCCTGTTACTGGCGCGGGATTATTATGAGCTCTCTTTTGATCTATTGTGAATGTTTCATTCATATGTTCTGTTCGTTAGATTTCATTTTAATAGTGTTGACTAGTTTTGGAATATAGATCTAGGTTATATTTAAAACTCTTACTATAGTAGTCTAATGATTTAGCAGGTTAATTACACTATTTGCTAGGTATCAGCTCATATAAGTTACTCTTTAATGATGAAATCAGGTGTTATTGTATAAGTTTGATGATTATATACTAGCTGATACCAGTATGCAGTTATACTAATCGAATCGAAATGGAAACTATGAGATGGTTGATTAATTAACTTATAATGGCTTCAGATTGGCTAAAAACAAGTTAAAACTCTTATAATGGTGTGGAGGTTTGGCCCGGGAGATTTGGACAGGAATGAATGTTTCCATGGAAGTTGATGTAGAAACTTTATTTCTTGAAAGAATGAAAACTGGAAAGGTGAGGTAGCTTGGTGAGGTCTGTGGGTAATGTTTTCTGATAGTTCTTTTGTTAAGAACTCATAATTTGGATTTGACACCTTTATATATCAGAGTTATCGTCATCTGTTCTCCTTGTACTTCATATTTATGATTTTGTGAATATGATTTCATTCTCTCTATGGTCTCCTAATTTACTGGCCGCCACATTTCTTATGCAAATTGGCTTAATATGTTAAATACCAAATCGCCTCATTAATTTTGCGTGCTTTCCAAACTTAAGGAGGGATTGGGATTTCTCTAGATAGTATTCAATTCGTTTCTTTGGGCTTTCCAATAAAGTATTAGCAATTATTTGGCCTGGATTATTTTGTCCACATGTATCAGATCGCCTTATTTTTTGTTACTTTCGTCAACTTGGCATCCATGTTTCTTAGGCTTTTCAGTAGCTAGTGGAAGTATAAGGAAAACAGTCACAAGAAGATCAACTGCCAAGAGTGGGGAAGGGAATGGGAGTGTTTTTCACTTTGCTAAAGTTTGATGAACTGTATCTAGAAAAACAAATATAGTATATTAGTACAAAGTCTAACTCGACATTACAGAATTTTGTCCATTAAGAATGAGTAATAATTTATAACGTATTTTAAGGTATAAGAACTTATTTTGCATCAGAGTTGTAATTTATGATGGTGCATGTTAATGGAATTGAGTGAGGGCATGCATAAATTGTGGAGAAGAGGGAACTTGTTTGTGAGGGAGGCTTCAAACAGTTCTTGGCTCCTGTAGTCGCAAATTCTCAGCATGTGCATTCGACCTAAATGAGAAGGCAACCTAATTTTAAGCTTCTCATTGACAAGCTGTGTAGTCGGTACAACCAGCTTATGAAATCATCAGTTGTTGGATATGGATATAACCAGTTATTCAAGTGATTAAGATTCATAACTTATGTCTAAATTTGTGAGGGGACTTCACTAGAGCTCATTTAGCTTCTACGTGTCAAGGAAAATAGTATGGTAGAGATATCAGCTTTGTTTGCTCCTCCGCTCAATCAGTCTAGCTCTATAAGTGTACTGTTTTCCTTCATGTGGGATGTTGAGATGCTGGTGTGGTGATAGTTCAGTTCTTGTGATATCTCATATTTCACATCTCTGTTGACTCGTTTATTTGTAGTTTTTATGTTTCTCCTGAATGATGAAGTGTTGAGATTCTCATGTCGTGCAAGATGTATTCTCCACTTTTATGTGATACTCCATGTTTGATACTTGTGTCTTTTGGCTCATTTGTTTGTATTCTGTATTGCAGCGTGTAAAATATTGTGAAGCAATTCAAACATTTGTACTGGGACAGAACAACGGTGAGGAGCATGGTCAAACTCTTTACTAGATGCAGTTTCCTGCAATGTTTAAAGAATGTATGGAGGATGAATACATTTCATGCTGGTGTTTGTTGCAGGAGGACAGCTTAGGCATTTGAAAGTGAAAATATTTGATTAGCTATAACTTTACTGTATAGAAAACTCAAAATGGATGTGCCATGTTCTTTTATCTTAGTGCAACTATGTTGTATTTCTTGTGCCATTACAGATGTAGAAACAACACCCCACCCCCACTGCCCTGAGTGATATTGCAAGTACAATCAAAGCTTGATTAGTATTTCCCTGATATATGATCATGCCAATTGGAACAATATTTGAACTTGAAAACTCACTATCTGCTATTGCATATTGTATTTTTTTGAACAAAAGCCATATAACTATGGTGTATGTTATTGATTTATTCAGTTTTGAAACATAGGTATTTTATAAATGAGAGATAATACTTTTCTAGCAGAAGGGAAAAAAATTCACAAGTAGCATTTCTATGTTAATTGTATCTACTTCCTGATTACCTATATCTTTACTTTTATTAATATCGCTCTTAGGAGTCTTTTGGCAGAGTGTAATAGCAAAAATAACGCGTGCATTAACTTTGTGTATTATTAATACCTTACATGGTATATTTTTCATGTTATGTATAACTAATTTTTGTATTAGTTAAAAATAATTATTTTTTAAAGTCGAGTGTGGAATTTGATTTTTAGTGTAAAGTTAGGGTGTAAACAATTCTTGCCCTAATTCTTAAAGTCTTACCCAACAACTTATTTAAATACGATGAACCAGAGGAAGTCAAATTAAATCGTTACTTCAACATCCGTTCGGTTTCCATTAAAAGCATAGAAATGAATGATCATTTACGTGCGTGCATTTGTTTTTCCAAGATTGGAACCAAGTTAAATATATTCTCTCTCAGTCTCATATTAGTTGATCACTTTATTTTTTTTTTACACGTATAGTAAGAAATCACAAATTCTGGCCAAATTTTCTGGCCATTTAGCATTACCCTTACCAATTGGAAAAAATCTTTTGGCCAGAAAATTTGGCCAAAATGGTATTTTTCATATGTTATTTTACTTTTTTGAATATTTTTACCTTTTTAACTTTAATACATTTTAACTAAAAAATAAAAAAAAAATAGTTTATATTAAAATAAAAAAGATATTATAGATTTTTTAAATTTCTGGCCAGATTCTGGTCAAAGTTTCTGGCCATTTAGCATTACCCTTACCAATTCACCTCTTAAGAACTTTTTTGGATCTTTACAAACAAGTATGAACATTTTCAAAAAGAATTAATTACAAGGGTAATAGGGAGAAAAAATCAATTAATGCCTTTTTGATTTAGTAAGCTGATCAACTAATATAAGACAACTATTTTTAATATAGTGATCAACTAATATGGGACATAGGGAGTATAATTGAATTAGAAAAATGCTATTGTACAAAAAATCTCTTATTGTTATAAAATATTATAGTGTAGATGTCCATTACACCAAGAAGTTACTCTCACCCATGTCACGACCCAGACCGTCATGATTGGCACCCACACTAACCCTCTGGTGGGAGAACCACTACTACAACCCAAACCAAGCAACTAAACTCAAAACTAAGGCATTTAAGTTACGGAAGCAAGTTAAATACTAAGGAAAGAAAATAGGGAGTTCCTATAAACTCCAACAAAAGTCTTACAACGAACTAAACAATGCAGAAGAAATAACCTAGAACCTGAAAGTCAACGTACCAAAACATCTAATGTTCAACAAGTCTAAACAAGAAGGGATGCAACCCCAATCTAATGAACTAATCAACTAACTAGAACATAGTCTAAGTCCGAAAATGGTGGACATAGACGAAAGAGAACCCATGGCAGCCCGGAAGAATTGGCTCACCCTTGAATTCGAACGATCACTGATCTCCTAAGCGAGGTCTGTCAGTAGCTACTTGAAGATGCCCTGTACTTAACAAAAATAAGAGCAAGTGCAGTATCAGTACACAACCACAGTGTACTAGTAGGATCACGCGGCTATCCCACTAAGTGCAACATACATAAGTCAAACAACAATATAATCACATGCATATATCGAACATAGACAATATCATCAATATTTACGAACAACGAACAACTTCACATGTCTCAAAATACACAATTATGACAAGTCATTGGTCCTCTCATGGAACCCAAACCCAAACAGTTAGCATACAGGAACGTGGTACCCAATCAAATGATTATATCGAAATGTGGCAAGCGATCCCATAATTATGCCAGAATGTGGCAACCGATCCAAGTTAGTTATGCCGGAACGTGGCAACCGATCCATTCCACACACCACAATCACAATCATAAGTATATCCTCAAGATCATACATTTAAATCATGACTTCATGGTAACCGTCATTCATCTATCTCATTTACAACAAGTGTGATAAATAATGCAACATTCGCATACATGCAAGTATCATAATAAAGTAAGAACAAACATACATCACACAATCATAGAATCACAACCATCACCTACCTTGAAACAAGCTTGAAACCCTAAGAAACTTGATCCTTCCCTTTTTCAGATTCATTCCTCTTGTTCTTGGTCTACAACCAATCAATATAATATGAAAATCAATAAACAATCACTAATTACCCGAATTACTAACAATTCTAACAACCCTAGATCAGACCCATGATCCCAAGTATCCAAAATAGGGTTGTTTTCATCATAGAATCTAGATCAAAACCCTCCCCCATTATTAATTACCCATTATGTTACGTTCTATGGATCGAAAAACGGATTCGGGGAGCAAAAAGCTTACCTTTACCCTCAAGAATGGTGTAAAACTATTAGGAATCGCCTAGGGTTCCTTCCTTAGCTCTAAAAATCAAAAAGTGCAAAATAATGTCGTTTAGGGGTTTATTTACGACTTAAAGTCGCGTCGAACCCGCCACAGTGGCCCTCACCCCGCTGTAGCGGCCCCACCAGAGCGATCAAAAGCACAGCTAGAGCGGCTTGAACGAACCAGTGAGCTATTTAAAGAATTCCAAAATCCCCATTTCACAACACACTTCTAACCAACGACGCTCAGAAAATACCTTTTACGCTAAGGTCGATTCTGGGAGTTCTACTCACCCGAATTCAATTCCGTAAAGTCGTATGGATTCCTTAATGAGTTATCTATCCACCCATGTAATCATAATTATAAATAAATCACCCGATTGTTACCAGATTTCCCTACACCTTAATGACTCTAATTTCGTCCAAATCTGGACTAGGTTGGAAAAATTCAAATACTACGAAAAAGTTTTTCGATCCCAAATTTTCCCCAGTTGGCATTTCTATAATGATGAAAATAGGTCGTTACAACCCATTATCTCCATTACTTTCCTACATTATGAAGATAACCATTACCTCCATAACCTCCAACTTTATAACCATTATTCTTGTAACCTTTCACTTCCATGACGTCCTCCATTATATTCAGTTAATATCATGTTTATGACTAACCTTTTGTATGCCTCTATGTTACACTATAGATAGAGGCATAAGGGTTCATATTGTAGAGACTTGAAGATTTGGTGAATACTTTGAAGAATAAGAAATGCTCTCATATCTTGTCTCTTTATTTCTATTGTTTTTCATCTTTTATATTCCTTGTCTTATTTTGCTTTAGTTTTACAACACGTTATCAGCACGATTGTTCTACTATTGAAGGATTGAAGCAAAGTAAATATAAAGAAGGTAAAAATATTTGTGTTTATTTTTTTCTCGGAAACAAGGTAAATTACTATATAATCTATTTTATATTTTACTTTTGATTATGCATCATTGGTTTTCTTACCATCTCAAAATCATATGAGTCCAGGAAGTTGCTTTTACTTTGAACAAACTTTTAATTTGATCACTTATATATTTAAAAAGTAAAATTAGTTTTGTAGGTTAATAATTTGTAAAGAAATTGTTCTTTATGATCTTGTATTATTAAAGGATAAGTTATTGAGTTATGTGGCATATACATATTGATTGGATTATCATTATTGGTTACTTTTGTGTCTCTTTATTTTTCTTTATCTAAACATTTACTTGCTGAGTAATTAATATATTATTTGTACTAACAAAGCTTGTTTTGTGGTTATTTTAAAACAGTTAGTAAATTATGATAATCTTCATAACAATATTGTGAGGGACTATTAAAATGTTTTAATTTATTTTTACTTGGGACTTTTATTTGGTTCCAACATGTTGTTCTAATTAATTAGTTTTGTTCATTTTTATTCAATTTTAAGTCAAATTCAGATTATATTTATGGTATTCAATATTTATTTTTTGGTAATGCATTTGGTTTGTTAAGACATTGGTTAAGAGTAAGACGGTGAATTCAGGTTTCACCGCACCAAGTGGGTAAGACATCGAGTTAAAGTCTCAGTGCACCATGGTAATAGGAAGTTGGGTTCAAGTTCCATTGATTTATGACCAAAGGCGTCTTTATATAGGTAAGACATTGAGTTTAAGTCCTAATGTACTATAGTGATGATATGATGATGACTAACATAAAGTTTTATACTTTTGACTAAATGTCATGAAATTTATCCAATTAATTTGCTCCATTCTCTTATGTGAATGTGGTAGCAGTGCATAATATGTCTAAAAAATAACAAGTGGTTGAATGTATGAATATGGGTGTGGTAAAATGTTAATGGTCATCATTGTGATAATTAAAAGGAAGAACATTATGGATTCTTAAGATGGTCCTTCAACTGTGAAGGTAATTTTGTCCATTAAAGTGGTATGAAAGGTTATTGGACACATTGTTTCTTAAGATGCTCCTTCAATTGAGAAGGCAATTTTTTAAGGTAATTTTTATCCATCCAAGTGGTATGAGAAGTTATAGGGCACATTGTTTTTGGTGCAACCCAAATTTGAAAAGTTCTGTAAATTATCCATCAAAATAAAGGAATACAAAGTGGTAGTACATTTGGTACATTTGACCTCTTAAAGTGATGTTGAGGTGAGTCACATAAATTTGATAAATGCGAAAGTTGAAATGGTTATGGTCCATTTCTTAAAGAAAAATGTGACTTGTGTTCTTATGGATAAGAACATGTTCATGTATTGTTGGATAAATGTCATATCTCACCTCTACCGGAGGTTTGAGAGATTGAAAAGAAATAACCCTTGCATGTGATAATTTTAACCATGACAATAATACTAATTTTCTCCTTAAAAGAGATGGTAACCATAAGAATGGCGTTGTGAAATTTGTGGTAGTACACAAAATTAATTGAGAGTTCCGAAAGGGCTAATTTGTTACTATCCGGAGGAATGAAATTGTTCATTATATTGGGGTTGTAGTAAGTCTCAAAAGAAACATTTTAAGTTTCGGAAGAATTGAAAAGAAGAAAAATATTATATTGAGACTATAAATTATGGGAAGATTTAATACCTTCAAATTACTACAACCAAAGTGGGTTATAAATATTTACGTATAAGATTACCCATTTTTCCCGTTGTTTGTTGTATACAAATATGGGCATGATGATGGAACCATATGCAAAAGTAAACTAGAAGTTTACTAGAATAAATATCAGTTGGCATAATCGGTTGGCCATTCCGATTCAAATGTGATGCAAAAGAAATTGAGAATTCATGTGACTATATGTTTGAAGAAATAAAAGATTCTTCAAGAATTCTCTTGTGTTGCTTGTTCTAATGATAAAATGATCATTGTACCATCTAAGGTTGGAATTGTATCCCCTGAAATTATTTGGAACATATAAAAAGGTGAATATGGGCCCGTTCACCTACCATGTGAACCGCTTACTATTATGATTTAATAGATGCATCTATGGTATGGTCACATGTGCATTTGTATCAACTTACAAATTAGTTTTTGTAAGGTTGTTTGCTCAAATTGTTAAATTAAGAGCACAGTTCCAAACAATAAAATTATGTTGATAATAATGACTGGTTTAGCAGAAATTATTTGCCTCCAATTATAGCTAGACCATTGATTATGAGAATAAATCTCTCAAATAAAATTTGGTATGAGATGAGTTTATTTAACATGTATGCATCAAGCCAACAAGGTTCTCCCATCACAATTGGTTCAGGGTCAGGAATCAAAATATTTTCATCTAAAAATTTGATGTGTGCGCATATGATTTTATTGCTCCACCACGCACAAAGATGGATCCCCAAATGAGGTTGGGGGTAAATGTTAGATTTCCTAACATTAGGGGGAGATATGTTTAGCAGCTGAGATTATGTGTGGGGTGAATTATCTAGATCCTCGTTAAAAAAATGTGAACTTGAAGTTCAAGAGATAATTCATTTGCAAAATGTTGCAAATAATTTGTCAGATGTATTTGCTGACCCAATATTTTAATTAAGCTGCAAATGTTCCAATAAATAGTCCTTGAAGGACAGAGTCTATGGTACACCAGAAGCGTGATAGACCAATCGATTCCAAATGTAAAACTCCTTGAGGAAGGAGAGGAGCAAATTATCAAAATGGTCATGATAATGAGGTAAGTGCTTTGAAAGAGCACTATGACATAACACTTCATAAAACCTTGGCAAAGGTTCAGGTATCTGAAAATGATGAAAAATGAAGAGATCTCGATAAGTTATGTCGTACTGGGATCGAGTCAAATGACCATCAATAGTATCTTTGATATAAAGTAACACTCAATGCTATAAGTGGTTACGAGGATCTTAAATTCGAATATGTCATATAATGTGGACAGATAAATGATTGGCCAAATAAAATGCACTATTCAAGTATATTTTGTTTCACTTAGAAAAGTGATGTTTTGAACTTGTAGTTCATAGATCAAAATATACGTCAGTGGGGTACAAATGAATCATTGTGCGAAAGTATAACCGTAAGATATAAAGTATGGTTTGTGCCTCGAGGCATAAAGGGCTTTCGCAAAAATCCTAACATTATTAAATGGAGATATATTCTTCAGTGGTGGATGCAATGAGACTTGTTTCAGTCTGGAAATAGATGAAATACTTGATATGCATAATGAATGATTATTATGTCTAACTAGACGATGAAGGTTAATATGAAAATCCTTGAAAGATTTAAAAGGTCTTAAAGCAATTCCATTTAGTACCCAATGGTTTGAGACTGCTTAACACAGAGAAAGAATCTTTTTGATCTCATGAAAATGATTTAAAATGTCATGTATTAGTGCAATTGGTGCACTTACAGATTGCTGGTTATGCAAATGCTAGAAGATTATTTGATATATATATATATATAAAAAAAAAATTATGTGAGGGGATTGTCATATTATCATTCAATTTATGCCAAGAAACTAACAAATCAAGTGACTCAACACATAGAAGATGTGTGATTTTCTTTCAGAAGAAAAGACGAGCTTCAATAAAATTGAAATGATCAATTCCTGAGTCAGAAATAATTTGATTATGTAGATGCAGAATATTTATTTGATCTGCATAAAGCTCGATTGCAAATGGACTATTATTTACATATGGAGACACAACAATATCTTGGAAATTCAAAGAATCACATTAGTAACCACTTCTTCAAATCATGCAGAAATAATATTGATCTATGAATTAAGTCGGGAGTGTGTTTGGTTGGAATCATGATCTATCATATTCAGAAAATATGTGATTTTCTTTTGAAAAGGATATTCCAGCCACCATATACAAAAATAATATAAGGGAGAATACAATCAAAAGGAGATCAGACAAAGCATATTTCACCAAAAGTCTTTTTCACACATGATCTTCAACAAAATGATGAGATTGACGTTCAAAGACTCATTCAAGTGATAATCTTGTAAACTTATTCACTAAGGATTGCCAGCATCAATATTTGAGAAGTTGTGATAACCATTATTCTTGTAACCTTTCACTTCCATAACCTCCTCCATTATATTCATGTTAATGTCATGTTTATGCCTAACCTTTTGTATGCCTCTATGTTACACTATAAATAGAGGCATAAGGGTTCATATTGTAGAGACTTGAAGATTTGGTGAATACTTTAAAGAATAAGAAATGTTCTCATATCTTGTCTCTTTATTTCTATTGTTTTTCATCTTTTATATTCCTTGTCTTATTTTGCTTTAGTTTTACGATACTTATATTTTATTTACAGACTATCGATTTTTGTGAAGATTAGGGTGTCAAAATTCGTCGCCCAACTTGTTTATATTTGACCGAGTTAATAACCTGTTATTTTATTAACTAGACTTATTTTGAGCTTTTACTTCACCCAATAATTGGGCGAATATGCTAACTCATATTTATTTATGAGAAATTTAGTCTAATTTTTTATTTTTTATTTTAAAAAAATGTTCCTTATTTGATATTGTTTTATAGCCATAATATAAGGGAAATTTTTTTAATAAATTATAAGAAAATAAATTAAAATTTTAATACTTAGTAAAAATTATGTGAGTTGAAGTATGGCCTAACTTTTAGCTCATTTAAGCCTAAATAACATTTAAACGAATTAATAATTCATTCATTTATTAATCTTTCATTCGGCTAACCTCTATTCAAAGCAGACGTTGAAAAGTCAAGCGCACAATTGTAATTTGTAGCAACCGTAACTCATGAGACAAGCTAAACAATGGATATGCATAATTGTTAATGATTTAATATTAGCCTCTTATATTTTTGTCATAAATATTTCTAAATTTATGTGATACATTTTAGATTTTGAAATTCAAATGAATTTATTTTTTATCGTAAATTTTTTATATATCTAAATATTTTGAATTGTCAATTGTTGTGACTTATAGTGCTTTTTACGTAGTTTATAAATATATAAATTTTATTTTAAATTTTTTTTGAAGATTTCATGAGAATATCGGCCAAACCTAAACGGTTTAACTCTCGAAAAAACAAAATGTGTTACATAAATTGGGGCAGATGGAGTACATTTAAACACTAGCTGAGCTAAGCCTTGTTTAATTGAATATCTCAAACTCTTAATAATGTCTCTTAATTAGACACTTTCAATTCAAATTTGAAAAAAAAAAGTGTAATGCATGTTTTCATTGATCTATTAGACAATTAAATTAACTCTACAAAATATGCCATCTTCTTTAATTATATGCATCAACCTTATGTAGAAAATGTTTGAGTTTTGTATCTTATTGAGACGAATGTGTATAATTAAAGAAAATAATGTATATTTTATGTGATTAACATAACTACCTAATAGGAACAGAGGCAAACAAAAAAAAAAAGAAATTCCAAAAAGGTGTCTAATTAAAACAATTTATCAGGAATTGAGATATTAAATTGAAACATGATTTAATTCGATAAAATTAATACAATCAAAAAAAAAAAATGGCACATCTCTAAAACCTCAATAAATTAACGAGTATGGATGTGAACTCCGATAGCAATAAGGAAGATAGTAATGACTCCAAAATAGAGGACAGTATGAACAAGTATAGAGAGTCCACTGGTCTGCATGTTCCCAAACTCAACAATTTTGTGTCTACCAGGCAACTGAAACAATAAACCTGGACTCAATAGCACAAATAACACCACTGCAATCAACACTGGCCCCCAATCAGACATCTCTCTCTTTTTTTTGCCTTATTTATTTGTATATATATTGTTTCTTTGTCTACTCTGTTATTTGTCTTGTATATATATAGTTTAAATGAGTAAGCTCTTTTTTGTTTTCTTCTTTTTAACATGACAACATAATTAAGTATTATTGCATTAAGGAAGGAATCAAATGATCAGTGAGGATGCTTAGATTTGCGGAAAGATAAAAAATTTTAAAAAACTTTTGTTTTTCGGAAAATAATTTTTTTATTTTTAAAAAAAAAATTAATATTTTTTTGCCAACCCTACCCCACCCCCACCCTAGGACACCTCCCACCCACACCCAAAAAAGTTTTATAAAAATTTTCAAATTTTTTTTTTTTTGCCCCCACCACTACATCCACCCCCACCCCCATTTTTTTATATTTTATTTTCAAAAACAAAAAGTGCAATTAGGGACTTTTATGATAAGAGAGTGATATATGGGTATATATGGATTCTCATGTTTGCCCATTTTGTTCATATTTGTATGAGCTTAAAAAGGTTGAAGTCCATATTTACCCATTTAAGAAAATATGAGTGATCCATTTAATTTAATGGGAAAAATGGTTCCATTTAACTTATATGGACTGAAATTGCCACACCTAATGTGACACTTAAGAAATAATAAATAATATGGGTAATATTACTATATTATTCTTTGACTTTATTAAATTTAATGCTTTGAAAAATATGTTAGATGATAAATAATATTTAATACCAAGGATTAAATAGACACAAAACTCTTGATTCTCTAAATTGAACAAATATTATTGGATAACTATTTTTAGTATAGTGAACAACTTTGTATCTTATCTTACTTTTTAATGTTCAATGTTGTATTCATAATAACATTGAACTTCACAAAACTTGATACATAATTGTAACCAGTGGATAACTATTTGTTATGAATACTTCAAATTGTGGTTTGTCGATGTTCACTACTACTTCTACCATTTTTTCTTAAAAAGTTCGCAAGTAAACAAATAGTTTATAGGCAAATTTCAAAAATATCTTGCAATAGTTTCTTCAAAAAACTTGTAATCAAGTAAGTAACTTGTAAGTAGTTTTTATGCAAGCAATTTCTTGAAACAATCGAATAAATAACTTTCTGAAAAGCCTCACAATAACATTTTTCTTCTCTATTTAAAAAAACCTAATATAAATTCATTTTTTGGGAGCTCCCGAAAATGGTAATGGAAAACAAAGACAATAAATAAATTCCTTTTCTAATATTGTGTATGAAAAATCTAGTTGGGAGTGTCATTCATAGAAAAAGGCACGCAAATTCAAATAATCGGGTTCTAATATGAATATTGATCATATGGAAACCAAAAAAAAAAAAGGGGCTATTCATCAAGATCGAATTTGGAATTTCACGCTAGGGCTTAGGAGAAAGGAGTAGAGAAAAGAAGAAGGAGAAAAAGGGCAAATTCATCAAGATCGATCAAGAAAGTTGGTGTTTTGCCAAGGATTTACTTCTATCAGGTATGTGAGGATCTCATAACAGTGGGATCGTTCTCCCACGTGCCAAGCATATTAATTTCAGTTTGGATTCGACCTAAAAGAGTTTGAATATTGATGATCTTGATATTTATTCTTGAATTCATATATATTGTCCTTGAATTTGACTGAGTTGGGAAGTTTCTGAGTTCGTTATGTCGCATCATAGAGTAGTTTCGAGTTAGGTTCTTAGGTACATTTGTTGGGTATCTGTATCTAAAAGTAATTTGAGAAAAAGAACCGAGTTTGGGTGAATTGGGGTTGGAAAACGAAGAAGAAGATTTCGTCGGACGAAATCCGGCACTGCCTCGGCGTCGTGGAGCTGGTTCCCAGATTTGGGAATTTCTGTTTCGCATCGTGGAGCAATCACGGAGCGTTCTGCCTAATTTCGAAACTAAATTTTAAAAGCTTCTCCGCGTCGCAAAGCTATCACAGAGTCTTCTGCCTCAAAAGACGTTTTCAAAACCAAGATTTAATTATGCCTCTGCGTCGCAGATCCACCTTCAAATCTTTATTTTTGGTCTTTTCTCATGTTTAGCTATCTAAAATCATTCCTAAAAAACATGAGATCTTTCCAAACCCAAATCTTAATCCTTGAATCCATAATTCAATTCAAGGATTAGTTAAGAATCAAGTCAAGAGCAGTTAAGAATCAAAGTCAAGAGTCAAGTTAAGATAAGTCCTTAAAGTTTTCAAAAGTCTTTCACAAATGCTTTAACTTTGTTTTAAGACTTAAGTTTTGAGTTCAGGAAAGAGTAAAGTTGAAGTTGTGTTCTTTAAAGAAGTATATGGGGACTAAGTATTCCCAAAGAGATTTAAAATGTTTTCACATTTAAATTAGAACAGAAACTGAGATTTCCAGGATAGCCATTTGAGCACTAATCTCAAATCACAGAAGAAGTATGTTTTTAAACACAAAGAACTAATATAATATAATATTTTTGGGAGTAGTATTGAGCACCGATGGGAAAGAGTTCATACAACTATCAACCTCCTTAAACCATATAGCCATCATGGGTAGAAAAGGCTCATACTTTTTAGATGAATCCTTTTTGCATAGACTAGTGGATCCACTTAGTAATTCAGGTCCTACACCTTTGGACGGGTATAGGATGCGCTGGCAGCGTGAGGAAGATCGATGTATCATCACAATAGCTCTTATGTGATGGTTGTCGGTTAGAGAAACCCCCACAACAGTAATTGCATGATTCCTAAAGGGGTTCTGCTTAGTATGAATGGGGGTATGGGACTTCATTCATGCATTGCACAAGTAGACTTTGAGAGGGAACATGGTATGTCTTTTATGATATTATGATTATGAGTTGACATCATGTTTTAAACAGTTTTCTTTTTTTTCTTTATATTTGAACTTGTTATAAACTTCTTTATAATTAAATGAGTTCAGTTAAGTATTCATGAGTTGAGAAGAGCCAAGGTAAGTGTTTCTTTCATAATCTCTTTCAAGCCTATGTTGTTTTAGCATTCCAACTCGCATACTCGTACATTCAATGTACTGATGTCAGTTGGCCTGCATCATCTTATGATGTAGACACATGTAACTAGGATTGGCATTCCAGCGCACCATTGATCCAGTGAGCAGTTCAGAGTCAGTCGGTGAGCCTCTTTGCATTTCGGAGGATCTATTTTCATTGCTTTCTAGGTAGTTTATTAGGATGTTGTGGGGTTTGTCCCAACATCCATCTCAGTTGTTGTAGAGGCTTCATAGACAGTCAGATGTTAGTCCTTTAAGTCTTTTCATTATCATTTCTTATTGTTAAGACTTGGGTTACCACTTTTTGCCAAGTTGAATGTTTAACCATTAAGCATTCTCAGTTATTTAGTATTCAGTTCAGTTAAGCGTTATTGATCGTTATTAATATGCATATTGTCTTCCGCTTAGTTAAGTAAGTCAGGCCAAGGGTTCTCTTGGGGCCAGCAATGGTCTTCGAATGTCAGTCTTGCCCAGGGTGTAGGCTCGGGGCGTGACAAACTTGGTATTAGAGCACAGAGTTTAAGAGTCTTAGAGAGTCTATGAATCCGTGTCTGTAGAGTCTTAGTTATCGGTGTAAAGCGCGCCACATCTATAATTAGGAGTCTGCAACATTTAGGAATTCCTTCACTTCTTTCATATTCATTTCGTGCGTTAGAGTTTAATCTCTAAAAATTTTCCCTTTAATTCATGCTTGCGCGTGTTTTCAGACAATCATGCCTCCGCGAAGAGCAGTCAGGGGTCGTCCTACTAGGATTAATGTCGCGGAACAAAGGGTACCTAATATACTAGAAGTGCAATACAAATGAGAGGTCACCCATGCTGAATTCCGTGAAGCTATCCGGATGTTAAGTCAAGTTAGGACCTATCAAGTTGGACAGAGAGATAATCGACAGGAAGTGGCTGATACTTCAAGGTTCCGTGAGCTTTTAAGGATGAACCCCCCAAGCTTCACAGGTTCAGGTGTCACTGAGGATCCGGAGAACTTCATTGAGGAAATAAAAAGGTTATTTGATGTGATGCATATTGCTGATGCGGAGAGGGTGGAACTAGCTGCATACCAAATAAAGGGTGTCGTTAGAATCTGGTTTGACCAATGGAAAAAGAATAGGGCTGAGGATGCGTCACTAGTGAGTTGGGCTGTGTTTGAGAGTGCTCTCATGGGGCGTTTCTTTCCCTGTGAGTTGTGAGAAGCAAAGATAAGAGAGTTTGTCGCCCTTAATTCGGAGTCTATGAGTGTTCATGAGTACAGTCTGAAGTTCACACAACTTTCCCGCTATGCTCCGAAGATGGTTGTTGACATGAGGAGCAAGATGAGTTTATTTGTTGTTGGGTTATCTCGTCAGTCAAGAAAGGAAGGCAAGGCAGCTATGCTGATAGGAGATATGGACCTAGCAAGGCTTATGATACATGTACAACAAGTTGAGGAGGATAAGCTAAAGGATAGAGAAGAGTTTAAGAATAAAAGGGTTAAGACATCAGGAACGAGTTCAAAGCTAAGCCTGCCTATTCTCAGGGTAGTATGGCGCAAAGGGGTAGTAAGCCTCCTGCCTACACTAAGTGTGGTGGAAACCACCCAGGTATTTGTCGTGAGGGCTCTACTGGTTGTTTCAAGTGTGGTCAGGCTAGACACTTCATGCGAGAGTGTCCAAAGAACAAGCAGGGAAATGGTAATGGCGGCAGTAGAGCCCCGTCATCATCAGTTGCTCCACCAGACAGGGTTGCACCTAGAGGATCTACTTTCGGTACTAGAAGAGAAGCAAACCGCCTCTATGCGATCAACAGTCACCAAGAGCAAGAGGATTCGACATATATGATCACTGGTATGATTCAAGTTTTTGAATTTACTATTTATGCTTTGCTAGACCCAGGAGCGAGTTTACCTTTTTGTAACTCCTTATGTTGCTTTTAATTTTGATATTATTCCTAAGAAACTTAAAGAACCATTCAGTGTTTCTATACCTGTTGGTGAGTCCATTCTAGCAGAAGGAGTCTATCGTGATTGTCCCGTTTTCGTCAATCACAAGAGTACCATGGTTGATTTAATTGAGTTAGACATGGTAGATTTTGATGTCATTCTTGGTACGGACTGGCTTCATGCCTATTATGCCTCAGTTAATTGTAGAACTCGAGTTGTCAAGTTTCAGATTTCAAATGAGTCAGTCTTAGAGTGGAAAAGTATTTCAGCAGTGCCTAAGGCAAGGAAGTTAGTTTCTATGGGGCGTGTCTATTACTTAGTCTAAGTTAATAACTCTAGTGTTGAGATACCTCCCATTCAGTCAGTTCCTATAGTAAGAGAGTTTCCAGAAGTCTTTCCTGATGATCTACCCGGAGTCCCTCCTGAGAGATAGATAGACTTCGGCATAGACATCATTCCAGATACTCGTCCTATCTCTATTCCGCCATATTGAACGGCACCAGCAGAGTTAAAGGAGTTGAAAGAGCAGTTGAAAGTAAGGGAATGTGATATTCCATAAACAACATTCAGGACCCGTTATGGTCATTATGAGTTTTTGGTCATGTTCTTTGGTTGACTAATACACCAGCAGCGTTCATGGACCTTATGAATAGAGTCTTCAAACCTTAATTAGATATGTTTGTTATCGTCTTTATTGATCACATACTAATCTATTCAAGGAATGAAGAAAATCATGTTAGTCATCTCAAAATAGTTCTTCAGACTTTGAAAGATAGAGAGTTGTACGCCAAGTTCTCTAAGTGTGAGTTTTGGGTTGAATCTATGGCATGCTCAGAAAATTGAGGCAGTGCAGAATTGGCCTAGACCCACATCTCCAACTGATATTAGGAGTTTTTTGGGATTAGTTGGCTATTATAGAAGGTTTGTAGAGGGGTTCTCGTCTATTTCACCCCCCTTTGACCAAGTGAACTCAGAAAATAGTGAAGTTTCAATGATCTGAAGCTTGTGAGAAAAGCTTTCACGAATTGAAGAAAAGGTTGACTACTGCCTAGTTTTAACCTTACCAGAAGGTACTCAAGGTTTTGTGGTGTACTCTGATGCATCTAGAGTTGATTTGGGTTGTGTCTTAATGTAGAATGGCAAAGTTATAGCTTATGCCTCCAGACAATTGAAAGTTCATGAGAAGAACTACCCAACCCATGACTTAGAGTTGGCTGCTGTAGTATTCGCTTTGAAGATATGGTGTCATTACTTGTATAGTGTGCATGTTGATGTATTTACTAATCACAAGAGTCCTCAATATGTGTTTACTCAGAAAAAGTTTAATCTCAGACAAAGGAGGTGGTTAGAGTTACTCAAGGATTATGACATGATTATTCTTTATCATCCAGGTAAGGCTAATGTTGTTGCTGATGCCTTGAGCAGGTTATCTATGGGTAGTACTGCCCATGTTGAGGAAGAAAAGAGAGATTTAGCAAAAGATGTGCATAGACTTGCACGCCTGGGAGTCCAACTAATGGATTCCACAGAAGGAGGAGTAGTGGTGTTGAATGGGACTGAATCATCATTAGTGTCAGGAGTAAAAGGAAAGCAAGACCAAGATCATTCATTGCTTGAATTAAAGGCAAGTGTTCATAAGCAAAAAGGTGATGGCTTTTGAACAAGGGGGAGATGGTATTTTGAAGTATAAAGGTAAATTGTGTGATTGGTTTCAAGGGTAATTGGGATGATCATTTATCTCTTATTGAGTTTGCTTATAACAACAGTTATCACTCTAGCATCCAAATGGCTCCTTATGAAGCTCTTTATGGGAGAAGATGCAGATCTCTTATTGGATGGTTTGAAGTTGGTGAAGCAGGGTTGATAGGACCAGATCTAGTTCACCAAGCTATGAAGAAGGTGAAAGTGATTCAAGAAAGGTTTAAAACGGCACAGAGTCGTTAAAAATCCTACACTGATGTTCGGAGAAGGGCGTTAGAGTTCGAAGTAGATGATTGGGTATATTTGAAAGCTTCACCCATGAAGGGTGTTATGAGGTTTGGTAAGAAGGGGAAGCTTAGTCCCTGGTATATTAGACCTTATCGCATAGTCAAGAGGATTGGTAAAGTAGCTTATGAGTTAGAGCTGCCACAAGAGTTAGCAGCGGTTCATCCAGTATTTCACGTCTTCATGTTGAAGAAATGCATAGGCAATACTCCATTGATCATACCAACTGAAAATATTGGGATCAAGGATAGCTTATCTTATGAGGAGATTCCTCTTCAGATTCTAGATCGCCAAGTTCGCAAGTTGAGAGCATCAGTCAAAGTCTTTTGGAGGAACCAATTTGTTGAGAAAGCTTCTTGGGAAGTTTAGGAGGATATGAAGAAGAGATATCCACATCTCTTCGAGTTCGGAGAAAATGCAGACCAAGGAATTAATTCTCTTCTTAGTACTCTTTAAATAATGAGTGAGCATATTGTTTGTTTGCATTTGCTTGTTGGGTGTTTGAACTTAATGTTATCACCCTTAGCCTAGTAAGAGTAATCTCATTCAAGGATGAATGTTTCCAAGGGGGAGATATTATAACACCTCGCAACTAGAAAGAACTAGAAGGAAGTTTAAAATCTGGAAAATTTGGTAAAGGTGTTAAAATGAGTTTTTGGTCAAATTTATAACGGCCATAATTCCTAGCTCATGATGAGTTAGGTGTGTTTTCAGATATGGTTGGAAAGTCCTTAGGATGATCTTTCCAATGCCGTAAAGTTTGCGCGATTCCGAGTTTGTATGAGCAAGTTATGCCCTTTGGAAGTAGGGTTGTTGGATTAAGGAAAGTCCAATCCTGATTTAGAGGGGTATTTTAGTCTTTTCCTTGCCCTATTATTTTAATCCATTTTTAGGAGTTTAATATGGGTCAAATCATATTTTAGTCAGTTTTAGAATTTGGAATTTCACGCTAGGGCTAAGGATAAAGGAGAAGAGAAAAGAAGAAGGAGAAAAAGGGCAAATTCATCAAAATCGATCAAGAAAGTTGGTGTTTCGCCAAGGATTTACTTCTATCAGGTATGTGAGTCTCTCATAACGTTGGAATCGTTCTCCCACGTGCCAAGCATATTAATTTCAGTTTGGATTCGACCTAAAAGAGTTTGAATATTGATGATTTTGATATCTATTCTTGAATTCATATATATTGTTCTTGAATTTGACTGAGTTGGGAAGTTTCTGAGTTTGTTACGTCGCATCATAGAGTCATTTTGAGTAGGTTCTTAGGTACATTTGCTGGGTATCTATATCTAAAAGTAATTTGAGAAAAAGAACCGAGTTTGGATGAATTAGGGTTGGAAAACGAAGAAGAAGATTTCATAGGACGAAATTCGGCACTGCCTCCGCGTTGCGGAGCTAGTTCCCAAATTTGGGAATTTCTGTTTCACGTCACGAGCTGTCACGAAGCATTCTAAAATGACATTTTTGAAACTAAATTTTAAAAGCTTCTCTGCGTCGCGGAGCCGTCACGAAGTCTTCTATCTCAAAAGACGTTTTCGAAACCAAGATTTAATTATGCTTCCGCGTTGCGGACCCACCTTCAAATCTTATTTTTGGTCTTTTCCCATGTTTAGCTATCTAAAATCATTCCTAAACAACATGAGATCTTTCCAAATCCAAATCTTAATCTTTGAATCCATAATTCAATTCAAGGATCAGTTAAGAGTCAAGTCAAGAGCAGTTCAGAATCAAAGTCAAGAGAAGTCAAGAGTTAAGATAAGTCCTTAAATTTTCAGAAGTCTTTCACAAATATTTTAACTTTGTTTTAAGACTTAAGTTTTGAGTTCAGTAAAGAGTGAAGTTGAAGTTCTGTTCTTCAAAGAAGTATATGGGTTCTAAGTATTCCCAAAGAGATTTAAAATGTTTTCACATTTAAATTAGAATGAAAACTGAGATTTCCAGGATAGCCTTTGAGCTAGGTTTTTTAGCATTAATCTCAAATCACAGAAGAAGTATGTTTTTAAACACAAAGAGCTAATATAATATAATATTTTTGGGAGTAGTATTGAGCACCGATGGGGAAGAGTTCATACAACTATCAGCCCCCTTAAACCATGTATCCATCATGGGTAGAAAAGGGTCATACTTTTTAGATGAATTCTTTTCGCATAGACTAGTGGATCCACTTAGTAATTCAGGTTCTACACCTTTGGCCGGGTGCAGGATGCACTGGCAGCGTGAGGAAGATCGATGTATCATCACAACAGCTCTTATGTGATGGTTGTCGGTTAGAGAAACTCCCACAACAATAATTGCATGGTTCCTCAAGGGGTTCTGCTTAGTATGAATTAGGGTATGGGACTTCATTCATGCATTGCACAAGCAGACTTTGAGAGGGAGCATGGTATGTCTTTTATGATATTATGATTATGAGTTGACATCATGTTTTAAACAGTTTTCTTTTTTTCTTTATATTTGCACTTGTTTTAAACTGCTTTATAACTAAATGAGTTCAGTTAAGTATTCATGAGTTGAGAAGAGTTAAGGTAAGTGTTTCTTTCATAATCTCTTTCAAGCCTATGTTGTTTTAGCATTCCAACTCGCATACTCGTACATTCAATGCACTGATGCCAGTTGGCCTGCATCGTCTTATGGTGCAGACACATGTAACTAGTATCAATATTCCAGCGCACTGTTGATCCAGTGAGCAGTTCAGAGTCAGTCAATGAGCCTCCTTGCATTCCGGAGGATCTATTTTCATTGCTTTCTAGGTAGTTCATTGGGATGTTGTGTGGTTTGTCCCAACATCCATCTTAGTTGTTTTAGAGGCTTCATAGACAGTCAGATGTCAGTCATTTGAGTCTTTTCATTATCATTTCTTATTGTTAAGACTTGGGTTGCCACTTTAGGCCAAGTTAAATGTTTAACCTTTAAGCATTCTCAGTTATTTTAGTATTCAGTTCAGTTAAGCGCTATTAATCTTTATTAATATGCATATTGTCTTCTGCTGAGTTAAGTAAGCCAGGCCAAGGGTTCGCTTGGGGCCAACAATGGTCTTCGAGTGCCAATCCCACCCAGGTGTAGGCTCGGGGCGTGACAATTAATATATGGAAAAATTACCTATATACATACCTTTATTGATCAAATTTTTTTTATTATTCCTTACCATTTCAAAATATTACTAAAATCCCTCATTTTTCCCAAAACCTCAACTCGTCAGGACACATTACTCCAACATTTCAAACCTACGTTTCCCCACTTTGATTTTCACTCCTTCAATCTCTCCCTTATTTCACTCCCATAATATAATCAGTTACATCTTTCATCCCTATTTGAATTTCAAAAGGTTTCTCTCTCCAGTCAATCAATTTTAAATCACATAATAGGTAGTTTTCATCTTCTCAATTCTACTGTTCTTCAATTTTCTTTTGTTTTTTTTTATCAATTTCCTAATACATATGGATGATGCTCCTTCATTTAGTATTGGGATTACCCAATTAAACTCATGTAACACTGATCGAATTTATGATTCTGACGATCCTAAACTGGCTGAAAACAGATCTAAATGTTTGCATGATCCATTAGCAATGGTGAATCAAAGTTCTAGAAGGCAAAGTCGAAGAACAATGTACCTTCGTCTTCCAATACGAATGTGGAAAAAAAACCCAAGAAAGGGGATAGAAAAGTTGCATCTGCAATTTCTCGACCTACACTACCTCGGGTCTCTATTTTCTAACTAATTCACATTTTTTGATGTTTTATATCCCCTGTTGTTAGTTGCTTCAATAAATCTGATATACTGTTGTTAAGTGATTTTCTCATTTTGCTATGTATATTGATTCAAATGTTCTATGTTGATACATAAAATCCTAATTTGTGTTCTGTATTTGAATAGTTGGTATGAATGTATCAAGTTATAAAGTTCCAATTGTAGAATGAGTTGTAATATGAAGAATATTGTATCATATACTAAAAAAATTTGTACATGATACAAAAATATTACATAATGAGTATATGATTTAATAATTAGTATTATATACACATTTTTGGCAAATTTTTTAGTTCATCAAGTTGTAATGAGTATTAGATACATTTTGTATCACTATGTATCAGTTAAACAGTAAGGTACTTTGTAGTTACAATTATGTATCAAGTTTTATAAAGTTCAATGTTGTTATGAATACAACATTGAACATTAAAAAGTAAGATACAAAGTTGTTATAAATGTATCAACTTTAAAGTTCAAATTGTAAAATGGGTTGTAATATGAAGAATATTGTATCATATACTAACATGACTTGCACCTGATACAATAATATTATATAATGACTATTATATGATGTTATAATTAGTATCCGATATAATTATTTAACAGATTTTTTAGTTCATCAAGTTGTAATGAGTATCAGATACACTTTGTATCACTACGTATTAGTTAAATAGTAAGATACTTTATAGTTGCAATTATGTATCAAGACAATGGGTTTCTTGAGGAAAAGGAGAGAATTGACTGGTCAACACTGAATTACAAAGATAAGGAAACTGGTAGAATGTTGGAGCCACATCATTCCTTTGATGTTGAATTCGTTCAAGACATTATGCAACAGGGAAGCGAAATCCTGTAAGTTGTTGTATCAATTAGTTCTTAATTATATGTATAATTCAATTTTATAATGTATCTACTTCTTCTTGTAGTGACATTTGTAGTTGGCTTTGCTGAGTTCTTTAGCGACGAAATCAACATCTCATCGTATAATTTTCGGGCTGAATATCTTCGCACAAGATATGAAGCATTGTTATGGAAATACGATAGTGAAAAGTCATGGCAGGATATGTTAGCAATAAAGATGATACACCAAAGCTTAATGGTCAGTTTAATCCACCACCCCAAGATGATGTGGTTCATGTATTATAGTGATTATGTATCAATGCACAGACAACTTTTGATGCTTTATTGTTTTTAAGACAATTTTACTTAAGTTTTAGAGTGTTACTCTAAAAATTATTTCATTTCATGTGTAAATTTGAATATAACTTTTTATTAATTATATTTTGTAAATTCTTATATTTTGTGTTTAATTATAGTGCTTTTGATACACAATACATCATCTAATACTTAAAACTTTCGCATTATACCTTTAGAGGTCATAAACACAAATATCAAATTCATAACTAATTTGAATCAAATGTATAAAGAGTTCTTTAGTTATGACATAATGTATATGATACATTAGATATGAATCACAATAATGTGTGTGTGTGTGTGTGTATATATATATATATATAACATAGTTATGTATCAGATACACAACATATAGTTATTATAAAGAAAAATTAATGTGATACATTCAAAATTTTATTTTACTAAACATAGCATGTCAAAAATTGTGTATCAGATACATCATCCACACACAAAGTTGAACAAACTTTTATATTGGACAACAAACTCATATATATTGTACTTTATAGAACTATAAAAGTGAAAAATAACCATAAGTGAAAACTTATTCAACATGAACATGGATGTCTCATAAAAAATCACCGATTCACTTCTCTTTGGAAAAAAGTATAAATTCTACGGATGTGACCTTCTTGTCCACAACTTCCACAACAATATGTGTTTATGGTTATTTCTCATATGAGTTTTTTTTGTTTCCTCGATCGCCCTAACATTTTTTGTATTTAGGTGGCAACACAGTTTCATTCAATACATTGTCTAGAACTGACCAATCCTCCTTATCATTGGAACTTCATATGTCCTTGTTAATGCATCAGGCTTGTAGTAATCAGAGCAGTAGAGATGTTTATCTGTAACATTCTTGCTCTTTAAAATAACAATTGCATGTGCACAAGGTATCTCGTCTAGTTATCTACCACAATTACATATGTTCACTATTAAAGTACCTCACTTTGAATATATCTAAATTTTTCCTAAGCCTTCAATTTCTAAAAACAGTCATTCGATAAACACACGAATACATAGTTGCACTTGTACCAAATACATTAGAAAAGCTATTGTTTCATGTATCATTCAAAAAAAGGTTTAATATACATTTTTATTAATTATCTTAAAGATCCATAAATAATATATACCTATTATTGCATACTCATTATTAAATGTATCAGAGATACATCAACGACATGATACATTTAATACCTATTAATCATAGTTACCCATTCTTCCATATTAATACATCAAAAAAAAAATTCATATATCTGATACTTTATATCAACAGCACACTGACTCACATCTCTAAAAACTATTACATATACGTCAAACTAGTAATATATCAAGTTGTAACCACAAATGTATCATGACTTATATATTCATATACAAATTTAAAAATAAAAAAAGTACTAATTAAAGCACAAATTAAAAAAAAAAAAAAATTCACATGTATCTAATACTTTATATTATCAGCACACTAACTCAAAGATCTAAAAACACATTACATATACATCAAACAAGTGATGTATCAATTTGTAACCAGTAATGTATCACAACTTATATATCAATATAGACATTCAAAAAAAAAATAGAGGGAATACAAGGCAAGTCCAGATAATTCCACCGGTTGATACATCAAAGATTTGTATCTCGCCAACATTCTTATCTATTGTATCAATACAGAGGGGATACATAGAAAATTCAACTTCACGTTTCTTTGCATCAACGTACAACTTTACTCCCATATCATTCCTAATAATCAGTGGAGATGAATTAACTTCTACAATGTTTCGGATCTAGATTTTTTTTCCTCAATTCATAAATATTCAACTTAGCTGCAATGGCTGAAATTAGATCCACGAATGAAATATTTTCCGCGATCACTATCCCATCACTCCGCTATCGTTCATATCTAACCTCACTTTTCCATATTCCTAAATGTCTTAACATAATTGAAATATTCATTATATGTCTTATCAAATTTTTGACAAAAATTTTGAATCTTAGTTGAAAGTTTCTTCGACGAAATAGAGAGAACAATGAATAGGAATTTTAAATTTTGAATTGGTTTTTATGTTGGATCTACATTTCAGTAATTGACAGTAAGGGAAGAACTGAATAGCGTAAATTATGAAATTGTAATTAGATTTTTTTTTGTTTTATTTTCCTTTTTAAGTGCAACAGCTGCACATATAATATATCAAAATTAATCTATCTGGATAGTCAGTTATGTATTCGAAATATGTAAAATTTATGAAATTAATGTAATTACAAAAAGAGTAGGTATATGATATAATTTCATATTAAACTATGAGATTCTTAAAAAAATTACTTAATATATTATATCTCATTTTATATGTATATTGTTGGATTTTCGATCTGAATGGCGTATGATTCCATGACCTTTGGGATGGGTTGGTAATGGAAAATCTAGGCCTTTGTCCCACGTCTAGGAAGAAAGGAAAAATATTGATTTAAATGGAAAACAATTTTATTTTAGGAAGATATGAAAAATTTATGTGGAACAATTCAAAGTATTTATACAAAAACATACTTAGTTGAAGGATTTATAGATCTCAAAAAAATTGTGTGTCGACTTGATTCATGTGAGTTTATTGCCCTAGCCGGGCGATACAATTACACAATTGATGCACAACTCAATGAGGGCAATAGGAGTTTTTAAGAGAACTTTTAGATTTTAAAAAGATGGGATATTTTGTTCTCATTTCTTTCTTGATTTCCACGCCATCTCCTCAATATTATTATTTCTCAACAACAGCTTAACCGAGGCCACTTTCCTAGTTCTCAGCTTTCGAATTGGATAATCAAGAATAATAATCGGTATTTCTGCATAAGATAACTCCTCTATGATTTGTACATCCTCTATATGATAAATACATAATTGATATCTCATGCACTGTCACAACATCGATACATGGAAAACGGATGACCTGCCTCAAATTCAGAAGGTAACTCTCGCTTGTATACCACTTGACCTATTCCTTGAATAATTTTGTATGGATCGATATACCTTCGGCTAAGCTTTTATTTCTTGTCAAACCTCATGACACCTTTCATAGGTGAAAATCTTAGGAAAATCCAATCGTCAACTGCGAACTCTAAATTTGGGCACCAAACTACTAAAAATTCAACTCTCTGATGAAGAAGCACAAACCAACCTACACGATCCGTAGTCCATTTGATGAACCGTACAACTCCCTCATAGACTTCAATTTCTAAAAATGACCAACTTTTTAAAGATGCATCCATGAGACCCAACTATGACTCATGTAACCAACCACAAATTGTACTGGTGACTCGTATAAAGTTGTCAGAGACTCGACATTTTCTGGATTTCTAAGGTACCAATCACGATCGGTTTCAACGAGCCATAGACCCAAGTACTTCCCGTAAACCCATATTTGAAGATCAGATCGGAATTTTTATTCATTTTCCCCTTCTTCTCTCTTATTATTTCTAAAAATACACAACTCAACCACTACTGCCTCCGTTGACGGCGTCGGCGTTGCCCTCCCTTCCTCGCCGACCTACCGTTGCCCCTTGCCACCCAATCCTAGCCTCTTTCACATCAAATTAAGGTTAGGGTTTTTGTATTTATGTTAGTATTTTTCAATTCTAGTAATTTTTATTTGTTAGTTAGTTGTTGTTATAGTCCCCTGATATGGATCTGGTTATGGGGCGTTGTAGTGTGAAATCAAATGTTTTCTTCCTACGACCTATAATGTTGATTTGTTAAGAGAGAACCTTCAATCTCTTGAGTTTGAAGTACTCAAAGACTTAGTAATTTTCTGCATAACATTTCACTGAATTCAAATCCATTAAATACAACACTGAAACAAAGAAAGTAATCGCCTCGCCTACTACATTTGAATGAGAAAGTGGAGGAATAACCTCCTATCGCAATAATCGCTACAGAAAATGAAAACATAAATACTTAAAAGCTATAGTAATCTACTGCGAACAACTAAATAACTTATAAGCTAAAGTAATCTACTTTCTAATTTCCTTAAATCTCCCATGTGTAAACCGTTGGTAGACTAAAGGGGTGCTAACATTACTCCCCCCTTTCAAATCACGCTTGTCCTCAAGCGGGAAGTGTGGAAAGTGTTCCTGCATAAAAGAAATAGTTTCCCATGATGCCTCAGCTAGAGAAGTATGCTGCCAATGTATCAAGACTTCAGGTACATTACGAACAACCCGATGTTTAAGCACAGTTATAGGATGGGGTGAGGGAGCTTCTGGCAAACTTGAAGGAAGAGTAGCAGCTGCTGGAAAATCTCCTTCATGAAAAAGCTTCAATTTAGAGACATGAAAAACCAGATGAAGTTTTATACCTGGTGGAAACTCTAATTTATAAGCCACATGTCCAATGTGCTGCTCAATTTTGTAAGGACCATAAAACTTAGGCAACAATTTCTGGTGACGACGAGTACCCACAGAAAGCTATTTATATGGTTGTATCTTCAACAGAACTCTATCTCCCACTTGAAACTCAACATGTCGATGTTTGGAATCAAAAGTAGCCTTCATTCTCTGTTGAGCATGTAATAAATTCTGTAGTAACGACTGCAGAATTTGATCCCGAGTACGTAACACTATATCCACTGCATCCAGTTTGGAAATTCCAGGGGAATAAGGCAAAAGACGTGGCCCATACACCACTTCAAAGGGTGTCGTTTTCAAGGAAGAATGAAAACTGGTGTTGTATGAATATTCTGCCCAGGACAACCAGTCCATCCATTTGGTAGGATGTGCACTAGTAAAGCACCTCAATTACATCTCCACAGTCCGGTTGACAACTTCAGTTTGGCCATCAGATTGAGGGTGATACGCTGAACTAAAGCACAACTTGGTACCACTCAGGCGGAAGAGTTCTCTCCAAAAAGCACTTGTGAAAGTTACATCCCGATCACTAACCATGCTTACTAGTAAGCCATGTAATTTGAAAATATTGTCAAAGAAGAGTTGGGCAATACTTACTACAGAGTATGGATGAGCAATTGACAGTAAGTGGCAATATTTAGAGAAACGATCTACCACCACTAATATTACATTTTTCCCACGTGAAGTAGGTAAGCCTTCCACAAAATCCAATGAAATATCTAACCATATTTGCTCCAGAACTGATAAAGGCTGAAGAAGACCAGCAGGTTGCAAAGTTTCTGTTTTATGTCGCTGGAAAACACCACAAGCACGAACAAAGTTGCAAATATGACGCTTCATACCTGTCCAATGCAAATCCCTTGCAATTCGAAAAAGTGATTTTTGGTACCCCTCATGTCCCTGGTTATGTAAGGCAGTCATGACTGCTGAATGGAAGGAAAGTTTGATGCCAAGAATGTTTGGTGTTTATACAGAAGCAACCCATTATTTAAGCTCCACTGATCTGATGCAGTACCATCATGGACAGCAGATATTAACTGCTGGACATCAGGAGAATTTTGTTGTTCATTTCTGATGTCATCAAAAAGGCTTAATTGAGGCATGAAGATGGCAAGAAGCATAGCTTCATCATTATCTCGACGGGATAAGGCATCAGTGACAGTGTTTACACGACCAGCCTTGTATTCAATCGAAAATGAGTAACCCAGAATCTTGGTCAACTAATGTTGTTGCGGAGGAGTTAGTGCCTTTTGTTCCAATAAAAACTTCAAACTGTAGTGATCAGTACGAACTATGAAGTGTTGCCCCCATAAATAAGAACGCCAATGCCGAATAGCTTTCACTAGACATATCAATTCTTTTACATAAGCGGGCAGTGGTTGGTGTCTTCTTGCTAATACTCTACTAAAAAAGGCAATGGATTGTTTATTCTGCAATAAAACAGCCCCATTACCCAGATCTAAAGCATCACATTCAATAACAAAAAGTTGAGAAAAATCTGGAAATGCCAATACAGGTGTAGTTGTCATAGCAACCTTGAGTTTTTCAAAATCTTGTGTTGATTGATCTGTCCATATAAATGAATTCTTGCGGAGCATAGCTGTTAATGGTTCAGCTATGGATCCATAATTTTCCACAAACTTACAATAATATCCTGTGAGACCTAGGAAACCCTGCAACCCCTTAAGAGTTATATGTTTGGACCATTCAGTCATGGCGGAAATTTTGCTGGAATCTACAAAAACTCCATCAGCAGTGATGAGGTGGCCCAAATAAGCAATTTCAGTTTGGGCAAATGAACACTTTGATTTCTTCAGAAAAAGATGATGAACGGAGAGTAACTTGAAGACAAGTCGCAGATGATACATATGTTCGACCCAAGTGTGACTATACACAAGAATATCATCAAAAAATACCAAAATAAATTTTCTCAAGTGAAGCTGAAATACCTCATTCATTAATGATTGAAAGGTAGATGGAGCGTTGGTTAAGCCAAAGGGCATAACCAAAAACTAAAAATGCCCATGGTGAGTACGAAAATCAGTTTTCTCCACATCATCCTTTTTAATCCGAACTTGATAATAACCTTGGTGTAAGTCTAATTTAGAGAAATATTTAGCCCCAAACAATTCCTCTAACAATTCTTCAATTACTGGAATAGAAAATTTATCTTTGATTGTTTTTGCATTCAACTCACGATAATCAATGCACATACACCAAGAACCATCAGATTTAGGAATAAGAAGCACCGGGGAAGAGAATGGAGACTGACTTGGCCGAATTATTCCCTGCTTCAACATCTCTGAACATTGTCTTTCAATTTCATCATTTTGATTATGTGGATATCTATATAGTCGAACTACTACAGGTTTTGTTCCTGGTTCCAGAATAATTTTGTGGTCACAATCACGTTTAGAAGGGAGCCCTACTGGTTCATGAAAGAGGCAGGCAAAATCTTTCAAAATGATTTGCAATTCTTCCTGATTATCTTGGTCAGCCAGTATAACATGAGTTGTTGCTCCTTGAGTTGGATCAGGAGACTTAACACTTTGTAACTCCACTTGTTTTTTAAGAATGACATCCACATATCGGTAAAGTCCTACAGTATGGGTCCTAAAGTTTTAAGCCAATTCACACTTAGAACCACATCAAATCCACTTAGATTGAGGACATATAAATCAATATAGAAAGCATAATTACCAAACCATATTGAAACTCATTTGCATTGTCTCGGACTTTTGACCCGTTCTCCATTTGCCACCACTACTCGTAGCCCTTCTCGCCTCTTAACTTGAAGATTGAATTGGGACACAATTTTAGAGTTCACAAAGCTATGAGTACTTCCAGAATCGACTAATGACACCACTGGATTACCTGCCAGTTGGCCTTGTAACCGCATAGTTTGTGGAGCTATGACACCAATGATGGCTTGCAAAGAAATTTCAAGTTGATCTATATTAGGATTTGTCTCCTGTTCCAGAGATTCTTCCTCTTTATCCATGGAATCAATCCAAAATAATTTCTTGCACTGATGGCCCCGAGTGAAGACTTCATCACAGTTGAAGCAGAGACCCTTAAGTCTTCTTTTATCCATCTTAGATCTAGTCAATTTCCTTACAAATCTGGTGCGCTGTGGAGGTGAGAAATCTGATGTTTTGGATCTGCGACCATCTAACAGTTGCGAACGAAAAGGTTGTCCCTTGCGTTCATAAAGTCGGGATAAACTCATTGCCGTAGCCAAATCTAGAGGATTATGCAACTCAACCTTAATTGCTATATAATCCACAAGACCACTAATATAAAGTTCTATCTTTTGCGATTGTCTGAGTGTACCAGCCCAGGAAACTAACTGCTCAAACTTTTCTTGGTAATCTACCACGGACCCAATATGGTGCAACTTAGCCAATTCTCCTAACTTCTGACTTCTAATTGGAGGCCCAAAACGAAGGTTTATAATAACGTTTGAACTCATCCCAAGATGGTTTAGCCAGATTTGTCTCTAATTGAAGAAACCAAAGTTGTGCATTCCCCTCTAAATGAAAAGAAGCAAAACTAACTTTTTCTTCATCTAGAGTCTGTTGGTGTCGAAAAAAGTGATCACATCTGTTCAGCCATCCCAAAGAGTCCCCTTGGCCAGTAAACCGTGGAAAATCCAACTTTGTATACCTAGGAATGAAGGAACTTCCTCCTGCATCTGATTTTGACCCTTCTGCCACTCTACTTTTACCCTTCCAGCTCCGATTCTGACTGGTATGATCAGTTGATTCAGAATCAACCTTCGAATTCACTAGATCCTTTGTGAGTGCATCTAAGCGAGCATTTATTGCTTTCTGTCTCGCTATATTGGCTGCACGTTCTTCTTGAAATAAATTCACAAATTGTGCCAGTTGATGTTGAATTTGATCTCCCATAACATCCGTCTCTGATACCAAGTTGTTATAGTCCCCTGATATGGATCTGGTTATGGGGCGTTGTAGTGTGAAATCAAATGCTTTCTTCCTACGACCTATGATGCAGAACCTGCAATCTCTTGAGTTTGAAGTACTCAAAGACTTAGTAATTTTCTGCATAACATTGCACTGAATTCAAATCCATTAAATACAACACTGAAACAAAGAAAGTAACTGCCTACTGCCTACCACAACTGAATGAGAAAGTGGAGGAATAACCTCCTTACTACAATAACTGCTACATAGATAATGAAAACATAAATACTTAAAAGCTATAGTAATCTACTTTGAACAACTAAATAACTTATAAGCTAAAGTAATCTACTTTCTAATTTCCTTAAATCTCTCATGTGTAAACCGTTGGTAGACTAAAGGGGTGCTAACAGTTTATTCTATTTAGTTTGTTGAATTTATATTATTAACATAGTTAGGTTATATATTTGAATGTGAAAGACGCTAGGGTTGTTTAGTTATATATTTTTTAGTTATATTATTAACGCCAAACAATGTTTAATGAATTTAAGGTATATATGTGTTTAGTTATATATTTTTTAAGTTAAGTTTAATATTTTTAGTATACTTTACTTTATTAATTATCTAACGCTACTTATTTTTTCCAAACTATGGGTATTTGGAAGTCAAAGTACAATATGATCATTGCGATCACATTTGAGAGGAAGGCATCCGTGAGACTGTTTAGCTGGCTAAAGAAAGTCCGGGATAATGATAAACCTTTAACTTTGTTGTTGCCTCATGTTTTTGAGGAATTGCGCCGGTATTGGAACACGAATGAATTCAAGGCGTTGTCCAAACAAGCCAAAAAAGCTAAAAGCAGTCTTAAGGGTGGCTCGTAGCACACCGAATGTGCAAAAAGCGTTGAAACATCTACAAGAGAGATGGTAAGTTCTGATTCAAACTTTTAAATAAATAATTAGTTGATAAAATATTATTTGATTAATATCGTCTAAAATATAATTTTTATTTATAGGAAAAAGAATTGGGACGCACTCCCTTTGAACCAAAGGTTTTCAAGAGGACTCATGTGAATAAGAAGGTGAATGAGTCGAATCTGAAGGTGTGGGTGGAAGAAGAGGCCAAACAAACTTTTGTAACGATGACTCCAATCAGGTTTGGAAGGTATTGAATTATCACTTCAAGTCAAGACACTTGGCGGTATTCAGATAACTGTTATATCAGATCAAATAGAAAAACATAGACAAGCATTGGCAAAGTCTAAGCGAAAAAGAATTGCTGAACAAAAAAGCATGAATGACACCGTTCAGAAAATTAAAGAACAAGTGATCAACCTCACTCGTCAGCCTGCTGCATTATCTCCTCCGGAAGACATCGATGACAGTGATGAGGATGACTACATAGAGTCTACCCCTTAGTTTGCATCCCTTTAATTTGTGAACATTTTAGAATTTTGAAACTAATTTTGAAAGACTTTATAAGTCTTTAAATTGTGATTCAAGTGTTTTTGAAGGTTTAATTAAGTTTGATGTTATATATTTTGTGCATTATGTTTCTTGTTTGATATATATGATTTGAACCGAATTGAATTGAATTTGTAAGTGGGCAGTTTCTGCTGTCAAAAATATTACAGAAAAAGCGATGAACTGGGTAGTTTAGTTCGTCGTTTTTTTTTGCATTTTAAAAAAAATATAAATTTAAAAAAAAAATGATGGACGACGTCGCTTTTCTACATTTTAAAAAAGTAAAAATTTCAAAAAAGTGACAGACTGCATCACTTTGTCCGTCGCTTTTCTACATTTTAAAAAAACAATAATCGATAAAAGTGACGGACTGCATCATTTTGTACGCCGCTTTTCTGCATTAAAAAAAATAAACGAGAAAAGCGACGGAGTCCATCGTTGCATAACGACGACGTCTGTCAATTTCTTAAAAAAAATAAAAAATAACTAAAAACGTCGTAGTCCATCGCTTTTTGAAAAACGTCGAGCAAAAAACTGATGAATTAGACTGCATCGCTTTTATGTCGATTTTGACCAAAATTACGACGCAGTCCGTCGCTCTTTCCCCTTTTTTTGGACAATTTTTAGTAGTCAATATCTAACAAGTCAATTGAAATTCATATTACAACAATCATGCAGTTAATATAATCTTAAAAGGAAATATTTAACTCCACATATATAGCTTTTGAGGAATTACAGTAAATTATCCAAAGATAAAATATAAATATAAATATAAATCATATAGAGAAGTAAAGATAAACTAAATAATCTTCAGTCTTCACGATGGCTAGCTATGTTCCAATCAAAAGTTATCCTCCAAAATATATTTAAGACTATTTATAAGCAGGGCAGAGCTACATTGTGGTGAGGTTGTCCGATTTGGACACCCTTCATTGAAAAATAATATCATATATACGTAAATTGATACATAAAGTGATTAAATAAAATAATAAAATAATTTGGACATCCTCGACATAATAATGTGTTGTAGCTCAGTGATTTCAAGTGTCATGAAAATGTTAAGGCTTGAAGTGCACGGATGTTCGAATCTCCCTAGTTTTTTTTTTTTTTCAATTTCACTTCTTAAGAAGAGCGGGCTCTTTAGTTTTAAATATTTTATTTTCACATTTTAAGAAGAGTTTTTGCTCTACTTATACTTTTTAAGAAGGTAAGCACATAGCTGAAGATGACATGTTGACGACCAGCTTAGTGCTTATTCCCCTATATTATTTGTCTATTATATTAAAAATAGTTGTCTGATAATAGTTATTTCGTTTGAAAAATTAAAAAATAATTTACTCTTTTGTGTTTATTTACCCTTGCTATTGAATATTATTCAATCTCTAATACACTTCTCAAAATATTAAATTTAGTATATTCAAAGAGTAATGTAGTAATATTACTCCTATTATTTTATTTTTTTAAGGCGTGTGTCAAGTCAATAGACAATAGTGGATCACGGTTATTTGGCAGAGGGAGTAGTATTACGACATCTCCCATTGAATATATTAAATTTTAGGAAAGTTTACACAAATCTCATAATGTTAGAGTTAATTACACCATATCCCTACTATGTTTTAAATTACAAAAAATTCTTAAATTCGGTGGAATTTAGATAAATCCCAAAACGTCATACATCGTGTTTCAGTTTCAGATACATCCTTCAACGTCTCGGTCACGATTTGATTTCGTATACATCACCAGTGTCCCTACACATCGCGTACATTCTGATGTATCCTAGAACAGGAGAGACTAGATATTTTTGTAATTTTTTTCAAGTGATAGATAATTTTAGAGAAAATGATATAATAAATTGTGTATTTTGATAATTTTATCTAAATTTAATGCTTGGGAAAGTGTATTAGTACAGAATAGTATTTAATGCAAGAATAAAATAGATATAAAAGGTATATTATTTCTTAATTTTTCAAACTAAAAAAAATATTATCAGACAATTATTTTAACTTAATGAACAAGTAAAAAGACGAAAAGAAAAAAAATAAACACGTAAAATAATTATTTTTATTACAACGATTAAGTAAAATTGAGAGGAGGACAGCTAGCGGATGCTGAAGCAAGCTCCAAAGTACATGGCACCATCAACTTTAATGCAAAATGTCCCTCTTCCCTTTTTGTTTGTGCTCTCTTTGACTTTAATATTCCCTCTCTTTTAATTTACTTTGTTTTCTTGATATTTTTTTTTTACATTATATATTTAAAATTTAAAAATTAATTTGATATATTTTGAATATTTTTAGTTTAAAATCATCTATTCATTCCGTCTCTATTAAATTGTTCATGTTTTACTTTACACACTTATTAAGAAAATAGTAATTGAATAGTCAGTTAACCATTTTATCCCTTTGATAGAATTCCAAAATCAATTTAATCATCAAAGAGGTTCTATTTTTTTCAAAAACATTAAATTTCTAAATAAATTGAGGATATAATAATTAAAAAATGTTGTTTTTTTTATCAAAAACATCAAGTAAAAAAAGTCAAAATTAGACAAATAAAAAAAAATCAATATTTAAATCAGACAAACAAATTAAATCAAATAAAATATTGAATGTTTTTCTTATTGGAAATAGGGGAGGTGGTTGCTTGGGGATTAAGTTGCTGTCGGATTCGATTTCCTTGGAATACTTTGCAAAAGGTTGGAGTCTCTTTTTTTCTCTTTTATTTATTCTCCACTTTACCAGTGGCATATAAGAATAATTTTTGGGGGAGGGAATATTTGATAGGTGACAAAAGGGGTCAATTGCACGTTTTGCTATTTAGCTTGCGATTTGAAGTAATATAATATACTCTTTCCGTTTATTTTTAATTGTTATGTTGTATTTTTCTAAAGTTAATTTGATTAATTTTTAAAGTTAAATTATATTATATTAATTTGATATTTTAAATAAAAAAATTAGATATTTAAAAACTATACGAAAAGTACGATAAATTGCAATTTTTTAAATATCGAAAAAAAAATTATAAAATATTAGTCAAAATTCTTATAATTTAACTCTATAAAGGAAAATAATGACAATTAAAAATGAACAGAGAGAAAGTACATTCTTTTGGTTCTTTTACGTGTTATTTTAGAATCCATTTCAACACCTCGTATTGTATTTGAAGTTCAAGATTTTACTTCTTATATGGTCAGTGAGAAGAAATTATTGTATTTATATATTATTTTTTTGAGAAAGAAAAGGAAAATAAGACAAGGAACTGTAAATTTTTCTTCAGGTGAAAATTTTATAATTAGTTAATACTAGATAAATAACGAGATTCGTTAGCTAATGTTTGTTTGATTATATATAGTAGCTACAATCTGATTAGATATCAAATTTAGTAATCGTATAATTCACGTTTTCTTAATCAGTTATACAAATACGTCTGATAATTTATTGACGTGTAAAATTCAATTTTTAAAGGGAAAGAATCCCACAAATCATGCATAGTATATTTCATTAGATTTTCTTACCAAAATGGACCTGAACTTCTTCCTTGATTCTCTGATATTCGTTTATTAGGTTTCATCAATCCAAAAACTTGTTTGATTTCTTCATCCAAAATACAATAATAGGTATTTTACGATAAAAAAAAAAATGAATAATTCAACTAAGTTCCTACTTTAGTTTCCAATCATGATCTCTCAAATTTGATTTCTAATGTTCCCGATTGGCCATGCGATATGGAATTATGAGATACATTGAAGTTTTGTTTGGACATGCGATATGAAAATTTTGTATTGTATATTTTCTCATAAACATAAGAATCTCATAAGTTGTAAAAACAATTAAAGTAGCCCCAATTGTTTATTCAATCTTACCAAATAAACAAAAATTTATAAAAGCATAATAAATTATTACAAAACTATTTGTTCTCCACTTAAGTATGTAATGTAACAAATTTATTGGCTAATGCTTCTGTTACCTTTCGATTTGTGTTTGTATTTATGAAATTTGATTGAATTGTCTGTGCATCAATAAGATTTTCTTATCTACTGGTTAAGTTTCTCTATGTAGCAATGTGTTTCTTCCGAACATAAAGATTTGAATTTGTGTGTATTGGATCGATTTATTCAAACATGAATTTATTGATTTCAGGTTAAATTCTGCTTGTGGTGTGAATTATATTTGTATCTTTTGAAAATTTTGATACATTTACTCTGACTCAAATTTCCTGCATATATGATTATTTGCATAAATATAAAAAATATAAATACATATGAGTTAGAAAATACATAAATATACAAATCAATTGTATACAAAAATCATTAACTAATAGAACCGTAAGAGATATACAAATGAGAAATGTTAGACAATTATGTATATATACAACTGATGCATATATATACAAAAAAATAATTGTTTATAATTGCTAAAAATATACAAATAAAATCAAAAATTGTATAATTGCTGAAAATATATAAACCAAAACCTTTACGTATGGATTAAAAATACAACAATATATATAAATCAAATGTATATGAATAATATTCACAGATTAAATCATATGAGATATACAAATGAGAAATAGTAGACCACTATTGTATACATATACAATTGATGCATATACGAACAAATAAATGTATATAATTGATTAAAATATACAAATAAGAATTAACAATGCATCTACACATGATACAAATACAAAAATCTACAATACCTGATAGCATTAAAATTGAATGAAACTAGATGAAAATTATTTGAATGGAAGTACAAAAATACAAAATATACAAACAAAAATCAATTGAAAACCGCCAATACAGATTATTTGAAATTGGGGAAGAATGATTTGGAGGGAGAAAAAAACTTTCAAACTTCAAAAATGAATAATATTGAGTGAAATTAGAAGAAAAATGAGAGAGTATGAGAGATGAAAGAGATTGATTAGAAGTATAGAAGGAAAGAAATAAATCTTGGGACAGAGAATAAGCAATCTTGATATACTAATACAAATCAAGATGAAATATTAGTGGCCAATGATAATTAATTAAGTTATAGCTTTGTTTGATAATTCACTATGTAGATGTTTGTTGAGTTACATTATTTTTTCTTAAAATAATTATTTGATAATGCTGATGATGAAAGCTTTTTTAGATTACTCTTATTTTTTATTTATAAGTAATTACTCGCTCTAGTTCATATTAAATGAATTGTTGGATTTCTTTTATAGTCCAAAATAAGTGAATTATTTAACGTTTAAGAAAATTATTGAGATTTTTTTTTATATTTATCATCAATTTAATGAGGTTATTAGCTACTTTACATTTTCTAGTAGAATAGTTTGAAAATTATCAAAAAAATAATAAAGAAAAGTAGTATTTTTTTAATTTATATGCTTAAATATTTTTCTTAAAAAATATTCCATACTCCAACAATTTAGTTAATATGTGCTAGAGGAAGTAATATCAATATCTTCTTAAAAGAGTAAGACATAATTGGAAAAAAATAAAAATGAATGACCTTTTAATTTTCTAAGGAGTAGATTGATAAGTTAAAGGTTAAAGAGTCTGATGTAACCCACCCCTTCCAAACTTTCTGATTTAGAGTCAATATATCTCTCACTATGAAAGTAGATCATATATATTCCTACTGTTATATAAATGATTCACATATACTATTTTTTTCTAACGAAAGTGTAAAATTAATTTTAAATTAATTTTTTAATTTTTTTAATAATCTTTATAGGGGTATATTTGGTCCTTCTCAGGCGTTTTCTTTTTTTTTTTTTTGAACTTTTTTACTCAACGACTATTGAAATTTATTATTTTGATGGTCAAATTTATTTATTTTTCACTAATTTTCTTGTAAAATTTTATATAGATGCCGCAAATATAAGGTACAATAATTAAATTACAATATAGCCGTAAAAGAAACATTTTTTAAAAAAAATATTTTTTTTTTCTTTTTTCATTCACACTTTTTTATATTTCTATTATATTTACAATAAAGAGTGAAAAAAAAAAATAAGAATAAGAAACTCAAATAATGATAATCAAATAAGTAAAAGCATGCGTGAAAAATATCATATATACCCATAAACTTTGCTAGAAAGATCATATATACCTCTACATGAATTTTCTTAAAATTAAAAATCAAAAAATAATTTTAAAATAATATTTTTTACTTTCATTAGATGAAAATGATATATATGAGCCACTTTTGTAATAGTATGGTATATGTGAGCAACTTTATAACGATAAGGATACATGTGAGTCACTTTTATAATGATAAGAATATATGTGAGACACTTTCATAACGGGTGGGGACATAGAATGTTTAATAATTTCTCCAAATGTGAGACACTTTCATAACGGGTGGGGACATAGAATGTTAATAATTTCTCCAACCTTTTCAATTTTTGAAATACACAAAATCTCTTTCAAGAGACTTTTTTTCTGATACAAGTGATTATTATACTATTTAAAAAGTTACATGTAACACCTCGGACTTCCAGAAAAGGCTAACAGGTAAGTCCACGAAATCAAAATAGACCATGGACCCTTCATGGCACCCTAGACAGGCCATTTACGTGTCCACGACCCGTTAAGGGCATCGTGAGACCATCCAGGATTGCCCCTAAGACGGAGTTACCTGGATGATACCTTAGACGGCACGTGATGACTTGGACGACCCGTCTAGGGATTCCGTACAAGTCACCCAGATTGCACCCCAAGGTCACTGTGAAGGACCACTAACGCCTAGACGGTCCGTGAAGTCGTCCGTGAAATGGACTTATCAGGTTTTAAATTTTAGGTCAACTTCAAACGATCATATCTATTAGTACAAAATGAATTAAGTGACCCATGACCTATCAAATTAAAGGTTTTTGAGTCATCTTTCCAACGCCACCAAGTTTACATAATTTCGAGCATAGAGTAAGAAATTATGCTTGTTTTAGTGAAGCCCTATCGGGCAAGGCAACACCACGACCCACTAGATGGGCCATGATGCCTTAGACGACTCGTGAAGCCCCTCTTGACAGTCACCTCGTCAGCTTTAAGTGAGGGTCGTATTGGTCTTTTCTCCTATGTGTTTGGTACTTAAACTACATCGTTTAATACTTAAACTACGTCATTTTACTTTGTCTAAGCCTAGTTAATTAGTCAGAAACTACCTAAAACACTCATTCTCCTAAAATCAGCAGACTTAGAAAGAAAAGAAGAGAAAGAGGCAACAAATTTCTCTCAAGAACAAGCAGAGCTCTCCTTCAAGTTCAGCCCCGAAATCCAAAGGATTTATTCGTAGTTTTCTTCACCATGTATGTGAGATTTCACTAGTGGGTTCCTTTCACCCATTAGGTCCCTAGAATTCATTCAATTCTTCAATTTCTCCATAAATTGTTCAGACCTAGGGTTCCTAAATCTTAAGGATCCATTGAAATTTAGCTGTTATAGTTTCTATGATGTTAATTACATGTTTCTTGGAGAATTAGTATAGTCCCATGTATAAAACTCAGAAATTGTAGCTTGTGTTAATTATCCGTATTTCATGAATTATACTTGTTAGGCAGATTAGTCAAACAACCATGCTTTAGAATTCGAATGACATACCTTTCAATATATATATGATCCATTCTCAAATAACTATCAGTATTTTGAGTTATTCAATATTACAGTTGCATTCTTAGCTTTATATTCAGTTGGAAGTAAACTTAGCACCGAGTTAGACTAGGGTTTAGCATACCCTCAAGTCCCAGAACTACGTTCCCTCGAGTCCCAGAACTACGTTCCCTCAAGTCCCAGAACTACGTTCCCTCGTAGGTTTATAAGTCCCCTCTGTTGGGCATCAGTTTTAGTGATCACGCCACAGTCATGACTTTATACCCTTGCAAGGTATATTGGGTACTCTCGATGGGGCGTATACTTCAGACTCCACGTTTAGCCCACGTGGCTTATTCGGTTAAGAGTATCTCCCACAGTCAGATCCATATTGTATTGACCATGTATTCAGAATTTATTTCAGTATTCAGTTCAACATATTATATCTTCATGATTAGTATTTGATCATTGCATCCAGCTCAGCTTTCAGTTATGCTTCAGTATATCCATTTCCTTGTTTAGTATATATTGTTCAACTTAGCATATATCCTGCATGCTCAGTACATTCAAAGTACTGACACATACTTTTGAGCTACGTCGTTGTATGATGTAGGTTTAGGCGCTCAGCTTCCAAACCACACTTAGCTCGACTTCCGATCTGTACTCAATGCTTCAGTGGTGAGTGCTCACAGTTCGAGGATGATAGACATGCTTTACTTTTCAGTATTCAGTATTGTTAGAGTTAGCTAGGGCATCTCCCAGCAACTCAGATCAACTAGAGGCTTTCAGACATATAGTAGATTTAGCTTGAGTTGTTAGTGTTGTTTTCAATCATCACTATACTTTTTATATATTTTACATATTCAGACATGTTGGGTTTTTCTCCATTTCAGATATTAAACTGTCTTTAGCTTCTGCACAGTGAATGTTTTAATTAAACTTGTATAGATATGTCATGCCATGGGTTAGCTTGGGGTCACTTGTGACACTAAGCACCGTGTTGTGTCTAAGGGGTAGCCTTGAGGTGTGACATTACCCCATTAAATTATAGGAAGAGAAGTTTTAACTTTCCTCATTTTATTTAGGAAAAAATGCCTAATATACCCTTCAACTTTATCATGTAATAATGATATATCCCTTGTTATTTGCAAAATTAAAAAGACTGGAGAAATTATTAAACATTCCCTGAGATTTTATGTATTTGAAAAACTAAAAAGGTTGGAGCCAATAAACATAGTCTTATAATCCGATACTCCAAAGCTGCCATTGGGATGGGGTCGGAGAATGTCATATCATAACACTAATTACTTATGCCCAAATATGTTGAGCTCCAAGAGTTGTAAAATGAAAGGGAAAGCAGTCCACCTTACCTTGATAGTTACTGTTCTACCAACTGCTGAAGAAGCAACTAGTACTACTATAATGACCTATTTCGTCATTACTAAATATATATGCTGTAAAGGTATACAAATCTCATTCGTCATAGGATTAGGATCAATTTTTTTGTATGTTACTGCATTAATTATGAATTGAGGTCGTACAATGCCCCAATCACAAAGTTAGTTGAAAAAGCCCTTACCGATTTAGTTTTGAGCATTAGTTTAAACTAAGGTCAACTTCAAATGACCATATCTTTTAGCATGTAATGAATGAGTTGACCCATGAACTATCAAATTAAAGTTCTACGAGTCTTCTTTCCAACTCCACCAAGTTTGCATCACTTGGAATTTGAAGCAAAAGGTTATTACCATTTTACTAGAGCTGTTTGTGCTGAAAAGTTGAGGCCGCTACAGCGGGCTGCACGAAATTAAAAGCTATTTTCAGTCCTAAAATGTTATTTTGCTCCCAAAACTCATCCAAGGTCATGATAGGGCAAGGAAGGAGTGATTTATTCAGTTTTTCATTGATTTCTTCTTCAAGGTAAGTCCTTCCATTAATCTAACACTCGTTTGATTCTTTAGTCCCTGGAAAATATAATTGTGGTCCTAGGGGATGGTTTGAATTCAATCTAAGGAAGGGAAAATCCAATTTTAGGAGGATTTTAGGGTGTAAGACCTTTAGCTAATTTTAAGAATGTTTATTCTTGATTTATTTATCATATTTTACTTGTATAACCATGACATTTATAATTCTAGGTGAATTATTAGTGGCAAAGCCTTGGATTGGGTGGAAAAATCATGAGGTTGGCCTAAGATTTGAGATTTGAATGTAATCTGGAAATATTTAGGTCATTTGTGATTGATTTTGTATTATACTATTATTTTAGACCAAGAACAAACTAAAGTTTCACAAAAGGAGTCAAGGTTCGCGATCAGACTTCTGCAATAATTGCTTAATAATAATTTAATATATACTTTATATATTTATATACCTAGGGGTAAAAGTGAAAGCATCATAATTCTTAACGGATTAGAGGTTTATCTGATAAGGAAATTGAATAACTCATCCTCAATCCAATAAGGAAATTGAGTAATCCATCCCCGATCCAATAAACAGTTAATTATAAAATTTTAATTCATTTACCCAATAACCCAATACAAATAAGTTAATAAATTAATTTTGTAATTAACTTTTTGATTACGGTTAAATTTCAAGTACCCTTACTATAATGCTATATAATGCTTACTTACTATATTCCCTTAGTTAAACTAGTAGGACAGAATAAGAAGAAAACAAATTTTATGGGTGGGGTTTGTTTTAGGGAAAAGGAGATGAAAATAAATGTCAACATAAATGATAGGTTGTTGGATATAAAGTTTGAGGGGATTGAGTGGATAACCCACTAAAGCACGTTACATTACTGTAGAGAACTAATGGACATTAATGTCTCATTTAATCATATCTAAATAATTAACTTGAGGCTCCACCTTAATTATATTCTAGTAGACCAGTACCATGCTTATGTTTCATCATCATTCATTACTACTTTCATCATCTCAATTATTTGTGAGATAGTTAAAATATCTTTATATTTAATTAAAAATATTAAATTTGAGTCATGAATATGAAAATAATGTTGTTATGAGCGCTATTGCTGCCCCCGAAAAAGGGTCATGCAATGTATGAATTCGAATTAATTAAATTTTAATACGAATATCAAATATCGAATAAAAAATCAAATTAATACATGAAACTACTCCCGCTGATTCATTATAAGTGGTATTTTAAATTTGGACACATGACCCTTTAAAACTTTGTTTAGATGATTGTTACGTATTGATTAATAATGTAACATATTGTATAATATTGTATCGTATTATTTTAATTAATCCTATATTAGGATAGATTGTATCATTTTTTGTCGTTTCATAATGTCACACACCAACAATTTGAAGGATTATTAGATAATAAGTAAAGATAAAATAAAATGAAAAGTAACGACACAATCATATTGGAATCAATTGTTACACAAAATGAGACTTTTTATCGATATCTAACAATAAATTTAACGATACGATACAGTAAAATTTAAATAATAATAAAATAAATATTTTATTTAACCTTGCAATACAATACAAGTAACAACCACCTAAACAAGTTGTTAAGAAATCTATGCACTTCTACGAAATAAGAAATATTTTTAATTAAATAATACACCCTCTGTCTCATATTACCTATTCACATTACTAAAAAAAATTGTCTCAAATTTCTTATCCATTTACAAAATTCAAGATTGAATTGAATAATTTGTTTTCCTTTAAAATTAATTCTTTTGAAAGTATAAACATTGTAAAGTTTCAAAACAGTTCTTCTATTATTAATCTAGGTATTGATGGATAAAGAACATAAACAATTGTATTAAAAAGGGTTAAAAGGTAAATTGATTTAAGAAAAATATACTTCTTATTTATGATTTCTTAAAGAATATGTATAAAAAAAAATAGACAAATAATATAAAATAGAATGGTACCTGTTTAATATCTTTCTTGATTACATAAAAATCTACTTATTGAAATAAAATAAATTAAAAAGAAGACAATTGATACCTCCATAATAACGAGAAACACCAACACTTATTTTGTATCAAAATAAAAAGTAAAAACACCACTTAATATATAATAAAAGGAATAATAAATAACTACTTTAATTCCAAGTGATCAGTTTCGACCGACTCCTTTAATATGTGTGGATAACTTTTTTTTTTGTTTTTCATTCGGTGTCCGAAGTCCACATTAGAGCTCCGATTAAATTCGGATCGCGCACTGTAGGGCCCATTCGGGGGTGGCGCTCCCAACAGGATTTTCTCCATACCCAGGGCTTGAACCCGAGATCTCTCGTTAAGGGTGAAGCACTCCCACCAATGCACCACAGCGCATGTTGGTGTGTGGATAACATCTTACCCTACTGTTTGCATATTGTTAAGCACCTAATAATAAAAAGAATAATTTCAAAAGCACACAATTAACTAATTTATTTTTACAAAAATAAGTTTAAAATTTACATTACAAATTTTAGCCGACATATAGTAACTTATTTTCGAGAAAAAAAGTGTTTTTATCGTTATAACAGTCTGCAAACAATTCATGTGATCTTCCTTTCACTATTTCATTATATTCTAATAAGAATGCTTAATTTTATATAAGAAAAACAACAACATTGTACCTCGATATACAAAACTTTTTTTTACAACAATAATTAAAATCATGATATACAATATGATATACCCAATATACAGCATTATATAAAATTATAAGGGGTGTTTTGTCTCGGTCACCCGCCCAAACTATAATAGCTTATTGGAAAAATTACGCGGTTAAGCAAACTTATACTACTTAATTAGTCATCATAGCTATAGTTTGCTATAATTACCACTCGCAACTAACATTAACCATTAATTACGTGGGCTGACTTTAAGTTTGTATAATTAGTCATGTTTGTATAATTCGCCACATTTGTATAATTCGCAACTGACAATTCTTTGTTTGATTTGTATTTGTATGAAGATGATTTCCTTTGGTTTTTCAGTTTTATAACCATATACATTCAATCGTTTTTTGTATAACTTTTTAAAGTTTGTATAAACGTGTAGTTTTCGGATTTTGTATAATGTAATTTATATAATGTAATTTGTATAATATAATTTGTATAACTATTTTAAAGTTCATATGTTTATGTTTGTATCAATTCGTTATTTCGAGTTTTATCATATTTACAATTCCAGACTTTGTACTCAATTATACAAAAACACGCGAATTCAAACATACCCACGAATTATACAAACGAGATGTGAATTATACAAATTATGCCCTCTCTCGCTCGCCTCTCTCCTCTCTCCTCCCTCTCTCAATCTCACTTGCTAGATAGACAAATACATGTGTATACCAGTTACATATATACAATTATTTAACTGATATACATATACAATTCACCTTTCTCCCACTCTCTGCCCTCTCTCGCTCGCCTCTCTCCTCCCTCTCTCAATCTCGCTCGCCACTCTCCTCCCTATAACATGTAGCTACGAATTGTAATTAGCAAACTATAGCTATGGAGCATAATTAAGCTATTTTTAAATGGCTATATGTGAAAGTTCCCCTAACTTATTTTTGATAAAAATAAATTTTATCGTTATAACAGTCTGCACACTATTTCATTATATAATATTTTGTGTATATATATATATATATATATATATATACACACACACACAAAACATTATACCTCGATATACAATAATATACAAAACTTATTTTATAATAATATTTAAAAGCATGATATACAACACACTCTAAAATTATAAGAGTTGTTTTGTCACGACTCTTACCTGCTCAAACTATATAACATATTTTCGATAAAAAGTATTTTTGTCATTATAACAGTCTGCATAAAATCACATATCAAGTGATCTTCCTTTCACTATATCATTATATTATAATAATAGTGTTTAATTTTTTTTTATATATAAAACAACAACATTATACCTCGATATACAATAATATACACATTTTTTAATAACAAGATTTAAAATCACTAGATACAATATTATACGTCAAATATATAACATTATATAAAATTATAAGAGGTTTTTTGTCACGATCCTGATCCGCTCAAACTATAATAACTTATCTTTGATAAAAAAAAAAATATTTATGTTGTTATAACAGTCTGCACAAAGTCATCTTCCTTTCACTATTTCATTATATTATAATAACAATCTACACAATATATATATATATATATATATAACACACACATACATACATACCTTGGTATACAATAGTATACAAAACTTTTTTACAACAATGTTTACAATCACCATATACAATATTATACGCCAAATATACAACATTATATAAAATTATAAGAGGTGTTTTGTCATAATCCTAACCCGACATCAGGGCCGACTCAACAACATTGGGGGCCTAAAGCGAAACTTAAGAGAGGGCATCTAATATATATATATATTTTTTTTTAATCATATATGCTTTTATTTTAAAATCTACTTTTCTAACTATTTTAGATGTGAAGTTATTAAGTTCTATTTTATGATCAATTTGTTTTAATAGTTCCTTTTCAAATGATAACATAGCTAATTCATTCAATCTCTCTTGAGACATTGTTGATCTTAAAGAAGATTTAATCAATTTTAATTTCAAAAAACTTTTTCGGCTGAGGCAATGGTTAGATGAACTGTTAACATTATTCTATAAGCAATATGTGTATTTGGAAAAGAATCAAGTCTTTTTATTTGATTGAGTATTTTCATTAGACTTCTACTTGTATTATTTCTCTTAACACTTTTAATTCAAAAAGTAAATCTAAACCATCAATATCATAATAACTATTATGTGTTAAATAATGTTCAAGGTTAAGACAATAACTTTTTAAAATTCTCATCATCTACTGATCTCAATATTTTATGCTTCAATTGGTTCAAATCTATTTTGAAGTGAAAAAATAGTTTGATCTACTCTACATATATAAGTAATCAACTCTAAAAGATTCTTAAAGGAACTTTGTGATTTTGTTATCCATATTTTCATTAAATTGTTTCTTACGAAATTCAGGTTTATATTCATCTGACATGCAATTTCCCTAGTAGAAATCATAACACTCATATTGCATATAATTTTCTTTTAAAAAAAACATATATAAGTAATTATTTTTAAAAATGGGGCCCCCAAAAAATATGGGGCCCCAAGCGATGACTTTAGTGGCCTAGGGGTTAAGACGGCCCTGCCCGACATGAGTGTCACCCTCACAAAACCACCCGGTGGGAGAATCATCTACCAACCTAACTCAAATATGTAATAGTCTAATGAAACAATTTTAAAGAAAAATGGATTCAGTTCCCACAAACTAAATCAGTTGTCAAAACATTATGTGGAAATTAACCCCTAAAATCTGAAAGTCATAGTACCAAAACATCTAACAAGTCTGGATAAGGGGATGCAACCCCAACCAGAAAGCATAAATCTAAAGTCTAAAATGTTTGTGTTCCGGAAAAATGGACAACAAAATAGGGTATAATCTATGGCAATCCTGAAGATGTAGCTCACCCTTGGATTCAGATGTCGTACGTCTCACAATTGAGGTCTTGAAGTAGACACCTGAATATGTCATGTACTCATCAAAAAAAGAGAAAATGCAGTATTAGTACACAACCACAATGTACTGGTAGGATCATAAACTAGTTTAAATATATGAAATATGAACAAGCAACCATAACATAGTTATAATAGATAATACACAATAATAACACAATAACACATATGCCTGGACTCCGCATCCTCACTATGAGGTAATATTAACAATAACATGAGTCATTGTAGCATAACAAGTTGATTAGGTTCCCTCATGGAACCCACACATATAGACTGTTAATGTATCGATGTTGTACCCGTTTTCATAGTTAGTGTATCGTCGTGGTACTTTTTCTCATTATACCAGCCCATTCAAAGTGTCAGTGTACCAACGTGGTATCCGTTTCAACAATAATATGTGTCGGCTTGGAACCCGATCCGAATCATCAACACACTCATAATCACAATGAATAGTAATCACACTTGTACATTCAAGTAAACATGTTCATTGCATGTGATTGACAACACCTTTGATTTCATATCATATCCTTTTCAATTTTCCTAGCATATATCATGCATTCATTAATAACGATACAATTAACAAACACATTTAACATAAATGAGAAAACACAAAACCATCAAATATCTTGAATCAAGCCAAGAAAATTCTAAAAAAATTGAGTTTTCCCGTTGTTATGAATCCTAACTTCTTCTAGGTCTAAAACGATATGAAAATACGGAAAATCAATGAGTAATGACCCAACATTATCCAGATTATAATTAGATCCTAAATCCACACTATTCCCATGATCATTCTATCCAAGAGGGCTTTTTTGCATCATTAATTCAGGTTAAAACATTTCAAAGAGTAACACCCTCGATTCTAATAAGGCTTAAAAATTGAAATACAAAATAGGAGAGTAATTAATTTACCTTTACTGAAGAAATTGGTGAAAGTTGAGGAAAACTCCCTAAATGATCCTTTCTTTTTTCAAGAATAAAGTTGTAGAAAATCAGAGGTTTTGAGACTTTTTCTACACAAAAACCAAACTAAGCAAGAAACCTACTAAATAAAGCAAAACCAGCTAGAAGTGAATACAAAACAACACGGTACTCAGCAAGAAACCTACTGAACAAAGAAAAATTAGCTAGAATACGAGTACTCCTTTCATCCCAACCGAACCTCCTGAAACTACAACCTGCATAGAAATCAGCTCAACCTAATAGTTTTACAATACACAGCTCACCAGACTTAACAATCACAGTCCAATAGTTACAGTTCACAACCAATAAGTTTCAAGTATATCAATCACACATATCAAGTAAGTTATTCACAAGTATCAAGTAAGTGATTCACAAGTGTCAAGTAATCAAACACAAGTGTCAAAATACATCAAATCACAATAGTCAAACTCGTGCCAGAACCATTTCCCTTCGAAACAAAATTACTAGCTGGAATCGTTTCCCTTCGCCTTTATATCATATCACTAGCCGAAACCATTTTCCTTTAGTTTGATATTACATCACTTGCCATAATCAATTTCCTTTAGCACAATATCACTAGCCGAAATTATTTCCCTTCGACTTTATGTCATATCACTAGCCAAAATTATTTTTCTTTGGCTTTATATCATATCACTAGCCGAACCATTTTCCTTCGATGTATTCATCACATATATCATATGGTGCAACAAAATCAATGTAAATAAGCAATTTCACACCATAAGGAAGAGACAACAACTAAAGCAATTCAAGTCCACAATAATGTCATCAAAGCATTTCACCAATCAACAAATTAGGGTCCACAACAAGGGAATTCACAAAACATTATAATCAACACATTGCCTTTTTCATTAATTTCCTTTTCATTCATTAAGATTAATCAAGTGGAATAATTGAACCCTTCACCTCATTCTCATTACTCCCCAACACATACAATGAAGAGAAACATACAATTCTATAAATTTTACAAGGTTTAAAAGATCACTGGCCTCAATTTTGTCATTATTATTATATGATCTATATACATATAAAAATAAATATAAAAAAAATGTATTTGACCCGTAAAAAATAATTATTCAATAAAAAATTACTTTAAAATCCCCATATAATGGAGAAAAACTTAGCAAACACTACAACTGAGGTATATCTCTATACCTATTTATGATATTGATAGTTTATACTTAGTTAATAATTATGATTTATAATTATGATTTATACTTGATTATGATTATGTTTAGCTAAATAGTTAATTCCTGTCAACCGTTATATTATATGATATACTTATGAGTGTTATTATGAAGTAGAATTATTCAATATTTATTATCTAGTTTGCTAGCATAGAGAAAAGTAGGAGAAAACTTCTAGAACTATGCATCCAAAGATGGGAAACCGGGAAAGGCAAGAAGGCCGTGTTAGGGGAGTACCTAAGTGTTGATGCGCTGTTTAGGAAGATAGTATCTGAAAAAGGTATCATGCTAGTAGTGACCGGATGATAAAATATGAATACTCTAAGTCATAATAAGCTATCATAAGATTACCATATGGTAGACATGGAAGGCAGGAATAAATTGATAAAAATTGCTAAATTTAAAATGAATATCTCAGATATACCCATTGTAGAAGTTAACAATAGCTATTTTGAAGATAATTATAAAATACTTATTTTTAAAGTATTAGAAAAAATAAACGAAACTAGTATAAGAAAATTAATATGGGAAAAATTAATGAAATATGAAGAAGAAGAAATAAATAACTTAATAAGACAAAATTGGTTTGACGACATAAGAGCAGTAATGCAAGAATTATATGACAGTCATGAATATTTAGATGTATATTCAGACTATAATACTGATTGAATTATGATAAATGAAGAATATTTCCAACTTTGGAAAGAAGTTATGACTGAAATAGATTCATGGGAAAATATTATAAAAACATATTTAGAAGAATACCTTAAAAGACAAGATATACAATACTTAAAAATGTTAATAGAAGGAGCCCAAATAATTCTACATAAGAAAGAAAACGAAGATGAATTTTACAAAAAAGCATTTAATTAATAAAAGACTATGACAAACTTAAACATAGCCCGAATTCCGCACCTACCCCCAATATGGTCGAAGACAAACTACATAATTTTGACCACCATTTTTCACATTGTGAACATATTCAGTTGACGGTACAACCTATTCACATATATACACACAAAAAAGAAGTAACTTGTATGTACAAATATGTAATATACAATTATTTATATATAATTAAATATTAATACAATTATACATAAACCATACCGTCATCCATGTGCTCATTGCTTCATTTAGTATGTGTATCTCATGATATTTTTCAGTCAATGATGTAAATATGCATGTTGCCTCTTGCTTATTATCATGATTTCATCTTCCAAACATTAGTCTCACCTTCTCTAGACAATCAAAAATAGACAATTTTCTCGCTGATACTAGTACATCATTTATACTTTCTGCAATATTCGATGTCATACTTTATCCTCATGAACTTGTGCATAACACCGAGCCCACTTATCCTATCCAACTAACTCCAAGTATTCTTTAAATCTTATATCTACCTTTTCTACTATCTTCATTAGCCTATCAAATTTGTTTTACGTGCACGTCTTGGAAATAGTGTCACATACAAGCATAATGTGTCACATTATCATACACTCTCATAACATCTTTTATAATGCTCTCATTTTTATTTGACGTGACACACATATTACTCATCTTTCCATACGCTTTTCTTAGTTGTTCAAAGAACCAAGTTCAAGTTGTGTCACTCTATGAATCAATGATATCATATTCTAATGAATAGATATGTCTTACAATTATAAGAGTATATAATTAAATATTCATAAAAAACATACACTCAACTAATTGTATATGAACATAAAAATATGTAACTGTATACGTATACACATTCACATTAATTTATAACACACTATCTCCATCTGTAGTGATTGCTGCCATAAACTGTCATTATATGGTCCTCTTAGGTAACTCCCATCCACCACAATTACTGATCTACAATGCACAAATACTTGTAAGAATATATTCAAGACAACAAATATATACATAACTCGTTATTAGCATTTTTCTTCGTACGTATATGAGATCCTGGTAAGTAATATCCATCATTACAAATATGAAGATAATTTGTTGTACGAGTTGGTGTACTCCTCAAAGATTACAAAATTTTCTCTTAAGCCTTCCAAGCCAATATATAGTTAACATAAACTCTAAAATCAATTTTTACATCATTTCTATGTCAGTAGGTGTATATTTCCGCTTGTGATCTACCAATTTAGGTTTCACAATCTCCTCAATCAAATTACTTGCTTATGTCACGATCCATATTACGCCCTAGACATGACATGTCGTATAAGACCCCAAGAGTCCTTACATAAGCCACGTGATATACACTTAACGCAATATAATAGAAAATACAAGAAATTAAGCAAGATGTCTCATATCATAGAAGAGTTTGACATAAAATCTAAAGTCCAATCATATTCTTGATAAGTCAATCTAATTCATCAAAAGAGTCGTTGAGACGTAATCCATAAACCACATACAACTTTTGAAAACTAAAGACATAAGAAAGCATAGTAAAGGTGACACGTCTTCAATGATCAACCAATCAACTAGCCAAAAGCGAGACGAGGAGAAGCGTCGGACCCTACATTATTAAACAATGTAGGCACAAGTATGTATTAGTGCATGGAAACATGAAATATGAGTACATGAGGACTTTAGAACATGATATGCATGGCCCACATAAATCATAGTAAAAGACTTTAACAAGAATTATAAGTCGTAAACATGGTTAATGTATCTTAAAACATAGTGAAAGCATCATAAAACCTTTGAAGTAACTTAGTTTATTTTGTGGGATGCTTACCATTAAATCACATAGATCACATGAGCTATAACATGGAATTTGATATCTTGCTCCCACATCAAAAAATAGATGTCCTTACTTGCCAAGGCAAAGACCATAAACTTTTAGCTTAGGTAGATCCACTAGCTATGTCACTTAAGAAAAATCCTACGGAGCACGTAGTTAGGGACAAGAAAATTGCTACTAGAGACGACATATAACAGGAGAGCCTCCATCTCAAGGTCCTCTCGATGCGAAGTAAAATTCCAATGGAATTAGTCATAAATATATTCATATCATCGTACTTGAAAAGACACAATTAGGTTATCAATCAAATCTTAATTCATCATAGAGTAGCTCCTTAGCCATGATTCATACATGTGTGAGAAAACCTTTCACCAATCATGATTTCTTAATATGTGAGAAAACCTTTCACAATTTCATTGATGCTTATCTTAAAAGCAACCTTGTTTCATAAAACATCTTTTTCATAAATATAATCATGCATAACTTTCATAAATCATACTTCAACAATTCATAGGCTTCTTCCATAAATTCATTATACTTGAGTAAAAAGCATGGGTCTATAAAAAAAATCAATTGGAAATCATGTAGTTCAATCAAAACATGCATAAGAAGATTGAAACTGAATAATTAAAGAAAAATCACATAAGATCCATGGAGATTGCATGAACGCTAATTAATTTTAGGTGAAGTTGAATTGGAAAATTATAAATCTTTTGGGATCCAATGGATGAATGAAATCCATTGATGAATTCCCACATGCCTTGATAAACAAAGCCCAAAATCAATGGAGAAAAAAAGAGACTTAAAGCTTGAAACCCTAAGTGTTCTTCCTTTAGCTTGAGAGAATTTGGAGAGGATGAATGTGGATGGGATTTGAGGTTTTGAGAGAATGAGAGAGTTGGGTTAGTTTGTGGAATAGAAAAGTAGTTATAGTGCTTAGGATTAGAGTCAAAACAACATATTATAGGTTTTAGATGCATATGAAAAGACTCAAATACCTTAATAAATAATTGTTGGACAGTCATACGAGTTGGACCTACGGTCCTTAGGACTTTCTACGACTTGTACTAGTCACCCCTAGAACTAACTTCAAAAACCCAAAAATTCATCCAACTTCTAGAGACCACCTTAGATTACAATCACTTAAATCCAATCATCATTCCACGAGACCCTTCTATGACTCCTAACCAAGACTACGATTCGTAGTCCCTAACTGTAGATCACTTGTCTCCCAAAATCTCTGAGTGTGGAACCATACTATGGATACCACTTACGACGTGTAGTTCATTTGACGACTCGTCCTATCAACTAGTAACTCATCACAGATACTTGACAATATTTTCCAAAATTCATATCCAGTTTCTACGAGAGGCATCCTACGCCCCACAGAACTAACTATGACCCGTAGGTCGATTCGTAGAAGTAAATTTCTGCAAGTTTCAACCCAATCTCAATTTCTGATTTTTGAGGTGTTACAACTTATCTCTGTGAATAAACTTTATCCTTTAAAGGGCATGTATGCTCCGTGTTGAAAGCCCTAATTCTGAACATTCTAATTTTTTTTTGATATTTGATGCATTCATTAACCAATCACAATCTTCAGAGAAACATTCCAATGTATAACTACATACAAAATACATTATAATGCATCAATATATATATATACAATACACAAATATATACAAATATATTTCTTAATATACAAACAAAACCACATATATACAAATATAATGAAAAATTACGAATGATATTATCTGATGGAATTTGACCTCACAGTTCTATATTGAAACCTTTTTGTAATTTTTGACCAAAATAAGCTACTATTTAAATCAATTTATAGTAATAATACATTTTTTTGAAACTTTACAAAACTAATATAAACGTTGTTGTCAGTAATGTATTAGCCCATATTTTATTTCAAAAGAATAAACAGACAAAAGTTAATGAGGGACGACGTTAAGTAGGAAAACGTTACTACGGGTAACGTTTTACATTTATTATACATTTAATTCTAAATTTTCCCTAAACCCAATTTTGAACCTTATACGATTTAACCTACTCTAAACCCAATTTTAGTTCAACTTTGAAATTTCACCCCTGCCCTAACCTCAATCTCATCTAGTGCTGCGAACACCGTTCAGTTCCCGATTCTTGCCGCTAGTGTTTCCGGAAGAAGGAGATTCAGCGCCATAACTATTTCAAGGTTACTTTCTTTGTTCAAGGTTTGATTTTTCTTTACGAAGTAAGGCTTGACAAATCCATAGAAGAATTCTATCTTTTGTAAATTGAGGGAAAACCCATGAAATTGAATTTCAATATAGGATTCTATTTTGTCATAGATTTTGATTTGTTTTAATTTTTTTGGACTATTTTCCGACACTCCTTTCATGGCCAGTGAACTCGACCTCTCTCTGATTTGCCTTCATGGCCAGCAACATTCACATCCCAACTACCGTTGATTCGAATAACGGAAGCTCCGATGAGCAAAGGTATCAACTGCATAAAGAAAATCGCTTTGATTGTAAGGGCAGACATTGCTCCGGCCAGATACTATCTTATATAAACTTCCAAGTTTTCTCATTTTCTAATATGAAAAAGATACAATCTCTGATAATGCCAAATAATTTTTTAGATCTTTCAAGACACTTTTTTGGGATCATTTTCACTTGGTATCAAAACATTGTTAATTAGAGCCATAGTAATAGCATGCTGCCTATCCAAGTTCCTAATTCACTTTGTCTAATTCATGCTTCTCTTTTTTAGATGAATGTCAAGAAAAAATCACATAACAATATTTGAGCTAACATCTTTTATGGCGGATAATAGTGAATACAAGTTGGATCCCGGTCCACTTGAATTGGATGTATTAACGGGACAACTCACTCATAGATCACAGGATATATGGAAAGGAAGTTCTAATATGATTCTTAATACGAGGAGAGAAGATGAAAATTTTTGGAAGCTCGTAGAAAAATATCCTATCCATCCACGAGTTCTTGAAGTGATTAGATTATGTGGATTGTATGGTGTTTACAGATCTAATCGGCCTGCTATTGACCGTAGTTTGATCACTGCATTAGTTGAGCGATGGCGTCCCGAAACTCATACTTTTCACTTTAGGACAGGTGAAGCAATAGTCACCTTACAGGACGTAGAGGTGTTGTATGGATTACCTGCGAATGGTGATCCAGTACTTGGTAATGAGACGATAAAGACCATAGGGGATTGGCAAAACATTTGTCAAAGATTATTAGGTTTCCATCTCGTGAAGACTTCAAAACAAATTCCCTCAAGGTCGCTGCATTTAATGCATACATGCTAAGCCAACCAGAGTTGCCGAACACGGCAACGCAAGATATGATCAATCTGGATGATTGCGGGTATGTTGATGGCGGATACATCTGGTGGTTATTTGAAGCTTATGTACTTGCCTATGCTCGAGGACATCGATAAAATTGGGTCTTATAGTTGGGGGAGTGCGACCTTAGCTTACTTATATCATTTTCTTTGTAAAAGCCTCACAGTCTACCCAATATGAAATAGCCGGATTTCTACCACTACTTCAGGTATACCTAAAAATTGTACAAATTATTTATTTGTATTTCTTATAATTTACTAGTTTTGGACACATCCTCTGCACGTATGTCTCATATTATGTTTTGTTTGTGTTACCTATCAAAATAATATTTGTTTCTAGTTATAATTTATTTTTTAGTATATATATAGTGCTACCGGAGGATGGAAACTTTGAAAGATGTAAGCTTTGATTTGTCTCCATAGCATTATTGGATGATGGAAACTTTAAAAGATGTAATCTTAAAACTTTTTTCTAATAGATTTGGGCATGGGAGAGAGTCACTGTCCTCAGTCCTCAAATAGTAGCCAAGAAAGATGCGAGAACTATTTTTGTTGATTTTCCTAGGGGTCCACATGCTACTAGATGATTTGCGCATCTTAGTTGGACGAATACTACCAAGCATGTGTTGAAAGTTTATAGGGATGCCCTTGACTCTATGATAGAAGAACAAGTACAATGCATATCATTTTTATTTTTTTTTTTATAAAGATTGTAATTGTAAAGACTCATTTTATTTTTTTTCCTTTTTCATGTAGTTTATTTGGGAACCATATCCCGATGACTTGATTGAGAGTCTTCCTGTCTATTGTCACACTGGACGAAACATATGGCGGGTTAGAGGTCCAATCTTTTGTTGAAATGTAGTTGAGGCTCATTTGTCAGATCGTGTTATGAGACAATTTGGATTGCAACAAGCTATTCCAACTCCGTTTCCATTTGATTCCACACACTTTCGTCATGATCGCCGGGGAAGACCAAATACAAATTGGGAATTGGAACATGCACAACGGTTATCACTTTGGAACCAACGGCTCCAATATAGTTGTGATGCACCGGTCAATCATGAACCACTTCGGTATGATGACCCCTACCTTATTTGGTTTAGGCACATTACTCGTCTTGTTATTGGTAATCCTAATTCGCGTCCTCAAAGTCAACAAGGTTATGTGCCTAATTCAACGGCATATGAAACTATGGTATGTGTCACCTCATTTAATTGTTCTTACTTAATTGGTATTTGTGGCACTTTTACTTAATATAGGATACTTTTGATAGTTACTAAAGCTACTAATTAATTTTATGAATGCATATATACATGTACAGTGGCATGTCTACTTTGAGAGTGGGCAATTGGATTAGTCTTTTACTCCTTAAAACAATGTAAATGCATAGGGTCTATATGATTTGCAAATGGGTACATGGATCTTGAACTACATATTTGAGTTGTGGATTTTTTTGTAATGTTACCAAGTTGTGAACTTTTTCTGTCAAAGGCCAAGTTTGAGTCGTGTGGTGAGATTTTTGAAACTGCTTGTCCACAATTCTTTTTGCTCAACAAGTTGGTGAGTTGTTTGACATCTACGAGTATATAGTTCAACGGTTTGCTCCAATGAAAATCTAACCATGGCAGGCAAGCCTCGAGCTTTCTTTAGAAGTTCGTTGAAAGACTCTGAAAGATTTGTTGTCAATACTCCCCATTTTTTTCCATCATCATGGCTAACAATCCATTTGTTCAATGGAATTTGCATGAGGTATTCATATGCTTCTCTATTTTCTTCCTGAATTTCCCACATCAAAGCTTCAAACTTCCTTACTTGGAAATTGAGATTGAAAGTTACTCTTAAGATGCCTTAAACAAAATCGATGAAAGGCCCGAGGCTCCTGAAATTGTCACAGTTTTAATAAACTAGTCAAGATTCCTTTTGCCCTATCAGAGATAATACATACGTCTTCTCTATCCTTTATCACATGTGTACTCAGTTTCCTAAAAAACCATTTCCATGCCTCTTTCGACTTCTTGTCAACAATAACAAATGCAAGAGGAAGAATGTTATCATTTTCGTCAACTCCAACAACAATTAACAACTTTATCTCATATTTACCATACATATGAGTTCCATCTACTAAAATACCGGGACGACAAGTTTGGAATCCATCAATGTATGGCTTGAAAGCCTAAAATACAAACTTGAAAGTTTTTACATCCGGCGAACTCATTGACTCTTCGTGTTTTCATTCCACAACTGTTCCTGGATTAAAGTATTGAAAAGCTGCAAAAAACTTAGGAAGCTCACTAAATGATTTTTGAAATTCACCATATACCAATGTAAATGTGCGTTGACGCCCAAGCCACGTTTTTCTATATGTTACTTGATGACCAAATTTTTCACGAACCTTAGAAATGACATCCACTACCAACAATTTGGGATTTTTATGTATTTGATTTAAAAACAAAGATGCAATTAAATTGGTATCTAAGTTACTGTGACCTGTTGTAAGCCCTTCAATCTCACATCTATGATTATTAAAATACTTTCCTATCTTCCAAAGGCTACCTTCAACCTTCCGACCTCGAAGAAACCATGGACAACCCAATGAATCATAAAACCAACATCTCACAGTCCATAAGTTCTTAGTTGATATTACAACCTTGAATTCTTTATTTTTGCGCAAACTCCAAATTGTCACAACCCGTTTCAAACTTAGCTTTGCTGCTAAAACACGTATCTTTTTCTAAATCTTTTTTTGCATCCTCGGACCAAATAGAACAACATTTCATTTCGGATTCACGAGTAGAGATAAAAATATCTTCCTCGTTCTCCAATGTTGTAAAGTAAGGTATATCATTATTTTGCATTTCAGATACATCCTGATCAAATTGATTTTGAAGATTTACCCCACTATTATTTTGAGGTAAATCTCCAATATCTTCATCGGATTCTCTTTCACTGGCTTTACTCTCTCCATCATCTTCTGAAGGTTCATCCTCCTCCGAATTTTCATTGCTTCTTTGAGCATGTGCATCATTACACAAATCAAAGGTAGCTTCATCTTCTCTGTAGAAAAAAATAAGTTAATTTTATGAACTACATAAAATGAAAATAATTAATTATTCATGCTACGAAATAGAATTCGTATTTTTATATGAAAAAATTACTCTACCTGGTTTCATATTGGTTGTGGCTACTCTCAATATGTCTTTGACTATTCGAGCATTCAGCAAATGATCAATTTTCATGTTCGTTAAGGCTACACCAAATGATTGATGGATACCATGTGTTGCACTGTATGCATAATAAGGCTGACTGATTGTGGCAAATCCATAATTTTGAGCCAACATGATAACCATGTTGATCATTCATTCAAAATAGATTATCTTGATTTATTGGTCTAATCTTTATATACATCTCTAAAAGATTTATATCAATTTTGTTCAAAAATTTCTGAGGAATGGCAAAAAATTGTAGCAAAGATTGGTCATTCTCAATTTTGAACTCAATAAATCTTGTGATGTTACCTTGAAATGAGCATGGATATTTTCCAGAAATATCCAATTGAATATTGTCACCATCAGTCCCCATTTTCTCATGCAACAATTTAATTAATTTAACGTAGTTGGTTGAAATAGACATGCTAACAATCATTCTGGCATATTCGTTATATCGAAATTCATTCATTTCAGTGATTATTTCACCACCCCAATACAAAGCAATCATCACGTTATCTTCAAAATTAGCCATCAAAAAATCCTACACACAAAAATAAGATGCATTATAGTTATTAAAAATATGTTTTTATAAATACATTACAACATATTGACAAGACTTACCTATTAAAATTTTGTGAGTATTGATTCAGCAATGGGGCACATAAGCAGAAGCTTTGTAGAAAATTATTGGAATGTGCTAAATATTCTACACAACCATTTCTTATAATGATCCGTGGTCAAATTGTAAAAGGAACACTTTAGCAGTTTGTTGCTACTGTCAGTCACGTTTTAAAGTTAAAACGTAACGTATAGTAACGTTTTATTGACAGATCAAATCAATAAGACATTTTCAGAGTCCCGTGACATGATTCCATAGAATCATTACTTAGAGTAATGTTTTAGTCTTAAAACGTGACTCATAGTAACGACTTTAACGTCAGATTTCGTACAAAGATTCTCAGTTGGCAAACGTGATTTGATTCGACAGAATCATTACTAAGAGTAACGTTTTACCTTTAAAACGTGCTTCGTAATAACGAAATTGGTACAAAGATTTGAAATGGCAGATTTGCAGAGATTTGTTACTGATGGTAACGTTTTAAGCCTAAAATGTTGCTGCTAGTAATGTAAATCTTCTTTAATGCCGTCTCCCAAGTATTTTTGGTCTGTTTAATTTTTAAAATGAAATAAAGCCTAATACGTTACTACCAACAACGTTTATACTAGTTTTGTAAAATTTTAAAATTTCATATTATTTTGGTGAATTGAATAAAATAATAGCTTATTTTGGTCAACTCTTCTCTAAATTGCTCCATCGCAAATTTTAAAGTTGCTTTGTCCTATATACTGGATCAATTTCCACATGTTTGTTATATGGATCTGAAATCATTCCATTACAGTCGCCTGATACAAATGCAACAATTGGGTCTACCAATTGTGTAATGATCAAGTGTTGTGTCTCATATCCAACAATTTCATTCATACAAATTGACGCAAAGACCCCCCTTTCTCCTTATGCTGAAGTTTTGCACAGTTCATTGTGTGTATTACACGTATCCAAAACATATATACAAATTAGAAATTTGTTAAAATCAGTGTTAGCTTTTTTAAGCATTACGTACACCATCACATTCATGTCATTGTGTATCACCATTGGTGTATAGCTTTCTTCAACCTTGTACTTAATCTTCAATATCTTTCTAGTCACATCAACACCAAGTTGATTTGCAATTACAATATATTTTTTAAAAGACTACCTGTTCTATAATATAATCGATGTAACAATTTCTATCATTATTTTTCGAAATGCATAACCAAAATAGCTAAATAAGATATTTTTGTAGAGATACAAATATTGTAATTATTAATCAAAAAATAAATCAATATACTATAACCCATAATTATACATATACATATTCACACATCCAATACATATACAAATCAATACATTTGTACATTGAATATTTTATACATATACAATTCATCCATACATATGAGTATATACATTCGATCACAAATTCACTATTACACAAATGTATATACAAATAAGACATTTACATTTCGCATATTGAAATCTTACCCCGTAATTATACATATACATATACACACAACAAACATATACCAATTTTACACATTCATATACACAGGTTTCAAAATACATACCAATATATTTATTCGATATAAATGGACAGCCTTTTATCCAATATATATATATATATATACAATTTATCTATACATATGCAATATATACATTCGATCATAAATTCATTCTTATCCAAAAACATATACAAAATTAAACATGTAAATTTTCGCATTAAAAATTCAAATTTTATTGATAATATACAATTCAATCTGTTTGTATACATCAAAACACAAAACTGAAAATCCACCCATGAATCAAACATCAAATTCGTTGCTCAGAATTTCAATTGTATACGATCAATATGAATTGTATATGTTTGCGGTTTAAAACATGATCTTTTTTAAACGAACACTTACCTAATATTGAATAATCAAGAATAGAGATCAATCATTTTTTTTTCTTTTAATGGAGCTTCTCCAATATGATAAATCCAGTTGTTATGGTGTTATTATCATAGTAGAAGTCATTCTAAGCAATATATTTTATTAAAAATACTATTAGCGTGAATGATGAGATTTTTTAATATTAGTGTTATCATATTTAGTGTCCAGTAGTCATTATTTTTAAAAAAATTTTAATATAAATTTATAAAAAGAAACTGGGACATACAAACGTAATCCTCCGTAGCAAATTAATCTATAGATATGAAGTGTAATTAGATAAACTATAGCTATTGAAAAGTATTTAGTTAAATCACTTTGCCATTTATGAAATTTCCCCTTTAATTTTTTGTATGCCCTTATGTATTTACTATTTGGACAAAGCTCTTGGCTTGGAAAGACATTAATCGAAGATGTATGAACTGATAGAATGAGGTGAACTGGACACTAGCAGATATGAAAAGAAAGAATAACAATGTCCAAATATAGCGCATGACTTTAACCGGTAGTGTGTACTATGGATGGTAGGAAAGGAATTGTAGACTGTTTCAAGGGAAGGGAAGGCGCGGAATGCAAACGTAATTATAAAGAGCGTCATTCAAGATGTTTATGGATTGTCACGACCCAAATTCACAAGTCGTGATGGCACCTATGTTCCCAATCGATAGACAAGTCAATCCAATATTTTTACCAATTAAATTCGATATAAGTAACAGAAAAGTAAATGACAAGCAGAATATTCTAAACACTAATTAGTTATTATAAATATAACTCAAGAGGTTTACAAGTTTGATTTTAAATTAAAAAAAAATATATTCAAAATTGAGTCATATTCTAATGGAGTTTAATTTAATTGAATTTAAAGTCATAAATGATTCGACTTTTAACTTAGTTCAAATAAAATAAAAATTTTAAAAGTAAAATTTTAGTCAATTTTAAAGTACTAAATATCAGGAATTCTTACCACTTACATATCTATTTTAAATTTAAATAGTGTCCTTGTATAAATCAAGACTATATTAGGAGTTCTTACCTATTCCAAATTAGTAAAGATTTGGTAACTATAAATTTCATTAATTTCAAAATATTAAATATTAGAATAATACTTAAAAATACAATAATTTTTTAAGAAAACGATGAAAAGACTATTTTGTCTAAAACGAATTCTTTTAATCAATGAAGCAAAAGCGATAGATATAGGCATATTCAAAAAATCACGTAGTAATCTTTTTTTTTTTTTTAACATCCCCAAGAAGTAAACCATTGACAGTAGTTCTACGGGCATCGAAAAGGAAGAGTAAACCTCACTGATTTTTAACGCCTGAACCATGATATGAAATAAGTTGATAAAGTCTTAATCCAATTTCAAAAATTCGAAAGCGGTAAATGCGCAATATGTGACTCACCTGACGATCTTATTCTAAATAGTATCTCGTTAGACAACCACTGTGTTTATATGCTTTCTTTCTCATACATTTTTGGCTTCAGCCAAACACTATTTCTCGCTGGTCGAGCTTTCTACAAAAAAAGCGATGCAAGAACGTATTCTTTTATCTAAGCTTCTTCCCTATGCATTAGCTCCCCCCATTGTAGATGGTTCAGCCACGCCCGGTGCCACGAAATGATTGAGAACTAAAAGCGTGACAAGCGTCACTAACGGTATAGCGAATAGGGCGTTTAACTGTAACTCACCGCGTAGAACATATAACATTTGTGGTTTGAGTTCACTTATAGAAGTGGAAATCCGACCTATATTTATTTCCAACTAAAGGTAACACGGAAATCCGACGTCAATTGGTTACCGGTTGGTAGTTCCTCATCGTGCATTGACCGACTCCTCATGGGGTTGAAAGTAGCGCTCTGAAACCGGTGGGAAAGAAAAGAGCAATCCCCTCATGGGGTTGAAAACAGCGCTCTGAAACTGGTGGGAAAGAAAAGAGCAATCCATTCCGATGAGTAAAAAAATTCAAACAACATTTCTAAGGATCTTCATGCTTTTAATAGCTTTTAATATAATATAATATAGATAGATAAATCGTCAATTTGTAATTAAAATTATATTTGTAATTCAAATGTTAATATTTTAATTAAAAAATCTATATTTATATTATGTAAATTAAAATCTTAAATTTAATATTCTAATAAATTTTCCACAATTAAACTATAGCGGCCCCATGACCGGCACGATATGGAACGGGCCAGGCCCAAAAATTTCTTTGACTGCTCAGCCCCTTCACAGCCAATTCTTCCCAGTGGCAGCAATTACAAAGCATACATATTCTTCTTATTTTGTACCAAAACCGACACCCAGGTCCTTTTCGTAAATACAAAAAATCTATTCATATTTATGAATTAATTAAATTAAACAATATTTTTCCCCTAAAAGTAAGCTTCACAAAAGTAGGGTTGATCTCTCGATCAGGACTCTGCCTTGTTCTCCAAGTTGTCAATTGTAATTTCTCACGAGTCACGACGCAACTCTGCCATTGCAAATAGGAATCAATGGTTTTCTCTATTTCATGATCGATTCTGAGAAATTCCATGGCTCTACCTCTCGGCAAGCTCACTATCCTCGTTGGTGCTGGTTCGTACTCTCTTGCTCTGTTGTATTGTCGATAGTGACTATTGCTAGAATTTTAGTTGATACTTTACACTCTTGGTGGTGAATAACATGTGTTGTGCTTATTATGTTCTCTTTTGTTGGTATCACAATTTTTGAGTTGCAAATTTAGTGGTTTACTAAAACCCTAAGGGGTCGATTGGTTGCCGGTAAGGAGCCTGGATAAGTAATATCTTTTGTTATGTATAAAATTCAATACACCTAATACATTGTTTGTTTTGCAATTTAGAAACTCGCATAACTAATAAATGTTTAAGTTACTGAGGGAATTCATGTGTTATTGATGGAATAACTAATACATGTTCTGACTTAAAATAATGTACATAGTTTCATCATAACTAATCCCTGTATTACTAGTACCATAACTTTAACCAACTACCAAACGTGAATACCTATTTGCAACAGAAGTTCATCAATTTTTCGAAAAGTTTGTGACCTAGAAATGTCAGCTTTAAATAAAACATCTACCGCCTTTTTTGATGCAAAAGTAGAGTTGCTTTGTCGTATTTGAGATGTGAAAACAACAAATACGTCATAATACATATACCCTTTCCCTGGTCAGGGAGCAATAACCCTTTATTACTTTTTGTGTGTCTTTCATGCCTAAGCAAAGAAGAAGAGTAGAAGGTTTTGGAAAACAGGGTGTGATGTGAAAATAAGACAGAAGGAGAATAGCTGGAGGAGATGATAGTGATTTTATACAACTTTTGAAGTTCACATTGGGAGAAAGAACTATTGAAGACATTTTAAGAGTTGCAACTTTATTTTGTTATGCATAATATTCATTTTAGGAACTAAAATTGATATGTTACAAAATAAAGTTAATAAGGTAATAACAATGGTATTGGTGGTGTTGAATAACGTATCTCATAATTTGTGCAGGCATTGTTGGGTCAGTACTTGCTAAGGAAGGACGATTGCCAGATGTCTCCGATTTTTTCTCCGGTGCATTTAAGGTCTGGTTGTTATTCACAGTTTAGTGTTTTGAGAGTTTTGGTTGTGTTGTTTTTTAGTTTCTCTACCATGTCAATTCGAAATGAGCTAAATCTAATACGTTGTGTCCTCTGACTGTAGATTGCCTTGAGGCAAATTCGACAAGATAAGTCAACCAGTTCAACTCCAAAGCCACACAATGATTCCTTGCTGCAGCAGGTTTTGCAGTTTCTCTTGCTTGTTCATGTTTAATGCATATGGTTTTACTCATCTTTGGAATTTGTGTTTGTTCTTAGTTTGTTCATTTTATGATTATGCTGGAGTTAGAAGATTAAAATTTCTTGTAAAGCTAAAGTTTGCATGTCATCCTTGACAATTGGAAATGCGGTTGGGAAGTTTCTTGATGGATTAGGAAGAAGGCGTGGATTATAGAAGATTAATTTTCGTATCTGGGGTGTGCCATACACAATATTTTTTCAGTAGGTGTACGGCACATATGAGAGTCTGAGAGAGGAGATTAGGACGTCTTTTGATCAGCATAGAAAACTTTAGCATTTTCTTTGGCTGGTTATTTAGTGGAACTAAACTTTGGATGAGATCTGGGAGTAAATTTTGATTACTAACTGAAGGATGGAAAGTAGGTTGTACACATTGGGAAAGTCCCAATGAATGGTGTAATGAGAAAGGAATGAATCAGCATGTGGAGTATCTCGTTAAACTGCCAAACAAATGTGGCAAGGAACCTTTGACAATAGAAGCCTGCAATCTAGCTAGGTGATTGTGGAGGTTATTTTGTCGATACAGATGTAGGCTAGTTGGAAAGAAGTTGTCTTCCCAATTTAATCTTAACCAGGATATTAATATCATTGCTTTCTGGATGAGAAGACATGATTTGTCCAAGTCTTGGGCCATCTTTTTCTTGCTTTTTTTTCCAGAGTATTATGAGATTACCGAGGACATGACCTTAGATTGGAAGGTATGGAGGACACATATTAGTGTAGAAGGTTAGTAGGTAGTGTAGTGTTGTTTTGCTTAGGGTGGTTGATATCCATCATTATTTATTATTGTTTTCAATACTTTATTCTAGTATTTTGTGTATTGTGTTTCAAGTATTGCACTATTTTGTTGTAGTTGTTGCTTCCTTCTTGTAGACTTTGCACTGATTCCTTGTGACTCACTATATTTTCTTCTTAGTATTTGGAATTGCTACATCTGAGCCGAGGGTCTTTCAAAAACAACCTCTCTACCTCCACGAGGTAGTGGTTAGGTCTGCGTACATTCTGCCCTCCCCAGACCCCACTTGTGGGATTTCACCGAGTATGATGTTGTGATTGTTGTTTTCCTAGGGTATTATGGTTATTGAAGATAATGATAATTACTGTGGAAACTATTATTTTGAACCAAGAGCTATTTTATTTAGCATTTTGAGCTAAAATTTTCTCAATTTCGATGTCGCTCTTATAACAACTCTCTTATAACAAAAATACCACTTCATGCCTTCTCCTAATGCAGTTATTTGATTAAAATGATAACTTATATGTGTCAGCAATAGTAGTTTCTTTGCAGGGATTTTACTACTAGATGGTTTTCAGTTTTCAAAGTTAAAAAGGTCCATGCCTCATTTCTTGAGGCTTATGGCTTACTTGGTTAATGCCCCCTATTCTAGTTTTGCTTTTTTCTTGGACAAGAGTGTAGGGATGAAGGAGAAACGGGGGAGGTGGATAATTTATTGAGCTAATCGGAGGCATCTTTTACCCCATAGCGAAGAGTTGAGCCAAGATTTCAGGATGAACTGGGTTAAGATGTAATACTTGATTTCGACGTAAAGAATTGTCCTCTGCAAACAACATGTTGAATGAATTGATTGTATATTATGAGATTTTGAAATCTTTTCATCTTTAGTGCTATCATGTTGTGAAGGAAGTTGATGAAAAAAATCTTTACTTCAAACATTGCTCTGAAAATTTATTGGCTTGGCTCATTTTTATTTTATATATATTTTGAATGCTTACATACATACATCATCTTTCTCTCGATTCATCACCTATGTGGGCTGATAACCTGAAGGAGTATTTTATTAAAGAGGAGTTTGGCTAAACTTGAGCTATTTTGTGATAAGGATCTCTATGCTCACTAAGCTTGACTTTGGCCTAGACATTTACTTGCATCGCATGAACTTAAGATCATACTTGAGCCCACATTCAGAAATTGAGCTTGCGTAAAACATGCTTATGTTCATGAATCATTCATCTTACCTTTTTTAAATTGAAGTATCAAAAATATACATATATGCTATTAAATAAGTTCTTTTAGGTTGTAATTGATGTGATTTGGTGTTGGGGATTAGAGTGAGTTTTCAGGGACATAAATGATGCGGAAACATCTTGAGATTAACCTTTCCGAACATGTACAAAATTTCATGTCAAAAGGAGATGCTACTCCAATAGTTAAAGAAGTATGCAAGGGGGAGAAGTGCATTGTTTTTGAGGTTTAGGAATAACTTCCAAATTTGGGAGGTTGAGCAATTTGGTCAAGTTGCTCCACAAACAAGCATTGACAGGATAGACAAGATGTATGGAGATGGGCCCCAGGGAAAACAACATCTTTTCGGTTATGTTGCTCGGACTCTTCAAAAATTGTTAGTGGTGTGTGTCAGATTCTCCAAAAGTAGTGTGTTTTTGAGATTCCGACATGGGTGCGGCATTGAAAGTGAAGAGTTCACACAACTTAGCTTTTCAGTTAAGTCCTGTTATGTGAAGCTTGGGGTTGGCAGTTCATAGAATTTAACATTGTTGGGTGTTGGAGATCACATAACTTACATTCACTAAAACAGATTTTTGTTGATTCCCTTCTCCTCTAAACCATCCTTGTATATTGTTCAATATAATGCTTGTGCAGCTCAAAAGAAAAAAGAACACCGATGAGTGTTACAAATAATTATATGTGCTTTGCATAGTTGCTTTACATTATCACTCCTTTTCTATAAGTGTCAATGTTTGTTCCTTAACAAAAAAGAGTGGTGTAATTGATTTCTAATATCAGCATACCTTCTGCTCTGGAAACAAAAACTTTTTTTAAAGAGTGATTTTCTTTACAGGTTAATAGCTTACGGCAGGAGCTGCAACTCTTGGCTTCAAATAGATCTGTTACAATTGTGACATCAAGTGGATCAGGTTTTTGTTACTACATATCATTAATTGTATATGGAAGCAATTAAAGGCTCTTCTGTCTTCTGATGGAAACAACAGGACCTTTATGACAGGAGTGTCTTAGGACATATTTATTGTCGTTTTCTTAATTTGCCAAGACAAATCATGGTCTCATTGTCAGTGTACCACATGCTTGCTAATTAAAATCTCCTTACCTGTAATACTCTTCCATTCTGCTTCATTTATAGCATTACTTCTTGCAGTGACCAATGATATTTGTGATTGTATTTTACGCATTTAACTTGTTTTTTAAATTCTATTCAGGTTCTAGCAGATATACTATAATCATTATTGTTGTGGTGATGGGGTATGGCTATATTTGGTGGAAGGTAACACCTTTTATTTCTTTCTGCTAGATGGAACTGTATGTCATGATAATGTTAATTGCACAAATTATGTCTTCTAATTCATGTAACTACCCTCCATTTGACGATCGACCACATCGTCCTTATCTCAAGGAATTGAGTGATTGAGTACAGATTGTTTCCTTGCTCCCAAGAGTTTATTGTTCCTAAACTATGCCTTTCAAACAAATTGTTGAATCAAAAGGCAATTGCCATAGCCTATCTTAGGTATATGATTTTAGTCAAATGTGCTGGCCCCCCCCCCCCCCCATATATATATATATATATATATATAATTTTTTTTTATTTAAGAAAAAATGTTTTTATAACCATGGTGTCCGAGCCAGCTTCCGCGCACCTCGACTAATTTCACAAGATACCTGCCATTTTCCACCAGCAATAGGTACTAAGTAACCCTGTCTACCAAGGCTAGAACAGATGGGAAGAAATCACCTAGTGTTTTGTCTTTATTGGGATTTGAACCTGAGACCTCACAGTCCTCAACCCACTTCATTGATCACTATGCCGCACCCTTTGGTGCAATATATTTAAATTTATATTGGTAAACGAGGTGGAGGTTAATAGTTAAAATTATTTGCCTTCTAGTTCGGATGCCATAGGCTTGAATGTTTTCTAAGTGAGTTTTTTTTGTCAATGACTGCACCTTAGAATTGACTTGCATGCTTGTAGGGTTGGAAGCTTCCTGAATTTATGTTTGCGACCAGGCGGAGCTTATCTGATGCATGTGGTAGTGTGTCCAAACAGCTTGAGAGTGTGTACACATCTATTTCTGTAAGTTCTTATTTCCTGATTTATTGTTCTTATCTATACTATTCTAAAAGCACAAAGTCCCTAGACAAGATTTTGGACTTTTTTATTCATAAAAAATAGATTTCATATTGTACACTTGTAATTTAATTGCTTTTCTAATATTTATGACTTTGAAATCAATTGCTCCCTCTATCCCAATTTATTTGATGCACTTTGATTGTGCACAAAATTTAAGAAAGAACATTTGTGACTTAAAATCATCTATTAAGGGTAAAATAGAAGGCTTAATGTTTAATTATTCCTAAATATTGAAAAATATCATTCTTTTGGGACAAACTAAAAAGGAAAGTGTATCACATAAATTAGGTTGAATGAGTAAAATTTTGGTTATTTATTCTTTCCTTATATTATGTAGAATGTCCTAGTATTTAGGGTTTTCAAAACGACTAAGATTTTACTTTATACAAATCATTTTCTTACTTGAACTATGTAATATAACTATAAGTTCTTTCTTTTATCATGTCATATACATTTATTTGAAGCGAAATTTAGCGTGGTGGAGTCGAAAGTACTTCATTTAATGCACGTGTTATTCTACATTTTAGGTGTTGTAAATACATGATAGTGAATTTACCGGTAGTTAATCTGAATGGATTCATCTATAATGCCAGTTCAATTCAAGTAGCAGTGTTAGGGGAGTTGTAACTTGTAAGCTTCTTAACATTAGAGAATACACGGAGAAAGAGGGAAGAGGAAACAAGTGGGTAGCTAAAACCTTGGGAGCTGAAAGTAACATGGTAAAATTAATTTCTACACAAGCTTATACAAGGGGCTTAAAAGACCAGACATAATTACAAAGGTTGAATAGAGGTGTAGTCTAAATTAATTATGATACTGTACTAATTTTAACATTTTTTTTTTTTATCATTATGAAAACGGAAAGACAATGTTGTTAGAATCTTTCAAATAAAATCTCATTAACCACTTGATCTATTGTAAGGTTTACAGTGATAATACTTCATAGTTCCCGATGCTTAGGATTATAATATATTGAGATCATGAAGTATAATTATTTTCATATTATATTTGTACTTTGTGTTATTTGACAAATATTTGAACGTATTTTTGTGTTACTTGTTTGTTTTCAGGTTGGTCATTTTAGAACTTCACATTGTTGCTTATCAATTTTTAGGAGCTATAGAGCCAACTTCATTCATTTCTAATTCTAATAGACCTAAAGATTCAAAATTTCTTTTGTGTTATTTGACAATTTTTCGAAGATTCATGATGAATTTATTGTGTTGTTAATTTGTTTTCAGTGTAAGGTCACAAAAAGTAACAACAATTTTCTTGATATAATCCCATAGAAGTCCTTAGAAATCACAGTAAGGCATATATGTACTTCTGTTAGGTAGGATTTCTCCTTATTGTGCTTAGCTAGATGTGTTCGATGTTCACCATTTTTGGGAATTTACCCATTTTTTAATATTCTATAATTCAAACACATTATTTAATAACATTTATGTAATTTTTTAAAGTTGTTTTTAATTGATATGAAGAACACATGCAAGTGCGTACCCAGAAACTAGCATATTCAAACATGTGAAACTCAGAGTGAGTTGGACAATAGTTACATTGTGAAATTGCCATGTACCATATTTGTGAAGTGGATATTGTGTGCTTGGTGCAAGTCCAATGCCATTGGAAAGTTTCCAAGGGTTATTACCTTAGTTTGTATACGCAGTGGTGAATTCAGACCTTTCTTTGGGGCAGCTCTGTGTCCACGCATCTTGAACTTCACAATTGAGTTTGCACTTCTCTGGTTGTGTGTTACATATCTCTTGTTGATGAAAATAGTCATCAAGCTAGGATGGTTACCTCCCAACTTCGGGCCCTGAAATGACACTTGTGAAACTGCCTTTTCACCACAGAATACTGATCAGCCTAGGAATTTGACATTCATACTATAGACTCTTTTTCTTTTGATAATCGTGGTGTGCGGGCCAGTTAGTGCGTACCTCAACCAATTCCATGGGTACCTGGTGCCTCTCGTCAGCACATGTGCCAATAACTCTGTTTATCAATGCTTTGGATAAATGGGAAGAAATCATCTAGTGTTTTTGTGTCACCTGAGATTTGAACTTGAAACTTCATGGTTCTCAACCCATTCATTGACCACTAGGATAAACCCTTGGGTAGCATTCCTACAATGACTCCTTATTCTATTGGTTTTCGTAAAAAGGTGTAGTGCTCTCAAATTGGTGATTATTGGCATGATTTTACTTCTAATATCTAGACACCTATTGTGTATGTGTGCTCATTGACATATGGCACTAGGCCTTGTTAACTTACAAGTAGCAGTTTATTAAGCATGAATGACTGCATGAGCCTTGAATATTTTACCATTATAGAATTTTCTGCAGCTGACTCATGACCCAGAGTTATCTACTGTGACTCATGAAAAAAAGAAAAAAGAAAGAAAAATGAACTGCATGGTTCAGGTCATTCTGCATGTGGCTATCACTTAAAAGATGTCCAAGGTTTGCTCACTTTCGTAATTATGCAATAGGTCCAATGTACTTGTGTTGTCTATCCCCTGGTGATGAGGGTAGTTAGTAAGGGGTCGTTTGGTAAGGAGTATTATGAGAAATAGTTCATATATTATGTCTGACATTATTTAGTACTATTTTTGGTAGGAAATTTAGGTCACCCTACTAGGATGTATAACTAATACCTCTCATTTGGTGGTATTAGTAATACATGAGATTTAATACCATGAGATTAATCTATGTAAAGATAAAAATATCCTTCAAATCCTTTTAATCATTTTGTTTATTTTCTTGATTTATGTTTTATATTTGTACTAGTCAATTTATTTAAATAAATTAGGTTACAAATTTTATTATTTAGAGAGTTGTTTGTTGTTAAATAAATTCAATACAAATCAATATAATATTTGAAATGTGAGTTGTTTAATATTTAATAATTGAAAAAGAAAATATATTACTACATGACGTTTGTGATCTTAATTGAATGTATTATTTGTTGATATATATATGTTTTTCTAATTATTTGTATTTTGAACAATTTATAAAATTGCATACATATTAAAACTACAACTTGCACTTTTTATGTGTAAATGTAGATGGTTTATTCGATTTTACGATTGTTTACCATCTTTTCGCTTTTAAAAGTAGATGATCTATTTTTTTAAATTGAAAATTGACGTTTTGTGAGTGATCAATTTATTAAGATGACAATTATTTACCCTTAAACCATTCAAGTGAGAAAATAGCAAACATGTGAACAAAATTGTTCTTCTCCTAGCTAGTTGGTAGAAGGCCATAAAAAAAAAAAAATATTGTCTAGCAATTATCTACCTTGACCCAATTACATGAAATAGAAAATCCCATAATAATTCAAGGGTATAATTAGAATTAAGCTTTCTATATAATCCAAAAACACAAGATGAGGTGGGAAGCAATGAACCAAACGTAAAAAATAAACCCTCCATTACTAATCCTTGCACTACTAACCCATGCATTACTAATCCCTCCGTTATTAATCTTTGTACGAAACGACCCCTAAGCGTGCTGGAGAGATGTCTGTTAAGACTATGGCCATTGCTTGCTTGCCTGGTGTAATATTTGTGTTCCATGAGATATTTTACCTTTTCTTCTATGTTTTAGTGTCTTTAAAATTTATTTTGTTCCTTTATGTTGCCAGGCCACAAAGCGCCATTTAGCTTCACGAATTGATCGCGTGGATACTAAAATTGATGATTGTGTGGATAATACTGCTGCAACGAGAGACGAGGTGAGACCAGTAATGGCTTGTACATTTAGTTAAGTTGAAGCTTTGAGATTTCTTGTAATTGATGCAGCATCATTAAAGTATAGGTTTCTGAAATTCGAGGAAAAGTGAGAACATTTGGTGAGGATGTCCAGTCAGTTCATCTTGTTGTCCAATCATTGGTGAGAAGATCTTCCATCCATCAGGATTTCCATATGTATTTTGTTTTCACTTTATTGTGCCAATTAAGCTTTTCTTCTTACACAGTAGGTTTTTGCTCTCATATTGCGTGTTTTCCACTTCGTTCGGTTACATTAGGGCTTTATACATCTCTACTTTTCGTTAGCAAAATTTGATTGTCTTGTGGAACTGAAAACCGCCTTTTCTTATATGAACAGGAGACAAAAATTAGTAGAATTGAAGGGAGACAGGTACTTGAATTGTCTTTGCTAATTTCATAATTTTGATTTAGCTTAAATTATGTCCATGTTATAGTCATGGTGGTATTATGATTTGTTGTGTAGAATGAAACAAACTATGGTGTGGGAAAGTTGCTCTCTTTTGTGAGGAGCATTGAAACTAGTAGACCCAAGGAGCAGATTGAGGTATGACTTGTCTTAATGTTTGATATCTTTTTTCCCTATGTTTTTCTTCTAACTATAGTGTTTTCAATGTGTAGGCACCTACATCTAGCTCATCTAGACCTGCCCTTGAATTACCATCAGTAGCTTCCTCAGCACGGGTAGAGACTGAAACTATTTTTACATTGCTGGGTCAATAGTTTCATTGTTTATAGTTAGAAGGGCTTATCATGCCACAGACCTAGTTCTTCTTCCTTCTTTTGTTTGTCCGTCTTTTTATGGTATTCCTCTCCTGGGGGTTAAAAAAGTTAAATTATCTACTTATATTGCAAGACCAAATTGGTTATGACTTGTCAAAGCATGTCTTCAGTCATGTGGACAGGCTGACTATGCTGCCTTTGTATAAACAGATTCATAGACCTGGCAAATTTTACATTGTAGATTGATTTCTTTGCTTTTTATATTGGGGTTTCAGTTCTTTTGCATGCCAATCTTGTGATAACTATGCACTGTCTAGTAATAAACTGCATTTTGCTTTCTTGATTTTCTTCTGCAGGCTGGGTCTTTGCCTCCAAGTTTATCAGTCGAATCATCATCTCCATCTGCTTCTAGTGTATCTCCGAAGGTTAGTTAGTTGGTTAGTCTTGGCAGTGATTTACTGCCCCTTTTAAGAGTTTATTAGCTTTATAGAAGCAGTGTTTTTACTAGCAAAATTCTAACTTAGCTTCGACTGGATACACCATCACACTGGGGCCTTCCCAGAGTGTAAGTAGCTTATAGAAGTATTTTCAACCTTGGTCTGAACAGTCAGAATACTTCAGAAGTTAAGGTCTTCCAATAGTTTGTTGGAGCTGGATAATATGCTGGCTATAAATTGTTGGTGTGTTAATTTGGCTTGCACCATGATGAAAGCAAAAAGGGTCTCAGTATCTTTGAAACCTCCTGTTTCCAATTTTGGTGTTCAACAAAAAGGATTAGTTGAAGGTGTTTCTGATAAAACTCTTTATCATCTTCGACTTCTAATTAAAAGAACTAATCCTCTTTTTAACTTTTGCAGTGTCCTTTGCATGGTGCTGTATCTGCCTCAGGCCTTAAGGTAGTAATAATTTTCTTTCAAGTTCTAAACTTTAGCCATGGCTATGCAGTTCTGAAATTAATTCCTTTTTGTTTTCGTCTCTTTAGGAGCTTGGAGGTATATCAGATGTAGTCCAAGTGTCAAGTGAGAGCAGTCCTCAGGTTTCCAATGCTGTTTCCACCTCAGAACAGAGGAGCAATGAGAACTCTGGTTTTGGTAGCGTGTTTGGGCGTAATTTTGCAGGCATTGGTGCTTCTCTTCTCACAAGAAGCCACAGTGCTATGCAGAGTTTTAAGTGAGGTGGTTCACCAATCATTAAAATAATTTAACTTCTCTATGGTATATATTAAAAGTAGTGTTGCTGCTGAGCATCTATCTTGACTCGGGGGGTATTTTGCCATTTTTTGATGGCTGCTGAATTTTGTAGGGCCAATATTTACTGAGGTACTTAGGATACATGTGTAAGTTCAGGCTAGAAATTGTTTACCTACCTTTAGATAAGCTGAAGAAGGGAAAAACAGGAAATTGGATGAAGGGATCTTCATGTCAATTTATCTCCTTAACTTCATAAAATAATGATCCGCTGTTTTCTGCATATTAATTTTGTCTGCAGCTTGTCGTACCTAGGTCTTTACTTTCTATCTGTTGGGTTTGATTTGTTGCCTTTGGGCCCTGTAGTACTTGGACCTTGAGCAGTTCTCTGTTTCGATGGTTCTGGCCAAATGCATAGTCGAGGAATGGGTACCGTCGTCTGTTTGGCGCATTTATGATACAAATGATACTCAAATATGCTGCAGTGGAGATGATGACCTGAATCCATTATTGGTGAGCATTTGTGAAATCCCGTGGTGTCAAACGCTAATACAGGGTGAACTTTAAGCATGGGTCACTTGTTGATTGATAATTTGGTAAAATTGTTCACAGAAACTGTCCTTCCTACCGTTTCATATGCAAAACTACTTTTGCCTATTATCAATAATAAATAAATGGACTCAACATATTTACTCGTTTCCTTGAGCTCTCTTTAATGGCTCTTAGCAGCAATTCAATAAAACCCACAGAAGTCTTACAAAAGCAGAAAACTCAAAAGCAACTACAATGCCATCCTGTCACTTGGTATGCTCTATCTAATTACATAATATAAAAAATACATTGCAGATCCGAGGGCCTTGACTTTATGCCATAAAACTCTCATCAAGGATGAAGTAGTATCTTCCTTATATTAGCCAAGTAGTATGAGAAACTGTGAGTTATGAAACAATGAAAATAAAGAGGCCCTGAAGAGTTGTATGTATCAAACTAGCGAATATGCAGGATCGGATCCACCTTTTGAATTTGAAACTTGAAACTCTTTATTTGATGAAGTTTGATCTTGTTGAATACGTGCTGAAATTGATCAACTATAGGATTGTAGGACTGATTTTGATCGTCCTAGCTAATTCATGTCTTGTCAATGTTTAGAATCTAAAATGAAGAAAATTGTAAGGTATCTTCTCTTAACACACGTTTCACTAGCACATATTGCCTCCTTATTCATGGCCATTGGATCAGTTCCCATCACTACTGGAACTAGGTGGTTTAAAATGCAGAATTCAGCAATGATATCTGAACCATCTTGTATCCTCCTTGCTTCAGTCTTGAGCATGCACCAGATCTTAACCAGCCCTCCATTCCATTTCACCACTTTACAGATAACCTTACGCCTATAGCCTTCAAAGAATATCTGAGGCCAGTGATTAGGAATGTTTTGAAGCCAACAATACTTACTTTGGCCAAAATATATGTTAATCCTTTAAGTGAACACTGTACGTACGTCCATGCATTACTATGTTTCTTCTTTTTCAGAGCTGCCATAAAATAAGAGTAGAATCTGCTTTCAATATTGGCTTGAGCTTGTATGGGCAATCAATAGTCCACCATTTGATCACTGCTGCTTGATGAACTTGTACAAAATTAAAGGAACTGGATGCCTGGATCTGAGCTGATGTAAAAAACTCCATGTTTTGGCTACGTGAGAGACGTTGTTTCTTGATGAGGATCTCTGCAGCACAGACATCTAGATATCATCATATATAGAGATGCCAATCCTAGATAATACTTTATCAATAAGAATTTTATATTTTCATAGACTCCACAAAAAGAAAGAGACCTTCAAAAGCAACCCTTCAATTCATAAATTTTGATAATATTATGAACCTTCTATCTAATTACTAGATGGTGGCACGGGCCCAACACGTTATTTAGTGTGTCCTTGAACTTATGAAACGACTTAGAAGAAAAATCGAACTTTGATTTGTCTATTATTTTGATAATATTTAATTGCATCTATGTCAGAAGTAATGGTATCTTAGATCAAATGTACATATGATATGAGAAGCTAAGAGAGTACTATTTTTCCAATTTAATTGGATGATGTGAGAAATATATTATTGAATCGTGTTATGAAATTGTTACATTAAGACCCTATTTATAGACACTACATTGGAATCCTTTTCCAACTAGGATTCCTATTCTTATTCCTATTCCTATTCCTATTCCTATTCCTATTTTAAGTAGGAAATACTTATTTCTATTCTAACACTCCCCCTCAAGCTGGTGCATACAAATCATATGTACCTAGATTGTTACAGATGTAATTAATACGAGGACATGTGAGGGACTTGGTGAAGATGTCTGCAAGCTGATCATTTGACTTCACAAATTTCGTAACAATATCTCCCGAGAGTATCTTTTCTCTGACAAAGTGACAGTCAATCTCAATGTGCTTAGTTTTTTCATGAAACACTGAATTTGATGCGATATGAAGAGTCGCTTGATTATCACACACAAGTTCCATCTGATCAATTTTGCCAAATTTTAGTTCTCCCAGCAACTGTTTGATCCAAACTAGTTCACAAGTTGCTGTCGCCATTGCTCGATATTCTGATTCTGCACTAGATTGAGCAACCACATTCTGTTTCTTACTCTTCCACGACACCAAATTACCTCCTACTAAAACACAATATCCAGATATCGAACGTCTGTCAGAGGGTGATCCTGCCCAATCAGCGTCTGTATATCCAATGATATACTCATGACCTTGATCCTCAAAGAGTAGTCCTTTACCGGGAGCTGACTTTATATGTTGCAGAATATGAACAACTGCTTCCCAATAACTATCACAAGGGGAAGTCATAAACTGACTTACAACACTCACAGGAAAAGATATGTCAGGTCTAGTCACTGTGAGATAATTCAACTTTCCAACAAGCAGTCTATACCTTTCAGGATTACTAAGCGGCTTCCCCTGTCCTGGAAGGAGTTTAACATTCGGATCCATAGGAGTGTCAATTGGTCTAGATCTCATCATTCCTGTCTCCTCAAGAATGTCTAAGGCATACTTGTGTTGAGAAATAACAATACCTGATCTAGATTGAGCAACCTCAATACCTAGAAAATACTTCAATTTGCCAAGGTCTTTAGTCTGGAAGTGCTTAAAGAGATGTTGCTTCAAATCGGTGATACCATCTTGATCATTACCGGTGATAACGATATCATCAACGTAAATAACCAAATAGATACATCGACTTGGTGCAGAATACCGATAAAATACAGAGTGATCAGCTCCACTACGAGTCATGCCAAACTCTTGAATAACTGTGCTGAACTTCCCAAACCAAGCTCGAGGAGACTGTTTCAGACCATAGAGTGACCTACGCAATCGACATACAAGGCTACTAGACTCCCCTGGAGCAACAAAACCAGGTGGTTGCTTCATATAGACTTCTTCCACAAGATCACCATGCAGAAAAGCATTCTTAATGTCCAACTGATGAAGAGGCCAATGACGAATGGCAACCATAGATAGAAAAAGACGAACAGATGCTATTTTAGCCACAGGAGCAAAAGTGTCACTATAATCTAGCCCAAATATCTGAGTATACCTTTTGGCAACAAGGCGAGCCTTAAGTCGATCAACCTGACCGTCTGGACCAATTTTGACTGCATAAACCCAACGACAACCAACAGTAGATTTACCTGTAGGAAGGGAGACGAGCTCCCAAGTACCACTCTTATGTAAAGCAGACATCTCATCAACCATAGCCTGCCTCCATCCAGAATGAGAAAGTGCTTCACCTGTAGTCTTAGGAATGGAAATAGAGGACAAAGACGACACAAAGGCATAATGGGGTGATGATAGACGATGATAACTTAAGAAGGTATAATGTGGGTTAGTATTTCAAGTGGATCGTATACCTTTTTGAAGTGCAAGCGGTTGGCTAGGAGGAGGCAAGTCCGCAGTAGAAGCATGGTCCAGCGCATAACATGAATCATCTGGAACTAGGGTTGGACGTGGACGGCGATGATAAGTTAGTAGTGGTGGCACTACAACTGGAGATGGAGAAGTAACCGTAGATTCCTCAAAGGTTGGCATAGGTAAAACCTGAGGTATGGGTAAGACCATAGATACATCAGGATAATCAAAAGATGTATACTAAGGCTGAGACTAAAAAAATGTAACATCAGCAGACATAAGATATCGATGAAGATCATGTGAATAACAACGATACCCTTTTTGGACTCGAGAGTAACCAAGAAAGACATATTTGAGGGCACGAGGAGCTAATTTATCGTTTCCTGGGGCTAAGTTATGAACAAAGCATGTGCTCTCAAAGACACGAGGGGGGATAGGATAAAGATGTGACTGAGGAAATAGTATGGAATGTGGAACCTAATTCTGAATAGAAGAAGAGGGCATTCTATTTATCAAATAACAAGACGTCAGAACTACATCTCCCCAAAAACGCAGGGGAACATTAGATTCAAGGAGAAGAGTACGAGCGGTCTTAATAAGATGCCCATTTTTTCTTTCAGCTACACCATTTTGTTGAGGGGTGTAGGGACAAGTAGTCTGGTGAATAATGCCTTGGTGAGTCATGAACTCCTGAAATTGGGAGGATAAGTATTCTAAGGCATTATCACTACGAAAAGTACGAATAGAAACACCAAACTGATTTTGTATTTCAGCAAAGAAACTTTTGAAAATAGAAAATAACTCAGAATGATCTTTTATTAAGAAAATCCAAGTATATCTTGAATAATCATCAATGAAACTAACAAAATAACGAAATCCTAAGGTGGAACTGACTCTACTAGGACCCCAAATATCAAAATGAACTAATGAAAAAATAGACTCTGAACGACCCTCAGTACTATGAGAAAACGTAGCACGAGTGTGTTTCCCAAGTTGACATGACTCACAATCTAATGTGGATAAACTAGACAAACTAGGCACCATCTTTTACAGTTTGGATAGACTCGGATGTCCCAAACGTTTGTGAATTAGATTTGGGGAATCTGTAACGAAGCATGCTGTTAAGGAATTTGAAGAGGTAAGATAGTAAAGGCCTTGTGATTCATGTCCAGTTCTAATCATCTATCCCGTACTGCGGTCCTGCATGAGAAAAAAATCATCGAAAAAAGTTATGCTACAATGTAGGGCTTTCGTCAAACGACTAACAGATGCTAAATTAAAAGGAGAACCACGGACATAAAGAACAGAGTCTAGGGTGACAGAAGATAGGGGTTTGGCCTTTCCAACCCCTATTGGTTTTGTGGATCCCATTGGCTAAAGTAATAGCTGTAAGAGATTGTGAATAAACAATATCGAATAAAAGTGATTTATTACCAGAGATATGATCAGAAGCCCCAGAGTCCATGACCCATGTTCCAAGAGTACTAGATTGCGACACACAAGCAAAAGAATTACCCGCAACAGATACATCAGGTTGTGCAACCGAAACTACTTGTGGAGACGTTTGCTTATTTGCACGATACTGAAGGAACTCATCATATTTTGTCTGAGCAATATGAGCATTATTGGATGGTTGATTAGGTTGAGCACCATATGCTACTGGTGGAGATATCTGTTTACTTGTGCGATTTCGAAAGAACTCATTATATTCCTTTAGAACAATAGGATCATAACTGGGTGGTGGACCATGCAAAATATAACATATGTCATGAGTGTGTCTAGGCTTATGACAATGACTACACTTGGATCGAGGTTTCCCAAAATGCCCTCCCCTCGCCGATTCTCCATAGACTGATATGTACGCTTTTCAAAGGTTTGAGATGCGAGAATAGAGGAGTCAACAGTGGGTGATGAAACTACTTTGTGATTGGGAGGTGCCGCAAGACGAAGGAGATGAGAGAATAATTCATCGATTGTAGGAACTATAGGGCTAGCTAAAATCTGATCACGCACAGAATCATGATCAGGAGGAAGTACTGCAATAGTAAGAACTAGAAACAATGTTTGTCTGTGTTCTTGTTGTTTTTTCACATTCGTAGTAACTGGCATCAACGTGTCGAATTCCTCCATGACTGCTTGTACCTGTCCCAAGTAAGTAGACATATCGGATTCTTGTTTCTTTAAGTTGGTCAATCGAGATATCATATCATAGAATCGAGATATGTCATTAGTGTATAAAGCACGAGCCTTTTCCCAAACTGTATAACACGTTTGGAATGGGGGAAACAAGGGCATCAATTTGGAATCAATAGAACGCCATATGAGACTACATAGTTGAGCATTTACTTTCTCCCATTGTGCTTTGACGTTATTATCTGTCTCACTTGCCTTTGCCTTTGCCTTTTCATCTACCACACAAGTATTGCTGGTTAAGTGATCTTGAACGCCTTGCCCCTTGCACCATAACTCAACCGAGGAAGCCCAAGCTAAATAGTTTGAGCTTCCCATTAATGGCTCTGAAGTGATCATATCACTTGAACTACCTATATTCTTGGAGCCAAAAATATCAATCCCTAAAGACATATTATGAATTTAGAGAGAGTGAAAAAAAATAAAAAATAAAAAATAAGGCTGGTCAGAATCTGGAAAAAAAAGGGTGCAGTCGCCGGAAATTAGGTCGGACTGCCCGAAACTGGTTGGAATAAGATTCTGACCTTTTTTTTTTTTTTTGGTAAGTTTCTCACCAATGCTCTGATACCATGTGAGAAATATATTATTGAATTGTGTTATGAAATTGTTACATTAAAACCCTATTTATAGACATTACATTAGAATCCTTTTCCAACTAGGATTCCTATTCTTATTCCTATTCCTATTCTAAGTAGAAAATACTTATACTTATTTCTATTCTAATAGATGAACTGTAGCAGCACTTGAAGTGTAATTTTTTAAAATATGCTTATTAAAAGGAAAAAGTTTGTTGCTAAAATACCCAGAAACTTTCACACTTAAAAAAAGAAGTACTAAACTCCCATACATATATATGGATATACAAGTTGGCACATCGCTTTTGCTTTAAAAAAATTGGACTTCTGTTCTTCTTGGCATATGTTATTTTGGCACAAATCTTTTTGGTTCTTAAAAAGAAAGAGTTAGAGAAGGTTAAAAGTGAGAAATGGATCAACTCTGTAGATGAATAAAGGATAAATTCAATTTTAACAATTTTCATGATTTCTGTTTCCTCATCAATCATGAAATATAGAGGCATAATTCTCATTCCGCCTTTGCTAATGAATCTTCTCAATGTTTTTAGTAATTACAACTCTCACTTTCTTACCGTTCTCTTCATTTAATATGCACAGAGAAAAACCTGAAAGAAATGTACAAAAGCAATGTTCAAAAATTCACCAAGACGTGAGACCCTTGACAACCCAAATCTCGCTCACTTCCACTTCCATACTCAGCTCCAAGATCAAAGTGCCTTGCACAACATGCAAAAATTTAATTAGTAACTAATACATACAACAATAAGGAGAATCAAAATTATCTTCTCCATGAAATTATTTACACCAGATAGAGAACATAATTTTAGTCTCAAGTCCATATTCCATACTATACAAACTAACTTGCAAAACACTACTGCCAAGAATAAGACTAATACATGGAGCACCTAATTGGCAATCACAATTGCATTCATCAATTATTTTTCTGGTGTAGTCGACATTTAAATCTATAAATATGGAATACAACAAGGAAAATGTAGAAAGTGAATACAAAAAATAATAATTATCGATTCTAATGAAATAGTTAATCCAATCAAGTATCTAAGAAGAGGTATCAGCTAATGTTTTCATAATGTTAGAGAAGTTCCTAAATATCATTTTTTCAAGCTATACATCCCTACATTGTGATGAGAAGTTAACGCAGAAGCTCTGAATCAATGTGTATAGAATCTAATCTAGCTAAGATTGGAGAAGAACACAAAGAAAATATAGCAATATATAGAAACCACTTCAACACTAAAAATATTACAAATATGAAAAGAAATGAAACAAATTAAAGAAGACAGAGAGAAAGTGATAATGAAATGAAAAGGAGAAGCTAAAAGTGTTTGTGGCCTCCAATAGAGGATCTTCATAGCAACTATATGTACGTTTATTACCTTCAAATCAATATTTAATAACAAAGACATTTAGATCAATTAATAACAGGATAACATATAAATGGAAAGCATACATCTAAAGCAAGATTGCTTTCTGGAACCATTCAAAATGGTAAAGAAGATAAAGAAACAGGCTTGAAAGAGAAAAGACAAAAGGAGGAATTGCAAATTTTGCCACATGCAGTTTCATTTGTCTTTGATGTTCCTTCTGCCTTAAATTTTTAAATCTTATATTTGAATGCAATAGGCTTCAGGCCTCTAAAATTCTTGTTTAATGCAAATTATAGAGTTAGCAAAGTCATCCCAAAAAATTTTACCCTCCATCAATACCTCAAGTTTACCGCTAAGTTCTTTGACCAAGCGTTTGGTAAGGTCTTCAAAATTACCAACTTGAAGAGTTCGAACTACTAACCTGGGCTAAATCAAACGGCAAAAAAGCTGAATAACATCTTTGTTAGTTCCCTATGATGGATCTCCTCTATTGTGCATAGTTGTACCGGCTGATAATTTCAAAAAGCTTCCTTTGCAGTCACCAAAAAGCACAAAAGTAAGGAAGATACTTCTTGCAATTATAATCTCATCTAAGCTCAATTGCAGGTACCTAAGTAGACTGACCTTTTATAATTCTTTTGCTGGTGTGGATGGCTTAATTTTCAACCCTGAGTAAACCAATCAGAAGCTATCAAACAAAGGTTCAAAGTACAATTAGCACAATCATCTACACCAGTCATGTTATATTAATCTCTTCTGATTTTCTGCCCCCTTTTATTTAATTAATTGATAACTTGAAGTTCTATGAATGTTGCCTAAACAAATAAAATAATTTTTTAAAAATAACACCAATAAATGAGATTACCTAACTTTTGATTTTATGCATTTCATACAACCAAGACCAATCTCTTAAATATTATTTACTCTATGTTCATCTGAATCAATAGTTTTTCCATTAAGAGTTCATTAAAATCTTAATGTTAGAAGTATATTCATTTATTCTACAATCATAAGTAGACTGACCTTTTACAACTCTTTGAAAGGTGTGGACGATTCAATTTTCTGAAGATTCTGTTTTGTTTTCCTGTATATTTTCATGTGGTGAATGTTTTGCATAGTCATTTGGTGATGAAGGAGTATGCACAACAACTAAGAAATAAAATAAGAGCGACAATGGTATGATTGACGCGAGTAATTTTCAACTAGTCCGTAATTTTTTAATAATAACAACCAGTTGAGATATTGGGTTTTCTAATTTACTACTATTGCCTTCCTTCCAGAGTTCCCAAACTGGAAAAAATAGCAAGCAAAGACGTGACGTAGCCTTTCTTCCGTGATGAACTATTGGCACCAGTCCTACATTGTCTCTGTGGACCGAGGAGAAAAGGGACTCGGCGGGAAGAGGAGTGTACCATGAGAGAAGCAAGGAGGTCAACCTCTTTCAAATATACAACATGGATTCTGGCAATGTAGTTGGACTCTCATGTCGATCCGAATGAATCATCCTTTCCACGGAGATAAATCTTTACCTACAAACTAAGTAATAGTTTCGTTCTTCCTTGTAAATTTTCCAAATTTTTTAAACTTGTTAGCTGGATCAACTCAGACATCCTTTTCTAATCGCCACATAAATTTTATTGTACAACTTAACCACCCAATAGATATCATGTGACCTTAAATAAAAGATGCTCAAACCTAGTGAGAACTTGTCTACAAATATTCAAATTAACAATTCAAATGTTAGAAAGAACTGAAGTGAAAATTGCTACTCCAATATCAAGTAAAATTGCAAAATATATATTTGGAGGGTTTGTATATGCGAAAAAATCCTTGCCTAAAAATCCATCTTCTTTCGATCTAAATGTCCTTTGTTGTCAAACATTTTCTTCTTCAATACATAAGAAAGTATAAGAATCAAAATAAAAAAAATCAAGTTTTGTGTGTCAAAAACTTATTTTAGATGTATTAAATAGTTTGGAAGAGTAGTTATGCTTTGGGCATCAATTTGTTCTATATAAAATTATTTAAAAGATCGTAGCTATGCTCTTGGCATCAATTTGTTTTTACTATTACAGAGTAAAGATGTTTATCCAAGACAAATGACTACCTACTTTCATGTAAAGCAGAACTACAAAAGACTATCTCACTATTCATTTAACTAAACTTTTAGTGGCAAAGCTTAGCCTCACTTACTGATAAAAATTAAGGGACAATAGTTTGGTATGAAATTTTATCAAGTTTCTCCTTTAACATGTCCACACATAAAAGCTTTTATAAATATTAGCTCAAATAGTTGGACATTTTGGTGTTTATAACTTCAAAGCATGTCTTTGTCCCCTCATCACACCAAGTGTGTCGAGCATAGACTCACAAACATATGCTCATACAAGCTCTGTCCTAAAACAACACATTTACACCCCTATCTATATGGCACCGGGAAGCTGCAATCTAATTAATAGTTGTATAAAAAACTGCAATAGATATTCAATATTGGTATAACTGCATCTTCTTAATGTTCTTTCTATAAAATATATTACTTCATCAAAAGAAGCATTGCAATAGATGTTCAATAATGTTGATACCTAATTAATGTTCAGCTACGAAGTCTACATCATTTTACTATGTTTTATTGTTTTTCAAACATGGATTTGGGTTTTTTAGTATGGAATTAATTAATGGGTTAAGATTGCAAACTTAATCCTAGTCTAGATCTTCGATTGATACTCGAACGAGATTAATTGAAGTGGGTAAATTAATTGATGCATGTAATTTAGGTCTGATTTCTATAGCTTGCTCGAAAGAGAAATTGTGCTTCAATCTAGGAGCCAAATTTGCTCGAAATAGAGATTCTAGTAAGGTATTGGGTTGATTTGTAATTCACATAGATGAGACCGGAAGGAAATTTTTGATAACGCTAAAAAATTGGAAGAGTAAGAGGTCGTTAGTAATAAAAATACCCAACAAAAGAGTTAGGGTCAAATCCCACCAAGAGTGATATAGATAGAAGACCCACCACTATATTAAATCAACACCCAACTACATAATCATACCCCTAAAGCTGGGTTTTAGCCAAACATCATAAAAGGAAAAGAAAGTATACTGATTATGTTTTTAGCCATTGGAGAGTTGAAATTAAGCAATAATCTTCAACAGCACTTTGATTTAGACCCTCAAATGTCACTTATAATGTTGTTCACCTCTTCTCAAGTTCTTTTCGTTCTTTTCACTTAGAGACTTAAACCTCAATTTTCACTCAATTTATTGGATACCCATTTTATTTCATCACTTTTTTTTTTTCATTTCAATTTCCAAACTTTTGCCTATATTTTTTTTAAGGAGGGGTTCCTTCTTTATGCAAGAAACTTCAAAATTGAGTCTCACTTTTCTTTCTTTAAATTCTACTTGGATTTCTTTCCTCTTTGCTTTCCACACCCCCAACTTAGGCTTTTAGCCTAAGTTGGCTATTCAAGCAAACCAACACTTAGAAAAGGATTTATGGGTGAGAAGTTAGAGACAATTTGGATCAAGAGGTTTCAACAAGGTTGAAAACAAACGATTTAGGCTCAAATGATGCTAAGATAGTTGCACACCCTCACAAGGTAGTCACAAAAGGTATAATTGGGTTCCCTCTCAAAATTCATGTCCAAGATCATTCTTGCATTCACCAAGGATAGATAATTAGACTAACAAGACATATTCTAGGACTCTATAAGCATGCTTTAAAGTAGGACCTTACCACACTTGGTACTTCCAACATTATTATTTAGCACAACTCTACAAAATCAAGAAGCTTACATGCGATATTATTTCAAGGCTCACATCAATACACATGTAGTCAAAACAAGAATAAAAAACATCATTCAAAAGTAAAGCCACATCGATTTGTTCTTGCAACATCAACACAAAAAACATTTATCATCATGAGCACTTTCTTGGACATCAATATTAGACACAATCGATTCTCAAACATCAACAATAAAAACACATGCATTCTAAATCATTTCAAAATTCCAAAATCATTGAACAATGATTAGAGAGACAAAATGAAATCAAAACCATAAAATATCATAAAAACCAAATCAAAATACTATAGTATCTCAAAAGAAAGCTGAAGCAATAAAATACAACCAAACAGGGAATATAGGCACATGTGCCTTCACCCTACCAAAAATAAGTAGTAGTTTCCTCAATGCTATCAAAAGTAAGTATGGGAGGAGAATGAGAAAAAGATCCCCCTAACCGGCTATGCCTATGAAGAGCTCTCGTCCTGATGCTCGAAAAAGATGACATCATCTCGGGCATCAGTACTTGGAAAATCTGAAATGACAGGATTCACGATAGCATTAGTTGGGGCATCAGTGCCCTACACATATCTAGGAGGAATAGTTGAGTCTAAAGAAACCTCACTAGTGCCAACTGTGTAAGTCTCCAAAGAAGATCTCTCCATCAGCGCATGCACTATCGACTCTTCAATCTCTTGCAACTCTGTCAAGGTTTCAACTATCCTCTACTCATCCTCTCTCAAACACTCCTCCTCATATGTCTCCTTAACACCATCATCATCACAAAACTTATCATTCACATCAGCTAGCTACTTATGTATGCCACTAGGTTTATCAACTTTAGGCTCAAACTCAGGCATCTCAAGAAAGGAAACCTCACCCGACAACATAGATATATCAGCGGACCTCACCTAGTACATATCATCTCTAATGGTAGCAAGATCTCCCTTCAACTCAAACAAATCAGAGGGGTTTCCCTCACTCTTCTACCTAGACTCCACTCTAGCGGTAAAGTTATCCAACCTCTCCCCATATGACACTAAAGTTGTCCTATGCAACAAAACCTTAGCCCTAACTGGGCACATCACTGTCTCAATAGCCCTCTTGATAATCTTATGCATCTCTCTCTATCTTAGAGGCCCTAACATCTGCATAATGGGTAAGGTTGCCCATATGGTATATCTAGGCCCAGGTTAAGGGAGGCCGAAATGTAAGGGTAGGTACATATGAGGTAGAGGGAATGGTTAAAGTAGAAGGCATGGAAGAGGATGGAATGTTACCTGAAGGCTCTAAAGAAGGAGCGAGATGAGCAACATCAGTCTCAAGGGTAGTGGGATCCACTACTTTAGTGGTGTCAGGTGGTGGCGGCTTCCTCCTTGCCACATCTCCTCTCAAATAATTTGTCTCTTTCTTCTGAAACTCGTTAGAGGAGGTATAGGTAACTCAGACATATATCTTCTCACGGTAAGGCACTTTTACAGCCTCACACAGTTGTGTGATCAAGACTGGGAATGGGAGAGAGGTCTGATCTTGATGATCTCTCATTAGCATCTCCTCCTCAATAATCACCCTAGATGGATCTCCACCTGGTCAATGATGCTGCCAACCAATACAACATTTGGGTGCCGGAGGATGGATTTATATTGAGATGGTATGCGGTTGCTGCTAATAAACCCAAACCAATTCGAGAGGTGATGTTCATGTATTTCTTCTCAATCTTCACTCCATCAACCATCGAAGGAGGTATAATTTCCAGAACGAGAGGTGCCAACCACCCCTTGAGTGCATCCAAGCCCTATTTTATCTAGCGCTTGTATAAGTCAGCTTTGTTGCCCTTGGTGCCTAAAATATCATTGATGACACCTTCATGGCATTGCACCATCTTCCCTGGGACCTCAATTTCCTCCAAAGGTCTCAAGAAGACCCTCTTTCTCTTCTTGGGCAATGCCTTTGCATAGGCCGCGTAGAGCTTTCTCACCCAAGCTGGGACATACAGGGGTTGAGCTCTTGTGAAGTGCTCAAACCCCGTGAAATTTAATTTTATCCTAGATGGAGGGGTAGTCACTCATCACCTTGTCGATTGACAGTCACCTCTCCTATAGAATTGTTTGTTCTCCTCCCATTTTGAGTCTATTGAGGGGTCTTGGAGCTATAATAAATGAACTCAGAAAGCATGTGCTTAGGAGGTTTGTGGAACCTTTGAATGAATGTCCATCCTTTTCTTTCCCACTTCCTTTTTTTTGGGGCTCACTCACACGCGTAGAAGAGTGTGGAGTGGTCTGTTGTTGAGGAGCCTCAGCCGGCTCATTGATAGTGATCCCCTTTCTTCTCTTTAGAGGGGGTAAATAGTAGACTCTCTCTCAGAGTCTGAGGAGACCACTCTCTTTCCCTTGGATTTAGCAATTTCCTGCAAAGCATAGTATTTCACAATAAAGATTTAGTGAAGGTTAGTTTAAAATAAGCTAAAAAATAAACATAGTTAAAAACATTTTTTGAGGCTTGCCGACTAGAAGGATGAATTCCTAACAAGTTAGATGAGCTCGCTGAAGTTGACATAATACACAAAAATACAACTCAGGCATGAATGGTGGAGTCAACTCCAACTTGGAAATATACCATGTTGGTTTCGGTGGGCTAAGACAAGTCCGCCAATAGTGACAATGCAAAATATTTTGGGAATAGGTAGAAGGGTGATGTCCACTTCAACTTTGTGATTTTTCGAGTTGGTTTCGATGATCTAAGACGAGCCTACAATGTGACAATACCTAGGTCACATATTCAAACAAAGAAGGTGATTGGGGCTTACTAGGTGATTAACTTAATCACCTTGCCGAGCTAAGACAAGCCCGCTAAACAAGTAATTTCAGCCCAATGCCTACTTTTTTCATGAATTTAACACTAACATGCAATAATATCCATTACCCAATCAATTTTACAATCTACCCACATAACTATTCTACACATGGGTACTTAGACTTACCCTAAATATCATATAGTATTGACCAAATTGATGATTTTCCCTTAAGAAAGACATCACTCTATCCATCATTAGGGAAATACAAGTCGTTAGGACAGCATTGGGCTAATCAGACTTCACCCATACACAATTCAAACAAGACCAAGTCAATTTAAAACAAAAATTTCAAAATCTAACCTTCACAATCAAGTTTAACAATTTCAGGCACAATATCACCTATCCTAGTTCATGGGCATGATTCAATTAATATCATTTAACATCACCCAAGAAAATTAAATAGTGCAACACATGCAACAACACAAAGCCCAACTCAAAGACATCAAATGTAGACAAAAATAATAGTGAAAGGTTTGAAATACCAACCTCAAAGAAGCACAATATCAGAATGAAGGGAGAATTGGGATTGACAATCAAGCACAAAAATGCACTCCAACCAAGCAAATCAACGCAAATGAGGACACAATAGCAAGTAAACAAGGGTATTGGGAGTTTAGGAAGTGAAAGAGATAATAAAGATGAAAGGTTTTATTTTAAAATTTGAAAATACTCTTGGACCTTTTATTTCAGGCACACTCGGTGGACTGTGACTAACATTGCTGAATGTGTTTGGTGAATCAACGAAGGAACTTAAGCTCACTGATGATTCCTGAACAAATACCAACCATTGTCTCATTCCTTGTTCCAACCTTGATTCTCACCTGGTCTTGGATAGTTCAGATGAGAACCCCTTATTAGTTTCCTATGTAATTCACTTTTTCATTATATAATGCTTCAAACTTGGCATCCTCTGGGTATTGCCCACTACTTGTTCCAATTGCATTTACCATCTTAAATCCACCTCCCATGAAATTTTTGGATAGAAAGTCAAGTTGGGTCATGATTTTAGCCATATTCTCATCGCGCACATGAGCCTTTTCCTTTTGTCTTTTCTTTTACCCAAATATAGAGAAGATACTTGATCCTTTCGAGTATGCCATTCTCGGTTAATCTTTGTCATATCATCAAACAACATTGTTGCTACATCAAATGGTTGTCGCATCAGATTACCTTGGATAAGTTGATCAGTCAACCCTTTGTTGACCGAATCAAGTCTACAATAAAAGTATTGCAGTAGCAAATTATCATTTACACCATGTGTTGGATATTGTAGCAACAACTTTTTAAACCACAGCGAGATCTCATAAAGAGGTTCACTTACCACTCTTTTGAAATTCTGGATGTTGTCCCTAAGGTTTACCTTTTTTGAAGGAGGGAAATATCTCTCAAATAATGCTTTGGTTAACTCCTCACACGAAGTGATAGAATCATTTGGTAATTTGGCCAACTATCTAGTAGTTTTCCCTGTTAAGGAGAATGAAAATAATCTCAACCAAATAGATTCTTGTGAAATGTTCTTGAAGACAAACAACCCACAAATATGCACAAAGTTTTGGAGATGTTCATGGGTCTGCATGAGCAAGTCCCCAAAAAATTCCTCTCATTTGAAGCGATTGTGTTGTCATTCCGGTTACATGGAACACAACTCTCCCAGTAGTAGGAGGTAACTGGATTCGCCCTGTGCTTTCAACAACATTCAAATGCATGGCATTCATGTCTCCCATGTAGTTATTCTGCCCGTAGTGACTAGCATCGTCACTCCAATTTTTGCTCATGGTTCTACATGCAAATGGGAAAAACAACAACACCAAATAAACAAAAATCTACTACTACTAAACATGTTCACAAAATAATTTCACAAACTAAATTATTAGCCATCACTATGCGGCAATGACACTATTTTTTGATAACACTCAAATTTCTCTCAAAATAATTAGAAATGTAAGCGGTCGTTAGCAATAAAAATACCCAACAAGAGAGTTGAGATCGAATCCTACAAGGAGTGATATAGTGCAAGGAATTCCATTAGGAAATTAAGAGTGCAAACCGATTCATTGTAGTAATTAGAAAAAGAGGGTGGATGATTCCACAAATTTATGAAAAGGGTTTTGGTAAAAATTATTAAATTAAACAAAAATTGGTAATTCAAACAAGTGAGAGACGATCTATGGGTGTGGGAATTGGTATTGATGTAAAATAGGGGTACATATGCTTGTTCAATTGTGCTAAACAATCATGGATAGGCTGGGTATTCTTCAATGACACTAATCTTCTTTCGATCTTAAAACATCATATCATAGAATTTTCTTTCGGTCTCATCTATGTGAATTACCAATAAACCCAATACCTTACTAGAGTATCTCTTTTGAGCATATTTGACAACTAGAATTGAACCACAATTTCTCTTTCGAGTAAACTATAGAAGTCAAACCTAAATTGCATGCATCAAGCTATTTACCCACTTCAATTAATCTCTTTTGAGTATTAATCGAAGATCTAGACTAGGATTAAGTTTGCAACCTTAACCCATAAATTAACTCCATGCTAAATAACCCAAATCCATGGGTGAATAACATTAAAATAAAACAAGACACAAAACCCACTGAATTAAATCAACACCCAACCCCATAATCACACCCCTTAATTGGGGTTTTAGCCAAGCATTATAAAAGGAAAATAAAGTATACCAATTATGTTTTCAGCAATTGGAGAGTTGAAATTAAGAAATAATCTTCAACACCCACTTTAATTTGAACTCTCAAATGTCAATTACATGGTTGTTCAAAACCCCCCAAAAACTAAAAATATTTCTCAAATGGTAAAAAGAGTAGAATTCCCCTATCTCAAAATTTAATTTCTAAAACTTCATATAAAAACTGATACATTTTCTCTTTCCTTTGACTATTTATAGTTTCCCTAAATTTGCCCAAAAATCCATTTTGACCCATTCGGTGACATTAGTTGGGCTCGCTTTTTTGATTTAGCGGATCATCGATTGTCTCTTAGCTCACCCTTCTTTTGCTTTATTCTTCAGGTGTTTGAACCATAGTTGGTGAATTCAATTGAGTCAGCATTTCACATTCGGCGGATCGCTGATTACCACTTTGTTCACCTTTTCAACTTTCATTTTTACCAAAGAGTTTGTCACCTTCAGTGATGGATTTGTAGTTGCCCATTCAGCTTTGGCGAATCGTCGTTTCATCTTTAGTCCGCCGACCTGCCTTGAATATTTTCAATTCTGCACACTGTCAACTTGGGTGAGGTCAGGCCAATTGGGATATCCTCCCATTTGGTTAGGCGACTACCAGTTGGAAGTTTTAACTCCTTTCAATAGTTTTTGGTCTCTTTTCAAGTATTCATCTTTGCCTCGTCCTTTAGTCTTCATTGTTGCAAAATATCATCAAATTAAGACATGAATAGGTATTGAGGACACTAATTGTTGAACTAAAATGGCCTCAAATGAGTGGAAATCTACAACTCATAAAATACCATAGAAGAAACCAAACAAACTGAACTAAGAAAACATGCGACAACCTAAGTTCCATGTCACCTAGAAGCTATTTCTAAGGATACTAAAAGATACCAACAACAAGGATCAACCTAAATTATGGCCTTGCGGCTAAAAGCTGCACTAAGAAACCCAAATATGGCCATAAATTGACTAAGGATCAAGTAATCCTAAACTAATCCTAAAATTCCAACCTAACATTCGATATTACTCAATACATAAACAATCTAACTGAGCCAAGTCTAAAGAAAGAAAAACCATAACGTATCTCAAGGCCAAAACCGTACCCAAACCTCTACTCCGATACTTTTTCCTTCCGAAGGGCCTCCGAATGATGCCACACGATCAATAGTGCGATGGAAATGCAAAAAAGCACAACAATACCCATATTAATATGCAAATTTGAAATTTGAAATACGACCCTAAAAACACAATCTTGGGACCCGCACATGGAGTCACAAAATCAACTATGTGACAAGGTTCCAAATAGCTCAAGGAGCTTGTGCCTTGAAAATGGGCACAATCGAAGTACTAGATGAGCCAAATCAATCCCATCTATTAAGTAGCTCAAAGGAACAAAAATAGAGAATAAAGAGGAATTGGCTGGTATTACTAAGGTTAACGGAAGATTCAACGACCCCAGAACATGCCCATGCAATTCTCTGAAGCAATCCAAAAAAAAAATCACCCAATTTCACCAATAAAACTCTCAAAATCGCCAAAATACCACTACTCTCTTAAAGAAATGCATGCTGAAAAATGGATTTAAACCTTATGAATACTAGGGATTTAAACCTTTGCGAATGCGGAAACCAGAAGAAATGCCATCCGCAAACGTGACTAGGGCTCGCGATCGTAGAGTAGAGAATAGTGTTCCACGAGTAGCACTGCATCAACAGTTTACTAAGGATGAAAAATCCTCTAACAGGGGCTCATAATTAGTTTGGAACCCCGTGTATGCAAATAAACTATGCTACCCAATTAGAAATTAGATTCCAGACTCAACGGAATCGACAAAACAACGAATAAAGGCCATCTTGTCACAATATTAATCCAAGTCAACACTTACACAAAAATACCAAATAAAATGATAAAAGCCACAAACTTCGTCCGAACACCTCGAGATCCAAACCAAAGTTCATTTTGCATCAAACTTGGCATTCCAAAGCTAACTTCATCGATGAAACTTCCGTCCAAGCGCATTTACCAAGAATGTTGACCAAAACCAAATTTGGCAAAAACTTCAATACTAAAATACCTAATAGCACACACTCAAAATGATACCCTCTCAACCCGAATTAATCATTCCACTAGACCAAAATGCACCTTCTGACGCTGATAGAACTGACAGAATCCTTATCCAATATCAATTTTTATGAATGCTGACTAAAGTCAACTTTTTCATTCTAAAAGCTGCCAAAAGGGCAAAACTAACTCAAAACTCTCTTGACTATCTCAAGAGGCATGCTATCTAACCCAAAACCACACAGAAGCTACAAGGAAGCTATGAGAGAGGGGAAAATAGTAAAAGTACTTAAAAACACAGAATGACCTCGAGGGTCATTACAATATCCACTAGTAAAAGGATATTTGTCTAGGAAAGTTAAAGAAAAGGAAGTACCTAAAGGCTAAAAAGGTGGCGATACCGGGTCTGCATGTCAACTTTGGCCTCCCAAATAGCCTTCTAAACTGGATGATGCCTTTGTTGGATTTTCACCTATGGGATCTCATTAGACCGCAACTTCCTAATATGTTAGTCTTGAATAGCCAGCGAAGCATGTGAGACTCAATTTCCAAAGATTAATCAAGCTGCACCAAATCCCATTGAAACATGTGAGATTCATCTAGGACATACAGTCTCAACATAGACATATGGAAAATAGGGTGAACATCTAAAAGAGATAGAGGTAAGGCTAACTCATAAGCCATTTCTCCTTCCCGTCTCAAAATCTCAAAAGGACCAGTGAACCTGCGGATAAGCTTACCCCAACCCTCCTAATGCATGTCATCACATCTTTCATAGGTAGCACCCCCATAGAACCACTTGATCACAAACTATGAACTCTAAAGGTCGTAACCACAGATCCGCATAGCTCTTTTACCTACTTTGGGAAGTATAGAGTCTCTCCAGGATCGCATGAACACTATCCATAGAATCACACAACAAATCGGTGCCCCATGGCTTTTCCTTAAATACATCAAACCAGCCTACTAGAGATTGACACCTCATACCATATAACGCATCATATGGAGCCATGTGGATACTCAAATGGTAGCTATTATTATATGAAAATTCCACCAGTGCCAAGGACTAGTCCTACTGACCACTGAGATCACTAACACATGCACATAGCATATTGTCCTAGGCCTGAATAGTCCTATTAAACATGCTATCAGTCTGAGGGTGAAAAGTTGTACTAAGCTTAACTTAGGTATCCAAATCTCTCTAAATAGATCTCCATAAGTGTGACGAGAACCGAGTACCATGGTATGAGATAATAGGTACTGAGCCCCATGCAAACATACAATCTCCAAAATGTAAATCTAAGCTAACGTCTCTGAACTGTAAGTAGTCTAAACCTTTAGAAAGTGAGTAAACCTGGTCAATCAATCTAAAATGACACAAATAACATCAAATCTCTAAAGAGTAAATGGAAATCCTACCATGAATTCCATGGCTATGCTCTCTGACTTCCACTCCAAAATAGGTTGCTGCTAAGTCAAACCACTCGGTCTTTAGTGCTTGTATTTCACTTGCTGACAACTCAAGAACATAGCCACGAATGTTGTGATGTCCCTCTTCATTCCATGCCACCAACAGTGCTACCTCAGATCTCGATACTTCTTTGCAGTACTAGGATGAATAGAATATCTAGAACAATAAGACTCTCTAGAATTAGCCTAACTATATCCCCAAATCTAGGAACATAGCTATGACCCTCAATCCTCAAAAAATCCTATGGGTCTAAGGTCTCCTTCCTATCCTCACACTAAGAACCCTGTCTTGAATCACCCTAATTCTCAAATCCTTATTGTTGTGTTCGAATCTACTCTATCAAAGAAGATCTAGCCTCCACACAAGCAAGTACCTTGCCTGACTTAGAAATATCAAGTCTTACCATCTAGCTGGATAAGGAGTGAATGTACAAAGCTATAGGTTGCTCCTCCACAACTAAGAAAGCCAAAATCTCTATACTCTTTGCCTTCCAGCTCAAGGCATCTACTATCATATTAGCCTTTCCTAGGTGATAAAGGATAAAAATGTCAAGGCATCTGCTACCATATTAGTCTTTCCAGGTGATAAAGGATCAAAATTTCATAGTCCTTTAGTAACTCCAACCATTTATACTGTGTCAGGTTAAGGTTATTCTGACATAAGATATACTGAATACTATAATGATTGATGAATAACTCACAGTTAGCTCCATAAAATTAGTGCCTTAAAATCTTCAACGTGAAGACTACTGCCGCCAACTCCAAGTCATGACTCGGTAGTTCTTCTCATGAAGCTTTATCTACCTAGAAGCATAAGCATAACTCTACCCTGCTGCATCAACACACAACCCAGGACAACACCAGAAGCATCACAATAAACCGTAAACCCATGGTCTTGAACTGAAAGAGTTAGGATTAGCGCTGAAGTCAACAAGGTCTTGAGCTTCAAAAGGCTAGCCTCAGACTCGCCAGACTACTAGAATGAGACATTCTTCTGAGTCAATCTAGTCAAAGGTGCTGTAATAAATGAAAGTCCCTCCACGAGATATTTGTAGTAGCCTGCCAATCCAAAAAAGTAGGAGAAGTAGGCCTGGGCCAACAACTAACTACCTCAATCTTTTATAGATCCACCATAATCCCATCCTTGGACACGACGTGTCCCATGGATCCTATAGCCTCAAGCCAAAACTTAAACTTAGGGCCCGTTTGGCCATGCGATATGGTATCATGATATGGAATCATGAGATGAAATTGAAGTTTTGTTTGGACATGCGATATGAAATTTTTGTGATGTATATTTTCTCATAAACATAAAAATCCCATAAGTTGTAAAACTATTAAAATAGCCTCAATTGTTTATTCAATCTTATCAAATAAACAAAAATTTATAAAATCGCATAATAAATTATTACAAAGCTATTTGTTCTCCACTTAAGTAATTGTTTCATCTTACTTTAATTTAATTAAAAAATTAAACATAAATTGTAGTGTACTAGTCTTTAATATAATCCCCCCATATAGTACAGATAATTTCCTCATGTTGAACTTGCATTTCTCGATCATGTGACCGAGAAGACGAACCAACATTATTACTTTGAGCCATTTGTTGGTCAATATCATCCGCAACTATATTTTAATGCCCATAAACCATAAATATTTCATCAGTACTTTGGTATTATCGCAAATAATTATGTAACACTGCACAAGCTATGACAATTTTTACTTGTGTATCAATATCATAATTGTTCATGCCTTGTTTCAGTATTCTAAATCTAGTTTTCCAAGCTCCAAAAGTTCGTTCAATCACATTGCGCAGATATGAATGCCTATAATTAAATAGTTCTTTAGGATTTTGAGGCTCTCTTTCACTTCCTCGGTAATCTTGCAAATGATATCTTAGTCCTTTGTATGGAGCTAAACATCCTTTTGTGTATCGAAAACCAGCATCAACAACATAATATTTGTCTACCAACAAATATTTTATAAAGAATTACTAAAAGCATATGTGACGTAAATGAGATAACTTTGTGTAAATCAATAATATTTATTCTAAGGATGTAATTTAAAGTTACCATATGGCGGAAATGGAAATTGTGACGTTGGTTCAACAAGTTCATTCTCAAGTACTTTACTATCATGTGCAGTACCTTCCCAACCAGCAACAACAAAGGTAAATTGCATATCAAAATCACAAGCACATAAGACATTTTGTGATGTTCTTCCTTTGCGATTACGATATGCTTATTGCATCATTAGGAACCTCCCCTTCTATATATGTTCCATCAATCGCACCAACAGAATCCTATCAAATAAAAAATACATCAATATTGGTTTAATGAACATAAAATAAATTGGAAGCATTATAGAAAGCACTTCATAAAAATAATGTTTGTAAGAGTAATAAAAATACTGCTTCCAAGACAATGCAAAGTCATAAAATAAATATTATCTCTTTAAACAAAGTTGATAGGAAATATGTAGCTAAATACTAACAACTTACACATAAAATATAAATGTGCACTTACTAAGGCCATAAAATAAATTTATTACTCAACAATTGGTTGGTGTGAGTTAAAGTGACTATATGTTGGTGAGAATAATAAATTTTATGTCGGTGAGAGTAATAATTTTTAAAAAGTAATGATGTGATTATAAATTTTATTTACATATGAAATAAATGGTTAGTAGATATAAATGTGTGGTTGTTTTAACAAAATATAAACTCGTGGATCAATATTTGCATTAAAATATCTCAAATCATGATATGGAATTCTCATATAATTCTATATCATGATTTTTGGAGAATATGGAATCACATCTCATGATATGGAATCATGAGATGGAATCAGCATAAAATCGCATGTCCAAATGCTGATTCCATCTCATGATACTATATCGTGATATGGTATCGCATGGCCAAATGCCTACTTAGTGAATTTTACATACAACAGATGATCTCGTGAGGTTTCTGAGTACAATCCTTAGATGCTACTCCTACTACTGCCTACTCCTAGAGTAAAGGCTTAAAGCAACGGGGGAGTGAATAATTCTTGAGGAGAGACATTTATAAATGGACGAAGTTATAAGCAATTATCTGGTCATATGGGACACAATCAAGTTCCACGAATTTGTACGATTCACTCGAGTTCAACCCCATATGTCCCAACATAGGTTCGCGAGTTCTATGCTGCCTATGCAAAGGCATTGCCCAAGAAGAGGAAGGGCATTATGTGGAAAGCCCTCGAGGAAATCAGAGTCCTTGGGAAAAAGGTGCAATGTCATGAGGGTTCTATTAATGATATTTTGAGCCGAGAGTTAATTCACTTATTGGTGTAGCTGAGCAGCCAATAATTGATGATGCTGAGGGAGTTGATGATGAGGTCGAGGAGACTGATAAGGATGAATTTTGGAGAGAGTATGAGTAGGTAATTGCTGAGACCTTAGCTAAGCTGTAGGATATAGATGAGCTGATGGTGCATGCTAATTTGGAGAGATCTCTACTTGAGAGATCCATGATTGGCACTAGCCAGGTCTATTCTCTAGACTTTGTTATTCTTCCTCCTAATGTGCCAGGAACTGATGCCCTAGTTGATGCTACATTGCTGCCTCTTGTTTTAGATATGTTGGGTACTGAGGGCCAAGATGATTCCATCCCCTTCGAGGCTCAGGATCAGAGTTCTTCACATGCATAGCCTGTTAAGGGGACTTTCCACTCATTCTGCTCCTGTGCTTATATTTTGATTGCATTGAGGACACGGCTAGATTCATTCTGGTGAGGTGAGGGCACTTTTTCTTATATTCCATTTTTGAAATATATTTTGTTATTTCAGTTGTATTTGAGATATTTTTTGTCTTCTTATTATGATATTTGGTTGGTTTTATTTCATTTTTTCTCTTTATCCATTTCTCCATAATTTTTTTCTGAGTGTGAAATGATCGAGATTACTTAGGAATTCATTGTTAATATTCGAAGATCGATTTTGTACAATATTAATGTCTTGGATAGTGATCGTGATGAGAAATATATTTTTTGTTGGCGTTGCAAGAAGAAACTAGCATTGTACTTTTAAATGATATTTTTTGTTCTGTGTTGACTAGCTGCGTATGGATGTGAGCATTTGGAATAAACATCGCACATAAGCTTCTCAATTATGTAGGGTTGTGTTAAATGATTGTATTTGAAGTGCCATGTGTGGCGAGATCCTACTTTAAAGCATACTTGTCAATTCCTAGAATTTGTCTTGTTAGTCTAATTGTTTAGCCTTGATAAAAGTCAGAAATGATCTTGGACACAGATTTTGAGAGGGAACCCAAATACTTCATACCTTTTGTGATCACCTTGTTAGGGTGTGAAACCATTTGTTGTCAACCTCATTGAAGCCTCTTGAGCCAAATATGACCCTAATTTCTCACCTATAAATCCTTTTCTAAGCATTGATTAGTTTGAATAGCCAATTTAGGTCAAAAGCATTAGTTGGGGTGTGTGGAAAGGAAGTAGTAACGACAGTAAAGTGAAAAGAAAAGAGGAAAGAGAGACTCAACCTTGAAGTTTGCAAAATCAAGAAACACCTCCTTTTTAAATAAGTGAGCAAAAACACGAAAATGAAATGAAAATGAAGGTTGCAATGAAATAAAAGGGGTTTCCAATAATTTGAGTGAAAAGTTGAGGTTTGAATCACCAAATGAAAAGAACTTGAGAAGAGGTGAAGATAAGTACAAAAATGCTTTGAAAATGTGAAGTCACTGAGCCAAATTGACCATACCTTTACCCTCATTCATTTACAAACCTAAAAGACCCTTGAGATCTTGCTTAAATTAGGTTGTGTTATGAATGGAAAATATGGTTAAACATATGGATGAAGACTGCATGTATTTCTCTTTCGGAGAGTGAGAGTTGTATTGATTCCTAACTTCTTTATTGATGTGCTTTGTGAGAGCATGACATCATTTTTGATGTTAGGGAACTTAAATGTTTTTGTTGAAGTATGATTTTGCATTACTTAGAGAGCAAGAGTTAGCTTGAGCTTGTATTGATACTAACTAGCCATCATTTGAAGCTTCTTGAGCATGATTACGATATTGCATATATTTTTAGTAGTCTTATGGTGACACCTGGATTTTAACTCTCATTGAGAACTATTGTAGATACCCTTGTTGAACTAATTGTGTTCTTGATTTACTTTAGGACAAGCAACAATTTATGTTGGGGGGTGTTGATGTGTGGTAGATTTCCACTTGTTTGAAGACTTTTTTGTTCAACATCAGTGTCCTCAGTGCCTATTTATGTATTTATCTGATAATATTTATATATTTTATATCTAGGAAGGCTAAAGGACAAGGCAATGATGAGTACATGAAAAAGAAGCCAAAAGAATGGAAAGGAGCATGAACTGCCAATTGGTAATCACATAACCAAAAGGACGGATCGCCCAATAGGCTAGACCTTGCCCAATTTGATTGTATGAAAGTTTGAAAATATTCAGGGAAAGTCGGTGAGCCAAAGTGGAAGGTATGATTCACCAAACCTATTGGGCAAACTTGAAGTTCTATCGTTGAAGGTGACAAATTACTGAGTTAAAATGAAGTCTACATGGGTGAACAAGGTGATAACTCAGTGATTCACCGAATGGGAAAGTCTTACTCAATCGAGTTTGCCAATTGAGGTTCAAATAGCTGAAGCCTAAATTAAATGAAGGGCGAGTTGAAGAGCAAACAATGATCTACCAAATTAGAAGAGTTAGCCCGACTAACGTCACCGAACGTGTCGCGCATGGAATTTCAGATTAATTTTTGGGAAAATATAAATAGCTCAAAGGAGAGAGAAAATGTATTAGAAATCAAAAGGAATAAATATTTTCCATAATTTATTGTTATTCTCTTGTAAATTTTTAGATATTGACAAATAGACTCTTCACTTAGTTATGGGGTTGTTCAAACACTCTTGTAATTGAGAATTGAGGGTTGAAATTGAAGTGGGTGTTGAAGATTATTACTTATCATTGACACAGTATTGGCTGAAAACATCATTTGTATAATTTTTTTTCTTTTTATGATGCTTGGCTAGAACCACAAATATGGGTGGGGGGGGGGAATTTTGGGGTTGGGTGTTGATTTAATTTGGTGGGTCTCGTGTCTTGCTCAGTTTTATTGGCTTTTGATTTCACGTATTAGGACACTTCATCCAATACTAAGTGCCAATGATCTTTAGTTATATAACCCAACTAAGTGAGTTGGGGTCGAGTCCCAAGGGAGTGGGTCGTAATTGAGAATCAATAGGCAAGTAAGAATATGTTCAAGTCAATCATCGCTAAAAACATTTACAAATAAAAGCATAGTTCAAGTTTGGGGTGACACAAGTGTCAAATATCAAGGGGGTTTTGTTTGTATTATCAGCTAAAATAACAAATAGTACGAAAATACGAATATGGAGATGAGATTCTTGGGATGTGATAGGATTATGGGCTAAGGTAAACAAACGGGTAATTTCAATTAATAGTAAACAAATGTAAATCAGTGAATAAGCTAGACTTTAGTGGGGGTAAACTTTCTCTTGAACAATTTACCCCGAATCAAATTGGTGTCTCTCGAACACCAATAAGCAGCAATGAAGCACAACCTTCGCTTTAGTCCAGTCACTCTCTCGATCTGCATGTGTGGAAAAGGGTTTAGGGTTCACTCCTCTCGAGCTGAACCCATGACAACCCAATACCCATAGACTATCGATTCAGTAATTTTGGTTTTAAAACCTCTCTCTCGAGCAAGCCAAAAACACGAAGTTAAGATTGTATTTGCAACTACAACCCATTAAATTCAACCACAATTACTGAACGAAATCACTTTTAAACAACAAATAAACTATCAATTAACAATACCCAGCAGTTAAATCAATGTATAATCACATAATCACACCCTAAGAATTGGGGTTTTAGCTAGACATAGTAAAAATGTAAAAATCGTTACCAAGTTGTGTTTCCATCAACTGGTTACGATTGATATAGTCTTTACAAAGGTCTAAGATCAAGATCTTCAACACCCATTTCAAATTTCTTAGAAATGAAAATCTTCAAATCTTCAAAGCTAAGGAAATATTGTCTCTAAACTCAGTTCTAAGCTCTCAAACTTCAAAACTGAAAATTATATGTTTCAACAAAAGATTAGATATTAAGCTAAAAATTTAAACAAGTATTTATAGTTGTCAAAAAGTGTACTGCGGAGGTTCAATTGCCGCAGTTAGTCGGGATTGCCGATCTAATCGGCGATCCCCCCTTTGGTCATTTTCATCACCATTTTACTTTTGCCTTTAGCATCTTCAGGTTCTGTAACTTTAGGCAATATGGCACTGCATTGCGGAACCGTTTGGTGACTCGCCGACTGCTCCTTTCTCTTGCTGACTAGATTTTATCCTTCAGGACTTGGCACTCTGGAACATTAGGTGAGACCCTGGCCGTTCGGCGACTCTCATAATGGGTTAGGCGATCCTCAGGCCTTCTTTCCTTTGTTCTTTCAGCGGCCTTGTTCCTTTTTGCTCAATAATGTCCATGCTTTGTTTCTCAATCCAAATACCTGAAATTCAAGGATTTACATCAATTATTGGTACAAAATATGAATTTGAGAATACTAAATCTATTCAAATAATGCCCTAAATGAGTCCAAATTGTGGACTCATCAACACCCCCAACTGAAACTTTTGCTTGTCCTCAAGTAAAACTCAAGTTCAACAGTTCAAAAAGGATGTCTCAAATAGTGCTACAGAAGATTCAATCATGAATGCATACAAAAAGACTCAACTTACTCATGTACATATCAATTGTGCACTCAAAGAGTCAAGTTGTGACTCACCAATATCAGAGAATCTCATGCTCACAATACTTGCTTCAAATGCAAGTTCAAGCTCAAAAAGGTACTCAAATGCCCTCACACAAAGAATGATTCCATATTCACACATAATGGTTCAACAATTTTAATTTCGGAATCAAATGAAACACTCACACTCGTAAAGATGAAAACAATGTATGATTTCACCCATAGGTTTGCCCATATTTTCTAACCAATATTTGTTTCAGCTCACTCAAGATCAAAAAGGTATTTTCAAGGCTTGTAATGGGGCTAAGTGCAAAGGTATAGTCATTTAGGCTCAATGGCTATAGTCCTCAGGAAATGTAGTGTGAACAACACTTCCTTTCCTTTCCTTCATCATTTTTCATTCATGCTTACAAGTCATCCCATTATTCACTTTCCATGGATTGTTGGAAACTCCATTTCTTTTTGCATTTTCACAACTTTATTCCGCATCTTTTTCTTTCTTTTTCATTCTTTTCTTCTTTTTTTCATTTTTTTGTATGGAGGGGTTCCATTTTTCTCAAAACATGGGTAAAAGGGGAGTTTCTCACACTCCTTGATTTACCTTCTCTTTTCACCACACCCCCAACTTAGGCTTTTGGCCTAAGTTTGCTATTCAACCAAACCATAAATCATGAGGATTATGGGTATTGGATCAAGAAAGGTTATGTTTTCATCAAGTTTCTTTCAAGAAAAAGGTTAAGACTCAAAAGGTGCTCAAAAGGAGTTCACACACTCATAAGGTAGGGCACAAAAAGAGGTATAATGTCAAATTGGTTCACACTCTTTAAAGTTGCCTAAGATCATCTCAAGAGTTCACATCACTTAGTCAACCGGACCAACAGGGCAAATTCTAGGTGTCATTACACATGGTTCACGATAATCTCATCACATAAGGCATTGACACCAAAGTCAAATAAGACTCCACACTTTCGCTAGTGTGTAATGTTCATCACAAGAGACTCAATTCGATACTTGGCTAGTCACAAAAAGATGCAAAGAGTTAACATATTGACTATGCAACTTCATTTGGCCTCATTGTAGCCGCACATTCATTTTTGTTCTATTATGAGCACTATTCAAGTCATTGGTATTGATCAAAATCAATACTCAAATTTGCAAGAAAATAGCCACAATCATACACAAAAGAGGTGGCAAAATTTTTTCGGAAGGGTCAAAATCATTTACACTTGAAAACAAGGAGCCACAAGCTCAATCATCCGCAAAAACAGTATAACACACAACTATAGCTCAAAACCTAAATATATACACAAAACAAGAGAGTCACAAATGGTCACAAAAGGTGGGCCTCACCCCACCACAAATAAAAAAGATTTGTCCTCAAATGCAAATAGAATGATATCCAAAAGTCAAATAAAAGTAAGACAAAGAGGGAGGTAAAGAGGGATCCTGTCTCAATAGTCGCTCCATATATCTGGGCATCAGTGCCCGGTGCATCAATCTGGACTTGGGAATCAGTGCCCGAAGTCATCTCAGAAGGAACAGTAGTACCAGACCCACCAAGAGCTACCACGGGTGTATCTGCCAAAAAGTTCTACACAACTACATAGAATCCCCGGGCCCATGAAGGAATAGAGAGGCCTCGGGGAGTAGTCTCCTTGTCAGAAATGGGCCTCAGGAGGATTTGACCTCCTTTCATTTATTTTGAAATTCCGTGCTCTTATCTTTTGAGGTTGCATGATTCTCCCAGCAATTTTTGATCTAGCTATGTCTGCAAAGCATCGAGAAAAAGTTAGAAAATATTCAAACAAAAGCATAGAAAATCAGTTGCAGACAGACTCGCCGATCCATTCTGCGAGTTGCCAAATCACTTTGGCGAGCTAGATCAGGCTCGCCGAAGGGATTGGCTCAAAAATCTCAAAAAAATTTGGCAAGTCAATGATGGGAATGCCTTTCGGCGAATCGCCGACATCATCCAGTAATCCAGGATTAGCCCGCCAAAAGTTTCAATGCGAAAACAGTTCAGGGGTGCAGACAAAGGGCAAAAAAGAGGACTTTCGGCGAGTTGTCGAGTGCCTTCGGTGACCTCAAGCTTCTCACCAAAAGTTATAGAACCCAGATACAATTAAAGCATGAAATTAAAGGTAAGATGAGGAACTTTGGTGAACCGCCGAGTGGTTCGGCGAGCTCGACCCAGCTTGCCAAACGACCCAATGTGCCTACTTTCAACCCATCTTCTCAAATTCAACCCTGCAACACCCAAAAACAAAATCAAAACATGCACAACTCAAATTAAAACTAGACCCATAGCACCCATTACCTTGGTATACTCAAACTTCTCCCAGTTTTGCCAATTTGGCCAATTGACGACTTTTCCCCTTAAGAATGATGTCATCCATTCTATCATTGGGCAAATTACGTCATTTGGCACAAATACGAGCTACTCAGACTTCACCCAACTAAACTAATCAACATGCAAGCACAACCCCACAAAATTTAATTCATTTTAAAGCACAAAATTACGGGATTTCAACATTCAAAACATTACGGGCAGGATTATCAAATTAAAACACGCTTTTAAACATTCTAATCCTATCAGAGAGGCCTAACACAGTTCAATCAAGATAGTAATGTTGCAAATGAGTACACAATCGATAAAAATAGACTCGGGGTTCGGAAAACCAACCTTTTATGTCGAATAAATAAAATTGAAATGCTAGGCGGCAATGTAATCCAACTCCGAGCACCAATCAACAACTAAAATACAATAAAAATGCAAGAAATATAGAAAATATTAAGCGGGTGTGAGTTTGTGAAGTTCAAAAGTGAGGGAAAGTGAAGAGTTTGAAAGTTTTAACCTTTGGCCTTATATAAATCGTCTAGGTCTCGCCTATTCGGCGACATTAGTGGTGCTCGCCGACCCACTTAGTGACATGCCGAGTGGTCACTTACCTCGCCTAGTTTTAGAGGACCTTCAGTTGATGTGGGGGTCTAAACGATGGTTTAGATTGTGATCGCCGACCTAGTCGGTGATTCGCCAAGCTGCTCCTTGGCTCACCAAGTTTTACAGACTCCAATTTAAAATTTTCTTGAGTCTAACGGCTGTTTAGATCGGGCTCGCCGATCTCTTCGGTGATGCACCGACCGGACCTTTAACTCACCAACCTGCACTTTTCAACCACTTTCCACACTTTGACCTGCACATTCAAAACCCCATTATTTCTTAAAGCAAAAATAAAGTGATAAACACTTGGGTTGCCTACCAAGAAATGCCTTAGTTAATGTCATGGCATGAAATAAGTCCCCACTTAGTCTTGATTTGGTAGTTGTGAGAGACCTCCCGTAGACATTTGGTCAGCCACTCCTCTGTTTTCCGGACCATGACCCTTTAGAAGGAATCCAGTAGCATTTCATATGAGATTCCATGAGTCGGGCACTGCAGCAATAGTGACTTAAATCTCAGCCACAACTCAAAGATTGACTCACCCTCCATTTGTCTGAAACTTAGGATGTTATCCCTAAGAATCATCATTCTCAAAAGGGAGAAGTCCATTTGGTCACCATTGCTACAAGACATGCTCCTTTATGCTGCTCTAAATAACAACACACAAATAAAAACTAAAAAATTAAATAAGTATCACTATAACTAACAAGAACAACATTCAACTTAACTAAAAATTCTCAATTAACACCACTCCCAGGCAGTGGCGCCATTTTGTTTTCACGTATCAGGACACTTGATCCAATAGTATGTGCCAACGATCGTGAGTAGTAATATAACCCAACTAAGTGAGTTGTGGTCGAGTCCTAAGGGAGTGGTTCGTAATTGAGAATCAATAGGCAAGTAAGAATATGTTCAAGTCAATCATAATAAAAACATTTATGAATAAAAGCATAGTTCAAGTTTGGGGTGACACAAGTGTCAAATATCAAGGGGTTTTTGTTTGTATTATCAGCTAAAACAACAAATAGTAAGAAAATACTTATATGGAGACGAGATTCTTAGGATGTGATAGGATTATGGGCTAAGGTAAACAACCGGGTAATTGCAATTAATAGTAAATAGTTGTAAATTGGTGAATAAGCTAGACTTTAGTGGGGTTAAACTTTCTCTCAAACAATTTACCCCAAATCAAATTGGTTTCTCTCGAACACTAATAAGCAGCAATGAAGCACAACCTTCGCTTTAGTCCATTCACTCTCTCGAGCTGAATGTGTGGAAAAGGGTTTAGGGTTTACTCTCTCGAGCTGAACCCATGACAACCCAATACCCACAGACCATCGATTCGGTAATTTTGGTTTTAAAACCTCTTTCTCGAGCAAGCCAAAAATACGAAGTTAAGATTGTATTTGCAACTACAACCTATTAAGTTCAACCACACTTATTGAACGAAATCACTTTTAAACAACAAATAAACTATCAATTAACAATATCCAACCGTTAAATCAACCCATAATCACAAAATCACATCCCAAGAATTGGGGTTTTAGCTAGACATAGTAAAAATGTAAAAATAGTTACGAAGTTGTGTTTCCATCAACTTGGTACGATTTATATAGTCTTTACCAAGGTCTAAGATGAAGAATCTTCAACACCCATTTCAAATTTCTTAGAAATGGAAATCTTCAAATCTTCAAAGCTAAGGAAATATTGTCTCTAAACTCAGTTCTAAGCTCTCAAACTTCAAAACTAAAAAATTATATGTTTCAACAAAAGATCAGATATTAAGCTAAAAATTTAAACAAGTATTTATAGTTGTCAAAAAGTGTGCTGCGGAGGTTTAATCGACGCAGTTAGTTAGGATCACTGATCCAATCGGCGATCCGCCCTTTGGTCATTTTCATCACCGTTTTGCTTTTGTCTTTAGCATCTTCAGGTTCTGTAACTTTGGGTGATATGGCATTTCATTGAGGAACTATTTGGTGACTTGCTGACTGCTCCTTTCTCTTGCCGACTAGATTTTTTCCTTCAGGACTTGGCACTCTAGAACATTAGGCGAGACCCTAGCTGTTCGGTGACTCGCCTAATGGGTTAGGCAATCCTCAGGCCTTCTTTCCTTTGTTCTTTGAGGTGCCTTGTTCCTTTTTGCTTAATAGTGTCCATTCTTTGTTCCTCAATCCAAATACCTGAAATTCAAGGATTTACATTAGTTATTTATAGAAAATATGCATTTGAGAACACTAAATCTATTCAAATAAAGCCCTACATGAGTCCAAATCACGGACTCATCACTTTTCAACCATGAATTTGAGTTATTTAGCATGTGGTTTATATTTGGGTTAAGGTTGCAAACTTAATCCTAATTTAAATCTTCAATTGATGCTCGAAAGAGATTTCAATTGAAGTGGGTAAATATCTTGATAGAGCAGGTGCCATCATTTTTAAGGGCAAAAGACGTTGATTGGTCAATTTTAGACAAATCAGGGGAAGTCTGAGTACCCCAAGATCAATATTGATATGGGTCTAAGTTTAATTGCATATAATAAGGCTTTAATTTCATTGTCGTAGGCTGAATATTAAAAATTGAAAGTCGGGGTAGAAATCTGGCACGAGGGGCAGTTCAATGAGCTTAGTGGAGCTCGTCGATTGACTCGACAGTTCGTCAAATGTCTCTGAACTAGCCCTTCTTACCCTAAAATTTGAGTGGAAGCCTTTGTAACATTCGGTGATATGCTTGGGCTCACCAAGTTCACTCGGTGACTCGTCGAATGTCTTGTGATCACCCTTTTTAGCCAAATTTTTGGTAAATCATTCTGTGATATTCGGTGAGCTATCCTTGGATTGCTGAATGAGTTTGACAACTCGCTGACTGAACTTTGAGATCATCGACTTGTGCTGATTTCTGTGCATTTTTGTTCTGTAACTTTTGACGAGTCCACTTAGGATCGCCGAATGAGTTCAGCGACTTGCCGAACTAGTCGACGAGTTTCTTTGCAAGTTTTCAAACTTGATATTCACTGATCGTTTCTAATGTAGTGATTTGATATGTGTCGTTTTGCAGATATGGCCAGAGCTAAAGTTTTTGAAAGGAATCAACCACTCTGGAAGAGAACACAGGGAGTAGTTATTTCTGAGGAGGCTGCCCCTCAAAGATCGATGTGGCCTAGACTTCCTCCATCATGAGAAGGACACATGAAAAGGGAAGAGACTTGTATAGCCGAGATCGAGTAATTCCATCTCCGATAGCATGGGCATAGACTCCACCTACCTCACCACTTCGAAGTCTGATCGTGAAAGTAATTTGGGGTCTAGATCACCAACACATGAGTTAGAGACGAAGGATGACCAAACTCTACAGTAGAGATGAGCTAAGTTGAGCTCCAAAGCACTACATGATCCAGCCAGACTTCTATTTACTCCTCCACCTTCTCCTCCTCCAGCACAGACTGCTGAGCAGGTACTACTAGTGTCCCCGATACAGACACCTCCACCTCAATTGATGAATAAATTAAAGACTGCGGGGTTGTGCACTATTTTGGAAGAGCAAAGGTTGTCCACTGATGGGGTAGTGGATAGATACCCAGATGTGTGGAATACTATTCAGTTCCATAAATTCGATCTATTCACACAGCCTCAAGGCCTCTATATACCTTCTTGGGTTTGGGAGTTCTACACAAAGTATGAGAAGCTGGTCCCGAAGGAGAAGAAGAAGGTTAGCTCATTCTCATGTGTTAATCATATAGTGGTGCAAGGTAAAAAGGTTAAGTGTAGCTCCGACATTAATGAGGCATTGGGGTGCACGGTAAATGTGATACACTTTTTGGTAGACAAGATCAAGATGAAGACCCTAGACGACTTCAAGGGGTGGTTGGCCTCTTTGGTTTTTGATACTACACCGCCATGGATCGATCCAGGGGTCTAGATTGAGAATAAGGACCTGAATGTGGGTGCGGGATACTGGTTTAGATTTATTAGCAGTACTCTAATGCCTTCCCAGAATGAGTCCATACTCCGGCATCCTAATACATCTTTTCTAGGGTCTATTATTTCTCGGGATGACCTTAATCTCAGGTTGATTATTGAGTAAGAGATTTCCATGAGGGCCAAGCAGAGCCAAACATCACTCAATTTCCTGGCGCTGATCACAACGTCGCACTGGCGTGCTCGAGTTCCCTTTGTGGCGAAGACAGATATGGAAGTGACTCTCACTTTCTCTACTGACATTCAAAGGATTGAGGCTGAGGACACTAGAGATGAGGTTGAGCAGAGGAGAGTAGTGCTGGTGGACATATCCCCGGTTGTCGATGTAGATATGCTGGAGGCAGATACAGCTCCCTCACTCATGCTGGTAAGCCTTTAAGTATTCCTAATACTACTATTGCTTCTCCTTCATCATCTCCTACTACCCGCCCATCATTGACACAGGCGATGCTCTACAGGATGGGCCACCTAGCCCAATCTGCTGATGTACATGCTTCTCGGGTTGAGGCAGCTGTCCCTGAACTGATTGAGAGGGCTATTCTTGTTGCCCTAGCTCCTTTCTAAGCTGAGTTGTAGGAGGATCGATAGTTGATCGCCGTACATGGCCTAGTCTTGAACGCCTTCACGATGCGAGTAAAGGTCTATGAGCAAGGAGGTCGCCAGTCTCTTGATGTTACGACCTTGAGAGCCAATATTATAGGGTTCGGGCATGATGTGGATGAGATCAAATCCACTGATTTATCTATGTTGTTCGACACTGTGGACCTTCCCAAGGTTTCCAGTACAGAGATGCCAGCTATTTCTGAGATCCCTCTGACTACTACGACTGGAGATACTGCTATAGCTGATGATGATGCTGAATCAGATGCTCTAAAGATTGATGAAGAGGAGCTTGGGACCCGTGATGTGGCTATGTATGATGATTTGGAGGTTCTAGAGGGTGCAATGGTGTAGAAAACCATGGAGGCTTCTCTTCGGGACACCTCGATGATTGGCTCTAGTGGAGAAACGATTATTGATGGAGATGAGTTAGGGGGATCTTGACTATCTTCTTGTTTTAATTTTGAGACAATTATTTTATTTTGTATTGAGGAGAATGTTAGGTTTTGTTTGGCGGGGTGAGGTATCTTCATACCTACCACTTGGGTTGTATTTATCGTGTTTTGGATGCCTATCTTTGTGACTGTTGGTTTTTAATGTGAATATTGGTTTTTGATCCGAATTAAAGCTCGCCTCTTGATTTTTTTGTGTTTGTGAATGTGGCTGTTCTCTTGCATAATTGAGTGTCTCTTGCGATCAATATCGATGACTTGAATAGTGCACTTGATTGAACCATATGCTTGTGCATTCCAATAAGGCAAAATTTGAGTTGCATAAATCATGTGTGAACTCTTAGCATCTCATTGGGACTAGCCAATTGTTGAAATGAGTCTTGTGATAATCGTTGCACGCGAGCTAAAGTTGTAGAATCTTGATTGATGATTGTGTTGAATGTTGAGTGTGGTGAGATTTTCTTGAAATATGTGCTTGGTGATACCTAGAACTTGCCCCGTTGGTCTAATTGACTAATGTAAGCGAATGATAGAAATGATCTTAGACACAGGTTTTAGAGAGTGAACCTAATAACTATTATACTTCTTTGTTACCACCTTGTTAGAGTGTGAACCTAGCTTGGCACCATTTGAGCCTAACCTTTTCTTTGAAGGAAACATGAACACATTTGACCTCTTTTCTCCCTACCTAAAACCTTCATGAAACATTGGTTTATGAAAAATTTACCCTTGAAGGATTGTGTTGAAAAAGATGGAACCCCTCCATATAAAAAAAATAAAAGCAGAAGAGTAATCACAAAAGAAGGAAAAGTTTGAAAAAGAATGTGCAATAAAGCTTATGTCACTACAAAAAAAAATGTGAATTACATGGGGATTTTCCTGGGGATTAGTATGAAAATTCGCAGGAAACTTATTTTCCTGCAAATTTTCATACTAATTCCCAGGAAAATCCCCATGTAATTCTTAGTTTTCTTGTAGTGTGCAAGGATAAAAGAAAAGGGGTGTCTAATGCTTGAAAGAACTTAGGGTAAATTGTGAAAATAAAAAATAGTGAAAGAAAAAAAAGAAGTTGAATGCAAGCCGTGCTTTATAAAGGCAGAAGTCACTAAGACAAAATGATCATACCTTTACTCTCAGCCCCATTACAAGCCTTGAAAGACCTTAGTGATCTTTATTAAGCTGAATGTCATGTTGATTGGAAAATACGGGCAAGCCTTTGGGTAGATTCATGTATGTGTTTATCTTTGAGAGTGTGAGAGTTGATTTTGATTCCTTAATTCTTAAATTTTGATGAACTTTGTGTGGGCATGTAATCATTCTTGATGTGAGGGCATTCGAATACTTTTGTTGAGCTTGAATTTGCATTTGAAGTAAACATTGTGAGCATGACCTCTATTTGATGATGTCTAGTCATAGTTTGAAACTTTTAGTGCACAATTGAACATTGCATGGGTAAGTTGAACCTCATGTGCATTCATGTTGAGTCTCAAGTAGCACTATATGTAGACATCTCTGTTGAACTGAATTGATATCGTGTTTTACTTGAGGACAAGAAAAAGTTTAAGTTGGGGGTGTTGATGAGTCGGGGATTTTGACTCATTTAGGGCTTAGGAATTAGTGTCCTCAATGCCAATTTTATGCTATAAATTGATGATAAAATGTTAATTTGCATAAATGAATTCAAAAGAGCAAAGCAATGGCCTTATGAGACAAAAAGGAGCGAAAAAGTTGAAGGTAAGCAAAGCTAGTACTCGCCAAAGCCACTCGGCGACTCGCCGAGTGGACCTTCAGCTCACCTAAATTTCCAGACGGCCAGCCCATGGACAAGACCTACTTAGCGAGTAAATGGATGGTTCGGTGACGTACCGAATGGATCCGTGATGTACCGAATGGATCGGTGATGTCTATCTCAATCAGCTAAAGTCACGAAGAGATATGGTAAAAGACCAAGACAAGAAGGCGATGAAAAGGAGCACTAGGTGCATTGCCGATCAGGTCGGTGAAGACCGACTTACTTCACTAAGTGACTCCGATGCTGAAATTTTGGGAACGTATAAATGCAATTATAGTTTAGCATTCTAAGCTTGCTTGAGAAATAAGTATTAGAGTTAAAACTTTAATTGATGATTGTTGTGATTGTGTTGTTGCAGATTTAGCTTGAGAAAGTGGGTCTAAATGCATTCCTATTAATCTAGCTTGATTAAGGTATTGGGTTGTTTTTATGTGTTATGCTTGTCGATGTTCGAAAGAACTTGCCTGATTCATGATAGTTGATTGATAAATGAGTATTGCACCTAAAGCCTAACCTACCCACTAAAGTTCAACAACTTTTAGTAAATAGTAATCACCCATTTAGCAAAGTTGGCGTTCAATTCATCACATTCCCAAGAAACCCTCTCTACTTGTTCTCCGTTATTTGTAGTTACTAATTGCTCACCCAAATCCCCCCCATTTGACATTAATTGTCAACCCCTTGTCATTTACTTTATTGTTGGGAAAATTTCTACATCTACAAACAATTAGAACACCATTTTACATCGTAATCGAATTCTTTACCGTGTCACTCCCTGTGGATCGACCCCAACTCTTAGTTGGGTTTATACTTGTTAGTGACCACCTACACTTAGAATCAGATGAACTGTAGTTGAGCGTTATCAACTACCCCATAAATGTGACATGGTATCTAGAATCTTGAGAGAATCTAAGCTTAGCCACATAGTATAGAATCACACTAAGATAATATACATAATTGAAATAAAGAGTAAGCAGAATAAAAGGGTCAAATGGAAATCTCAACAAATTATGGAAATCTAAATACAAGATTCATATGTGGAAAATACTAATATCTGACATAACTCTTGTCATGATCCAAAGTACACCCTAGATGTGAGATGGAGTATAAGACCTTGAGAGGTCCCACATATGCCACTTGACATACATACAACACAATATAATAGAAAAAAGGTAGGAATCTCATATCAATGAAAGAGTTTGACATAAAAGCCAAATTCAAATAATAGTTTCAACAAGTCAATCTAATACATCAAGAGTGGGACGTAACCCATACACCACAGACAATTCTAGGAAAACTAAAGACATAAAAGAATGTAAACATAAGTGACAAGGTCTTCAGAACATGAGGACTTACCAAGTCTTCAATCTACAAAGCAATCCACTAGCCACGAATGGGAGAAGGAAGATCGTCGTACCCTACATTATTTAAACAATGAAGGCACAAGTATGCATTAGTACATGGAATGTACTAAGTATGAGGGATTTGCATAAAATAAAAAACATGATCATAAGGAACCATAAATCATGAACATGGTCAATTTATCTTAAAATCTTATTGAAAGCATCATAAAACCTCAAAAGTAACTTAGTTCATTTTTATGGGATATTTACCATAACCGACATAGACCATGTGAGCTATACCATGGAATCTAGTGTCTTTCTCCTACACCGAAAAAAGATGTCCTACTCACCTAGATAAGGACCATGAACTTCTAGCTTAGATGGATCTACTAGCTATGTCACTTAAGACAATCATACTGGACACATAGTTTGGGACAAGGTGATTGTTACTACAGACCCGGTCTCTACTAATAGGAGAGCCTCCATCTCAATATTCTTTCGGTGCTAAGTAAAAATCCTAATGACATATTCATAAACATAAACAAATCATCATACATGGAAAAGCAAAATTAAGTTACTAATCCAAGCTTAAATCGTTATAGAATAGCTCCTTAAACCACGTCTGAGAAAACCTTTCACCAATCATGATTTCTTAATGTGAGAAAACCTTTCACCATTTATACACATGTGAGGAAATCCATTTTCACAATTTCATTGATGCATATCTTAAAGCAACCTAGATCATAAGACGTTCCTTTTTATAAATCATGCATACCTTTCAAGAAAACATCATTCATAGATTCATAACTTCTAAATAAATTCACGTCTTTAAGAATTCATAGTCAAAATCTTGAATAATACATGGGTTCATATTAAATCAATTGAAAAGCATGTAACTGAATCAAAACCATCATGATAAGATCAAAATTCAACAATTGAATCAACGCAGTTAGAACCCATGAAGAATTGAATGAAAAACTAATCAATTTGATGAAATTGAATTTGGAGAACTAAGAAATCTTTGGGGAATGGGTGAATCGAACTCATTGATAAAAACCTACATACCCTAATAAACAAAGCCCAAAAATAATGGAAAAAGGAGACTTGAAGCTCAAAACCATAGCTTTTTCTTGAACTTGAGAGAGAATTCAGGAAGATAAATATGGACGAAATTTGAGGTTTTAAGAATGAGAGAGTTGAGTCAGTTTTAGGAGTACAAGGGTAGTTATAGGACTTAAAATTAAGGTCAAAACGACATAGTATAGGCATTAAATGCATAGGAAAAGATCGAAATACCCTTAAAAATAACACTCAAACAGTCCTATGGCTAGACCTACGATTTGTAGAACTTTTTATGGCCCGTACTGGTCAAGCACAGAACAAACTTCAGAAACCCATAATTCACCTTAATTTCCAAGATACCTTTCTATGGTTTGTATAAATTTCTTTGGTCTGTAGAACACAAGTTCAAGTCTAAAATTTAATCAAGTTTAGAACCTTTGTATGAGAACCCTTTTATGACTTGTTAAACCAACTATGACCTGTCAAAACCTTCCATTGACAAGAGGTCTTAAATTAACACTCTGAATCCCTTTTACAAGTGACATCCACGGCTCGTCAAACCTCCTATGGTTCGTTCTGTCAAGTCATGGGTGAAACTTTAGAAATTTGGAAATTTCCAATAATCATCCAAAGTTCTACGATTCCTTTTTTAAGGCTCGTAGGACTTCATACGATCTGTATATAGGAATTGTAGAGCCCTATTTCGGTCAAAATTTCTACAACTTTCTTTCCAACTTCTGAGGTATTATAATATTTTGCCATCGAGAATATTCTTTATTGAATGGGACTTATGCCAGGATGAATAGAGTAAGAAGGAAACTAACAATCCAACATGAATGAAAATCTCATAATAATGCACATAAACATGGAGAATCACTCCAAGATAAATCATAACATCAAAATCAAGTTTTTTTTATGAACATGCATGCATATGGAAATATGAGAATGACTAAAATGCATGTATTCGAAAGAATGAACCATGAAGAGGATACTTCAAGTTAGAGTAGGAACGGAGGGAAATAGATGAAGATACCGGGACATGATATCCACTTTGGCTTCCCAAGTAGCACCCCTCAACTAATAATTCCTCCAAAGAACTTTCACGGAAGCAACTTCTTTATTTCTCAACTTCCGGACTTGCCAGTCTAAAATATCAATTAGAACCTCTTCATAAGAAATATTTTCTTTAACGCCCAAACCTTTTAAAGGCATAATGGATGCCGGATATGTTGAGAGCTTTTGTTATTGAATTCAAGGGTAATTGAGATGATTATTTGACTTTGATTGAGTTTGCATATAATAATAGTTATCACTTGAGTATCCAAATGACCTTTTTTGAGGATCTCTATGGTAGGAGGTGTAGGTCTCCTATTAGTTGGTTTGAAATTCATATGATTACGCTGATAGGGCTCGAGTTAGTACATGAGGCTATAGAAAAGGCTTGACTTATTCGAAAAAGGTTGAAAATGGCTAAAAGTTGATAAAAGTCTTATGTTGTTGATAGAAGAAAAGAGATTGAATTTGATATTGATTATTGGGTTTACTTGAAAATTTCTCCTATGAAGGGTGTGATTAGGTTGGAAGATTAGTCCCCAATATGTGAGCCTATATCAAATTTTGAGGCATATTGGCAAAGTTGCTTATGAATTGGAGTTACCTAATGACTTAGAATTGGTACATCCAATATTCATGTATCTTTGTTGAAAAAGTGTGTTGGAGATCCAACTTCCATTGTTCCTTTGGAAAGTTTGGGAGTTAAAGAAAGTATCCCATATGAAGAGGTTCTCATAAAAATTTTGGATCATCAAGTTCGGATGTTGAGAAATAAAGAAGTTGCTTTCGTGAATGTCCTTTGGAGGAATCAATTAGTTGAGGGTGCTACTTGGGAGGCCAAAACTGATATGATGTCTAAGCATCCTAGTCTCTTTCCCTCTCCGATCATATTCTAGCTTAATGTATTAGTTTCTCATGGTTTAATCCTTTGGTTTCATTCATTTTAGTCATTCTCATATTTCCATATGAATGCATGTTCTTGAAAAAAAAACTTGATTTTGATGTTCTTATTTACCTTGGAGTGATTTATCCATGTTTATGTGTATTACGATGAGATTTGTATTCATGTTAGTTGTTCATTTCTCTCCTACTTTATTCATGCTATCTTTAGTCCCATGTGAGGATGAATATTACCAAGGGAAAGATATTGTAACACCTTAGAAATTGGAAAGTGGAATTAAAAAGGAAAAGCTCAGTTATGGCACTAAAGCACTAAGCTATGAGTCCTATCTACAAACCATAGAAAGTTCTATAGATCGTAGAAGGGAAATCATAGAGCTTGGGTTGAGTTTTGGAAAATGTTGAGTCTCTGATGTATGACGTATGAATTGACACGATGGTTTGTAGGGTGTGTCACGAACCATCGATAGTATCTATATGAGGGTTCTACACTTAGTGAATTTGATGGACTTTTGATCTACTGGTAGGACCTATGAATCATGATTTTCTCTACGGGTCGTAGTAATCATTAAATGGTATTTTAGGATTAGGGGATTTTTGGTAATTTGATGACTATGGGTAAGATCTATGAGCCATAGAGCAGAAAATGGCTCGTAAAATGGTCTCGTGGGAAGTTGGATGGATTTTGGGTTTCTGTAATGGTTCTATGGCTAACCAGTATGAACTGTAGAAAGAGTTCAACAGTTTTATTTAAGGGTGTTTTGGTCTTTTTCTATCCAACTAACCCCTAAAATATTTTATTTTGGACCTACAACTACCCCTATAACTGAATTTACTCTTCAAAACCTAACCCATTCGTTCCTATTCTCTCAAACTCACAAAATCTCTCAAGTCTTCTTCCTCAAATTCTCACTCAAGCTCTCAAGGTTGAAGTTAGGGTTTCAAGCTTCAAGGTTCTCCTCTCCACTTCTAGGGCTTTGATTACCCAAGGTATTTAGAAATTCACCAGTGGATCTCTTTCACCCACTAGGTCCCACAAGAATCTCAATCTCCAAGTCAATTTCATCCATTTCATTATGGTTTCAGAAGAATCTACATGGGGCTTATTATTATGATTCAATTGTCTATTTGCAATCTTACTATGCATAATTTCATCCGATCACATGGTTTTCAATTGATTTCTTATAGACCCATGCTTTTTACTTGATTTTGACTATGAATTTATGAACAAAGCTTATGAAGTTGTGACATATGATTACGAAAGCTATGCGTGTTTTACGAAAAGGGTGATTTATGAACTAAGGATGCTTTTAAGATAAGTATCAATGATTTATGAGAGGTTTTCTCACGTATGAATAAAATCATAATTTAGATACTTAGAAAGGTAAGTGTATAATATGAACAAGCTTATGAAATCATGATTTAAAAGGAGCTACTCTAAGATGACTTATGATTGGTTTGGTAGTTCAATTGTGCCTTTCCAAGTACTTTGATATGACAATAATTATGTCTTTTCCGTTGGGATTTACTTAGCACTGAGAGGACTTTGGAATGGAGGCCCTACTACTAGTAGAGGTTTAGTCTTTAGTAGCAATTTTCTTGTCCCTAACTACGTGTCCCCATAGGTTTTTCTTAAATGACCTAGCTAGTGGATCCACAATAGCAATTATGAATAAAAGTTACAATCTACCTTGGCAAGTATAATCATCTTTTGGGTATGAGGGTTATATCGAATTCCATGATATAGCTTTCATGATCTTATTGCCGGCTAATGGTAAATATCCCACAAATGAACTATATTTTAATCAAAAGGTTTTATGAAAGCTTTTCTTATGTTTTAAGGTGTGCATTGACCTTGTTTATGACTCATGGATTCTTAAAGGTGTTTTACTATATTTTAAATTTGTCATTCATATCATGTTTAAAGTCCTCATATGATAATGCCTATGTTTTTATGAAATTATCCATACTTAGTACATTCATGTACTAATAATACTTGTGCCTATACTGTTTCATAACAAAGGGTCTGACATTTCTCCTCTCGGATGTGATTAGATCCGGATTGCTTAGCTTGATCGTGGATTGGTGAGTCCTCACGCTCTGAGGACCATACCTTGATGTTTAATATTTTAGTCATCTTTTCAGTTTTACACTTGTACGAGGTGTATGGGTTATATCCAACCACTCTTATGATGTTAGAAGGGCTATGTTAGACATAGTTTAGTATTTTGCACTTATGTTTAGATTTCTTATGATATGAGACTTTTACTACCTATTCTCTCTTGTTGTGTTTCTTTTACGTCATGCTTATGTCAAGTAGCTTGTTTAAGGTCTCTTGGGATCCTTTCACCATGTAACTTCTAGGGTGTACTTTAGGTCGTAACACCGATTGGGTTATGTTTGTTATTTATACCTACCGATTTATGGGAGTTCAGTTGGGTTATTATTTGATTATATTTTTTTCTCTTCTATTATTGATCTGATAGCTGATAGATTGTGAGTTAGTTTTGTGAATGTTAGTCATGCTGACCTTGGGTAGTTGACTCTTGTATCTTAGTTTGCTTGTAAGTAGGTTTTTGGCTTACGTTCCAGGCACATTCTTGACTCAGTTCCTTATTTCTTGTGTCCTATTTCTATTCCTTATTGTTCGTCTATCATATTATCTAGTGTGAGTAACTTTTACTATGCTTTCCTTGTTACTTTTTGTGTATACTTGCCTTATCTTTGGAGCTCAGTCGGATGATGCCTATTGAGTACCTTTATGATACTCATACTATACTTCCCTGCAGATCATAGTTTGAGTTCTCGTCATTGATTTGGAGTTGTGTACAGTAGCTTAGTGTTCAGAGACTAGGTGAGCTCCTGGCATTTGAAGTTACTAGTTTCCGTCTGTTTTGGCTAGACTTAGTCATTATATTGTGTTCAGAGAAAACTAATACTATTTTATATCTGTAAAAGAATCTACTATTATTTTGACTAGATGTTCGACGACTGCCTGATGCAAGGTCTTGGGGATGGTTTCTTGTATTTCTTTCTATTAATTACCCTTTTTCTGATTTGTTATAAGCATTATGCTTCTTGTTCTTGACTTCTGCTTGATGGCCCATCACTTACGGATCTGGGCTATGAGTTAGTCTTACCTATTGGTGGGGTGTAGTAGGTACCATCATTACCTGAGAAATCGCGATGACCAAGATTACAGACTTACGCGATCACGTTGGGCTTTGAGCGATCGCGACACACTAGAATTTACACCTACATGATCATGGTAGATGGCATGCGATCGTGGTGAGGAAATTATCAATCAGATAACAACAATGACATCAAAACATCAATACTCAAAATTCTATAAATGGACCCTTGAGATTTATTCAGAATCTCGTGAACACAAACCAAATATGCTACCCTACTAAACTTGATAATCCAAACTCATTGGAACCATCAAACCATGAATTTGAGGTCTCCTCGACTCGGTACCTGTTAAGACCACTACTTAATAACTTTAACCCAAAAAGACCAAAATTTCCCAAAACCCCCAAAAACTTAACCAAGGCCTTATCTAGGCCTAAAATCACTTCTTGAATCCAACATAATCGATGGAACTAATTTTGCGCGTCTAAACTCCGAATGTTGACTAAAGTCAAATCTTGGTCTAAATTTGCCTAAATTCTCTACTCATGGGCTCAAATTCACGTAAAAGCTTTGGAATTGAAAGCGCTAACACTCATAGAACGAATTCCGTATTTTGGAGTTGATGAAACTGATAGAATTCTATTGTGAGATTTAGCTCCGGAAGTTGACTATAGTCACTTATATTAACTTAAAGGCTTTCAAAACTCCAAAACCTCCAAAAATCTCAACTTTTCGATCCGGTTTCAAATATAACCTCATAAATTGATCAATCATGACTTGAAGAAACTAACGAGAGGGGTAAAATGGTAATATTTTTGAAAATTCTAGAAAAATAGCCTTCAGGGTTATCACATTCCCGTGTAAAAAATCACGCCTAGGAGAAGTCTGAATACCCCATGAGCTGCTAATGTTGCGGTCTTTGGCCTTTCATGGAGTTCTTATATACCCTTTTATTATTTATGGTGTTCATTTAGTACATTGCATAATTTTTAAATGTGGAATAAGGAAATACTCTATGCTTTAAGTAGTTAATAATTTTTCTTTGGGCATAAATTATTTTTTGAGGAATATATCTTGAATCAGATAAGTTTTTTAGAAAAGAAGAATTAGACTTTTTCTTCATTTTATAATAACAAATTTTCTAATGCCTAACTTAGGTGGTAACTCGCTATATAGCTGATTCTTATATTGTAGTTTGCGATGAGAAAACTCATTTGTTGACAATTGATAGAAATCAATCTATAATATACTTTTACATAAGCCATCATCAACTAAAAGATAGTCGATGATCGTTGGTGAAGGTTGAACTTTTATAGCAATGGAAAAATTAATTAGAGATAGCAATGACGGAATAGAATAACAATGATTGAAAGCTAGAAATAATAATAGAAGAACTGAAAAAGCTTCTCATCGTTGGAGAGTGAATTTTTATTAATAACATAATTTTTTGGATGAAAAAAGTGTTTGAAAGGGGATGGAGAATTTGGGAACTTTTGGAAGAAAGAAATAATTGTTTAATTATAATTTAGGTAATTTTAAAACTTGGAGATGAAAAAACTATTTTGCGTTTTTTAAGACTTTGTGGATGAATTGTAAGACTTCTAAGTCGATATGATGGTATTTTGTATTATTTAAGAATTAGTAAAATTATCCGCGCCTCGCGCGGAAATTTTAATATCACGAAATTTATAAAATAATACTTAAAACCTATCAGTCATTAAACTTAAAATACTATATTATCTTACATACAAGATTACGTAGTAACGAACATTAATAAAGTAAAGGAAAATGCTAATTATAACATCTTATCATCTATCCTTCAATCAATCATCTTTAATTTTATTTTATAATTTAACCTTTTACTTCCGGGAAGTGTTACTATTTGATATTTTTGGGGAATCAAATGAACATCAACCTGAGATATTAAAATTTTTAATAAATAAATAACCGTTGTGATGGGATAAATAAATTTTAAAAGGCATAAAAAGTGAACAAATATTCTAATTTTAACGTGTAGAAAGTTCAACCCTACCTTTTACTTTACATATATCATTTTAAAGTTCCCCATTTAAATGTATCATAAGTAATTATTAAAATCAAAAATTAAAGCTCAACCCTACCTTTAACTTTACATATATCATTTTAAAGTTCCCCATTTAAATGTTTCATAAGTAATTATTAAAATGGAAAATTAAAGGGAGTGTATCATATTGGACAACAATTAAACTTATTATATATACTTGAAAGGGAAAAATACTACACAAAACTATTCCGTTTGTTTGGGTGTTTTTTTTTAAATCAACATACTAGCGTGATGGAGTTCAATTTGAAGCTACACTTCTATTCTAATTACAGTGTCGAGAAACACATTTATTACTTCAAGAAAAGAATTTACAACTTGAAGAAAACTTTAGAATCTGTCCATACTTCATATTGAATATGAAGCATGTACTCAAAAACAACAGTTAATATCATAAGCATAAATAATGACTGTAAAAAAAATACCAAAATTGTAACAATAGAATGAAACATAAAGGAAAAAATCGAGCCCAATGAATGCACAATGTCCCCTTAAGGAAATTATTCTCCTCTAGTACTCGAGGTTTAAAGGAATATATCATCTTAGGATGGAACGATTCTATTCACCAGTGTATTGATACAAAAATAATGGTGTTAGTGAGTCACTCAACAGGAGCAAAGTACACAAATATTTAATTGTGCAGAAGAAGAAGAAGTTCATAATTTTGGTTGTTTTAAAATGAGAGGAAATCCCTCTATTTATGGATAACAAAGATGTCACGACCCGAGCCTACACCCTGGACGTGGCTGGCACTTGAGAACCATTGTTGGTCCCCAAGCGAACCCTCATCCCGGCTGACTACAAGCGGAAGACTAACTCAAGCATACAAAACTTAAAACATAATAAAAATTCATAAAACTCAATTACAAGCTTTAACTAAAATGAAAAACTCTGAATAAAAATAAATTATTCAACTCGCCATAAAATAGGCAACTTAAGTTTTCAAAACATTTAACAAAATAAATGAACAAACTTCTGAAACTCTACTGTCTATCTATGAAGACTTTAACTGACAAAGGTGGAAGTCGGGACAAGACCCAAGACATCATAACAATTAATATAACTGAAAGTACAAGTGGAACCCTCCGAAAGCAAAGAGGCTCACCATAGCTAACTCGGACTGCATGCGGTATCAACGAAGTGCCTGTTGATGATCATGAATACATGTATCTGCATCATGAAACGGTGCAGGCAAAATGGCTCAGTACATGGAATGTACGAGCATGTAAGGAGAATTCTAAAGCATAACATAAGCTTGAACTGGTGGAATAGCAACATACTTACCGCTTCTCAACTCACTCAACTCAACTCAAAGAAACATAACTCAACTCAACTCAGAGAAATAGGGCTCAACTCAATGATAAAATGTTCAACTCAGTGAGATAAGACTTAATTCAATAATAAGACACTCGACTTTGGGTACTTAAACACTGGATATTCAACTCTAGATACTCAACTCTGGATACTCAACTCAATATAAAGCAACAATAAAAGATGCAATATATGGAAAACTTTTAAAACAGCAGATAGCAACTTAATGTATTGAAGTATACCATAGTAACTCAGTTTGTATGCAAGGATATCATATAAACTCTGTTTGTATATGAAAATACAAATAAACTCAGTGTATATAAAAATATGAAATATCTCTGTGGGAGTTTCTCTAATCGACAACCATCAGTGTGAGCTATGTGATGATGAAACGTTTTGCCTCACGCTGCCAGGGCCATCCTATACCTTGTCAGGGGTATAGAACCTAACTACTAAGTGGATCCACTAGTCTATGCTAAAAGCATTAAGGAATCATCTAAAAAGTAAGACCCTTTTAACCCACGTTGGCTACATGGTTCATGGGGGCTGGGAGTTGTCTGAACTCTCCCCCATATCGGTGCTCAATACTACTCCCAAAAATGTACTAGCTCATATGTTTAAAAACATAACTCTTTCTATAATTTGAGATAATTGCTCAAAAACTAACCCAAAGGCTCTCTTGGAAATTAGTGTTTCCTCTCTTGCTTAATTGTGAAAGTATTTACTCTTTACTGAAACTAGCTCAAAGGCTCTTTTGGAAATCGATGTTTCCTTTCTTGTTTAAATGTGAAAACATTTACTCTTTAGGAATACATATCCCCCATAAATTCTTTTGAAAAAATGAACTTCACTCTTTACTCTTTAATCAACTCAAAACTCAAGTCTTAAAACAAGTTTAAAGCATTCGCAAAAGACTTTTGAAAAAGGTTCTAAGAACTCTCTAGACTGCTCGACTCATAGGGTTCATGCGAAACTATGGACATGAACAACTCAACTCAAGGGCTTCATGAGTAACATGTAGTATTCCCATAAGTAGGAATATAACCTCAAAAGGATTAGGAACTCAATGCTAAAAGACTTAGAACTCGAAGATGCTACTCCTCTTGAAGACACTCAATGTATAGAGTTCATGTGGAATTTATGAGCATGAATGACTCAACTTAAGGGTTAACATAACGATATGGAACTTGTGTATACGACTATTCTCATTCTCATACATACTTCCTCAAAACTTAGCTCAAATCGATAGTTGATCTCAAAGGATCCACAATTAAACTCAAAGACTTTCTTGAACTCTGCTCTTAACTCTCTCTTGAATGTGAATTATGAATTCAAGAGTTATGATTCACGATATGAAGGATCTCGTGATGATAATGTAGACTCATGAATAGCTTCTCCTCATTATCATACTCACTTTCTCGAGTCTTGAAACAAGTTATTAGAAATTGTAGAAGACTCCTCAAAAGGACTCAAAGAGACTTTCTTAAAATGCTCGAAAGAACTTTCAAGACTTAAATCTTAACTCTACCTTGAATTTGAATTATGAATTCAAGGTTATGATTCATGTTATGATTGATTTCTAGGTTTTTATAAGTAGCTTAGAGTGTTTAGAATCAAAGGGGAGTAAATGTACCCTTCGAAAGAACTCAAACGAACGAAACGACGAGAAACGGGTGGGGGAAGGCGACCCTGGTGTACTGAGTGGCGTGGGGCGCCAAACCCTAAACTACAGAGAATAATTCTTGGCATACTGACTGGCGTGGCGTGCCAGCTACTCCTGGCGTGTTGGTGGCGCGTCGCCCCAGGCACTGCCTGGAAAACCCGACGACTTTCTTTGCTCGTTTTCTCACCCTAGTTCACCTAGATTCAAATGATTTCTTCTCCAATCACTTGGATTCGATTTATCAATATAAGTACACACTAATATACTCAATACATCCCTCAAAACACTCACTTTCATCTTTAGAAATCATCAAAACCTCAACAAAACAAGATTTAGAATGAAACTTCAAGAACACATATCAAAAACTTAAATCTTTCAATCTTTATGGACGAATTTGATTATGAAAATCATGTTTGGCATGTGGGTGAACGGACCCAACACTATGGAAACTTACATACCTCTTAGGGATCAAACCCATGGAGAAAATCTGCAACAAAATTCAAGAACCTCGACGAACGCCTTGATCTTCTTATGTTTTCTCCTCTTTTCTCTTATTTTCTCTTCTTGAACTCTCAACTAAAACCCTAGGCATATATTAGGATGATAAGACTGAAACTAATAGGATTAGACCCTTAAAACCTTACTAAAGATGAATTAAATCTGATTTGGTAAGGAAAAGACCAAAATACCCCTTACTATTTTCGGGCAACTTTCCTTAACTGGACATCCTGACTTCAAAAGGGCATATCTCACTCATCTGAACTCGAAACTTAGCAAACTTGGAGGTGTTAGAAAGATAATTCAGATAAGTTTCATTAGCTATCTTGTAGCCTACCTAACTCATCCTGTACTAAAAGGTATGGTCGTTTGAAGTTGACCCAAAATTTATAACTTGCACAATTTCAGATTTTGCTTAGTTCTTTTTGGAACTCAAGGTGCTATATCTAGTAACTTTAACACTTAAGAAATTTTAAATTCCTCGGTAAAATCCTACTCACAATGAAGGATGGTTCGAGTCTTCGCTGAAAAATTTTTTGGGGTGTTACTAAAGGGTAGTGTGAACAAATGCTTATTGTGTCTTATCGGAAAAGTCACAACTCTTTGGAAATGTTACAACCCTTCAGAAAAGTCACAACCTTTCATAAAAGTGACAAATTTTCATAAAAGTTGCAAGTCTTCATAAAAGGCCAACTCTGCAAAAAAGTCACAACTTTTCATAAAAGTCGCACCTTTTCATGAAAGGAGAAGGATAGTTTTGAAAATAAATAAATTAAAAGGGAATTCTGGTTTGTGGTGGCGCCACATAGGCAATCTTAGGTTTCTCTTTTATATATGATATATGATATATGATATGATATGATATGATATATGATGATTAGGTTCGGGGATTGACAATTTTGTAACTTCAAATAATGAAACCATAAATGGGGTCTCTTTCACCAATAAAGTAAGGCTTGGGACTAATTTATAAATTGATTTTTGAAAGTGTCCTTCTAGTCAACTTTGTAAAATCTTTAAGAAACCCTAGGGTCACATTTTCATCATGTATATGTGTGTATATATATATATATATATATATATATATGTATATAGTTGTGCTCTACTAGCCTCATTACAATGTACTCGATGCCTTTATCTTGGGGCTAAGATGAAGAGGTCTCAGATAGTGAAAAGGAGGATATCCATGATGATGAAAAAGATCGTTTTCACCATGAATATTCTCCATACATTTCTTTTGTAGAATTGAATCAAAGATTTAACAAGTTGTAAGTTATCTCTATTCACTATCTTTTTAATTATCTAATGATGTTTATTGGTTTATGTTTTTGATCTTATCCTTATATGCATTGATTTTGAGGTTGTAGAGTCATGTTTGAATGAACTGATTTTGCAAATGATTTGAATAGTTTCTTAAACATTTCGAATGAAAAAATATTGATATGCATCCTCCGATTCATATTAGATCTTTCAAATTTAGTTTTCTTTTTAGATCCAAGAAAGATTCTTTAATCTAAAAAAATATTAAATTTATTATTGAATAATACATATAAGATCTAGTCTTTCCGATTTACAAAGAGGTCTTGGGTAAAATAATTTTCTCAATTTAAGGTATGTCTATTTGGTAAAACATTTTTTCAAATAATCTATATCTTAAGAAATATTAGGAGGTAATATCACACTATGTATAACCAATAGACTGAATAAATTTCTCAATATAGAACTATTATTTTTGAACTTATAAATGAATATGGAAATATGTTCTAAACTTAGAAATCATAGAAATTACTTTGATGTTTCTTAAATTAGAATCCTAGGAATCCTTTTTTAACTCATTCCTTGTGAAAAAGTTTTGCAGAATTATCAATTAGATTTTCTTAATTATATTTTCAAAAGATTACCTCTTCACCTATTAAGTAGTGCAACAGTCTTTTCAATCATATGTAACCATAAATAAGATAACACAAAAATTTGGATAACCAAATGATATGAATGTGTTAATTTATTCATAAAAAGGCTGTTAAATTTTATGATAACGTAAATACTTTAAATATATATATATATATATATATATATATATATATATATATATATATATATATATATATATTAAGAAAGCTTCTGATACGAACAAACTATCAACAATGTTGAAATTATTGTTATAGTCCCTTCAATTGCCAATTATAAAGCTCTGATTCATTTTATGAAAGAACTTTTTAGCAGGCTCCTGATTATGAATAAATTTGTAAATTTATGGCCCTTGGGCCTAACTCAACCCCAAAAGCTAGCTCATTAGGGGAGGATTGCCCAAGTTCATATAAAGAGACCACCTGTCCATTCCCCAACTAATGTGGGACTTTTACCCACTCTAACACCCCCTTCACGTTCAGGCCCGACTGGAGTGTGGATCAGGAGCCCAAACTGGGATGGACCTGACTCTGATATCATGTAAAGATATGACACCTGAGCCTAACTTAACCCCAAAAGCTAGGTCACGAGGGGAGGATTGTCGAAGTCCATATAAGGAGACCATCAGTCCATTCCCCAACCACTCCTTATATGGACTTGGACAATCCTCCCCTCGTGAGCTAGCTTTTGGGGTTGAGTTAAGATCAAGTGCCATATCTTTACATGGTATTAGAGTCAGTTCCATCCAGGTTTGGTCTCCCGCTCCACGCTCCAGTCGGGCCTGGGCGTGAAGGGGGGTGTTAGAGTTGGTAAAAGTCCCACATTGGTTGGGGAATGGACTGATGGTCTCCTTATATGGACTTGCGCAATCCTCCCCTCATGAGCTAGCTTTTAGGGTTGAGTTAGGCCCAGGTGCCATATTTTTACATTCAACATAAGAATATCTTATTGGTTGGCCAGATTTATGTTTCTCTATTTAAGGTGATACATGGTTGAAAGTGTTGTTGCATTTGCACGAGTAATCTACGAAAAGCTGAAATGTGAAATAAATTAATATAATTCTACTAAATGTTTTCATAAAATACATGTAAGATAAGTTTTATGAGATGCTATTATATTGGAGTAACATTAAACAAATATCTTTTGTTTATAAGTTTAGTATATGCATGTATAAGGCTACATTGAAAATTGTATTCAATCAATTGATTAACATAGAGTGATAATACCTTTAATATTTCTTAATTTTAATAATGTATTGAGAAATATACAAAGTTAGATGCACACAAATGATTTGAACAGAAAAAGGTTATTCTATTTCAAGTCAAGATAGTTATGGGAAAATTTTTTAGGAGCATAGATAAAATCTGAAATTGAAGCAAAGTTTGTTTCATCTTTGAAAATGTCAAGGCAATCATTATCACTAATATAATTTATTAGAATCGACTAATAGGTGTGGGAATATGATAATGATGTTTTCTTATATCTTACTTAATTCTTCACTAACCATTAGTGTTCCTTAAATTAGAATCCTAGGAATCCTTTTTTAACTCATTCCTTGTGAAAAAGTTTTGCAGAATTATCATTTAGATTTTCTTAATTCACTTTTGAAAAGATTACCTATTTACCTCTTAAGTAGTGCAACAGTCTTTTCAATCATATGTAATCATAAACAAGATAACAGAAAAATCGGGATAGCCAAATGATTTGCCCGTGTTAATTTATTAATAAAGAGACTGTTAAATTTTATGGTAATGTAAATACTTTAAATTATATATATATATATATATATATATATATATATATATATATATATATAAAGAAAGCTTCTGATACGGACAAACTATCAATAATTTCGAAATTATTGTTATAGTCCCTTCAATTGCCAATTATGAAGCTCTGATTCATTTTATGAAAGAACTTTTTAGCAGCCTCCTGATTATGAACAAATTCAACATAAGCATATCTTATTGGTTGGCCAAATTTATGTTTCTCTATTTAAGGTGACACATGGTTGAAAGTGTTGTTGCATTTGCAGAAGTAATCTATGAAAAGCTGAAATGAGAAATAAATTAATATAATTCTACTAAATTTTTTCTTAAAATACATGTAAGATATGTTTTATGAGATGCTATTATATTGGAGGAACATTAAACAAATATGTTTCGTTTATAAGTTTAAAACTTGTTCCATATGCATTTATAAGTCTACATTGAAAATTGTATTCAATCAATTGATTAACATATAGTGATAATACCTTTAATATTTCTTAATTTTAATTATGTATTGAGATAGAAAGTTAGATGCACACAAATGATTTGAACATAAAAATGTTACAATTCTATTTCAGGTGCATAGATAAAACCTGAAATTGAAGCAAAGTTTGTTTCATCTTTGAAAATGTTAAGGCAATAATTATCACTAATATAATTTATTAGAATTGACTAATAGGCGTGGGAATATGATAATGATGTTTTCTTATCTTACTTAATTCTTCACTAACCATTAATGTTTCCTAGGAATCCTTTTTTAACTCATTCCTTGTGAAAATGTTTTGCAGAATTATCATTTAGATTTTCTTAATTCAATTTTCAAAAGATTACCTCTTCACCTCTTAAGTAGTGCACAGTCTTTTCAATCATGTGTAACCATAAATAAGATAACACGAAAATATGGATAGCCAAATGATATGCATGTGTTAATTTATTCATAAAGAGGCTGTTAAATTTTATGATAATGTAAATACATATATATATATATATATATATAAAGCTTCTGATACGGACAAACTATCAATAATGTTGAAATTATTGTTATAGTCCCTTCAATTGTCAATTCTGAAGCTCTGATTCATTTTATGAAAGGTTGGCCAGATCTATGTTCTTCTATTTAAGGTGACACATGGTTGAAAGTGTTGTTGCATTTGCAGAAGTAATCTACGAAAAGCTAAAATGAGAAATAAGTTAATATAATGCTACTAAATGTTTTCATAAAATACATGTAAGATAAGTTTTATGAGATGCTATTATATTGGAGGAACATTAAATAAATGTCTTTCGTTTATAAATTTAAAACTTGTTCCATATGCATTTATAAGTCTACATTGAAAATTGTATTCAATCAATTGATTAACATAGAGGGATAATACCTTAAATATTTCTTAATTTTAATAATGAATTGAGAAATATAGAAAGTTAGATGCACTTTAATGATTTGAACAGAAAAAGGTTACAATTCTATTTCAGGTCAAGATGGTTATGGGAAAATTGTTTAGGAACATAGATAAAACCTGAAATTGAAGCAAAGTTTGTTTCATCTTTGAAAATGTCAAGGCAATCATTATCACTAATATAATTTATTAGAATCGACTAATAGGCGTGGGAATATGATAATGATGTTTTCTTATCTTACTTAATTCTTCACTAACCATTATAGTGAAGCACATGCAATTTTATTTGGGATCTCTTGGTGCCTAGATTGTCATTTTGAAGCACTAGAAAATGAACATGATGGTAATTTCATGTTTGAGATCAGTAGAAGGGATATACTTGATTTTTCATTCCTCCTTAAATGTTCTTTGCTTCCCAGTTAAGAATTATGTCTTAAACTTATGATTTCTTTGTGTAAGCATATTTTTTAGATCATTTGGATTACTAACTAAAATAGGATCAAATTTTTCTTTCCTAAAAAGATTTGAAAAGTAACACCGCCTTATGTCCTCCTTGAAGATTGTATGCTTCTTTTACTCTGGAAAACTATGATAGGAATCTTGTCAAATCCCTCATCACCTCAAAATGGAAAATGATTTGTGATAATAAATAAATTATGATTATGAATCTCTGAAGAGTCTTTAATGTTGGAAGTGGGTTGCATTATTATCATCGATCAGTGAAGTCCACTCTATTTATGTGAAGTCTCTAATCTCAGTCAGAGTAGGTTGAGTTGTATTGAAAATGAGAAGGACATGTAAAACATCACTATCTAGAGGAGGGGTATCAAATTAAATTCTTTTTAGAAGTTCCAATTTTATTTTTTTTTAAATTCGACTTTCTACAACTTAAATGAAAATATGAAGAATTTTTTTGTCGAACTCATTTACTATTTGTTTGGGTGAAACAATTAAAAGAATATATAAGCAACAAAATGAGAGTCTATACAGAAGAAAACGTTGCAATATTTAAAATACATTGTTTGTGTCTCAATTATCAACGTAAGCTCTAAGAATCCAACAATTATCCATATATGTTCAAGCTATCATTATTCAATTTATTTACGTGAAATTTCATTAATTAGAATCTAACATAACTCATTTAGGTTGAAAAGATAGCTTCAAGCATCATTTATTTATTCGATTACTTGTGTCAAAGTTCATTTGTAGCATTAATTTTGTAATCAAAACTAGTGGAATATTGATTTTGCCTTTATTAATATGCATGATAGATCGATTCTATCTATACCTTTTCCGAATCTCATCTCTATAATAGAGATAATAATGGGTGGAGAATTATTGTATATTCTACTGGCCTAGTATAAATCTTGTAGGAACGTGGAAATTTTTTTGTAAGGGTCGACAATGTTGAAATGTGTGACCATCTCATCTAAAAGTTTAAGTTGTTAGACAGAGCACACCTTTATTATTTAATTGTATTCTCAATAGACATAACCCCCTCCCCACATTTAGAGTACTCCACCCACACGCTCACACACACCACTAGTAAGGTGGCTTGAAACTTGAAAAAAAAGAAGAAAGTGGAATAATTATTCAACTCAAAATCTCAATAATTCTACTATCCTTTTTTTTGTGTTAGCTCTACCTTAAATAATATTCATGTCATACTTCAATCACATAGTATTACCTACTCATTTGTGTCTTTGAAATACTTATTCATGACAATATTCAAGGTGTGGGGTAAAGACATTACTTTTTTATTCAAAGCGCATAATTCAAGTTTTTTCTTATTATATATTTTGATCCATAATAATGTTTTACTAATCTTAATAGTAATACTAAATAATGTTAATCCATCATATATGTACCATACAATTACACCTTGGAGTGCATTAGTTGCAAAGGGTCGAGCATATGTATGTGTTTGCATCAGACACGTTCAAGTCAAAAAGGTCAGTGCTCTCTCTCTCTCTCTCTCACACACACACACTCACTCACTTTAGAATCTCAATCACGCAGGCTTAGAAAATCTAGAATAATGCTATCGCGCTTAAGAATTTATTCATTTAAATACCGCAATTGCATAGAAAGACAATTGAGAAAAATTATGATCAATGAATATTTTTAAATTAACTTTTGCTACATTTGGAAAAGGCTAATTGAGATCGTGGGGAGTTGACCTTATTAACTTAGGGCTTAAGCATTCATGTAAGGACTCTTCAACTCTCTATGACGATTATACTTGAATTTAAACCACAGAATCATGAGATTTGAATGCCTAAATTGAGAATTTTTAGTTGTTAAATTATAAAACTAGGGATTTGACTTTGAAAATGAATTAATAAGTTAAACTTGATTATAGAAATGGAATTGTGAGTCAAAAATTAAAAATTGTGCTCCACTACCCAGCAGACGAAACCCTAATTTTGCCTACTTTTTTCATGGCAGACATGGCCTCCGGCCAACCTCTGCCAGTTGAGGTTGGCCAGACGCAAAGGATATTGGAGGAGAAGAAAATGACATACACAAACACTCTCGCAGCACCAAAATCACAACATTATAACATCCAGATTAAACCTTTAACGTATTTGCATGGGGAACAAAAAATAGTATGGGAAGAGGAAGAGGTACAACAAATGATCATTAACAAGGACCTACAATACACAGTGATTGGAAAATTTTCTTATGGATGGCCTGACATTCTAGATCTAAGGAAATTGATACCAAAACAATGTGATCTAAAAGGGGAAGTGAACATAGGGCTTTTGAGTAGTCGATACATCTTAATAAGGGCATCACTGCTAGAGGATTATGCGAAATTGTTATCAAAACCTCAATTTTACATCACTCATAATCATTGGTCTTATCCAATGAGAACCCTGAAGTGGGACACTTTATTTGATTCGGAGGAGGAACGATCACTGCAATAGCTTGGGTTTCTTTCCCATCATTGCCACCGAACTTTTTTGGTAAGGAGACAATATTTTCTATGGCAGCAGCAGTCGGAAGACCCCTACAAGTAGACTTGACAACTCAAAATAAAACTAGGCCTAGTTGTGCAAGGGTAAAGGTGGAGGTGGATATTTTGGGAGAATTCCCAAAAAGAATTAATATTGGAATGAGAAAAAAGTCAGGAGAAATTATGGAAAAATGGGTGACTATTAAATATGAACATGTAAGCTCTAGGGACACAATGAGAATGACTTTTATGTAATTCACCCTGAACTTTTCCCACAAGAGAAAAATAAAGAGGAGAAAGAACAGAAACCGAAAAATAAAGAGGACAAGAGGGATAATGGTGATATAGCAGATGGGAAAGGTGTGAAGGGCAAAAAACAAGAACAGGATGACAGAGGGTATGAGGAAAAGGAAAGGGTGACAAAAGAGAGAGTTCATAAAGAACAATGGAGGAGGTATGGTTACAGAAGGGGATTTCATAGTCAAAGAAGGAAAATAGGACAAATATGGAGTGAAAAAGCACAACAAGATGAAGTAGAGGTGACCACAAAAAATAAATTTGGGGCAATAGAAGGGACATATGATAAACTATACACACACAGAAAGCAGAGGAGGGTAATAAAAGTCAACCATCACAGCAGAAATCAACAACACAACAAGAATCAAAGAGAAGAGGAAGTGAGACATGGTCCTCTAATTTTCACCTTAAAGAGGACAAGATAGATTTGGAGCAAAGTGATAGTTCATAAAACTCTAATGGAAAACACACAGGCACCATTGGTACACAATTAGAGGTAAGAAAGGTAGTGTCAGACAAGGAAAAAGAAGAGGGGAGGACAACAACAAAAGAAGAGGAGAAAGAGGATGATTTACCAAGGAAAGAAGCAACAAGTTTTCTTACTCAATAGATTGATAAGAAAAAGTCACAAGAGATACAAGAAAAGCCAAATACAGAAGAAAAAGAAACCATGGATGCTAACATACAGCACATCAGCAGAGAAGGAGATCTATCTCCAAGACAAATAGGACACTTAAAAGGAAAATATGGGTCTGACAAGATCAATAATCTAGACATATCTTATGTCAATACAAAGAGTAGAAGGAGTAGACCCTCACTTCTTGATCAATGATTAGTAAAATTCTATTTTAGAATATTAGGTCAGTAAAATCTCAAAATTCTTTTGAGAGGTTACCGGATCTAAATAGAAAACATCACTATTCATACATTGCTCTCTTAGAACTTTTTCAAAATCCGTCATAAATGGATAGATACAGGAGAAGGCTTGGGAAGCAACACGCCAGAGTAAACTATTCCTCAAAAATTTGGTTGTTTCGGGATAAGGAGTAGGAGCAGCAAGAGTGCTTTGACTCATTACAGCAGATTATTGTCCCTTTCAAACACAGAGACAACAATGCTCATGTCAAAATTACAGTAGTCTATGCTAGATGTAGTGCCATAGAGAGATTGGAACTGTGGGAAGACCTTGAGGAGATTGCTTGCAATACAGATTGTCCTTGGATGGTAGGGGGAGATTTGAATATCGTTACTGATGAATCAGAAAAGTTGGTAGGATTACATGTATCACAGGCAGAAGTTGAGGATTTTGTCCAATACATAAATTCTTGTGCCTTAAATGAGATAAAATTCTCTAGAAATTGTTACACCTGGTGGAATGGCAGAAGAGAGCAAGACTGTATATTTAAAAGATTGGATAGAGTATTTGGGAATAATGATTTTATGAATGAATTATAGAATACAGAAATACAACACCTGATAAGGGAGGGTTCAGATCATGCTCCACTTTATGTTACTTGCAGTACAGTCCAGGAACATATTTTAAAGCCTTTTATATTTCTCAATATCTGGACAAAACACCATAGTTTTTAGAAGACATTGGAGGACATATGGAAGATGGAAGCAACAGGGTCACCATTCACAGTGGTACAAACCAAATTGAAAAAGGTGAAAGTAGCTTTGGTAAAATGGAGTAGGACAACTCATGGTAATATTTTTTAAAAAGTGGCAACTCTAGAGGATATAGTAAGGACCAAATAAATTCAGGTAGAGATCAATGCATCAGAAGAAAATAGAACAACATTGAAGAAAGCTGAGGCAGACTTAAAAAATTACTTGCACATTGAGGAAGAATATTGGAAACAAAAAGCAGAAATGAGATGTTTTCAAGATGGTGATAAGAACACAAAGTTTTTCCATGCATATGTCAATGGAAGAAGGAGAAAGATGCAGATATCTGGGATAAGGACCAAGCAAGGAGATATAATAACCACCCCACATAAAATTGGGAAAGAGGCAGTGAATGTATTTAAGGAACAATTTATGGAGACCAATCAGCCTACAGATTTCTCAATGCTAGCCAATATCACTAAACTAATATTAGAAGAGCAGAATAAAGCTATGGGATTACTACCAACTGAAGAGGAGATTAAAGAAGTGGTTTTTGCCTTAAATGGGGATAGTGCAAGTGGTCCAGATGGCTTCTCCAGACAATTTTTTCAAAGTTGTTGGGATACTGTGAAGATAGACATAGTCAACTTGGTTAGAGCATTTTTCAGTGGTCAGGAGTTTCCTAGGTTTTTAACTCACATTAATTTAGTCCTTATTCCTAAAAAGAAGGTGGTAGCTTTAGTGATTTGAGACCAATCAGCCTAAGCACTTTCACAAACAAGATCATATCAAGAATGTTTCATGAAAGATTAGTGAAAGTGCTTCCTAACATTATCTCATAGAATCAAGCAGGTTTTGTAAAAGGGAGAAGTATTACAGAGAATGTCCTTCTAGATCAAGAGATCATAAGGGATATAAATAGAAGAAACAAGTTACATAATATGGTGGTGAAATTGGACATGGCCAAGGCATATGATAGAGTGTCATGGATCTTTCTCACAAAGGTGCTCAGGGATTTTGGAGGATTCTCAAAAAGGATTATTGACATGGTGGTAAGGTTGATATCAAACAATTGGTACTCAGTAATTATGAATGGGCAGACTTTTGGTTTTTTTTAATCCTCAAGAGGATTGAAATAAGGGGATCCACTTTCTCCTACATTGTTTATAATAGCAGCATAAGTATAAGGGCTTTGGACTACCAAAATGGAGCTCTAAGATTAATCACTTGATTTATGCTGATGATACTATATTGTTCAGTTTAGGATATTCATATTCAATGAAGAAAATGATGAAGGTGTTGAGAGATTATGAAGAGGTGTCAGGACAGATGATAAATTTAGACAAGAGCTTTGTCTACTTGCATGAAAATGTACCACCATGAGTATGCAGCAGAATAAGAAGAATAATAGGAATTAAGCAAGGATATTTTCCTTTCACTTATCTAGGAGGCCCTATTTTCTAAGGAAGAAAGAACAGAACTCACTTTGAAAGTTTGATTAAGAAGGTGAAGAGGATAAGTTCCTGGAAGAACAGGTTACTCTCATTTGGAGGAAGATATGTCCTAATAGCCAATGTACTGCAGTCATTTCCAATTTATGTACTTTCTGCCATAAACACTCCAGCTTGTATCATTACCCAATTGCATAGAATCTTTGCTAAGTTCTTTTGGGATAATACTTTTGGGGAAAAGAATAAGCATTGGGTGGCCTGGGATAAGATGTGCTATTCAAGAAGGGAAGGAGGAATAGGATGGAGATCACTACATGATGTTTCGAAGGCTCTGTTTGCCAAACTTTGGTGGAAGTTCAGAACCTCAACATATTCTCTGTGGGCATATTTTATGTGGAACAAATACTGCAAGAAACACCATTCTATTATTGCTCAGGGGTATGTGACATCTCATGTTTGGAGGAGAATGACATCAATAAGGGAGGAAGTTGAACATGAAGTATGGTGGCAAATTAAAGCAGGTAATTCTAGTTTCTGGTTTGACAACTAGAATAAACAAGGAGCCTTATACCATATAGAGGAAAATGCAAAGGAAGAGGAGCTGGAAGTTAAGGACTTCAGCACAGAAGAGGGGTGGGACAGGGAGAAGTTATTACAGAACTTGTCTCTTGAAATGACTGAGCAAATTATGGAGAACATATAACCTTCAAACACTTTGTTGGGAAATGATGTGGCTTGGTGGATGGCAAATGTACAGGGAAGATTCACTATAAAATCAGCTTGGCAATTAATGAGAAGCAAACAGGAACATAAAAGAGACTTTGAGCTAATATGGAATAAGGGGCAGCCTTTTAAGATTATTTTTTTTTCTGTGGAGAGTTTGGAAAAGGAGGATAGCCACAGATGATAAGCTTAAGAAGATGAGAATCAATATAGTTTCCAGATGTTGGTGTTGTGACAAGAAAGAGGATGAAACAATGACTCACTTATTTCTAACAGCCCCCATAGCCTACAAGCTATGGAGGTATTTTGCTCATTTGCTGAAATCATCATTGAAGTAATGCATTTACAACAACTCATAATTTCTTAGTGTAAACTGGAGGCAACACCAAAATTACAGGGAATATACAGAGAAATACCTGCCATCATTATGTGGAACTTATGGAAGAGGAGAAATGCCTTCAAACATGGGAGTGAGATCAGATGGAAGGGTCTGGTGGAAATGATAGCTGATGTGGTAAGGCAGATGGTGACGACTCAATTAAAATGAGATGGCCATGGCAAGAGATAATATAAAAGCTCAGCTATTACAAGCCAAAGATACACTACTTCAAGGTCATATGGAAACCTCTAGAAGAGCAATATGTAAAGTGTAACACTGATGGACCAAGCAGAGGTAATACTGGTTGGAGTTCTTTTGGATTTTGTATTAGAGATAATAATAGGGATCTAATATATGCCAAAGCTAAAGGTATTGGCATTGCAGCAAATATAGAAGCAGAAATTGTTGTTGTTCTAACAGCTCTTAGAGAGTGTTCTAGTAGAAGAATACATAATGTAATTATTGAGACTGATTCACTCAGTCTCAAGAAAATCATTCAGAGGACTTGGAGGATTCCATGGGAAATAGCAAAAAAAGTGGAAGAAATAAGAGAGTTTATGGAGAGGATTGGAGCAATAATTACATATATTTTCAGAGAGGGTAATATTTTGGCAGATTCTTTAGCTAATATAGTTATAGAAATACAAACAGAACATCAATATGGTTGTTTCCATGAGCTGCCACTGAAAGAAAGAAGGATTCTAAATGCAAACAAATCACAAATTCCTACCCTCAGAATCAGGACACGCACAATCATTCAACAATGAGTTTAGTTCAGGCTAGAAATCACACAAGATTAACAACAATTAAGACACAATATACATAAGGAAAATTACAGGACAAGGAACATCACATCTTCATAATAATTCTGGAAAGTAATAACAAGATCGTCAAATATGAGTTGATCAGTAGGAGAAAGCATAACATAGCAGATAGTTGGTCTTGTCACAAAGACACAACTGAGTACACAAAGATAAGTACCATCGAAGGTATAAAAAATAATGACAAATCTAAGAGGGGGGGCGGGGGCAAGGGGCTATGCAGATAAAGAAGAAGTAAACTCGGCTATGAGCTTCAATCACAGACGAGCTTCTTTCTGAATCGATAGGCAAATCTTTCCTTTAGCTCCGTGGAGATGGAGTTAACCGACAACATGGAAAAAATAGGGCAAAATCAGATAGTAAAGGAATCAAGAAAAGAATTAATATGGGAGAGAGCACAGACATTGGATATAGAGCTTCAAAATGGCAGAGAATGGCGGAACCACATCTGGATTTCAAAGAGAATTTTCAAGGCAGGAAGAAAGCTTTCTTTTTTGATAAATTACTTTCCAAAAGTGACAACTACCCTATCTCAAAGGGACATGAAATTAGTTGGGTCGGGTCTTTTGGACCCTACCAATGTGTTGTTTTTTTTTTTTTTTTTTTTTTTCATTTGGGCTATAGGTCTTGTACAAGATTATGCTTCCACTTTATTAAATAAAAGGCTGAATAAGCCACCAAAAATTCATTAAAAAAAATGGAATCATGAGCTCATGGGTAATCCAATTAAATAATTTTCTAGGGTTTTGATATTTGATACTCCATCCGTTTAAAAAAGAATGACCTCCTTTTTTTTTAGACTGTTTCAAAAAGAATGACCTCTTTCTTTTTTTGGTAACATTTTAATTTCATCTTTCCACATGGCATGTTTAAGGCCACAAGAATAAAGAACAATTTTGTACATTTGACATAACTTTAATTTAGGACCACAAGATTCAACAGTCTTTTTTATTTTCTTAAACTCTGTGTCAAGTCAAACTAGGTCATTCTTTGTGAAACGGAGGGAGTGCTTTGTTTAATAGAAAACATATTTGTTGATTATTGAGACAAATTGATCTATAATATACTTTGGCATAATCCATCATCAACAAAGAGGGTACTCGACGATCGTTGGTGAAGTGTTTGAGATTTTATAGCAATGGAAATTAATTAAATAGAGCGATGACTCAATTGAATAACAATGACGGAGAGGTATAAATAATAATATATAAAGTAGAGAAATTTTCCTTGTTGGAGTGTTTTTTATGAATAACTTAACTTTTTTTTGGCAAAAAAGGGGGTCTGAAAGGGGACATTTTGGAGGAAAAAATTAACTTTTTATTCTAAATTGAATAATGAAAACTTTGGAGATGGAAAAACTACTCAGCATTTTTAAGACTTTGTGGAAGAAATATAAGTTTTTTAAGGCTTAGGTGAATTTCTTGTATTATCTAAAACTTGGGTTCCAGGTTTGACAATTTTTTAACTTCAAATGATAACATCATAAATGTGGTCTCTTTCACCAATAAATTAAGACTTGGAACTAGTTTGTAAATTGAGTTTTGAGAGTGTTTTTTTAGCAAAGTTTGTATAATCATTAAGAAACCCTAGAGTCTCATTTCCATTACAACCGAACACTACTGACATAAAAAGGCCAAGAGTCTTTTCAAATTTTAAAAGTCGCCTGTTGATCTTATATGCATTTTCATTCCTACACTCTCAAATCTTTGCTTAAACTCTAATGTGTGCTCGTGTGCGTAGATTTTCTTGCTGAGAGTGAGTGAGTGGTTGTGATTCTCGATCCCAAACCCTACCTCCCTCGTTGTTGTTGTTTGTGCGTGTCTAAGGTTGGTTCTCAAGATTATATTTGTTGCCCTTGTTTATATTGATGCATTTTGACTAGGTTAAGTATTGTTGTTGATTTTGTCCTGCTAGAATCATGTGGGTTGTACTAATTTAGTCAATTGAATTAATACCTATGAATTAGGATAGTTGATTTTTTGTCTAAACTTCTTGAAATTGATTGTGAAGGTTAGAAGTTGAAATTGGGTTATTAAATTGAATGGGTTTTTATTGAATTTGGATTGGGTGAAGTATGATTAACCCATTTTTGTCCTTTTGACTTGTATTTGCCTAATGATGAATAGGGTGACATATTTCTTAAGGGAAAATCATCAATTTTGTCACCCCCGAGCCTACACCCTGGGCGGGACTGGCACTCGAGAACCATTGTTAGCCTCAAGTGAACCCTTGGCCTGGCTAGACTCTTAGTGAAAGACTTACTCAACAAAAAAATGTACTTAAATACAATCTTAAATAAACTGTCTAAATAGATAAATTGAGAATGTTTAGAAAATAACATTCAACTTAGCCAAAATGGAAACTTTAATCTTTAAAATCAAACAACTAAAATATTAAGACTAAAGAACTCATATCTAACTATCTATGAAGTCTTTAGATCCGACCCTCGATCATCCTAACAACTGAAATAGCCAAAAGCAATAAAATAGAACATAACCAAAGGGATCCTCCAGAAAGCAAGGAGGCTCACCAACTGACTTTGAGTGCTCAAATGGATCAACGAGGCACTAGATGGTGATCCTGATTTCCTGTATCTTCATTATAAAATGATGCAGGCCAAATGGCATTAGTACATTGAATGTACGAGCATGCAAGGGGAAACCTAAACATGACATAAACTTGAAATGAATCTGAAAAGAACACTTACCTTAGCTTTACTCAACTCATGGATACTCAACTTAAATGCAAAATAAAACAACAGTAGAGGTGTAGTTTATATAAAGCATTTAAACAGTAATAACAACTCAATTTATTCATATAATAAAGTAATATAATTATATGGGAGTATCTCTTGACAACCATCACTATAAGCTAATGTGATGATACAATGTCTCGCCCACGTTGCCAAAACTGTCCTATAACTTATCGGGATATAGAACACCTCAACTAAGTGGATCCACTAGTCTATGCTAAAAAGAATTAAGGTGTCATCTAAAAAGTATGACACTTTTTACCCATGATGGCTACATAGTCTATGAAGACTTGAGTTATTATGAACTCATCCCCATATCAGTTCTCAATACTACTTCCAAAATATACTCAGCTTATATGTTTTAAAAACAAAACTCTTTCTGTGATTTGAGGTAAGTACTCGAAACTAGCTTAAAAGCTCTCTTGAAAATTGGTGTTTCCTTTCTTGTTTAAATGTGAAAACATTTTAACTATTGGGATACTTAGTTCTCGTATAATCTTTTGAAGAAAGTGAACTTTACTCTTACTCTTTACTCAACTCAAAACTCAAGCCTTAAAACAAAGTTAAAACATTTGTAAAAGACTTTTAGAAAACTCTATGGACTTCTCTTGAATTAACTCTTTAACTCTCCTTGAATTTAATTATGGATTCAAGGTTCATGATCTCATGTTTATGGATGATTTCATGATGTTTAGACGTATCTTAGAGTGTATAAATCGATTAGAAAACTTAGGAAGTTGCAAGGGAACTCAAATGGAAAGAAATGGGAAAAGGTAGAAGGCCTGGCGACCCTGGCGCTCTGAGTGGCGCACGGTGCCAGCCTTGAAACTTCAGACACTAGCTTGGGGCGCACTAGCTGGAGCAGCTCCCCAGAGGCCAAACTTCAGAACACAAAGTGAGGCACTCTTGCTGGCTCGGCGCCCCAGACCCCTGCCCAAAAAACCCCAATTTTCTTGCTCGTTTTTCAACTCTAAACCCTCTAGATTCGATTAGTTTCTTCCCTAAACACTTAAATTCGAATACCCAACCAAAGTTTACAAGAATCCACTCAAAAACAACCTTAAATCTCATCAAATCACCTCAAGAACTCCTCCAAAACTCAACAATCAAGATTCAAATGAAACTTCAACAAAATTCATCAAGAACTCATAAACTTTTCTTTCAAGACACCAATAAGTTGAATTTAATCATGTTTGGCGTATGGGTGAACAAACCCAATGCTATGTGATGTCACATACCTTGTAGGGATCAACCCTTGGCAAAATTCACAAGCTTAGTGATGAGTCCGAAATTTAGACTCATTTGGGGGTTTTGTTTATATAGATTTAGTGTCCTCAAATGCCTAATTTATGCCATAAACTGATGTTAAAGCCTTGATTTTCAGGTATATGGATTGAGGAACAAAACAAGGACACTAACAGGCAAAAAAGAACAAAACAAACTGAAGAAGTGAAGAAAGGCAAGCCTGATGATCGCCAAAAACACTTGGCAAATCGTCGAGTGGCTATTTCGACCGCCAAAAGTTCCAGTGTCCTAGCCCTAGGGGAAGAAACCAAGTCGGTGATAGAAAAGGGGCAGTCGGTGAGTCACCGAGCAATTTCGAGATGCAAAGAGTGATCGCCGAAAGTTAAAAAACTTGATGATGCTGAGTATGTGTTAGTACAAAATGTACTAAATATGATAGCTAACATAACATCATCAATAGCATAACAACATAATCATAGGCATAATCACCAACATAGATATAATATAAGCATTAGTCAACATAAGACATAATCCATAAACATAAGAGATACAACATATTCATACGCAGAGTCCATACTTAGACCTTCATAACATAAGAGAACCACTTCATAAGTAACCTCGAGGCATACTTGTGTAATGCATGGATAAGACCCCATAATCTCACCCATACTAAGTACCACTTTAGGCCATCATACATATTTATCATCCTTTGATATCATCCTTACCTTATTTCTCATAGACAAGGGAACATTTACCTTTAGTCAACATATCAAGGAAGGCAACTATAGCAACAATCCAAGCTAGCATACATCATATAAGCAAACCTCATATAAAAACATACTTACGATACTTCCTTGAAGTAACCATGTTTCATCATAATAATGCTACTTTGATTATGGACTTGTCCCTCTTTAGCTATATCTACTATTCATGGAAGAGTACTTCTTAACTAGTCCAATACATACATTAATCATGAATGGTTACGATTTTACCAATTCAAGGCTACCAAGGAAAAAGCACCATATTATATTAGGCCAAGCTACCATGTAAAGCATACTACTATGAAAGTCCAAGTTGTTCAAGAAAGGGTACTTTTGCTCAATCCAAGCTACGAATGAAATGGTTTAGACTAACCAAGTCATGCTACCATGCAAGCATTCTATTATGCTAGTGCAAGCTAACCTTAGGAAGGGTACGATTTCTCAATCCAAGGCTACCATGAGATCTTCTACTCAAGCTACCATGCATGGTCTTGTCTTACCAACTCAAGCTATTCATGAAGGGATTTTATGTCACAACTTCAAGCTATCCTAGTCTAACATGCTTGATTCATTTTAGGTGAGCAAACCTTTCAACCTAGAATCATTCTATGTGAGAAAACCTTTCACATTATACATTTATGAATTCATGGTATGGAGTATGTGGGTAAAGGCCTTCCACAACAATTTCATTACAATGCAACATTCATGGTATTAGCTTTACTCTCAAAGCCTCAACAATCATAGTTCATCATGCAAGCTCTACTCTAAAAGCCCTAATAATGATAAGTCATCATTCATGCTTTATTCTCAAGACATTATATCTCATAAACATCATACATGCCTAGCTCTTAAGACAAGTATAATCATAATTTCTCACATATGTTTTACTCTTAAGCAATTCTAGTCATAATTCATCATATAGCCCAAATCTCAATCAATACTAATCATATATCATCATGTATACTTTAACCTCATTCAATTCATATCTATATGTCGTAATCTCAATCAATCTACTATACATATCATCAATCCTAGAAGATTATCTCTAAATCCTCAATCTCCCCTTTCAAGGCACAAAACCCACATACTTCAATTTCATCTTTCAAGACATGGGTTAGGCATGTAAACATGTAATTTCATAATAATAACATGATTTACTACTAATTCAATCATAAACAATCAATATCCACTCAATTGGATCAACACATAATAATACCCATAATATTGGAAGAAACCCTAACTAGAATTGGGGATTTCATCTTCACAATTAAGGAAAACTAGGGGACTCCATGGATGAAAAAAGTTCATGGATGAAGAGCTATCATACCTTGATCATAGTTCCCTCAAAATATTGGAGATTTGGTGCCTTGATCTTGACCTAGCTTCAAACTTTATCTTTTTCTTCAAGTTCTAGAGAGAGAAATATTTGAGAGGGTGAACTTTGGAATTCTTTTGGGGTTTTGGAATTAATGACCTAATTGGGGAGGTTAAAGGGCTAAAATAGCTTATATAGGTGTACTAAGTCTAGTAAAAATGACCTCACTTAAATCTAACTTAAAAAGGAATTTCCCAATTTAACCCTCACTAGGCAGCCTACTCCCAAGCACCACGGCAGGCTCCATGGTCCTGCCCGTGGTCCTTGGGAAGTGCCTAGGCCATGATGTCTTGGCCTCCAAAACTCTAAGGTACCTTCATTGGCCTTCCCACGAGATGTGGTCTTAACCATTGACCGTGAAGTGGCTCGTGAAGGTAAGCCATTTTGAGGCAGCTTCATGGAGGCTACTGCCTTAGCCACCACGAGCCATGGTGGTGGTCGTGAAGTGGGGCAGCCTTGGCCCTTGCCCCTTTTCCTTGGCTCTTGATGCCCTCATACTTAGCCTTAGTTGGCCTACTAAACTATAGGGTGCTACAGTATAAGACAGTTCTAGCAACGTGGGCGAGCTGTTGTGTCATCACATAGCTCATAGTTATGGTTATTAGTTAAAGAATCTCCCAAGTAAGAGTAAAGAGTTATTATTTTATTTTCGTATACATTTGAGTTATTATCTATTGTTTTAAAAGTTTCATGTATATCGATTGTTGCTTTCATATTGAGTTGAGTATCCTTGAGTTGAGTATTCTTGAATATCCTTGAGTAGTTGGGACGAGGTGAGTATGTTTCCTTTCTATCAGTTCAAGTTGTATGTTATGTTTTAGTGGTTCCCTTTACATGCTTGTACATTCAATGTGCTGATGCCATTTGGCGTGCATCGTTTCATAATTTAAATACAGGTACTCAAGATCATCAATAGGTGTTTCGTTGAGATCATTTGACCTTCTAGTCAACTTTGGTGAGCCTTCTAGTATTCCAGAGGACTTCACCTTTACCTTATAGTTAGTAGTTTGGAGATGTCGTGGGTTTTGTTCCAATATCCTTTTGTAATAGTAGAGGCTTCGTAGATAGACATAATTGAGGACTTTTCTGTATTTAATTTCTTTTGAGTATTGTTCAGACATTTTAAAGTTGTGTATTTCAGGTCAATGAAATTTCTTTCAATCTAATGCTTGTGTATGTTTGAGTTAGTCTTCCACTTGTAATCAGCCAGGATGAGGGTTCGCTTGGGGACCAGCAATGGTTCTTGAGTGCCGGCTACATCCAGGGTGTAGGCTTGGGTCGTGACATCTATTATTGACTAACGTCAAGTCTTGGGGATGATTTCTTGTATTATTTCAATTGATCTCTCTTTATTCTCATTGTTATTAGCTTATTGCCTCTTATTGATTATCTTCCGCTTGATAGCATGTTGCTTGCGGGTTGGGGTTAAGGGTTAGGCTTACCAACTGGTGGGGTGTAGTAGGTGTTATCATGACCTGAGAAATGGGTTCGTGACAATTATTTCCTACTTGCATACTGAATTTAATAGAAATGAAATTTTATTTTTAAAAAATCTTGCGACAAGTAGAAATACTTTCTTAAAAACATATGTATATCTCTAACACAATATGAGATTAAAAAAATTGGGAGCAGAGAGTTAGGTGAAGTAGGGGAGGAATTTTCTTAAAAAAATAAAAATAATATCAATTTATTTTTGGGGGGGAGGGGAGGGAGGGTTTGGGGGAAGAGGGGATGAAGTAAGATTTTTTTTTTTTTAAAAAAAAAACTTTATAGAAGAAATATAGAAAATTAAGAAAAAATATTTGGGGGGGGGGGGGATACGGTGGGAGGAGGTGGTGGAGTGGGATAAGAAAAATATTTTAATTATCTTTTATCGTTTTTTTACAAAAAAAATAATTTATGTTTTTGGGGGATAGTGAAATTTTTATCTTTAATTTTTAACTAATACTAATAATTTATTTATTTTTGGGATAAGGCACAAGAACCCCCCCCCCCTCCCTAGACTATGATCAAAATCTCAGAGACACACCTAAACTTAACTAGGGTCCTAGTTAAGTTTAGGTGTATCTCTGAAATTTCGGTCATAGTCTAAGGGGATACTTGTGTCTTATCCCTTTATTTTTTGTCAAGATGCATGGAATGTTTTGTCTATGTAGAGTGTCATGTGATAATTTTTTTGTAAAAAAAAAAAAATCAAACAGAGATTGTAGTAATCAGGAGAGGAGTTCGGAGCCAAAAAGGCAAAAAATAGAGTAAAATTTTTAAAAGGGCAGTAAAAATTGAGTATGAAGTCAAAAGAGTAACATTTGGATGGAGGGGCAGACGAGGTTAAAACTGTATATACAAGACTCATATTTGCATAAGTCTTACAAGGCTCATATTTGACATGGGTCTTCCTTTTAAAAAAACAACGTATTTTAAAATAAAAAATAGTATTTGTTCTTCATTATTTATTCAATCGTTTATTGTTGTGTTTTCGTGTTTATTTTTTTATATTTGCACTATTAATATGTAAATAAAAATGTAAGTGGTGCGGTCAAGTTTAATAGTTTTTTTAATATAAATATTGAGGACAAAATATAGGGACATGAAAAAAATATAAAGGAAAAAACTTCTAGACATTGTATATTGTTTTAGAGATTATCACCAGTCTCAACACAATTGTTGTGGTTTATGTGTACTCGTTCCATACATGGTTGGTACGTGTGGCCTTGTTATTCAATTTTGCAGGATATTAACAACCCTCGAAGAACAACAAGGTCACACGTACCAACCATGTGTGGAACGGGTACACATAAACAACAACAATCACTTCGAGGCCATGGGCGGATCTATGTAGTGGTCGGGGGTGCCACGCCACCCCCCAACTTCGACGGAAACTCTATATATACATAGGTATATATATATATATAATATTTATATAAATATAAAGCGTGGCACCCAGTGAACAAAATTGGCTTGTGGTTGGAGGGAAACTTTAGATGGCTAATGTTGTGGGTTTGAATCTCATTTGTACCTATTCTTTTTGAAAAATTTGCTGCAGATATTCTTTAAGGAAAAAAAAAAGGCTCCAAGCACCTTTTTTTTAAGGAAAAAAGTTGGCATATTATTTTTTATTTTTTTTATAATTGTTTTTGACTTAAATTAAATTAATTACAATATTACTCCTTTGACTTTTCTTTTATTTGATTAAATACAAATAAAATGTTCTCTTTCTCTTCAACTATTTCCAAACCCTTCTTCCTCCAAGTTTCAACTTCCCCAAAATTTTCATTGCCCCATTCCAAACCCAAATCACTTGTTGTCGTTGCCGCTCGCCACCCGTTTTAGCATTCCGTACAACGGTTAAGCCTCATTTGGGTGCTATTGTTTTCACTTTTCTCCATCCATCCACAACCTTCTATAGATTGTAAGTTTGTAATTCTATTTTTGTAAGATTTTTTTATTTCTATTTCTTGAGTTCTTTTAAGTTTAAATGAGTAATGATTGATTTTATATTAGACAAGAGTTTTGATTTTACTTTGATATTCTAAATTTGTAATGAACATTGTAACTTGTAAGACATTATTGGTTAAAAATTGTGTGATATGAACCATGTTGATTTGAATTAACTATGACTTACCCTATTAAATTTGAATTAATTGTGAGTTGAATTAAATTTTAATTTTTGTAGGAAAGTGTTCAGTGTTCTAGTTTTGTGAATTGAGATGGAGAAGTTTCTTGCGAAATTTAATCATTCTCAAGCAAGTTCTAGTACGAATGGCAATCCTTCTAGTCTTATAGATGACCTTAATTTAGATTCACTTGAAGCTGATCCAAGAAAAAGAGTACCAATTGCTCACTATAATAACCCTCGAATAAAGGATGAAGTGAGGAAACATTATATTCAAAAAGGGCCTTGTCAACCTAAAATGGATTCATATCCTCCAACTAAAATTGGAAAAAGAACGCGTCAATTTTGTAAAATTTGGTTTGAAGGTCCATATTCTAAATGGTTGGAGTATAGCGTGGACAAAGATTATGTGTATTGTCTATGTTGTTATTTATTCAAAGATGATTTTTTCCATGGAAGTACAAGTGAGTTTTACACAAAAACGGGTTTTAGGAGTTGGAATAGGGCACTTGAAAGATTCCGTAAACATGTTGGTGATGTTAATAGTATTCATGACAAATGCTTCAACAAGATGTTAGATTTGTCAAATCATCATCAATCAATTCAAGTTGTTATTGATAAGCATTCTCAAAAGTTAAAAACTGAGTATCGAATGCGTTTGGAAGCCTCAATTGATGTGTCAAGACTTCTTTTGCAATATGAATTACCTTTTCGAGGTCACGATGAAAGTGAATCTTCAATTAATCAAGGCTTCTTTCTACGATTATTGCGATGGCATGGGGACAAACATCCGGATGTGGGAAAAGTGATGTTAGAAAATGCCCCACAAAATGATACTTTGACTTGTCCTATGATTCAAAAATATATTGTCAATGCTTGTGCAAAAGAAACATTGAAAGCAATAATTGGGGACTTGAATGGAGATTACTTTGGTATATTAGTTGATGAGTCAAAAGACATCTCTCACAAAGAACAAATGGCTCTTGTTTTGTGTTTTGTTAATAAGAATGGTGAAGTAGTTGAACGATTTATTGGTCTTGTCCATGTTAGTGATACATCGGCATGTTCATTGAAGAAAGTGATTTATTCTTTGCTTTTCGTTCACTCACTAAGTCCATCCAAAATACGTGGACAAGGTTATGATGGGGCTAGTAATATGAAAGGAGAGATAAATGGGCTCAAAACTTTGATTATGAAAGATAGTCCATCGGCATATTACATTCATTGTTTTGCTCATCAATTGCAACTAACACTAGTGGCTATTGCTAAAAAACATTTGGATGTTGAAGACTTTTTTTATCATGTTAGTAATGTGTTGAATGTTGTTGGAGGATCTTTCAAGCGTAGAGACTTACTTCGTGATCACCAAGCCAAAAAGTTAGAGCAATTATTTGAATCCAGTGAAGTTCAAAAAGGCCAAGGATTACATCAAGAACGTGGGCTTCAAAGATCAGGTGATACTCGTTGGGGATCACATTTCAAAACTTTAGATAACTTTATTGTTATTTTCTCATCTATTGTTATTGTTCTTGAAGTGATTGAACTTGAAGGGTCCACATCAATTGATAGAAATCAAGCGGAGTATCTTTTGACAAAGATTAAAACATTTAAATTTATTTTTGTGCTTCACTTGATGAAAGTGTTGGCAATGTCAAATGAGTTGAGTATGATTTTACAAAAAAAAAGATCAAGATATTGTTAATGCCGTGGAGTTTCTTAGTATTACAAAGAAAAGATTGCAAGATATGAGGGAAAATGGATGGGAATCTTTGTTGGATGATGTTTCCTCATTTTGTGATGTGCATAATATCTTGATTCCCAAGTTGGATGAGTCTTATTTTCTCGGAAAGTCAAAACGCAAGTCTTTGGGTGTTAGTTATGCGCACCACTTGTGTGTTGAAGTCTTTTTTTGTTGTTATTGATGTGCAACTTCAAGAGCTTAATGACCGTTTTGATGTAGAGAGTAGTGATTTGCTTCTTAGGATGGGTAGCTTGAATCCGGTCAATTCCTTCTCTAGTTTTGACAAAGGTAAAATCATGACTTTAGGAAAGTGTTATCCAAGTGAGTTTGATGATGGAAAAATTCGAGATTTGAGCTACCAACTCGATACTTTCATTATTCATATGCGAAGTGGTAATCCCAAGTTCTCCAACTTGCAAGGAATTCGTGATTTGGCGAAGGCATTGGTTGAAGCAAATCTTGCGGAGACTTATTCACTTGTTTATTTACTTGTAAAGTTGACTTTTTACCTGTTGCTACGACTACTGTGGAGAGAGCATTTTTGTCAATGAAGCACATAAAAAATGAAGTGCGGAATAGTATTGGTAATCAATATTTAAATGATTGTCTAGTGTGTTACATAGAGCGTGATGTATTTATAAATGTTAGTAATGATGTCATTATTGATCGTTTTCAGAATATGAAAACTCGTCGAGGGCAATTGTAAATGAATGATGAATATTTATAATATTAGTAATATTATTAAAAGTTTTAAATTTATTAACTTCATGCTTTTAGTGTGGAGTGTGGATTTGTAATATCTTATTATTTATATTTTATTGATTGATTAATGATATATATCGAAAAGACGAATAATTTAATCAAATATAAAATTAATTTAATCGATAAGTCTATTTGGCACCCACGGACTCTAAATTCTGGATCCGCCACTGGTCGAGGCAGACGGTAATCTCTAAAATAATATGCAATGTCTAGAAGTTTTGTCCTTTATGTTTTTTTCATGTCCCTATATTTAGCCCTCAATATTATCAGGTGTATATATATATATATATATATATTACAAATTATCTCTCTATTTTATTTTTTGATTATTTTAATATTATTTGTATGGTATCATTAATTAGTATTGATTTTCTTTTCAATTTAATTTAAAAAAAATAAATTTCAATTTCAATTTTTTCAAAAGACATAATTAAAACTATGAATTTAAGAAGACTTGGATAGATTCTACTATATCAAATTTAAAATGGTGGAAAATAAAAGTGGTCCAATAGAAGTGTTTTGGATGGAGTAGAATTAAACCGCGGCAAGGGAGAGAGGGAACAGACAAAGACTTGGGAACTGAAAAGACCAACCTTTTTCTTAGTTTGTTTTTGGCGCTTTTATCTCTCATTCTCAATTATCACACGCACAAAACACAGACAACATATACTAGTAATAAAACTTGAAAGCTACATGCCCCCTTGTCCCTTTCCTAGCCACTCGTTTATTGGTCTTTCTTTCATCTTTGACTTTTACTTTTCAAAATATTTAAGTACATAATAAACATTCATCTATTTACTTCTCTATAAATTTTACTCTCTGTCTCATTTTATATGAGCTAGTTTGATTTGACAAAAAATTTAAGAAGAAAAAGAAAATTTTTAAATTTATGGTCTAAAATGAATGATAGAAATCTGTGTGGCTAGAAATCATTTCATTAAAGGTAAAATAGACATTTTAAAGATAAATTGTTACTTAATATAGAAATATGTCATTTTTTTTAAACTAACCAAAAAGAAAAGTAAGTCACATAAATTGAGGCAGAAGGAATACTCTTTAATACTCGTCACTTCACAGAATCGATACATAAATGACACTATTTTTCTTATTTTATTTTTAAGAATTATTAGCCTTAAAAATATAAATTACATAGAAAAACTAAGTAATTTATTAACTAATCAAAATAAGTTAATTTATGTTCATTTATTGAAAACTTGACTTCAAAAAAACACTAAATAAGGCTATAATGATAAATTCACCTAGTTTCTTAGGAGCGTGAAATGGTGACAACTAAATAGGAACGGAAGAAGTATAAATTTTGATAGTTAATTAGGAAGTAAGTTATTTATATATAATTTGCAATTTAGAAACTCATGTAACAAATAATATATGGGTTATAAGAAAATATGTGATCTATCATCTTATGATAATTAAGAAAATGAAATAATTAATACTAACGTAACTAATACATGAATAATTGTAACTAGTTAACAAACTAATCCTTAGATTTGTTTGGTGTGAAGTATAAGTAATACTAATTCCAGAATAAAATATAGAATTATTTTATCTCATGTTTCATTATAGGTATATAAGGTAGTCATTGAATTAGTTATTCCATCACTTTTGGTATAGTAATGTAATAAATTATCCTATATATATGGTAGAATAATTTATTTCGAAATAACTTGTTCCCAATCAAGCAATGCAGTAAAGCTATGCTCCTATGCCTATTGGCTATTAACCTAAAAAGTGATGCAATCTTTTCTCTCCTTCCAACACTCACATGGAAGTTCAATTCCTTGTATCCTCACTCTTTTCAAGTTTGGTGAGTGTTTTTCATCCCTATCCCTATACTTGTAAGTCCCTTTTTTTTACCCATTAATCAGAGACCACACACCATTGTTTCTGAGTAACAAGTCACAAGACACTATTTTTACATATCTTTTGTCAGTTGCCACTTTACTGGTCTATGATGGAGTCTTTGTCAGTGAATGAATGGCTGTAAAGAATAAGTCAGACTTCTTCCTTTACACTTGTCTCTACTTTTTTTCAAAAGAATGGGTCTTTAATTATAACTAGTAAGTATTATTGATTCTTGCTCCATCCAAAAGACTAGTTTCATCTTATAACCAAGAAAGGGGTACATTTTACAGTCAAATTACAGATAAAAGAAAAGGAAACTGTCACCCTTTTTCCTTTTATCTTTTTCTGTTTCTGTCTTTGCAAGAATCTCTACTGTGTTTTTGAAACTTTAAGTACAGTTAAGTATCTTTGTCCCCTAAAGATTGTTCCTTTACACTATAGCTTTTTATAACCTTCCTCTTCTTCTAACTAAATTTACACTTGTTTCTTGACATTAGTGAATTTTATTGGATTTTGCTTTTCTTTGTGGTGTATTTCAGTTGGCTGTTTTATTTTCCCTTTATGAATTTTGGTTGGTCCAGCTGATGAGTTACTTTAATTTGGAAGGTTATTCAATCATTAGACTTCAGCCGACAGTAGATTAATTAATTTATAATAATACTCCGTATGATAAAAGTTTGAAAACATCTGCATTATTGTGTTAAGAGTGTGGCTTAATTTATATATATATATATATATATATATATATATATCTGAGATAACTTTTCAAGATTCTCTTAATTCCCTATTTTGACACGTATTGTTATTGAGAATTTTACCAACATGTTCCTCCTTTTTGCAAACTTGGTCATTTTCTTGTTTTGTTTATCACTAGTGAAAATGGTTTATCAGTAGTTTTGATTTTGAGGTACATAATCTGCACATCTTTTACATTTTGTGTTGCAAAACTGAGGTATGGTTGGTTGGATCTTGTTAAATGTTTCGATTTTGTTTTATTGGATTTGATGTGATGAAAATCTTGGAGTAGGTGGATGGATGAGCATGAAAAGGAGGTGATTAAGATCTTGGCGCTGACTAAAAGCTAAATTGTAACTTTCCTTCACATTTTGTGACGTTGTTGTTAACTCAGGTCAAGAATTTAGAGGCAAAAATTGATTTGTGTGATGGAATCATCATCATCATCATCGTCATCAAAGAGGGCCAAGGCACTAGGGAATATAGCTCATTGCTTGGTTGATGGGTGTAATGCAGACCTCAGTGAATGCAGAGAGTATCATCGCCGACATAAAGTTTGTGAGGTGCATTCAAAGACTGCCAAAGTCACCATTGCAGGTCAAAACCAACGCTTCTGTCAGCAATGTAGCAGGTAATTCCTTGATTCTCTGACTCATTTTGTTGTCGTCTTAGACCATAATGCAGGGGCAGAGCTAAGTGGGGTTTGGATGAACCCAGTAACTTTTTGTACACCCTGTATTTGTATAAGAATATTAAATAAATATATGTGTATATTAACTTGTTAATCCCTAACAAAAGGAGCCATGGAAATGCTTTCCACGCTAGAACTCCTAATTTTGGCTCCGCCTATTCCCTAATGCATTCAAACAAGTGATACCGTGGATCAAGTAAGGAATCAAGCAGTCATGAAAGGCAGGTTCTGTTTAGTCCATGTTCATTGCGTTGGAGACAATTGTTCGGTTAAAAATTGGAATTCCTCCTGTATAAGGGAGAATGTCTAGTTGTTCAATATTTGGAAGAGCATTAGGAAGGTTTACTGAAACTTGAATAGATAGTATGACACTCTGGTGGCATGTTGCTCTTGCCTTAGTTCCTATGCTTTCCAAGCTTTGTTAATTATGTTTTAACGTAATTAACGTTAAGTTCCAAGCTAGTAAACAATTTTATGTAATAGAGTTGGTGACAAGGTTCGTTCCGTTTAAATGTTGGAGTTCCTCGTAAAGGCTAGAAAATGAGCAAACTAAGATGTTCAATCCTTGGAAGAAGCGTAAATTAGAAGAGTCAAGTGCATTTATTTATGCCTGTATAGAATAACGACGTTCTTCTTTCTCCCAAAGTTAGACTTGTGACTTTGGTCTTGACCCTTGGTACACCAGATAGTTCGGAAGATTGTAATTAGAGAGGGGCTAGATTGGCATAGAAGGTAATCGAGATAGTGAGCTAAAATTTTAGTGCTAGGATTAAACCTATTATAATAGATCATGATCTTAATTCTTAATTAGAATTCACTTGTCTCCATTTCTTTCTGCCAACGTGAAGCTCAGCATAACGAGTTCTGGCATGTAGAGGAGTATTGGTGTTTGATGCATTGCTTTCAATTCTAAGAGTCAGAATTTTTCCCTTTATAATGTAATGATACCTAGAAGAAATCTTCTGCTTTATCAGCAATTTAGAATAGAAGTTGCTAGTTAGTCCTGTCCTAAATGATTGTCTGCTTGTTTATTTTTCAGATAGTTGAAGCTTTGACTATAAAGGTTTCTGCAGTTGTCCCGTCCCCAATAAATTTATGTTGCAGCATTGTCTCGTTCTGATTGGATCCTTTTGTAGGTTTCATTCATTGGTAGAATTTGATGATGGAAAGAGAAGCTGTCGGAAACGTCTTGATGGACATAACAGGCGTCGAAGGAAGCCTCAGCCAGATTCTATGGCAAAAAATTCTGGATTACTTTTTGGCCAACAAGGTTAGGGTCATTTGTTTATATAAAAGTAATAAAAAATGAAACATGAATGCATTTCCACCTTATTCTTAGAATTGGATACCGTTATTATATTTGTATGTTTATCAAATGATGGTATGATCAAAAGGCTGAATCATTTGTAGGAACGAAACTCCTGTCATTTAGCAGTCAACAAATATTTCCAAGTGCAGTTGTGAGCTCTGCATGGGCTGGTGTTGTCAAAACGGACAGCGATATGGTATTATACAACAACCAATCACATATGAATGGTATGGACAGTCAAAACTCGTTCCCTGATTCTTCGGGTCATAGCTATAAAGGAGGAAGCCAATTCCAGTTCATGCAAGGCAGTGATCATAGTCTGACTGAATCTTCGTCAATCTGCCAGCCACTTTTTGAACATCCTACTTCTGCAGCAGGAATTTCTAGTAGCGGACAAAAGATCTTCTCCAGTGGATTAAATGATATTGTTGATTCTGATCGTGCTCTCTCTCTTCTGTCATCAGCACCCGCTGTAACTAGGGAGATTGGTTTGAGTCACATGGTGCAGCAGCCTGCCTCTATCCCGCATTCCCAGTCACATGGCCTGCAGTATGATGGTCTAAGCCATTTCCCTTTTGCTCAAGATTTCAATAGCAAACCTCAAGATTCACATGTTAGCAACAGCAGTAGCCCTCTCCATTTCCATGAAATGTTGCAAAATGCACAAGATGGATCATCTACAAGTGGTGGCTCTCAGCAAACACTAGCCTTTATGTGGGACTAAACTTTTAACATCAAGGATATTCCGTTAATCTTGAATCCATCCAACCAAATGCTATTCCATTTCAGAATGTTTAGCTTCTAATTAGAGTCGAATGTTTGTGTGATATATCACTTAACTTTTCTATATTTTCCCTTCATTATGACGATTCTCTCTCTCTCTTCTCTTTCTCTCTTCTTTATTCTCTGAATTTTTCATCCTATCCCGAAAATATATTCAAAAATTTCTTAATGAAAACAAATATTCCAGCTTTCTGGGAAATCAATAAAACCATCATTATCACTGAAAATTATAGACAAGGGGACCACAAAACCATCAACAATAGGGATTCACTTCTATCTGGAAAAAAAAAAAAAGAACACTTTGGACTATGCCTTTGTTTGAATAATATAATGTTCATTTGTAATCTTATATAGAAGGGGCCTTCTAGGGTCTAAGGTACATTCATCATTTACTAACTTAGTTTTCATTTACTTTCTTGATTTAGATAACTCATTGATGGTCTGCTAGATTATGTGGGCATTATCATCCTCAATATCAATAATTCATTTAGTTTCTTGATCTAGAAAATTAGTACTCCAATCATGCAGTTTGAAAGAAGCAGTAAGCAGGGGGGCTTCATGACAATAAATTTTGTCTTGTCCTTCGATAAAACTGCACAAAATAATAAAGTTGCTAACTTATTTGTGAGACCTCAATGTAGGGTGGGGGTGGGGGGGGGTCAAATGAACGAGTTGTATTGAATTTGAAGATATTAAAATGGATTGAAATAGAAATTAGGTTGGGTTATCGCCCGCCCAAATTTACTTTGGGCTCAAATGGATTGACTAAAATGGGTTAAAAATTGGGTTGAGTCATGACCAGTCCAATTTGACTTGCTTAATCTCAATAATTTTAACATATTGTTGTTTACCTTTTATAACCACAATTTGAATTTCAACTTAACAAATTAAAAAAGAAAGGTTATAAATTGACAGATAAGTTCTAAAAGATATAAATTAGATAGTAATGCATACTGTCAATATGGGAACATACATTATACTAGTACAAATAAAGAATTTTAAAGACCGTTTGAAATGGGAGACTAATTTGAGCTCAATTGAAGACTTTTTTAAAATGAGTTGAGACTTGAATAGATTGATATTGAGCCAACTCAAATTATCTTAAGCCCCCAACTCATAAAATTTTGGACGGATTGAATAAGTACATATATATGAGCTCATTTTGACACCCGTGAATGTAAAGTTTATGGCACGGATGGTGGCAACGTTGATACTAAGGCTTCCGGTTATATTTCGATCGTTAAAGAGTGGCTCAGACTTGAAGAAATGATGCATGCTACAAATGTATATCTATATATACTAAAAATAAAGTCATTTAATTCATATCAGTTACATATGCCTTTTGTTTTGGGAAAATTGTATGAAATAACAAACTATTAATTCAAATTAAATGTTATAGCCATAGTTTCTTTTATTTGTAATTCGCAAAAAACAGTCTATGTTTTTTATCATCCCATTTGTATACCGAAATATACAAATCGACTCATTTGGTATATATATATGTGTTGTATAAAAATTAATTGCAGGACCCATTTGTATACCGAAAATATACAAATAGACCCATTCGGTATACATATGTGTTGTATAAAAATTAATTGTAGGACCCATTTGTATACCGAAATATACAAATAGACCCATTCAGTATATATATGTATTGTATATATGTAGTAATTTTGTTTTTATACAATTACTATGTTTTAGTTTGTATACCGAAATATACAAATACAAATTTTTATGTATATGTATATCGAAATATATAGATTAATAGTCATAGCAAACATAAAGTTTGTTATGGAGCACAATTATACAAACTATAGCTATATCATATAAATATGATTTTTATGTTTGTTAAACCTAAAATTTACTCTTTTATTTTTCATAATTAATTAATTATTTAATTAGATGGTAACTAAGATTTAATAAGGAACCTTCGAAAACAGTAAAACCTAAATAATTTGCAACATCTTCAGCAAATTTCTTCATTTTTTCTATAGTGCAAATTTTATTTTGTAGGAAAAAGATGTAAGAATAATTCTTACTTATGGCCCAAGTTTACTTGTAACCCAAGTAATACCATAAATAATATTTAATGAAGAATAAATCTCGTACGTACATCGATTACTTGATGGACGTACCAGATTAAGTCATAACCGCTATAAATTGGTCCTCCCTCCACCCATTAGGGTTACCACATATTGTCTACATTATTTTCATCGCTGACGGCTGTGGTAACGTAAGACTAGGACAAGGAGGTAGAAACCAATTTATGACTAACGCCTCTGTTTTTCTCTGTGATGATGTCTTTTCTCATCAAGTATGTGCCCCTAACGATCTCTATGTAAGGTTATCGTGTTCAAGATCCTGATGTGTATTAAAGTATTTAAATCTTACATGTGGCATTCGAGCCTAGACTGTTTGAACGGATAATTTTTATATATCTTCTGCAACTAATTAAAGTAAGTATTAAAAAATTATCAATAATATAGTCTACTATTTTTGCCCAATCAAATTATGTATTCGTCGTAAGTGTAACGCTTGATTAAATTGTCTATGCCATAAATTATGTAACTGCATCAGAAATTATGTAGCGATGTATGTATGAATTATGTGAACTACCTTACATTATCTTCAAATTGTGGATGTTCAATACAAATTGAACATGATACATAGGCAACTAATTATTTAATTAGTGATTTTGAACAAGAATGTTGGCAACTAGACGAATCCGGATGAAGGCAAATAAAATGAGAACCATGAATTTTTTCTTTTTAAAAAAACTCCTTCTAAGTTTAATTTTGTCCAATCAAATGTTCAAACTTATTGTTGAATCCTTTTGTAGTAGCGTAATTTTGTGCTTCACTATTTAAGGTGTTTGGAATCTTAAGTTAATCAAGAGTTGTTAGCAAAGTTTAACTTGCACAAATTCAAAAAATCTTAAATAATTTTTTCCATAATGCAATATTATGTTTCCTTTTAGATTGTGCAATAAATTAAATTGCTCTTTATACTACGCAATAAATAATGTGTGTACTTAGTGCAAAATAGTTTGTTGGTCACCAAAGTGGTCAAACTAGAGAAATTAACGTCTACACATATAATATTTATGATCACTTGATGCATGTATTATGTTTCAATAGTTTGTTAGTCACCAAAGTGGTCAAACTAAAATGTACAAAAAATTTCTCATGCACAAAATTTATGATATTATGTGTGCATTTGTATTTATATAGTTTGTTAGTTGCCAAAGTGGTCAAACTATGGTTAAAAAAATATGCATTCATAAAATTATTGTTTATCTATGAAAGTTGATGGAAATCCTATATTGAAAACAAATAGATAAATTAACTTTCACTATTGTTAGAACTTAAAAATTTACCCAAAGGTGATTCAATCATCTACGAATAGTGAACATTATGAGGTAAAATAATATTTTCAATCAAACATATATTGTATATCCAAAGATGTCGTATATATTTGGTTAAAAACATCTAATTGCCTATTAAAGATAAGAAAAAATAATATGACATTTAAATTATGATAGTCTGTCATAGTATCTATCCAAAGGAGAACTACGATATACTTTTATCGTTTTACTGAATTCACATTATTTTCTGATTATTGAGCATGTATATCTATTTTGCAGTTATTCCTCTTCATTCGCATGCTCAATAGATTGAACTTCTCTAAAAGGCATGAACAAGTCCAGTTCCACTTAAGTGTGATGGATCTTGACTTGGCTCTGCTGAATGACAAACCTATTGCCATTACTGATAAGAGCAGTGAGGATGAGAAGTCTTTTCATAAATCATGGGAGTGCTCTAACAGATTAAGTCTTATGTTCATGCGAATGATTGTTGCTAACAACATTTAGAGTACTATTCCACAAACAAAAATTGTGAGGGGATACCTGAAGTTTGTGGAAGAACATTTTCGTTTTGCTGATAAGTCTCTCACTGGTACACTAATGGTTGAACTCACGACCATGAAGTTTGATGGGTCGTGTAGTATGCAAAATCATATCATCGGGATGACTAACATTGCATCAAGACTTCGGACCTTGGGGATGAAAGTGAATGACTTCTTCTTGGTTCACTTTATTCTGAACGCATTGCCTCTTGAGTATGGACCATTCCAAATGAACTATAACACTATTAAAGATAAGTGGGATGTTAGTGAATTGTCCATGGTGCTTACTGATCTTAGACGTATTTATGTGCCTAATAACCAATTTATCTCATATATATAGCCAAGTTCGAGAGCAAATTCCTTGTTTGAATTGTAATTTTAGAGTCAATTGATTGTGTTTCCTCTAACCAATATGATTAAGTGTTTTGTCACGATCTAGACCGTCGTGATTGGCACCCACACTAACCATCTGGTGGGAGAACCATTACTATAATCTGACTAAACAACTTAACGAAAAACTAGGCATTTAAAGATACGAAAGCATGTTTAAATGACAATAAAAATGGAGTCCCCATAAACTCCAAGGGTTCAACTAAAACAACGAAACATAACTAATGCGAAATTCAACCCCTAGAAACTGAAGGTCATTGTACCAAAACTCTGATTAACTAACAAGTCTAAGAAAAGCGGTACATCCCCAACTAACATAAGAAATATCTAAACAATGTCTAAGTCCAAATAGAATGGACTAAACAATAAGAAGGACTCCATGGTAGCTTGAAAGAACTGGCTCACCTTTGAATCCGATCTTGATCACTGATCTCCTAAATGAGGTTTGTTAGTAGTTGCCTGAAGATGCCCTGTACTCAACAAAGAAAGAGCAAGTGTAGTATCAGTACACAACCACAATGTACTGGTAGGATCACGCGGTTATCCCAGTAAGCGCAACATATATCAGAATTACAACAAGGTAAACACATACATGCACATAATATATATACACATCGATTATCATTTCAAGAGCAATGGACGATTCCATATTCTCAATAACAAATAGATATAACAAATCGATAGTTCTCTCATGAAACCCAATTCAATGGTCCTCTCATGGAACCGATACCCAAATTGTTAGTATGCCGAAACGTATTACCTGATCCCATATATGTGCCGAAATGTGGAACTTGATCCAAGTTAATGTGTCGGAACGTGACACTCGATCCAATATGTATGTTGGTACATGACATCCGATCCCAGTTAGTGTGTCGGAATGTGACACCCGATCCATTCAACAAGCCACAATCACAATCACAATGTACATTCTCATAATCATACAATCAAGTGTTGATTCGTGGCATACAATCATTCGTTCATACTCAATTACATTAGGTGTGATCAACAATACTTCATTCACATACATGTATGCATTACAATGAAGCAATTACCAACATACATTACGCAAAACATGAAAACAAACCATCACCTACCTCGAAAACAAGCTTCAATCCTCCTAAGAAACTTGATTCTTCCCTTTCTAGATCCTTTCCTCTTGTTCTAGCTCTACAAACAAACAATTCATAACAAAGATCAATAATTAAATTCTAATTACCCAGATTATGACGAACCCATTAACCCAAGACCCAAATTATGATCCTAAGGTGCATCTAGGGTTTTTCCCACCATCCAAAACAGTTCCAAAATCCTCCCCCAATGATAATTACCCATGATTTACATTCTACGGATCGAAAGACGAATTTGGGGAGTAAAAACCTTACCTTTAGCTTCAAGAATGGTTAAAAACTGTCAAAAAGTTGCCCTGGTTCGTCTCCTAACTCTCAAGAAGGAAAATTACAGAATAAAGACATTTTGGGGTTTATTTTCGACTTAAGTCGCGCCTGGCCCACTATAGCAGCCCCTATCCCGACATAGCAGCCCCACCTTGGCAGGAATAATCTCACCCTAACATCTTGCATGGAAACAGAGAGTCGAATTAAGAGTGTCAAACCCCCATTTCACAACACACTTTCATCTCATGACACTTAGAAACTACCCGTTCACGCTAAGATCAGTTTCAGAAGTTCTACTCGCCCGAATTCGATTCTGTCAAGTCGTACGGGTTCCTTAACGTCTTAGCTATCTACTCATATGATAAAATTCATAATTAGATCTCTCATTCATTACCAGATCTCCCTAGACCTCACTGACTCCAATTTCATCCAATTCTGGACTAGGCTAGAAAATCCCATGTTACTACAAAAAGTTTTTTCGGCTCCAATTATTTTTCCATTGGCTTTTCATAACAACGGGATCAGGTCGTTACAATAGATACCAACTTACCCATCACTTGTCCCCGAGTGACAAACTAGGATTAAAGGCTAAAACAAGAGTAGAGTAGTATATGAATCGTCAATTGCTGGGGATATTTGTCTCGCTGTCCTTCTTACCAAATCTCATTACCACTTTTATGGGATGACACCTTTAGAAGAACTTGTTCACAAGCCTGAAAGGCCATGTCCCTCACCTTACAGTCTGCATACTTTTTCTATCGACTTTGGACTGCTAGAAGCTTAGCTTGGATGTTTCTCACTTTATCTTGAGCATCTTTCACCAAATTGACCCCCTAAGGGTTTTACATCTTCAGCCTCAAACCAACCAATTTCATACCTACACATCCTCCCATACAATGCCTCAATGAAGTCATCTCAATACTCGAGTGATAAATATTGTTGTATGTAAACTTGACTAACAATAAAAGCGATTCGCAACAACCACCAAAGTTGATTGTACGCACGTCTGCAACATGTTATCAAGGACATTGACACAATCATCCGGATGAATCCTTTAGCACTTAAGCATGATAAAATTCTAAATCAATACTCACTACAATTAGAAGTAAACCTGAACCAACCAACGCACACTCATAATACCCAACAATCATAGTTCTTATCAACATCTCCATCTCCCAACATAAATCTCCATGATTTCAAGTTATAAAAATTTGGTCTTTAGACATCCGATACTCATTGAGGGGTATGTCCAACCATACAAACCCCCTAACAACACTATAGAAATGCTAGCTTTAGCAATTGTGATTATAGATTACCCTAAGAACAATAGAATTGGACCCAATGATCCCCACATTCAACCACACATAATTGTTACATGACCTCGACGACAAGATGAATATTAAGATTGTCGAACAACCATAATTATGCATGGTAGGTCTTCTATGAATTCTTATAAGTAAGGTGGTACGTGTAGAACCACTGAACTACTTTAACAACTCTAAGACAACACCAAACATGTCATCTGAAATAACCAAATCTTCCCAATCATCCCACTCAACCAAGAGAACATCGCAGGATTTGTACCCCTTATCCACCACTAGGGATCCACCCATAAAAGTGAAAACACACATGAGCATGGCTAGTGAAACCTACTCACCACCATGTGCAAAATAAAAATAAATGGTCATATAAGAATTTTACGGAATAACACTAAAGGTTTTGCTTTGAAGAGTCAATACCAATCATTTCCATTAAGTTGACTCCACATACTCTTCACATCATTCCACTGAAGTCCACATTAGCTTGTACCTTGAAGATTTTTATGAATTCATTAATCTTCGGTTATCATTGATCGCATTTCCATAGAACTTACAATATCCTTCGCTAAAAATTCAATCGCACTCACTACTAAGATCAAACCAAGTACATAGCATTTATCATCACACTCGATCTAATGTCTTTACACTCCTTTCTCAAGTCTTTTTCCATAGTTTTTAACCAATATGATGAACTTGTGACCCTATTACTATATCACAACAACGAATGAATTCACGCATCTCTGAACCCAATTCTATACCCCTCTGAAGATACCTCTTTAGCCTTTGTAATCACATAAAATATTCTTGCTATCGTCTCTCTCTAAAGGTTGTACTACATCCCACTATTTTTCTTCATTATGACTCTAGCTCTTTTAAATTCGATTTGAGTGGTGTCCCACTATCCCTTAAAACCTTCCATACAACCACGTTACTCAACAAAAATTAGGAAACCACAAACTTAGATACTCGTGAGTCGTAATTACTATACAAAATTTGCTTACCCACAATCTTATTATATAGTTGTATCCCATCACGAGCTCTTATTACCATTATGCTCAGTCAGCCCTGACTATCACCACGAAGTCAACCTTTTCATCAACATGACACCTCAAACTGATGTATATTCTTCAAATTCAAAGGACTAATCTTTAATTTTCTTCACCCAAGTATACTCAATGGAACTTTCTTTATCCATAAGTTTGTCATTCCGGTATCAATCCACTCTTTTATGGCTTAAGATAAAATCACTAGTCCTCATACTACCATCCTTCTTCTTAACAAACAAGACAAGAGCACCCTACAGGGAAGCACTAGGAAGGATGAAACCTTATCGAGAAGCTCCTGGATTTGAGCTTTAAGCTCTCTCAATTCTACCAGAGCCATGCGATACGGTGGGATGCAAATGGGGCGAGTGCCCGGTTCCAAATCAATGCAGAAATCTATATCTCTATCCGGAGGCATACCAGGAAAATCGGTAGGAAACACTTCCTCAAATTTAGATACTACATAAATAGATTCAATAGAGGGAGACTCAACCTCCATATCCCGAATATGAGCAAAATATGCCAAACATCCCTGCCCCACCAGTTTCCTAGCCCGAATGGAGGATATGATCTTAGCTGGCTTAGGCTTGTACACCCCTTCCCACTCTAACTTTTCCCTACCGGGGATCTCTAGAGTTACAAATTTTGTATTACAATTTAACACAACAAAATGGGGGGAAAACAAAGTCATGCCTAAGATTATATTAAAGTCAGTCATATCTAAATAACCAAATTAGCCCAAGTTTGAAAACCCATAAACAAGATAGGGGAAGCACGATATACATGGGTGACTAGGACTAACACTCCAATTGGGGTAGAAAATAGATTGGGGAATCAAGCATATCACAAACTGCCTCAAGGCAAACTGAACTAACACATATAAATAAGTAGAACCTAGATCAAACAAGACAGTAGACATTCGGTCATAGACAAGAATAGTATATGTGATCACTGCATCAAACACCTCAGCCTCGTTCTTGCCTAGAAAGGCATAAAATTGACCCTTGTCATCTTGACGGACAACCTCCTTATTGCCTGGAGGCAGTGCTCTACCTACACTACCATTTCCTCAGCCTCCACGGCCACGCTGATTTCCTCCTCATATGCCTAGGATCTCCACAATTTTAACACACTTAATGACTTGACCAAATAAGCATTGCTGCTATTGAGGTAGTCGTATCATGAACCTCTTTGATATATACTCAATCTAGGAAATCGTAGTAGATATTCTAACTTTAATTGCCGCAACATAATTTCATCATTTACTAAGCAACCCATACATGTTATGACAATAATACTTAATGCAATTTCCAAAGTAATGGTGTGTTCATTATCCAGCAGTCCCTTACAAAACTTCTTGAATGTTGTCACCTATAAGCTCAAATCTGTAAATCTGACCTTAATCACTTCACAAAGTGACAAATTTGCTCTATGTTCATGAACTCAGCTCTCCTCATATCCCTCGAAGTTCAGGGTATATACTTCTCTATACAGAAATCTATAAAATGTTTCCCAAGTCATGAGTAATGCATTTACTAGTCAACACTCAACATGAGACCACCACCACATTTGGTTTCTCTGGGATTGATATGTCACAAACTCAACCCCAAGCCTCTCCACCTATATTCATCTTAAGAAGCAACTCATGACAGTCAACAAGGATGTCCTAAACATCTTCATAATCCATACCCATGAAGAATGAGACTTTCAACTTTAAGAACATAATAAAACCTCATGTATGTCTCTAGTCATTACATGCCCACAATGAGTCAAGAAACATACCTATTTCCAAGGACAGATTTTCTAATGTTGGTGTTGTTGTTTCCACCTTTACAACTCAATTACTAACAAGATGTGACATAGAGTGAAAGAATTCAGATACCAATTTGTATATCCTAGATACCAATTGGATTCAAGTCATAACACGAAAAGAGTATAAAGAAGTGAGTTTTTCCTAAAGTCCTATAGCCTTTCGAAGAAAAGTATAGACTCTCTGTACCATTCAACAAGACTCTACTAGACTTATTTTGGTACAATGAGATCAACAAACCTGGGGCTCTGATACCAACTTTGCCACGACCCAAACCCTCGTGATAGGCACCCAGATTAACCCTCCGATGGAAGAACCATTACTACAACCCGATTAAACAACTTGACGATAAACTAGGCATTTAAAGATACGAAAGCAGATTTAAATGACAATAAATATGGAATCCCCATAAACTCCAAGGGTTCAACGAAATATAACTAATACGGAAATTCAACCCCTAGAACCTGAAATTCATTATACCAAATTTGCGATTAACTAACAAGTCTAAGAAAAGGGGTACAACCCCAACTAACATAAAAAATATCTAAACAATGTCTAAGTCCGAACAGAATGGACTAAATAATAAGAAGGACTCCATGGTAGCATGAAAGAACTGGCTCACCCTTGAATCTAATCTTGATTACTGATCTCCTAACCGAGGTCTGTTAGTAGCCGCTTAAAGATGTCATATACTCAATAAATAAAAAGCAAGTGTAGTATTAGTACACAACCACAGTGTACTGGTAGGATCACGTGCTATCCCAGTAAGCACAACATATATCACAATTACAACAAGGTAAATACATAAATGCACAGAATATATATACACATCGATTATCATTTCAGGAGCAATGGACAATTCCACATTCTTAATAACTGGTAGATATAACAAATCAATGGTTTTCTCACGGAACCCAATTCAATGGTCCTCTCATAGAGCCCATACACAAACTGTTAGTGTGTAGGAACGTGACACCCAATCCCATATATGCACCAAAACAGGGCACCCGATCCAAGTTAGTGTGTCAGAATGTGACACCTAATCCAATATATATGTCGGTACGTGACATTCGATCCCACTTAGTGTGTCTAAAAGTGACACCCGATTCATTCAACAAGCCATAATAACAATCACAATATACATTCTCACAATCATACAATCAAGTGTCGATTCATGGCATCCAATCATTCGTTCGTACTCAATTACATTAGGTGTGATGAACAAGGCTTTATTCACATACATACATGCATTACAATAAAGCAATTACCAACATACATTACGCAAAACATGAAATCAAATCATCACCTACCTCAAAAACAAGCTTGAATCCTCCTAAGAAACTTGATTCTTCCTTTTTCATATCCTTTCTGCTTGTTCTAGGTCTACAAACAAATAATTCATAACGGGGATCAATAATTAAGGTCTAATTACCCGGATTATGATGAACCGAATAACCCAAGATCCAAATTATGATCCTAAGGTGCAACTAGGGTTTTTCCCACTATCCAAAACCCTCTCGCAGTGATTATTATCCATGAATGTACATTCTACGGATCAAATGACGGATTTGGGGAGTAAAAATCTTACCTTTACCTTCAAGAATGGTGAAAAACTTTCAAGAAGTCACCTTGATTCGTCTTCTAACTCTCAAGACTAAAAATTGCAGAATAAAGACGTTTTTGGGTTTATTTTCGACTTAAGTCGTGACTGGCCACTATAGCGACCCTCATTTGCCACAGCGGCCCCTCCCTTGCGGGAATAATCCCGCCCTAGCGGCTTGCACGAAAATAGAGAGTCAAATTAAGAGTTTCAAACCCTCCCATTTCACAACACACTTTCATCCCATAATACTCAGAAACTATCTGCTCACGCTAAGTTCAGTTTCAGGAGTTCTACTCGCCCGAATCCAATTCCGTAAAATTGTATGGGTTTCTTAACGTCTTAGTTATCTATTCGTATGATCAAATTCATAATTTGATCTTTAAATCATTACCATATCTCCCTAGACCTCTTTGACTCCGATTTCGTCCAATTTTGGACTAGGCTAGAAAATCTCAAGTTGCTACAAAAAGTTTTTCCGGCCCCAATTCTTTTTCTATTGTCTTTACATAACAATGGGATCAAGTCGTTACATGTTTGTAGGGTGAAAAACAAGAAAAAGGAGCGAAAAAGAAAACCATCCAAGAAAAGGAAAATAGAAATCGAAGTTGTTAAGGGGAAATGATTAAGAAGCTAGAAAAATGTACTGTATGGGAGCATATCTGCATCGCGGAGCTAGAAGATAATTGTGGCAAACAAATTACACAAAACAGTGGAGTGTACGATAGCGGCGCGTCGCAGAGGAGGATTGGACTTATCAAAATGTGAAGCGAGGGAACAAGTCCCTGTCGTAGACCTGGACTCCAAAATTGGTCCTCGTGTTTTATTCCACCCTATAAATAGTCCAGCTGTGTTGTTTTATTAATTATACAGTTTTTGGAAAAACGAGAAGAACACGATTTGGAAGATTTTACTGACAAACTCTAGGTATTTTCTTCTACTCTTTCATTTTGGTAAACACTTTAATGGTCTTTGAACATTATTTGATGATGATTCATACTATGAGTAGCTAAATTATCTAATTCTAGGGTTGTAGCTACGATTGATGGCGTAATATTGTTTATTTGTAGCATGACACAGGTTTTCTTAGGATTTATACCTACATTCTAGTTTTTACTATTTTGATTCCCAATCAACATTAAAATAAACTCTGTGTACACTCTTGAACTCAAAAGATGAATAGAGGGATAAACCAACGAATGTGAGGAATGTGTTCAATCTAGGGTAAAAACTTAGAGGGTTTCGCCTATAGGATATAAATATATCTATATGTTTCATTTGGTTAATATACAAATACAAGACGATAGCATAATGCTCTGTGATTGGTTCATGCCCATCCCCTACTGAACAATGTAGTTAGGTTGTCAATGGTGGTAGGTAATTAGAGGTCGGGAGACCATGATCGTAAATTCAATCTTGTGAATCAATAATGAGAATAACCTGTCAATTGGTGGAATACTCTTTATTATACTTGAAATCAATGCGCTACAACCTTGGAATTCTTCCAAATTATGAAATTCCGATTTGCAACTGATATAAGTGTTTAGTTGTTAATAACTGAGATTGTTTTAATATTGTTTCTATAAACAAAGTTAGTGTTTGTCAATTTGAAGTCCTTTGGGTTCGATAATCCAGCTCAAAAGAGTCATTCTATTACTTGAGCGACCACGTACACTTGTATATGCATATACGTACAACTTGATATTGGATATTCATTTTGCAGGTTGTGTTAAAACTTCAAACTGGAAGATGACCACAATTTCGTAGAGCCTCTTGCTGAACCGAAAAACATATTTTGTTACCGGAGAAGGAAACGAAGACTCACATACCCTGTTCCTCTTGTTGCTAGTGAACCAGTAACCCCAGAAGAAAGGGTAGAAAAAGAAGCACCGTTAGTAATGGCAGAGATGAAAGTGAGAGACGTGGCAATCCCACACACCACCAGTGTTACCTCTTGTATCCAGAAACCTGCAGCTAGTGGGAGATTTGAATTGAAGTAGATCATGGTACAACTATTGCACACAAATGGACAGCTCACTGATTTATCACATGAGGATCCACAAGGGCATATCCAAAATTTCCTCAATATCAGTGACACGTACACTCCAATTGGAGTGAACTCCGATTATGTGAGGCTCACCCTATTTCCCTATTCTTTGCTAGGGGAAGCAAGAAGATGGTTAAACTCTGAGCCCACAAACTCCATAACATCATGGGACGACCTGTCACGAAAGTTCTTGATAAGGTTTTTCCCATCTAAGAAAACATCCTAGTTAAGAAACGAGATATTAAGCTTCTGACAGAAAGGAGGAGAAAACTTGTACAAAGCTTAGGACAGGCTTAAATCAATGTTGCTAAGTTGTCCACACCATCATCAAGCTAACGAGGTGTTGGTCCGCACCTTCATTGAAGGGTTGGAACCAAACACCAAAATTTTACTTGATTCTGCTGTAGGTGGACAGGCTTTGGAGAAGACATATGCTGAGTTGTTTACCCTACTAAACATAATTTCACAAGGTAATCCTGAGTGGAATGGAAGAGGAGCCAAATCGGTAGATGCAGTTACTGCTTTAACTCACATGTTACTACAATACAGAACATGATGAACACGCACTTCAATAACTTATCACTAGGACAACAACAAGCTCAGGTAAATGTGGTGCAACAACCACCAATATGGTGTGAGGTCTGTGGAGGTGGAGACCACACTATAGAGGTATGAGGAGAAAACCCAAAATCTGTGAATTTTGTAAGGAATGTATAGCAAGGAGGAATGCACAAAAATTATGGCAACACCTACAATCCAAGTTGGAGGAACCACCCAAACTTTTCATGGGGTGGTAATCAAAATCAATACCAAGGACAAAACCATTACATGTCACAAGGTAGTGGACAACACTATAATCAGCAAGGCCAGGGAACTCAGCAAGCTTCTAAGTATGTTGATATGAGTGTGGAGGACATGCTAAAACAAATTATGGTTGACCAAGCTAAGTTAGCAACAGATGTCCAAAACAACTAACTAGCTATCTAGAATTTGGAGAAGCAGTTTGGGAAGTTTGCCAGTGCCCAGAATTCTCGGCCACAAGGGGTTTGCCTGGAAACACTGATCCAAAGCCAAAATAGGTAAACGTTGTGAGTACTGTAGTGGTCGTCCAACGGAGGAGTTGACCCCTAAAATAAAGACTGGTGAAGAAAAAGGGAAGATGATAGATGAATATGGACCAAGTGAGCCAAGGAACTATGAGGAGCCAAAAGCAAAACCACCTCCTCCATTTCCACAGAAATTTAAAAAGTAGAAGGAGAAGGAATATTTTGGTAAGTTTATCAAACTCCTTAAATAGGTATATGTTAACTTGCCTTTAATTAATTTTTTACAGGGCATTCCTAAGTATGCCAAATATGTGAAAGATATTGTGGCTAACAAAAGTAGTTTGGCAGAGTATGCAATAGTAGCACTCACTAAGGAGTGCAGTTCTAGAATTTAGAACAAGTTGCCGACTAATTTGAAAGATCCAGGGAGTTTCACTGTTCAAATCAAATTTGGAAAGTGCATCGATGCAAGAGGGTTTTGCGATTTAGGTGCAAGTATCAACTTGATGCCTACGTCTATGTTTCTTAAATTGGGGCTAGGAAGGCCCAAGCCCACTACCATAATGTTGCAATTAGCTGACCGTTCGGTAGCAAAGTCGGACGGTGTTATTGAGGATGTCTTAGTCCAAATGGAAACTCTTATTTTCTCGGTAGACTTTGTTATCTTGGATTTTAAGCTTTACCCAGAGGTACCATTTATTTTGGAACACCCGTTCCTAGCTACCAGTGGTGCATTGATTGATATGGGGGCTGGTAGGCTGACAATGAGGGTTCATGACAAAGTAGAGGTCTTTGATGTGTACAAGGAAATGAAGTCGCCTGTGATCTATAAAGAGTTGTCAGCAATCACAGTTATTGATGTGAAAATAGCAGCTAAGCATGTTGAAGCACGAGACCCTTTAGAGAGAGTGTTGATTGGGCAGGAAATAGATGGGAATGATGAAGCCCAACTGCTGGCTAGTGTTCTAGATGTCCCAAATGTGAGTATGTTGCATAAGTTTGTGGAGCCATTAAATAGAGTCTTGGGACCCCCTCTCAAGCCATCAATTCAGGAAGCATCGAAGTTGGAGTTGAAAGCTCTTCCCTCTCATCTCAGGTATGCCTTCTTAGGTGCTAATGAAATGTTATCCATAATCTTTTCTGCTTCTTTGTCTGAAGTGTAGGTTGAAGCCTCTCTGAAAGTATTGAAGAAGAGGATAAAGGTGATAGGCTGGCAGATGGCTGACATACATTACATCAGCCCATCCTTGTGTATGCACGGGATTTTCATGAAGGAGGGCCACAAATTGAGTGTACAACCGCAACGTAGATTAAATTCAGTTATGAAAGATGTGATACGCAAGGAGGTTATTAAATGGTTAGATGCAGGGATTGTGTACCCCATATTTGATAGCAAGTGGATCTTCCCGGTTCAGTGTGTGCCTAAGAAATGAGGTATGACACTAATCACAAATGAAAAGAATGAGTTGATTCCAACCAGGACAGTGATAGGGTGGCACATATGCATGGATTACATGAAACTAAATGAGGCCACTAGAAAAGACCATTACCTAGTTCCTTTTATTGATCAAATGATAGACAGGTTAGTTGGGCAAGAATACTACTGTTTCTTGGATGGATATTTAGGATCTAATCAAATTGTGATTGTGCCAGAAGACCAAGAAAAAACCACATTCACTTGCCTGTATGGGACATATGCCTTCAAGCGAATGTTGTTTAGGCCATGCAATGTCCCAACCGCATTCCAAATATGCATAATGGCCATTTTTCATGATATGGTCGAAGATTTTGTGGAGATATTGATGGATAACTTCTCAGTCTTTGGGGAGTCTTTCGACAGGTGTCTACAAAATTTGGACAAGTTACTTGCCAGATGTGAGGAGACCAATCTTGTCTTAAACTGGGAAAAATACCATTTTCTAGTGAAGGATGTAATTGTACTAGGCAATATGGTGTCAAAGCAAGGGCTGTAAGTTGATCATGCAAAAGTGGAGGTAATTGAAAAGTTACCCCCTAGTCTCTGTTAAAGGGGGTGAGAAGTTTTCTGGGTCATGTTGGATTTACAGGAGATTCATTAACGATTTCTCTAAGACTGCAAGACCTATGTGCAGTTTATTAGAGAAGAAGGTGAAATTTGTTTTTGATGAGCATTGCATTCGAGCTTTTGAAGCATTGACGAAGAATCTGATAGAAGCTCCAATCTTAACTTCTCCAAATTGGGAGCTTTTTTTTGAGCTGATGTGTGAGGCAAGTGATGTGGCTGTAGGGGCAGTTTTAGGGCAAAGGAAGGAGAAAGTGTTTCACTCAATCTACTATGCGAGCAAAATACTGGATGCACCTCAAGCTAACTACATAGTGACCAAGAAGGAAATGCTAGCATTGGTCAATGTCTTCGACAAGTTTAGATTTTACCTGGTAGGAACTAAAGTTGTTGTTTATACTAACCATGCAACTATTAGGTACCTCATCAATAAGAAGGATGCAAAGTCGCGGCTGATTAGATGGATTTTATTGCTGCAAGAGTTCGACAAAGAGATCAAGGACCGAAAAGGTTTTGAAAATCAGATTGTAGATCACTTGTCCAGGTTGGAGAGTTCATCACATGTTGGTGAGAAAAGTCAGATTCAGGAAGAGTTCCCTGATGAACAATTATTGGCTTTAGAGGTGACTGAATTACTGTGACATGCGGATATTGTCAACTACTTGGTAAGCGAAGTGTTTCCACCTGATGCAACCACCCATCAAAAGAAGGGGTTTGCTTATGATGCTCGTTTTTACATATGAGATGAGCCTTATCTATTCAAGAAGGGACCTGATAAAATGATGAGGAGGAATGTACCTGAGTCTTAGTTGAGATAAGTAATGGATAGTTGTTATTCGTCAACATATGGTGGCCATCATGGAGGTGAGAGCACTGCCCATAAAGTGCTACAATCAGGTTTTTTCTAGCCATGGAGGTAAGCATCTCATAAATCAGTTGGTGAAGAATATCTTCGCAAAGTATGGGGTCCGTCACAAGGTGGCTACAACTTATCAACCTTAAACCAGCGGGTGGGTGGAAGTGTCAAACCATGAGGCGAAGCAAATTCTACAGGAAACGGTGAATGCTCAAAGGAAGGATTGGGCAATGAAACTGGATGATGCACTATAGGCATACAGGACAACGTATAAAATGCCAATAGGGACTTCTCCCTATCACATGGTATTTGGTAAATCATGATATCTTCCGGCTGAATTAGAATATTAGGCTTATTAGGTAGTGAAGAAGTTGAATCTTTACCCGGAGTTAGCCGAGAGAAAATGCATAGGCCAACTACACGAATTGGATGAGTTTCGACTCTATTCTTATGAGAATGCGAAACTTTATAAGGAGAAGACAAATTGGTGGCATGATAAGCATATTATATCACGAGTCTTCAAGCATGGCCAAAAGGTATTGTTGTTCAATTCAAGATTAAGGTTGTTTCCAGGTAAGCTACAGTCAAAGTGGAGTGGAGCGTTTGAGGTGGTGCGCATGACCAATCATGGAGTTGTGGAATTATGGAATAAAGGTAAACAGTTCACGTTTATAGTGAATGGACAAAGGGTGAAGCACTACTTCGGACAAGAGGTGGATCATGAGGAAGATGTGCTTGAGTTGAGCAATGAATGATAGGGTAAGCTGAGTCGTGCTGCGATGTTAAATCAGGCGCTAATCGGGAGGCAACCCGTGACTTTCTACGCTAGCGATATTTTATTTTTATTTTATTTTGGTAGGTTATGTAGCGACCCTTCCAAAATAATATAAGCCAATAACTCATGAGTTTTTTATGCATATATTGTCCTCACACTAGTAAAAAAATGATATAAAAAGAATATTACCAACTTCCGCGTACCCAAACTAGGTGGCTCATGCTTCATACAATCATTCAAAACAATTAATAAATTTAATATATTACAAGACTTGGGCTTACACACCCCAAACGAACAAAACATATAGCCATACTTATATTACAACCTATGGTGACATGATCAGATTAGTCCTCAAAATTTCATGTAAATATACAACACATAGATCATGTATAAGTCCCAAAGTTTATACAAAATATAGATGCCTATATGCAAATGTGATCTTCCTTAAGGCCAGCTTCATGCCTCCTCTCGATCATTCCCTACGATAGAAACAACTATCGCTAAGCATATAGCTTAGTGGTGTAAAAATTGTAGGTTCGGAGCCCTCAAAATTCACCAAGCTACCTTTCTCAAGTCATGAGCAGCACAATTGAAATATAATAAATAAATCAAGTAACAATATATAAAAAGTATCAAGTTCGATATTTAAAGATCCAAATGTCAAGAACGTTCATAGTACAATTTTCTAAGAGATTCAATAACAAGGCTCGCCCAATATATACATCATGTCATCACTCCAAGCACAAATATGTATCAAGAAGTGCCGACACCTTGTATCAAGAAGGGCCAAAGCCCAATAATCAAGAGAACCAAGAACCACATTAAAAATGGCTTTCTAGTTCGTACTTAAAATGGACAAGTTCCATTCTTAAGACGAACTAAAAATCTAGAGTCAAGATGGCAAATGATCCGAATCAAGAGGAATGCCAATAGTGACAAACTCACAGCCACAAGAAGGACAAGGTCCCAACAAGAGTGCCAAGTGATCAAACAATTAGTACAAGTGGGCAAGTTACACAAGTGTCTTTAACGTCTTAAAGGATACCAACACGACAATGCAAAAGTGACAAGAGGTAACCAAGGTACCAAGATCAACTTTTAGATATACCAACAGTTAAAAGAGTGCAGGTACAAGTTTATACACAAACCTCAATACTTTAGCATAGAAACAGTCCAACACAACTTTGCGAGTTCAAATCATAGACCAACCAATGTATCAAGGTCCTCAACTTGTTCACGAGTATATACAACCTTAAAAATACAATTAAATAACTTATTTCATTCCTAGTATCTCAATAATGTCGAAGTAAAACATGATTATCATCACACGTAAGCTTAGCCTGTACAAATACGACTATGCTCCCAAAACAGTGATTCTGGCAAGCCCAGTACCTCATGTTACAACTTAGATTTGAAAAGGAAAAAGAAAAAACTAGACTTTATAACCTTCATGATAGATGTAGGTACATCTCTTAAGGTTGCAAAAAAAACAAGAATCACCGCAAAATATATTTTGTACAAAAAGGTATATTCAAAACACTAACAGTTGTCCATACAGGATTCCTAATTTTGAACTCTGGACAGAACTTGTCCTATGTTGCGTCCCATATTTCGAATCTATAACAGCTAAATTAGAGTTTTACATTAACATAAGAGTTGTACATTTACGAATTAGCTTTTCAAATCATATTTATTCACTATAAACGAAGTTCTATAAAACAAGTTATGCTCAAAATACTAAACACTACCCAGCTCAAAAACAAATTTCATCACTTTCCAAAGAGAAGTGTGTGTCTCGAATTCCAGCCAAAAGGACCAAGTTTTTCTCTGGTGATTTTGAAGAATAAATGGTTAACTAAGGTTCTAAGGTTCTTAGACTTGAAGGAATCAAATTTAACTCAAGGAGGTGTGAAATTATATAGTCACACACAAGTGATGTTTATCCTTGTACAACTATCCCTCAAGGCTGCCCAAATAGTTGTGTGCTGCCCAAAATGCATACATATACACCTATATATATATATATATATATATATATATATATATCCTTCACCTTCTTTTAAAATTATACATAATTCTAATTAGACAATTACGTAAATACCCCAATAAAATCCCTTAAATTATGATACAATTTATGTTAAGCAAGCTAGCAATTATCACAACATTTCAAGTTCCCAAAATGAGAGTAAAACATATTGTAGTAATTAAGCAACAGTAAATCGAGATGCAACTCTTGGTTAGTATTTAGGGGTGTTACAGGTTAGTTCTTTTTTATAGTTGTAGGTTGGTTTAGTTTATTTTTGTATTTATAGGTTGTAAAAAAAAATTGAGTGAAAAACAGTAGAGTCCGTGACCTGGGCACATCATGGACTTGGGCCTGAGTGATGCGACAACGGTATATTGAGAAACAGTGAAGTCCACGATGCTACTTGGTTATGCCAAGTGAATCTCACCCAAAGCGAAGAAGAAACATTTTTTTACAAGTGTAGTCCGTGACAAGTCTGCATCACGGACTTGGTAAGATTTTTTTCATTAAAAATTCGGGTTTTACCCGATTTCCCCATTAAATCCCAACCCCATCCCTTTTTAATCCCTAAAACTGCCCTTTAATCCCCATTCTCTCAAGAATTTGAAAAAATTCTCCCCCTCTCGCTAACCTTAACACTTTCTTCCCAATCAAATTCATGTAGCGAAGTTGAAATTCCACCTCAAGTTCTTCCATTTTCATTGTTCTAATCACTCAAGGTATGTTCTCACTTCTTTTATTCTTTCTTTTGGATAAATTATTAATGTAAGTTCATGAATTTGGTGTCTTTAATTGGTTAGTTTCTTGAAATTGATTACATCTAGTGAAAACATGCTAATAAGAGAAAGAGTCAGTTCTTCAACTTTTGTATAGAACCCATGACCAAAGGCCTTGTTTGAAAGAATTTGGTAGAACTTTAAAGTGGGTTGAATTCAAGATTGGGGTGAAATTTGGGTGTGTGTGAAGTGTTGAGTAACACACATGTTGTGAGGGGAAAGATTGAGTAAAAGCATCATTGTTGGTTCGAATTCTTGAGTAGAATCAAATTAGCAATGGGTATTGTGTGCTTGAATTGTGATGGGGTTGCAAATAAAATGCTTAAAATGACAATGGAAAATCAGAGTACCGTGTTGTTTGGGAAATATGTCCTAAAAAATAAGTGTGGGTGAGTTTTGGTGATTGTGCCTCAGTGATTGAAATTATAATTGTCTAATTGCAGGATATTATGTATGGAACAGAAAGAGCGGGCAAAGAGGTTGTGTCTAGCAGCCGTAAGAGGGTAAGGACTGGAACAACCATCCCTCCGGCACCAGCAGTACCAAGAGGGCAGACCCAACGCTACGGTGCTAAGGCAGTTACCTATGAAGGTAAAAAGTGGTATAAAACACACACCGAAGCTAAATATTTTTCAGATGTGGTGATTGACGATATGCAATTAGAAATGGGTTCCCCTTAAATCATGCGCCGCCTGCAAGAATTGCACATGGGATTCATCTTTCAGGATCCTATTGAGTGCAATATAAGTATGGTTCGAGAATTCTACGCCAATTGGAAACCCGATGCTAGGTCTCATTTTGTAACAGTGCGTGGCGTGGAGGTCCCACTCACACCCTCGGCTATAAATCAATTACTAGACACTACAGAATCCCCTTCTGATATTCTGACTGGGTTAAACATTAGTTCTCCATATCAATAGATTCGACATACTTTGTGTGAAATACAGTCCACTGCTAAGTGGATTAGGCATGGGCACCGCGGATACCATCAATCCTATCCATATGCCCACATGAATTGAGAAGCCCGAGTGTGGCTTAAAATTGTCATGAACTGTTTGATCTCAGGCTTGCACTTTACTGAGGTGACCAGAGACTGAGTGTGCTTGGTCTATGCTCTGATGAAGAACATGCCCATTAATGTGGGGACTTTTAAAGTCTGCAATGCATAAAGGTAGGGTGCACAGAGGAAGAAGGTATGATTTTGGGGGACTGATCACAAATTTGTGCAGGCGGGCAGGAGTACCAGAGGAAAGTCTGGTTACATAGCGCTATTGTTCACCACACCGCTAGATGTCACGAAGACAAAAGGGCCTGAAAATGCTCGTGGACCCACCCTTACTACAACTTAGCACAACAAGAGAGATGATATGATTACGGCTCAAATGTATGGGCTTGAAATATTGCGCCACAGAAATGGGTGTCGGCCTTCCACTGAGGAGCAGTTGAGTGACATTGAAATAAGGTACCCTTTCAATGAACACGCGAAAGCAATACTAGGATTGGGTCCTAAGTTTCTGGATCCAGTATGGGATGATGTCCCCACTGATGTGGACAAGAGAAGAATAATGTTGGACAATGAATATGATTCTGACGAGGAGGAGGGTGAACCTTTGGCTCTTGAGGAAACCGCAGGTGATGATGGCATGGACGAGTAATCAGGGAAGTACCCACCCTACTTTTTATTCATTTTGTTATATGTGTCGCACTGGGACAGTGCTACATCTTTAAGTGTGGGGTGGGGTGAAATATCTGTGTAAATAAATTTGTTTCGCTATTTTGGTTGTTGATCTTGTTTTGGGTTCCTTGGAAGTTGTTTTTGGTTCTTTGGCCAAGGATAGTCCTGTTGAACCATACAAAAAAAGATTTTGTTTTTTTAGGATTGAGTCAGTTGTTATAGTTGAGTCACATTGCCCTATGATAGATGGATGACGACCGTCTTAAGGGAAATTTCCGTCATTGGGTCTGTAGGGTTGACATCTTGCTAAGGCTGCATAACTACATTGAGATTAGGCTGAAATCTGAAAATAAAGGAATGACTTTGTGTTGAGACATCTAGGCTCTTTTATATGACTCTAAAATGACGTATGCTTAAATTGAATTCTTGCTATTGTTTGGGAAAGAGTCTGTAGTAATCAGTTCTGATTTGAATATGTGTCATGTGTGTAAGGTTTGCTGCATTTCTTGCTACTAATTGATGTCTAGAACTTGCTCAGTGTGTCTGTAAAACGAAAGAAAGGATAAGGAGTTGAGGAAGTGATATAGGAATTTCTTTGATAGCCATGTTTTGTTTTCCTTTTGTACCCACCATGATATATATCCCTAGTTAACCCCTTCGTGCCTTTGAATTGTTCTTTGGTAGCCTACTATGAAGCTTATTCCCATTCATTCTATGGCCATTAAATTTGATCCAAAAGCTCCTAAGAACTTTAGGCGTACAATAGTGAATGAAAAGAAAGAGCAAGTATGAAGCCCCTGAGTATGATTCACTGAAAAAGTTATGACTCGTTGGAAAGGGAGTGAAAAAAAATGAATAAATTGTTAATGCCCTACAACAAAGTGTCGAGGAGCTTAAAGTAAAGGGGCAAATAAAAAAATGAGGTTGTTAAAAGAAGGTTCAAAAATGAATATTTTCATGTATTAAAGCGCTTGGGAATGTAGTCACTGTTCATAGCCAAAAATAGTGTCTACCTGTCCCTTAGCCTACATTACAACCCTTGAAGACCTAATTGATCCTGAACTTCTGTATTCTTGAAAGTAGTGGCGCAGTACACTAAGGGCACGCCTATGGTTCATTGTTGGTAGCATGAGAATTCTTTTGGGAGAGTGAGTAGAATTTGATCCTTACACCCACTATTGTTTGAATTTCTATACGTGTGAGTAGTGCAGGGTGTCTCTTGTGGTGAGGGCACATGTTCAATGAGGGACTGGTAGCTTCTGTAACTTTGTGACCAATGATTATGCATGAGTTTGCTGCTTTTTAGAGTCAATTATTGAGGCTAGAAGGTTTTGCACGAGTCATCCTTGTGAATGCATAGTAATGACATGCTTGTTGTGAAGTTTGTGTGGTTGTTGTGGCCAAAACTTGAATGTCTTTAGTTTGAAGTGTAGTAGAGTCGTCGTATGCATGAAAGTGTGGAATTGTTCAAGGACGAATAAAGCTTTAAGTGTGGGGTGGTGATCTTAGGCATATATATGCGCCTAATAACAAATTTATCCCATATATATAGCCAAGGTCGAGAGAAAATTCCTAGTTTGAATTGCAATTTTAGAGTCAATTTATTGTGTTTTCTCTAACCAATATGATTAGGTGTTTGTAGGGTGAAAACCAATGAAAAGGAGCGAAAAAGAAAACCATCCAAGAAAAGGAAAATAGAAGTCGAAGTTGCTAAGGAGAAATGACCAAGAAGCTGGAAAATGCACTGTATGGGAGCATTTTCGCATCGTGGAGCTGGAAGATAATTTTGGCAAATGAATTACACAAAACAGTGGAGTGTGCGATAGAGGTGCATCGTGGAGAAGGATTAAACTTCTCAAAATGTGAAGCGAGGGAACAAGTCTGCGTCGCGGACCTGGACTTCGAAATTGGGCCACATGTTTTATTCCACCCTATAAATAGTCTAGCTGTGTTATTTTATTAATTATTCAGTTTTTGAAAATTGAGGAGAACACAATTTGGGCAATTTTGCTAACAAACTCTAGGGCTTTTCTTCTACTCTTTCATTTTGGTAAACACTTTAGTGATCTTTGAACATTATTTGATGATGATTCATACTATGAGTAGCTAAATTCCCTAATTCTAGGTTTGTAGCTACGAGTGATGGCGTAATATTTTTTATTTCTAGCATGAGACGAGTTTTCTTAGGATTTATGCTTACATTCTAGTTTTTACTATTTTGATGCCTGATCAATATTAAAATAAACTCTTTGTCCACTCTTGAACTAGGAAGACGAATAGAGGGATAAACCAAGAAATGTGAGGAACGTGTTTAATCTAGGGTAAAAACTTAGAGTGTTTCACCTGTATATACCTATATGCCTCGTTTGGTTAATATACAAGACGATAGCGTAATACTCCATGATTGGTTCATGCCTATCCCCGCTCAACGATGTAGTTAGGCCGTCAATGATGGTAGGCGATTAGAGGTAGGGAGACTATGATCATAAATCCAACCTTGTGAATCAATAATGAGGATAACCTATTGATTGTTGGAATACTCTTTATTATGCTTGAAATCAATGCGCTACAACCCTGGACTTCTTCCAAATTGTGAAATTCCCGTTTGCAAGTAATTTAATTGTTTAGTAGTTAACAATTGAGACTGTTTTAATATTGATGCTATAAACAAATTCCTGAAACTTTCTGTCACATAAGTAAATTTATTTTAGTTACAACAAAGTTAGTGTTTGTCGATTTGAAGTCCTTTGGGTTAGATAATCCGGCTCAAAAGAGTCATTGTATTACTTGAGCGACCAGTACACTTGCGTGTACGTCTGGGAGCAATACTTACTCAAGAAGAGTCAAGGCTTAAGAAACAAAGAGGTCATTCCATTAACCTCATGGGTCAAGGAGCTGGTAAAGGACTCAAAGTTAAGGCCAACAAGTTTTAAAAGAAGAAAGCACATGCTAAAGTTCCATAAGATGCTCATAAGGAACTGAAGGCTGATGTGTGTCGTTTTGTAGAAAGGAAGGACACTATAAAACTGAGCCCACCATTTGCATCGAGAGTGGGATCTTGGTTTCCCCAGACTCTGCCTTACCTTTAAGCTTGGCCAATTAGTCATGCTCAAGTTGCTTGGCCTTGATTTCATCTATGAAGGTGGGTTGAACATCAATATTGGCTAACATTTCACCCTTCTCAAAGATTCCCAACCACATGAAGTTACCTCAAAACAAGCCTCCTAAAAACTCTAAATAATCCAAGTTTTCACCTAGCGAAGTGATTCAGCTTGTTGTTGGTCTAAAACAACAATATAAGCAATAATCAATCATTGATGTCCTATTAATTTACTTGGATTATTAACAAATCCTAACCCTAAGCCAAAATATGATCTATCTTACCCATATTAGGGCTTTTTTCCACCATGGAATCATGTCCAAATCCTTCTCTCAATAGTAATAACCTAGATTCTAAGGCTTAAGAATCAATGCATAAGGTTGGGGAGTCGACTTCTTACCTTTATCGATGAATTCCATAGGAAAACAGGTGCAAACTAGCCAAAAAATTGTCCTTCCCAAGTCAAAGAACTCAAAGTGCAGAAAACAGGGGTTTTGGGGTTGTTTTTGCACTAAGACCCATTATAGCAGCGCCGCTATAGCAGAAGCTAACCCACTATAGCAGTTTGCACACTCTGCTATAGCGGTATGACTCGCGCTATATCAACCTCGATGAAACTTTAGAAACTCAAACTCTAAAAAAAGCCATTTTTACAACATAAACTCTTTCCTTATCATTCTGACACATACCTTTCATGCGAAGATCAATTTCGGGAGTTCTAATACTTATCCGAATTGTATTCCGAAAGGCCTTATGGACTCCTTAGTGACTTGGCTACAAGAATATATCAACCAAACCTCAATATCACACCCCACTCATTCTCGGATGGACCTAGACCTCACCTAGCCCAGATTTTGTCGGAGGCTGGCCTAGTCGATTTTATTTTAAGTCACTATCCGAAAAGTTTTTTGGCCCAAATTCTTTCGCTATCGGCTTACTCATAATGACCGGATCAAGTCATTACAATAGACACACTTTAAGATTTGAGAAATCCAAAGTGAAATGTGTTAGTATATTGAGAAATTGCAAATTCTGCTTGAATCAAAGCTATCCATGGCAATTTCAGGTGTTAAGCAAATCCTCTGACCCAATTGCATACCATTGACCCATACTAGCACATCCCGAGGTTCTCGTTATTGCCATTTAAATTTCCATATATTGCAAACAAATAATGAAGTATTCACGAAAATTAGATAGAATTAAGTCACACTTATTCCCATGAAATCCGACTCCAACTCTTAAGTTAGGCTAAAAATAGTACATACGATCCCTACACATCAAGTTTCAAAGTGTAGTTGAGTGTCATCATGAAGCATGTAGCAACTGTAAATGAGAAAACTCTATCGAGATCTGATGATTGTGTGGAGTTGTATTTATATTGGTAGGTAAATACATGTCTATAATTACCTTTTCTATATTATTATGATATCTATGTTGCTCGAAGTTTTAAAAGATATATTGTATCCTTTAAAATCTATGCATTTTTTAGATCCGTCACATGACCGCGACATCATTTTTATAAGATACGAGCAATCTATTCTATGATACAAGTTCTACGTGTGGAGTTACTCCTTTATTAGGTTATCTATAGTGCCCCATGAAGAAATCTATAAAGACAATGATAATAGAAAATATAATTAAGTTAACTGGGAAACCAACTGGTAAATTTGAAAACTCAACGAGAAACTATTGTTCATAAGCAAAAATATATATAAATTAAGTTGTGTTTAATCAATTAAAAGTTATTTTATGGTGTTGGCGAAATTGATAATTTGTCTTTAACAGATTTTACGGAAAAGTGTTGTACCGTAGATACTAGGGTTCTTGTTATGTTAAATAAAATAAATTAAAAGAGGAGCATTGATCATTTTTCTTTTTTAATTGTTATCATTATATTTCAATTTCTTTTAATCTGAAAATGTTATTTTTGTTGATTTCGTTCTACTAATAAATTTTCTCTCAAGTTTTCATGAATTCTTTGGTACTGATTTAAAATCTATTTGTTCTTAAAGTTTGGTGACACATTGAGGCAGAGCATTATATACTAAATGGACTAAATAAGAAAGTATAAAGGGTAACACCTCATTGAATGTGCAATAGAAATGAAACAAAATTGTTATTAGGGAATATATTTTAGCTAATTGACTAAAAAAAAAAATTATTCCTCATCTAATAGATATTAAATTTATTATGCTTTATTTTCTTTCATCATTTGAAAATAATCTTTATAGTATAATTAAAACATTCTTGCGTCTATATATGTTTAAAACGCATGTACATACTGCAGTATTATTTTACATATAACTAATATATAGTGAGATGAGATACATGCCTTAGGCATTGAAAGATAAATAAAATATTTAAAAGGAAGTATAGATTTGCATCTGACTCAAAATGTGCTCAAAGTTATCGGTAGATTTGTCAATGGGATGTGAATGCATGCCTTCATAAGTAGTTACTACAACTTCTTCATCCTTGGATAATCTTTGTACTTGTTTCTTCACGTTACATCCTTGATGTGTGCATCGATAATAGCTCCTGTTGAGTACCACAACAATCAAATATGTATTAGATTTTTTTTTTTTTTGTATAATTAATTTCACCTAACATTTTCCCATGTCTAAACCACTAGCCCTACCCAAATAATAGTAGCCATTTGAAATATGAAAATATATCACTTTTTTTTTTTCGTTTCTGTAATGACTATAGCCAGATTAATTTCATGGATTAGAGAGTACTCCTGCAAATCATAGTTATAGACTTGTAGTATGTGGTGATAAATATAGATTCCAATTTACTATTCCATTTCCTACAACTTTTGATCATTTTCAATTTCATGTTTTCACTTCAAAAGTTTTAGTATATATCCATACTTTTTTTTTTTTATAGATACTAAATCAAAATCCTGATGAAACTCCCACTATTTTCCTATTGAAATTCACCACGGAACAATGTTCACTGACTAGTGCTTTCAGTCTCCCATAGTTATTTTAATTGAATCAGTGAGAAAAGAAAAAAATAGTACTCTCTCTGTTCTAATTTATGTGACACGTTTCGGATTTGGAGATTTAAACAAGTCTATCTTTGACCATAAATTTTTCATATATTGTTTAAATATTTTGAATTATCAATTATTGTGACCTATAGTACTTTTTACGTACTTTACAAATATATCAATTTCATTTTAAAAAATTTAAACATTTCATGAGCAAATTCTCGGTCAAACTTAAATTGTTTGGCTCTCAAAAAAATGAAATGTATCACATAAATTGGGACGGGGGAAAAGTGTTTTCACATAGGAAAATTAGAAACCTTAATTCCTAGTATTTCAATAAGAATTTGTTTCCCATCATTAGTTTTCCCAGCGAGCTGGTTCGATGGAACTGATATGGAAAACTCATATTTTGTAACACAAATTTTATATAATTCACAGTGGAAAAAACATTTGTTTCTAACCATGTCATCGATTTTTAGGGATCCTTAATTACCTCTCTTATTTGTCATCAAAGGGCTAAATATAAGTTTCTTTGCACTTTGATTTTGTTTTACAACATTTATTATCTAGCAGAAACCAAGTAATAATCTAAAGTATATAGAACGAAGTAGATCTAAGGCAAGTTCTATTGCTTTTGGATCAAACTATACATACGAATGAAAATATATGCATATAATGAGATCTTACTTATTTTCAACTATAAAAATTCAAAATTTTGATTCACCCTTTGCATGTGAAGTCTAATATATTAGAGTGATTTATTGCTCGAATCATCCGTCAAACGTAACATAGATCACTTTTGAGGCTAGATTAACGTAGTTCTTAAGATCCCTTTGTAAATGATCAATGACTTTTTTAAAAAAAAAAAAAAAAAAAGGTCCCAAACATTAACTGGAAATGAATCTTGACTTGGATTAGACCGTAGAAGAAAAATATTGAAAATATTCCTAATTTGGCACAAATTATTAGTTCCATTTCTAAATTATTTATAGCCTTAAAAACACTCCTAAACTCAGCACAAATTATTAGTTTCATCCCTAAATTAGTAACAACCTTAAAAGCACTTTTTTGCTTGACTAACTGAATTAATTAAATACACCATCGATATATCTTGCAACATGAATGAAATGCACCCCTAAATTCTTATCAAATTTAAAGGTATTTTCAACCCTCTATCGGCTTTTTATTAAGAGTTCATGTTCCTACAAGAGTCTGAGATCACTTTCCATGTCATGTGGCAGTCGGGGTATATATAAGTTTGGTTAGTCAAGTAGAGGGGTATCAATAGTTGAGAAACGAAACTAATAATTTACATCAAATTCAGGATGTATTACTTCTCTCTTCTTTATTTGGCCTAAAAATAGTAAAGTTACTTGGGAATTTATAAATTAAAGTGTATAGAGGTAGATGGATGGATTTGAGATAATAACTAACCTTGGGAATTTGTTGTTTTTGACAGCTTTTTGTCCATATTTCCTCCATCTATAACCATCATCAAGAATATCAACTTGGCTCCTTGTTTGGAAAGCATATCTTGGTTTCTTAATCTTCTTCTTACACGATTTGATCACCTCATCCTTTTTAGTAATAATATCTCTTGGAGTTTCCATGCTTGCCATTAGTCCCAAGAACCCGGTCTTATTCTTCCCTTGCAATAATAATTCCTCTTTTGCATCGTCACTGATACTACTCTTGCTATTCATTAATGAAATATATTCATCATGATGAGACGACGACGATGATGCTGATGGAAATATTGTTGCATAATTCTCCATTTTAGAGAGTAAATTATATGAGAGCTGTTTCTGAGGATGTAAAAGTGGAGACGTGTTGAGAAAAATAGCAATGGAAAAATGTGGTTTTCAAAGGTGAATTTATCATTAAGAGTTGGACTAGTGTGGCGGCTGGCCTGTTCAATATTATTCTATTTTTAATAAAGTCGTAAACGACACGTAAAACTTAAATCATCATAGTTATATATATTAGTAGAAGAATTTAAGTTAACTTCTCTAAAAATATTTTATATATACGAAATTAAATATTAGTAGATTTTAGGTAATTACCATCCTATATTTGTTAAGAACAGTTATTTGTTATTGCATGTTAATTTAACCTCATGTGCAAGAAAATATATACTAAACTAATAATATGGCATGAAGTTAATTTTTCCTACCAAGTTAAAATTCACGCTGATAATTTATTTTATACTTATTAATAGAGGTGTTCACATGCGGTTTGGATTGATTATTGGTGCATAATAATAATCAAATCAATTTAATTAATTTTAAAATTATTAAAATCAAACCAAATAGTAATATAATATATATTTATAGTTGATTGTTATTGAGTTTGGTTCGATTATTCGACTATTAATTATGTACAAAATAAAATAAAAAGGTGAGTAAATAGAAAAACAATTTAGTTCGAAAAGAGATACCTATCAATATTATCTGTCATAATATATTTTTTCTTTGAAGTTGAGTTTTCACTGCGAATGAAGAAAATGGAATCAAAATCGGAAGAGCCGGCAACTGAATCAAATCAAATATTATCAATTATTATAAATGTAAAACAAAACAAACAAAACCCAAATTTAACTTATATAATCAATTTGGATTAATTTGTATCCAAACCATATACACGCCTACTGATTATGAATGCAAGTTAAATTCGTGGCTATAGAGGCCCCTAGTCCACCATTAGTATTCCCACAACGTTCCTTCAAAAAATTCATCTTCAAGTGTCGATCATAGATTTACTTTATTATTTCTAAATATATTATTTGTAGTAAAAAATTTAATAATGTGACTAATAGAACTAGAACCGTAGAACACATGATCCCAAGGAATTTGCACAACACCTTAATCACTATATTAAAATTTTAACTTATTAAGAGGTATATATATATATATATATATATATATATATATATATATATATATATATATATAGAGAGAGAGAGAGAGAGAGAGAGAGAGATATTCTGATCAAAGTTTGGGATTGTTACATCAATTTCAATCAAAGTTCGGATATATTTCAGACATTTTTCCTTTTTTTGTTTCTCATCAAAACGGGTAAATAACATGATAAAATCGTAATCATGCGTGTTCCACTTGGTCATTAGATGATGAATTTGGCTCTTATCTTCTAAGATAAGATATGATTAGAAATATTATTGTATAAGGAAAAAAAATAACGAAATGAATTAGGTACTCTTAATTTTAAAATTTAGTTTAAGGACAGAGAGGCTTATAAATACATTTATTAAGTACTAGTAGCGAATTATAAATTGCTGAAAAAGTTTGCAAGTAAAGGGAAAAATGTCTGAAATATATTTGAATTTTGATCGAAATTGTTGTAATAATACCGAACTTTGCAAAGGACTTTTTACCCCTGCACTATTTAATAGTATATTTTAAAGGTATATATGTGTCCACGTGGACATTATAAATTTTGCATCATTATAAATAATAATGTATCCACGTGGAAACATATATACCTTTAAAATACACTATTAAATAGTGCAAGGGTAAAAGGTCCTCCCTAAAGTTTGGTATCGTAACAGCAATTTTGGCCAAAATTGGAGTATTTTTCAGACCTTTTTCCCTAATTTCTCTATTCTATATTAGTTGATCATTTTTTATTTTGTACGATATTTAAGTAATTATCAATAAAAAGATAATTTAAGTAATTTATTACTTAGATTATTTTTAATGAATAACTAATATGATACAATTATTTTTATTATAATGATCAATTAATATGAAACAAATAGAATATATTAATTATTCACGTGTATGATAGGAAAAAATAAAAATTTAGGACATCTCTTTAGGAGCGGACGGCTATATTCCTTTTCTTTTTCCGGTCAAACCACGTGTTATCGAGCTTTTAAAAACTACTTTAAATTTCAGACCAAAGTTTTATAAAGTTTAGCCAATCAAAAAAGGAAAATAGAAAAGAGTGATAGTTAAGAAATTTCAACAAATCTTGTAGAACTTTCTGAGTGCAAGTGAATAGAAATTGGGTGTTTTTTAAGTATTTAAATTTTAAGTTAGAGATGGCTATACACAAATTATTAAAAAAAAAATTTTTAAATCATGTTTTATTTTATATTATTTGATTCATGTTGATATATTATATTTAAAAAAAAAACTTAAGTAGATGTGTTTTTTACTGAACTAACTTAATAAATAATGCTTTAAAACTCTAAATTTAACTTTTATTATTTATGTAGTTATGTAATACTAAGAATAAAAATATATAATAAAATTTAAATTGAACAAGTGTTACTAATTTACTATTATTTTATTATATAAGAAATGTCAATAAGTTGCTCTCTCTCAACATGTCTGCTTATTGACAGAGGGTATTTTGATAATTTTATTTATTAGTTTATTTTACAGAGCTGCTTCATAAAAAACTGACTATTTTATCTTCTATTTATTATCCCTTTTGTAAATAATTTGTGTATTAAATAATTAATTTTGAGGGTAAAATATAAAATAATGTCTTGATATGTTAAAAATATTTTAAAAAATAAGTATAATTGATAAATAAAAATGAATGAATGGATATTCATTTGGAGCTATTTCACAACTTTCTACTATTTTTCAATGGTACAATTTGTATTACCCAAAGATCCAGAGGACATAAGAAATTGTTGTACTTTTTGTTGACATGAAAAAAAAAAAGTTGCTTATCACTTTTAAATTTTCTGTATTGTTATAAAAATTACTATTCACATTTTTTCAAGATAAATTTTATTTTATTTGAAAATTAATTTTTCACTGTGAAAATTCAAAAATTCAAAAATTTAATTTGAAGTTTTTTTTTTCAAATTTGGAAAATAGCTTAAGCATGTTTTTGAATTTGCTTTTAAAATATTAATATATTTAAATATAAAGATTATTTCACATATTATAAAAAAAATTATAATATGACCAGTTGCTATAAATATTATGAAAATTTTACACAAATCTCATAATGTTAAGAGCTAATTACATTTCATTACTATTCTTTTTTAAATTACAAAATTCTCTTAAATTTGGTGGAATCCAGATACATCCCAAAACATTCTGATACATCGTGTTTCGATTTTGGATCATGTCTCAACGTTTCAATACATCTTTTCTCGATTTGAGATACATCACTCAACTTCTAGATACATTGCGTACATCTCGATACATTGTGTTTCGATTTTGGATACATGCCTCAACGTCTCGATACATCGTGTCTCAATTTGAGATACATCACTCAACGTCTAAATACATCGCGTACATCCGGATACATCGTGTAAAGTGATGTATCCTATCGATACATTGTGTAAGTGATGTATTCGAAAAAAAATTAAAAAGTAGTGATTTTGTAATTTTTTAAATAATATTTTTTAAAAAAAATATGATAAAATAAATAATTTTGCCAAAAATTAATGTTATTAAACCCGTAACACAACATCAACTATATTAATTAGTATTCAAATAACAATTTTTAGTACATATTCCCTTTGTTCAATAATATTTGTCTATTATTGACTTTGCACATATTTTAAGAAATTATAAATAGAAAGATAATTTTATTATATTACCCTTTAAATATAATAAGTATAGTATCTTAAAAAATGTAATAGAATTTTTTTTTATAATTAATTATAAAAATAAATTAGAAATTAAGTGTAAAATTATTTAGTAAATTTTGTAAAATAAATAAATATTATTAAATATTTCAAAATAATATCATAGATAATTATTATTGAACGGAAAAAAAATAGTAATAATAAAGGAAGGGACTACACGAGAGATTCATTTAATCTAAACAATGTTCGATTGTCATTTAGTTTTGACCTTTTGTATTGTTCCAAAGGTCATAAAAATTGGAAAATGTGTGGCGGCGCTCTTCTTTTCGCCAGTCAAGATTACAACGTTTGCCTAAATGAACTTGCGACATTTAATCAAAAGAAAATAATCAATCATAATTACTTTCTCAATACTATATTAAGTGATATTTAAAGATTTTTTTACCATTCGTAATAATTTAAGGAGTCGTTTGATAGAGCGTATTAGAAAATATAATGTATGCATTAGGTGTGTGTATTAGTAGTACTTTATTTGGTACACTAATATTTGTATTAGTTATACACTATTGTATATTAAGTTGTGTATTACTAATACCAAGTAATTCTAGGTATTAGTAATACATAACATTTTAACATTTATATTAGATTAAATAATTACAAAACTACCTTCAAAGCCTTTTTAAAACATTTCCTACTATTTTCTCTTCTTTTTTTTTCATTTTCTTTCTTGTCATATGTTTTTATTTTTTAATTGTTTTTCAATGTCTTTTAATTTGTTGGTGTTTTAATAGACTTTATGGCCTCTTAAGTATTCTTTTTTTAAAAAAAAATCTAATTTCAACATAGTTTAACAAAAAAAATTATTATTGTGGCGATAAATTTGATAAAAGAAATTCTTTGCCGACTTTTCACAAAAAATATTTTGACTCAAATAGTACAACTATTTTATACTCCCTATATCCCAATTTATGTGACTTACTTTTCTTTTTAGCTAGTCTAAAAAAGAATTACACATTTCTATATTAAGTAACAATTTAACTATAAAATGTCTATTTTGCCCTTAATGAAATGATTTACAGCTATACAAATTTCTATCATTCATTTTGGACCACAAGTTTTAAAAGTCTTCATTTCTTTCTTAAACTTCGTACCGAATCAAACTACCTCACATAAAATGGGACGAATGAAGTATTATTTTTGAAAAAAGAAGAAGAAGAAGAAGAAGAAGAGTTAATGATGTTTTAACAAAGAAATCTTTTTAATGTTTTAGCAAAGAACTTTGTTGCAAAGGAAGTGTAAAAATAAATAAAGTGTGAAGGGTATCTTTGTAAACATATATTTTTGAATAGAAATTATGCAAGATTTGTTATTTCTAATACATCAAACCAAGCAATGTATAAGAAATAATGCTTTCATAACTAATGCAAGAACTGCTAATGCAAGCATTACTAGTGCACCCTATTTTGCATTATTCTTATACACTCTACCTTACGACCCCTAATTGTTCAAAATTTAAGATATATGTTTGGATTTTGTTTTTCATGTCTTTTCTTTGGTTGAAGTTTTATATTTTCTGCTCTCTCTGTTTCTAATTACTTTATCAAATATTTTCTAATTTGATTTCTCTTTTTTACTTGTCACTTTTGACAAATTAAGGAAGAACAATTTTTTTTCCTATTATACCATCAATTTATGAACATTGAGTTTTAATATCTTTGAAAAATATAGTCAATTAATATGTTTATGAATCTATTAATTAATAAGGGTAAAATTGTAAACTCACTATACCAATCATTATTTTCTTAAGGGTAAAGGGTCAAATATGCCCCAAAACTATGCGAAAATGTCTAGATATACCCTCCGTTTGAAGTTTGGCTCATCTGTGCCCTCGCCGTCCAACTTTTCGCCCATATATGCCCTTGTAGACGTTAGTTGCTTTGCTGGAAATAATCAACTCATTTTCTTTTCTTTAAATAACAAATGAAATTGCCACATCCCTTTTTAATTACCACATGACATTTATTTATATCAAAAAATGAATACACCGCTTTTAAATAGATTATCCGACCCGTAAATCCTATCCGATCCAATTTTTTTTGGTGGATATTTCACATAAGCCGATAAATCTTATCGACCCAAATTCCTTTGGTCGGAGAAACGCTATCTCCAACCAAACCCATCGCTTTCTCCTAAAAAAACACCATTAAAGGTGAGCTTCGAGGTCTAACCATGAGCAAACAATAGAGCTCCAATGAGCTCACTGATTCACACAACCTCGGACAAACAACCACCAAATAGCTCCGACCACCACGAGCTCCAGAACACCACCCCCAAGGTAGCCAACAAAACACTAATCGACACACCTCACTGGTCTGGCAAGAAAGCTAGCAAACGACCCAAAAATAGTTGTATTTCAGATGTCAAATGTTATCTCATTTTAGATCTGGTCGGAGGAATTGAAACTCCGGCCACCTTGGGTCGGATATGATTTACGAGTCGGATACTCTATTTAAAAGAGGTGTATTCATTTTTTAAATATAAATAAATGTCACGTGGTAATTAAAAGGGGATGTGGCAATTATATTTATTATTTAAAGAAAGGGAAAATGAATTGGTTATTTCCAGCAAAGCAACTAACGTCTACAAGGGCATATATGGACGAAAAGTTGGACGGCGAGGGCACAGATGATCCAAACTTCAAACATGGGGTATATCTAGACATTTTCGCATAGTTTAGGAGAATATTTGACCCTTTTCCCTTTTCTCAAAAGTGTGTCAAGTTAAATTTAACAAGTAAAAAGGGAAGAAGGGAGTATGAGATATATTACATTACTTACAAAGTTATATTTATGATTTCACAAAGAGCAAAAATAAAAATTTTGATTTAAATTATATCCTTAAATAATTTTATAATAAGTGTGCATTACTCACAAATTCAACTAAATAGATGGTGTAATTTATATTTATTAAACGTTGTCTTAAACTCTAGTTTCCAATTCATTGACGAAGAGAAGGAAAAACCACAAAGTATCATAGTGTAGTTGCATATATATTATTTATGAATCAAATAATGTAATATTTTTCGGATTTCTAGAGTTAAATTTTATAATTTTGATGCAAAATCTTTAAGTATTTTGAAGTAACATTTGAATACTTTTAAACTACATGAAAAGTATTAAAAGTCATAATAATTGACAATTCAATTTTTTAAAAAAAAAATATGAAAAAACATCAAAATCCTAACTGTTTTACATAATTTGAGACAGGGAGAATATCACTTACGAGGATAATTGTTCAGTTCAATAAAATTTGGACAAATCTCTTCTATCCGTTCACTTTTACTTGACACATTTAGACTTGACAGATCTATTAAAAAAATAATGAAGTAGCTAACATGACTATTTTACCACACTATTTCTATTGGCTATTAATTGTTATTTTGTATTAAATCTTGGAATACCATTTAGGAATAAATGCTTAATGCTCAGGATAAGACATGAAAAAAGATATTTCTCCTTTCTTTGATAGGTTAAAATGACCAATAAAAGTATAAAAAATTATTTTAAAAATAATAAACAAGTAAAAGTGAACCGACAAATTACATACATCCTCCTCTCCCTTATTTGAAAAAGGAAAAATAATATAATAAATAAAAAAGTTAACACGTTTTCTAACTTTTTCGTTACTTCTAAATTTCTTATTCCATTTTAGTTGAATGAATACATATAGTCCACAATTTTGGACTAACAAAAGTTAGAAGTTGCAACTTTTCCACGTACATTGAATTCATTACTGGTAATTTTTCTAGTGCACATGAGCTCTTTATTTTGAATAAAAGAGCATATTTTACTCCATCAAGGGTTGGTGGCAGACTGGTACTTTGACTGACTTATTAAATCCATCCTTCTAGACATTTTCTTTTTTATTATTTGATGATTTGATGATGGTACTTTATTAATTCAAAATTTCTAGAAATGGTAATTAGTGTACAAAAAAGAATTAGATGAGGTGACTTCAATATGAAGATTGCTCTCACCAAGCCAACAATCAAAATAACCAGGACAAGGACCAAGAAGTGATCAAACAGTCAACCCACAAAATATATTTTGAAAATATTACTGCAAGCATTAAGGTTTTATTGGATTTAAACATAAATTAATTTAGATTATATTAAATTCAAGAAAATAGTTCAAGTTATGTGGCAATTCAAATCAAATTAAATGAGCCACTAAAATCATGGCACGAGTCAAAGTTATGTGGCTATCCAAGTGATCAAATGAAATGAACCACTAAAATCATGTCACTTCACAAAGTTATGTGACAATCCAAGTTAAATTAAATAAGCCACTAAAATCATGCCACGTGTTAAAAAAAATATGTGGTAATTCAAGTAAAATTAAATGAGTCACTAGAATAATGTCATATGTATATATGACATGTTTCGACCAATCAAATCAAAACTTTTCACAGAGGAATGTGTTTGGTCAGTTCAATCGACCAATCAAATCACACAGGTACCTCATTCCCTACAACTATAAATACGGGTCATCATTCTTAGAGGGAGGAGTTTTAAAAGAACAAGAAGCAAGAAGAGAGCTCATGGATCAAAGACTGAAAATTATCTACAAGATGCAAGTGCAAGCAATCAAGTTCAAAGTTCAAGTTCAACTTCAAGATCAAGAACAAAGGCAAATAACAAGACCTTCAAGATCAAGTTACTTGCTTATATTCATTATTTATCATAACTATACAAGTGTTCGTGAAGAATAATTCAAATCCAAGTTCGAGGACAAAAATTCATGATCAAGCTATTCAAGCCCTTGAATCTAAATCAAATTCAAGTCCAACATATTTCACATTACTTGAAGAATTAAGACAAGGCTGAGGAATGGAACGCGCAAAGTAGATCGTGCACCTGTCGTGTGACCCGTTGGTCCTAAGCAATGTCTTGCGCGAAGCGACCCACTTAGAAAAAGCCCCCCTTGATTATCATAGAGATTGTAACACATGCTACATTTTGAAATCAAATACTACACTTTGTTATTCCAATTTTCCTGCATTGCTTATTTATTTTTTTCAGCTAAAAAATTTGTTGTTTACAAATTTTGGCACGCATAGTGGGACAATCTCTACCTCTCATCTCTTTACATTGATCATCAAATTTCAAGAACACTAAAATGGCATTTATGAAATTCGACGATAAGTCTATTGTTTCTAAGACTGTCGATTTCAAGTTTTCCTCTGCGGTGGAGAACATACTGGATGCTACTATGGAAAGTTTGGGACCCATCACTAGGAACAACATAAACTTGCTAGGACAACAAGCACTTCAAGTTACATTCGCATCTATTCCTATTTTGGATGTTGCATCCTCAAAGGGGGTAGGATTTGTAACATCTCGCTAATTGAAAGAACTAGAAAGAGCTAGAGTTAGAAAGAGTCATTTTTAGAAAGAGTCATTTTTGGAAAGAATGAAAAATTTGAAAAAAAATTGGTCAAGTTATGTTAAGTTTGAGTTTTTGGTCAACTTCAAATGACCATAACTCCTGGCTCAGGATGCTTTAGGTGTGTTTCCAAAACCATAGGAAAGATCTTTGAATTATTTTTCCAACGCCATAGAGTTTGCTCAATTCCGAGTTCGTATGAGTGAGATATGCCCATTCGAAGTTGGACTGTTTAGATAAGAAAAGTCTAATCCGGATTTTGGAAGGGTAGTTTGGTCTTTTCCTTACCCAATTATTTTATTTCTATTTTAGGGGTTTAATTGGGGTCTAATAATAATTATATCAGTTTAGACAATTGGAAATTTATGCTAGGGCTTGGAGGAAAGAGAAAAAAGGAGAAAGGAGAAGAAAAGTTCAAGATTCGTCAAGATCGTGCAATTTTGGTTGTGGATTCACCAAGGATTCAATCCTACTAGGTATTTGAGATCACATAGCATTTGGTTAGAAAACCCACGCGCCAATCATAATTAAATTTAGCGAAATTGTGTTCTTTTGAAAGATAAGATTATGAGTTCTTGATGAAATTCGTTTGAAATCTTGTGGGTTCTTCTTGTTGAAGTTTCTTGGGTTTGATTCATGAAATTTAGGTGTTGTTCGGAGTAGATTCTTACATATTTTAGTTATGTAGTCGAATCTAAGTGTTTGGGAAAATAACCAAGTTGAAATAGGGAGTTTAGAGTTAAAAAACGAAGGAGAAAAATTGGAGTTTTCTTGGCAAGGGTCTGGGCCGTCGCACTAGCCAGAGCACCTCACTTCAGTGTCTCAAGTTTGGGATCTGGGGTGACGCGCCAGCCAGAGCACCACAACTTCAGTTGTGAAGCTTGGGCTCTGGCGCCCCGAGCCTCTCAGAGCGCCAGGGATGCCAGTTCTTCCACCTTTTCCCACTTCTTTCCATACTAGTTCCTTAGCAACGTACCTAAGTATTCTAGTTTATTTCTACACTCTAAGGTACGTCTAAACATCATGAAATCATCCATAAACATGAGATCATGAGCCTTGAATCCATAATTCAATTCAAGGAAAGTTAAGAGTCAAGTCAAGATGAGTTCAAAGAGTTTTCCAAAAGTCTTTCACAAACGTTTTAACTTTGTCTTAAGACTTAAGCTTTGAGTTGAGCAAAGAGTAAGAGTAAAGTTCATTTCTTCAAAGATTCTATGAGAACTAAGTATTCCTAAGAGTTAAAATGTTTTCACATTTGAGCAAGAAAGGAAACACTGATTTCCAAGAGAGCTTTTGAGCTAGTTTTTGAGTAATTATCTCAAACCGAAGAAAGAGTTTTATTTTTTTAAAAACATATGAGCTGAGTATATTTTGGGAGTAGTATTGAACATCGATATGGGGACGCGAGTTCATAATAACTCAAGTCTCGATAAACCATGTAGTCATCATGGGTAGAAGGGATTATACTTTTTAGATGATTCCTATGCTTTTTAGCATAGACTAGTGGATCCACTTAGTTGAGGCATTCTATATGATGGCAAAGTATAGGACAGTTTTGGCAGCATGGGTGAGACACTATATAATCACTTAGGTACATAGTGGTGGTTGTCCGTTAGAGAAACTCCCACAGTATTATATTACTTTATTATACGAGTAAACTGAGTTGTTAATGTATCTCTTTAATACATTGAGTTATCACCTATTGTTTTTAAATGCTTTGTATAAACTGCACCTTTATTGTTGCTTTTACTTTGCATTTGAGTTGAGTATTCATGAGTTGAGTAAAGCCAAGATAAGTGTTCTTTTGAGATTCCTTTCAAGCTTAAGTCATCTTTAGTTTTCCCCTCACATACTTGTACATTCAATGTACTGATGCCATTTGTCCTGCATCATTTTATGATGCAGACACAGGTAACCAGGATCAACATCCAGCGCCTCGTTGATCCAAATGAGCACTCAGAGTCAGTTGGTGAGCCTCCTTGCTATCCGGAGGACCCCTTTTATCATTTGATTTAGTACTTTAGTTGTTAGGATGATCGGGGGTCTTGTCCCAACATCCCTCTTTGTTTTAGAGGCTTTATAGACGAGTAGTCATAGTTCTTTAGTCTTGTATTTCAGATGTTTTGGTATAAGACTTGAGTTGCCGTTATGACTAGTTTGAATGTTTTATCTTTATACGTTCTGAGTTTAAACTGAGACAGTTGTTTTATAAATGCATTTGATCCTTGTAAAAATGCTTAAAGTCTTCCGCTGAGAGTCTAGTCAGGCCAAGGGTTCGCTTGGGTCCAGAGATGGTTCTCGAGTGCCAGTCCCACCCAGGGTGTAGGCTTGGGGTGTGACAAACTTGGTATCAGAGCACAAAGTTCAAGAGTCCTATGAAGTCTATGAAGTTGTGTCTATAGAGGTTAGTTATCAGATTGAAGCACGCCACATCTATAATTAGGAGGAGTGACACTTAGGAACTATCTCACTTCTTCATACTCATTTCGTGCGTTAGAGTTTTATCTCTAAAAAGTTTCTTTCCAATTCGTGCTAGCGCGTGTCTTTCAGATCATGCCTCCACGAAGAGCTGTCAGAGGTTGTCCGGCTTGAAGGAATGTTGAACTACAGGAATAAGGGGTACCCAATGCACCAGAAGTACAACCTTAAGGAGAGGTCACCAATGCTAAATTTCGGGAACCAATCTGAATGCTAAGTCGGGTTGTGACCAACCCAGTTGAGCAACAAAGAGGGTAAGAGGCTGATATATCGAGGATTCGAGAGTTCTTGAGGATGAATCCTCCAAGATTCACTGGTTCAAGCACTACTGAGGATCCGAAAAATTTTGTTGAGGAATTGCAAAAGGTATTTGAGGTCATGCATGTTGCCGATGCTGAGCGAGTTGAACTACCTACATATCAATTGAAGATTGTTGCTAGGACTGAGTTTGACCAGTGGAAGAATAGTAGAGCTGAGGGTGCACCAATTTTGACTTGGGGTATGTTTGAGGAGGCTTTCTTAGGGCGTTTCTTCCTCTGTGAATTGAGAGAAGCCCAGGTATGGGAATTCCTTACTTTTAAGCAGGATCCACTAAGTGTTCATGAGTACAACTTGAAGTTCACCCAACTTTCCCGATATGCTCCAGAGATGGTTGAGGATATGAGGAGTAGGATGAGTTTGTTTGTTGCTGGGCTGTCTCATCTGTCGAGTAAGGAAGGTAAGGTTGCGATGCTAATAGGTGACATGGATATAGAAAGTTTGATGGTTTATGTGCAGCAGGTTGAGGAAGAGAAACTGAGGGATGAAGAAGAATTTAGAAACAAGAAAGCCAAGACATGGAGTGAGTCCGGGCAGCAAAGGAATAATGGGAACCGTTCATCCTTTCAACAAAGCAAAAGGGACATGCTCCATGATTTGCTAGTGCACTTGCACCCAGACACAAATGTGAGTATAATGGTCAGAATTCACAGAACTTCAGAGCTAGACTTGCGCAGTCTTAGGGTAGTATGGCACAAGGAGGTAACTAGGCTCCTGCATGTTCTAAGTATGGTAGGAACCTCCCAGGTAAGTGTTGCGATGGCTCCACAAGTTGTTTCAAGTGTGGACAAGAGGGTCACTTCATGAAAGAGTGCCCCAAGAACCGCCAAGGTAATAGGAATCAGGGCAATATAGCCCAATCTTCATCATTTGCTCCACCAGACAGGGCTGCACCTAGAGAAGCTACTTCCTGTTATGGCGAAGGAGCAAACCGCCTTTATGCGATCACGAGTCGTCAAGAGCAAGAGAATTCTCCAGATGTCATCACAGGTATGATCAAAGTCTTTACTCTGAATGTTTATGCTTTGCTAGACCCAAGAGCAAGTTTATCTTTTGTGACTCCTTATGTTGAAATGAATTTTGATGTCCTTCCTAAGGAACTTTGTGAACCCTTTTACGTTTCTATATCTGTTAGGGAGTCTATTCTAGTTGAGAGAGTCTACCATTATTGTGTCATTTCCATCAATCATAAGAACACCATGGTTGATTTAGTTGAGTTAGACATGGTGGATTTTGATGTCATTCTATGTATGGACTGACTTAATGCCTGTTATACCTCCATTGATTGTAGAACTTTAGTTGTTAGGTTCCAAATTCCTAATGATCCAGTTATAGAGTGGAGTAGCAGCTCAGTAGTAACTAAGGGTCATTTTATTTCGTACCTTAAGGCGAGAAAGTTAGTTTCCAAGGGGTGTGTCTATCACTTAGTCCAAGTTAATGACTCTAGTGTTGAGATGATACCTGCTATTAAGTCAGTTCCAGTTGTGAGTGAGTTTCCAGAAGCCTTTCCAAATGATCTACCCGGAGTCCTTCTTGAGAGAGAGAGATAAACTTCGATATAGATATTCTTCCCCATACTCGTCCTATATCTATTCTGCCATATAGAATGGGACCAGCAGTGTTAAAAAAGCTTAAAGAGCAGTTGAAAGATCTCCTTGATAAGGGCTTTATTCGACCAAATGTCTCACCTTGGGGCGCTTCAGTCTTATTTGTGAGGAAGAATGATGGTTCCCTTAGGATGTGTATAGATTACCATCAGTTGAACACGGTTACCAACAAGAATAAGTATCCTCTTTCGAGGATTGATGATCTCTTTGATCAACTTCAGAGTATTACTGATTTTTCTAAGATAGACCTCAGATCAGGCTACCATCAGTTGAAAGTAAGGGAATGTGACATTCCAAAGATAGCATTCAGGACCCGTTATGGTCAATATGAGTTCCTAGTTATGTCATTTAGTTTGACTAATGCGCCTGTAACATTCATGGACCTTATGAATAGAGTATTCAAGCCTTATTTAGATATGTTTGTTATCGTATTCATTGATGACATACTAATCTATTTGAGGAATGAGAAAGATCATGCTAGTCATCTCAGAGTAGTTCTCCAAACTTTAAAGGATAGAGAGTTATATGCCAAGTTCTCTAAGTGTGAGTTTTGGCTTGACTCTGTGGAATTTTTAGGCCACATTGTTTCCAGAGAGGGAATTAAAGTTAATACCCATAAAATGGAGGCAGTACAGAATTGGCCTAGACCCACATCTCCAACTGATATTAGGAGTTTCTTGGGGTTGGCTGGATATTATAGAAGGTTCGTAGAGGGGTTCTCATCCCCTTTGACCAAGTTAACTCAGAAAATAGTGAAGTTTCAATGGTCTGAAGCTTGTGAGAAAAGCTTTCACGAATTGAAAAAGAGGTTGACTACTGCCCCAGTATTGACCTTACCAGAAGGTACTCAAGGTTTTGTTGTGTATTGTGATGCGTCTAGAGTTGGTTTGGGTTGTGTGTTAATATAGAACGGCAAAGTTATAGCTTATACCTCTAGACAGTTGAAAGAGCATGAGAAGAATTACCCAACCCATGATCTAGAATTGGCTGTCGTAGTATTTGCTTTGAAAATACGGCGTCATTACCTTTATGGTGTTCATGTGGATGTGTTCACCGATCACAAGAGCCTTCAGTATGTGTTTACTCAGAAAGAGCTTAATCTCAGACAAAGGAGGTGGTTAGAATTACTCAAGGATTATGACATGAGTATTCTTTATCACCCAAGTAAGGCTAATGTTTTTTCTGATGCCTTGAGCAAGTTTTCTATGGGTAATACCGCCCATTTTGAGGAAGATAAGAAAAAGTTAGCAAAAGATGTGCACAGACTTGCACGCTTGGGAGTTCGACTAATGGATTCCACGGAGGGAAGTGTAGTGGTGATGAATGGGACTGAATCATCACTGGTGTCAGAAGTAAAAGAGAAGAAAGAACAAGATCCCATTTTGGTGGAATTAAAGGCAAATGTTCAAAATCAAAAAGTATTGGCTTTTGAACAAGGGGGAGATCCGTATTGAGGTATCAAGGTAGGTTGTGTGTACCAAGGGTGGATGAACTCCAAGAGAGAATCATGGAGGAAGCTCATAGCTTCAGATACTCCATTCATCACAGGTTTACCACGGTCTCGCAGGAAACATGATTCTATTTGGGTGATTGTTGATAGAATGACAAAATCAGCCCACTTTTTGCCTCTAAAGACTACCCATACAGCAGAGGACTATGCCAAGTTGTATCTCCAAGAGGTAGTCATACTTCATGGGGTTTCGATACCAATTATTTCATATAGAAGAGCACAATTTATTGCAGAAGTTTGGAAATCTTTTTAAAAAGGCTGGGGTTCAAAGGTGAACTTAAGTACTATTTTTCATCCTCAGACAGATGGTCAAGAAGAGCGCACTATTCAGAACTTAGAGGATATGTTGAGGGCATGTGTGATTGATTTCAAGGGGAATTGGGATTATCACCTACATCTCACTGAATTTGCTTACAATAATAGTTACCACTGTAGCATCCAGATGGATCCTTATGAAGCTCTCTATGGGAGCAGATGCAGATCTCCTATTGGATGGTTTGAAGTTGGTGAAGCTGGGTTGATAGGACTAGACTTAGTTCATCAAGCTATGGAGAAATTTAAAGTTATTTAAGAGAGGTTGAAAACAGCGGAGAGTCATCAGAAATCCTACACTGATGTTAGGAGAAGGGAGTTAGAGTTTGGAGTTGATGATTGGGTATACTTGAAGGTTTCACCAAGGAAGGGTGTTATGAGATTTGGTAAGAAAGGAAAGCTTAGTCCCCGGTATGTTGGCCCTTACAAAATATCCAAAAGAATTGGCAATGTAGCTTATGAGTTTGAGCTACTTCAAGAGTTAGCAGCGGTTTATCCTGCATTTCACATCTCCATATTAAAGAAGTGCATGGGCGATCCTTCATTGATCATACCAACTAAAGATATTAGGATCAAGGATAACTTATCATACGAGGAGATTCCTATTCATATTCTAGATCGCCAAGTTCGCAAGTTGAGAACAAAAGAGGTAGCATCAGTCAAAGTTCTTTGGACGAATCAGTTTGTTGAGGAAGCTACTTGGGAAGCTGAGAAGGATATGAAGAAGATATATTCACATCTCTTTGAGCCCATAGAAATTCCAGATCAAGGTACTAATTCTCTTCTTAGTACTCTTTAATTTCTATACTTGATGTGTTAGATTTCATTGTTGGGTGTTTGAGCTGAATGTATATGCTACATCTTTAGCCTAATAAGAGTAATCTCATTCGAGGATGAATGTTCCCAATGGGGAAATATTGTAGCATCTCACTAATTGAAAGAACTAGAAAGAGCTAGAGTTAGAAAGAGTCATTTTTGGAAAGAATGAAAAATCTGGAAAATTGGTTAAGTTATGTTAAATTTGAGTTTTTAGTCAAATTAAAATAACCATAACTACTAGCTCAGGATGAGTTAGGTGTGTTTCCAGATACCGTAAGAAATATCTTTGAATTATATTTCCAATGCCACCGAGTTTGCTCGATTTTGAGTTCGTATGAGTGAGATATGTCCATTCGAAGTTGGCTGTTTACATAAGAAAAGTCTAATCCGGATTTTGGAAAGGTAGTTAGTATTTTCCTTATCCAATTATTTTAATTCGATTTTAGGGGTTTAATTGGGGTCTAATCATAATTAGATCAGTTTAGACAATTGGAAATTTACGCTAGGGCTTGGAGATAAGAGAAAAGAGGAGAAATAAGAAGAAAAGTTCAAGATTCGTCAAGATTGTGCAATTTTGGTTGTGTATTAGCCAATGATTCAATCCTACGAGGTACGTGAGATCACATAGCATTGGGTTAGTTCACCCATGCGCCAATCATGATTCAATTCAGTGAAATTATGTTTTTTTGAAAGATAAGATTATGAGTTCTTGATGAAATTCATTTGAAATCTTGTGGGTTCTTGTTGTTGAAGTTTCTTGGGTTTGATTCATGAAATTTAGGTGTTGTTCGGAGTAGATTCTTACATATTTTAGTTATGTAGTTGAATCTAAGTGTTTGGGAAAAGAACCAAGTTGAAATAGGGAGTTTAGCGTTGAAAAATGAAGAGAAAAATTAGAGTTTTTTGGGCAGGGGTATGGGAAGTGACGCCAGCCAAAGCGCCCCACTGAGTTGTTATTGTATCTCTTTAATGCATTGAGTTATCACCTATTGTTTTAAAAGCTTTGTATAAACTACACCTTTATTGTTGTTTTTACTTTGCATTTGAGTTGAGTATTCATGAGTTGAGTAAAGCAAAGGTAAGTGTTCTTTTTAGATTCCTTTCAAGCTTATGTCATGTTTACTTTTCCCCTCGCATACTTGTACATTAAATGTATGATACCATTTGGCCTGTGGTTTTATGATGCATACACAGGTAACCAGGATCATCATCCAATGCCTTGTTGATCCAGTTGAGCACTCAGAGTCAGTTGGTGAGCCTCCTTGCTATCCGGAGGACCCCTTTTATCATTTGATTTAGTACTTTAGTTGTTAGGATGATCGGGGGTCTTGTCCCGACATCCCTCTTTCTTTTAGAGGCTTCATAGATGAGTAGTCATAGTTCTTTAGTCTTGTGTTTAAGATATTTTACTATAAGACTTGAGTTGCCATCTATGGCTAGTTTGAATGTTTTATCCTTAAACGTTCTGAGTTTAAATTGAGACAATTGTTTTATAAATGCATTTGATCCTTGTAAAAATGCTTAGAGTCTGCCGCTGAGAGTCTAGCCAGGCCAAGGGTTCACTTGGGGCCAGTGATGTTTCTCGAGTGCCAGTCCCGCCCAGGGTGTAGGCTCGGGGCGTGACAGGATTCTTTCCTAATGAATTACAAGAAAGAGATAATATAGTTGAGATTGTTAAACAGACTTCAGCCCAACTCACTCTTTTAGTACCAAGGGTTGATGAGTCCACAAATTGGACTCATTTAAGGCTGTATTTTAATAGAAATTGTGTCCTCAAATGCATATTTTATCTCAATATCTGATGAAAACCCTTAAGTTTCAGGTATTTGAAGATTGAAGGAAAGCATGGACACTACTTCGCAAAAAGGAACGAAAAGGCTGAAAAGAACGAGAAAATGAAGGCATGAGGATCGCTGAGTCCACTTAGCGAATCGCCGAAGGGCCTCACTTCACCTTTTGTTCCAGTGTGCTGAGCTTGAATGAAAGGATCAAATCGGCGGAACAAGGGAGCAGTCGACGCATCGCATAAAAGTTCCGCGAAGCAGTACTATATTGCCCAATGACCCAGAGCACGATGATGTCGAAGGATGGTGCAAGAAGGTGATGAACTACACTAAAGGGCGAATCGCCGAGTTGATTGGCCATTCTGACTAATGTCGCCGAATGATCCGTCATCACACAGATTTTTGAAAACTATAAATACTCATTGAGAGATATAGAGAACATTATCATTAGACAATATTAGATTCTTAATATAATTTTTAGTACTTTTATTTTTTCTATGAGTTTGGAGAGGGTTTTGGAAACTTGAAGAAGAAGAGGGTTTCATCTCCAAGGATTTGGACTTGGGTCTATTGGATTCTTCATTCTTGTCTTGTAACAAGACTTAAATCTTCATACCCATTTGAATGTAAGTTCATTTAGGTATAAATTTCTATCTCGTGATGTGTGGCTAAACCCCTCAATTCTTGGGGTATGATTTAGCAAATATGTGTTGAGATTAGTATTGGGTTTTGCTTGCTGATAGGTTAGATATATTTTAATGGTGATTTCACCTAGTGATTGTGGTTTAATTTAATGGGTTTGTAGTTTCAAATACAAAACCACCCATGTGTTTTCGGCTTGCTCGAGAGAGAGGTCGTGAAACCAAGATCGCTAGACTGATGGCCTAGAGAGTGGGTCGACATAAGGTTTAGCCCGAGAGGGTGAGCCCTAGTCCCATATCCTAACACTCAGCTCGAGAAAGTGAGTGGCGTAAGGTGTAGACTGGCCTTCATGCGAAAAATGGGTGTTTGAGAGGAACCTATTTGAAACGGGGTAAGTTGCCCGAGAGGGAACTTATTTCCATCTAAGTCTTAGCCTAGTCACTATTATCTTGTAAATTTCCTACCAAAAAATGTACCCAACGATTTAAATCAACATATATTACAGTCACACCCTAAGAATCCCCTCTCATTTATAGAATTCTTGTTAATTTTATTGTTTTTGCTATATTTGTGACAAAAACCCCAAATCGATATTTGACACTTTTGTGCACCCCCTTTTTTAATTTACAATGTTTTTAGTCGTTAATAGCTTTAGCTACAACTAGTTAGAACTTAATTTTATTTTTTTATTAATTCTCGAAACCACTCCCTTGGGACTCGACCCCAACCCTTGGTTGGGCTATTATACTATTGCACGATCGTAGACACTTGCATTTGAAGTTGTGTCGTTAATTACGCAAACATCAAAATGGCGCCGTTGCCGGGGACTGGTATTATTTGAGAATTCTTAGATTAGTAGAATTGTTGTTTTTCTTAGTCGTAGTCTACTAATCTTATTTTTAGTTTAGTTTTCCTTTAAATTGCTGTATGCAGAAACCCTGAGCATGGCTGAGGGAAATGGTGACAAGTTAGCTGGGACAAACCAAGAAGTCGAGGGTGACTTCAAGTTAGCTGCACTAGCAACTCAGCTGAACGACTTAGCCACAAAAATATCAAAGGTGGAAAACCAGTGCAAAAGTCAAAGGGGGCACATACCTCCTTATGAGCAAGAAAGGTCTAGGAGTAATGAAAATAAACTTATCGAGGATACACTATTAATTATTCTCCAAAAATTTCATGAACACGATAGACTGCTAGAGGTAATGAAGGAAAGCGTGGAGGTACTGAATCAGATGAATGACTCCCACTCAAGATCAATCAAGTTGATTGAAAACCTATTGGACCACACATTGCCTCATCTCTACCCAAGCAGTAAAGGCGCGGTGCCTAGTGACACTAGGTCCAACCCCAGAGATGAAGTTTGACTAGTAGCTCACGTCTAGCCACGACGTTAAATAAAGCGCTTCCTGAGAGGCAACCCAAGGTTTTAAATGCTTTTGTAGGTCTCAAAAATAGCATGTTGAATGAACAGGTTAAAGTGTGGAGAATGTGTGGAAATTGCAGTTGGCAAACTAATAGTTCCATTCAGTGAATAGCCGAATTGGTCTGCAGTCCCTATGAAAACCGCCATTTGGACCTTCACTGAGACTGAGGGTCTTGTAAAACTTGGTGAAGTAAATGACCACTCAGCGTGTTGCCGACTAGATCGGCGAATGCGACTAATATCGGCGAATGGTTGGGAACTGGATGGTTTATAATGGCCAAAAGACCAAAATTTTGAAGTCCTTCACTTTCACTCGCTCTAAATCTTCACAAATTCACACCAGGTAGTATTTTTAGTATTCTTATAGCTTACTAGTATTTTGGTTGAGTGATCTGTTCTCAAAGTTGGATTTCTTTGTTGCCTAGCTTTTCAATCACATTTTAATCGGCACAGAAGGTTAGTTATCCAAACCCCGATTTTACTTCGAATAGTTTGAACTCTTTTGCAATGATCGTATCATATTGATGTGTGTTGGGCCTCTCTAATAGGATTAAATCGATTACATGCCTATTTTAATTCAAAAATCTCGCATGTGTTGTCTGAATGTCGAATGCTCGTAACCTTTGTGCTTAATGAGTTGGGTTTTGAGTTCATGTTGTTTTAATTGATTGGGTGAAACTAGATTAGCCCACATTTGTGCTAACTGCCAAAAATTTGCTCAATAATAAAAGGGGTTACACCGCTCTTAAGAGCAAATATCATTAAATGACCAAATGCGACAAGTTTGGGAGAAACCTAAATATCCCGAGGTGATGGGTAGTATGGGTCTTGCTCGAACTTCGTTAGTGCATGCTTTGATTTTACTTTTGGGCTTTGCGGGATTGAATTCGAAAAGATGGATTGAAAATGGGCATGTTGGACCAGACTAAGCTCGCCGAATCGTTCTGCGGTTCGCTCATTGTCTCCATCTTGCCCTTGATATTAGGTCAACTTGGATGAGACTGTAACTATCAATGAGGAGGCAACTACATCCAGACACAAGGCCACAAAGATGTCCACAACTGGTTGAAGAGGCAAGGGCAAGGGCAAAACTGTTGAGCTATCAGATGCAAGTTCAGACAGTACTGGTTATTACTAACCCAACAACATATGACAGTGAGAGCATGGGTTCTGCTGAAGATGCACTAATGGATGCACAGAGGAATGAGTTACGATCTAAACAGATAAACGACCCAGCTCGAAGCAGAAATCCTCGATCCACCACTCAAACTTCTCCAGTTTCAGAGCAGGCAATAGTAGTGGAACCTCCAGTACAAGGCCCACCACCTAAATCAACGAACAGAACAAAGTCTGAGGTGCTGAGAACGATTATTGAGGAAAAATGACTCTCCATAGATGGGGTGATCGATAAGTACCCGATATAAAGAGTGCTTGAAATATCACAAATTTCAGATATTCATAAAACCCCGTGGCTCTTACATATCAAGATAGGTTAGAGAGTTTTATAATGAATACAGTGCACTGGTACCTCAACGGAAGAGGTTAGTGTCATCTTTTAAAGTAGTTGACTATGTGGTTGTTAGAGGAAGTAAGGTAGCTTGTAACAGTAAAGCTATCAACATAGCTTTGGGTATGTTCGATAAGATTGATGATCACTGCCAACACTTAATTAGAACAAAGAAGCTGGATGAAATGAAAAAGTGGTTAGCCCAGCTGATCTCAGATGATATTGCTCCAAAATGGCTAGCAGAAAGAGTTTCAATTGAAAAGAAAAGAACTGAGTGTAGCTGTAAGATATTGGTTTAGGTTCATCAGCAGTACAATTATGCCATCACAGAACGAATCAATTCTTCACCTTGCTAAGGTAGCTTGTCTTGGATGCATCATAGAGAAAACAAGGATAAACATAGGGATGATAATTGGTTTTGAGATCCATATGCGTGCAAAGCAGCGGCATACATCTCTCCCCTTCTCAGTATTGATCACTGCATTATGCGAAAGAGCTTGGGTGCCTAGAGACGCAAAGAAGGATGTGGAATTGGTTGTCACTGCCTCTACCAACATCTAAAAGATCGAAGCTAAATATCTTAAGGACCAAACGGGAAATGAGCTGAAGGAAGCTGTAGCCACTGAATCTATACCTGAAGAGGCATCTTTGTCTACTCCGGCTTCTAGGTCTTCAGTGGATATTCCAGACGTACCTGAGATGCCTCAGACCACCACTGGACATGGAGATAGAGAAAAATAGACAGTCGATCTCAACTCAGAGGAAGAGACTGATGAAGAGATGTTTGAGGGGGGTTGCAACAAACGATATAGCTGAGATCGAAGAAATCATGATAGACGCTGCTTTGCAAGCTTCCTTGGCAAAGGCTTCTACTTTTAGATCCAGTGGAGCCGGTCCTTTTGGAAGTCACTCCCGGAACTGATGCCCAGACAGATGGAGCGGCTACTTAGACAGGATCCCATATTTACCTCCCTCTCTGTCTTTCTTTATTTTGCCTTGCGGATTCTGTGTTAATTGCATTTGAGGACAAATGTGTTTTTATTTGTGGTGGGGTGAGACTCACCTTTTGTGTTCTATTTGTGTTTGTGTTTTGTATATATATATATATTTGGGTTGTTCTGTTTAAAATTGTTGTTATACTACTTTTTGTGTATGTTTGAGCTCATGGCTCTCGTTTGTTTTAAATTACAAAAATGATTTTGACCCTTTCAAAAAATTTTGAATTTTTCGTACATTTTTGCCACCTCTCGTGTGTTGAACGTGGTTGTTCTTTAGCAAAATTTAAGTCTCAGTTCCAATCAATACTGATGACTTGAATAGTGCTATCAATAGAACGAACATGAATGGACGGCTACGACGAGACCAAATGAAGTTGCATAGAAACTATGTGAACTCTTTGTATCTCGTTGTGATTAGCCATTTATCGAATTGATTCTCTTGTAATGACCGTTGCACACTAGTGAAAGTGTGTACTCTTGTTTGACTTAAGTGTCGATGCTTTGTGTGATTAGCTTACTTTGAACCATGCATGAATAAACCCGGAATTTTCCTTGTTAGTATGATTGATTTAGCAAGCTGTGCTCTTGAAATGATCTTAGGCAACATTAAAGACTGTGAGCTAAATTTGACATATACCTCTTTTATGGCCTACCCATGAGCGTGTGAAACTCTTTTGAACAGCCCTTGAGCCTTACCTTTCTTTGGAGGAACCTTGATGAATCCTAGACCTTACTTGACCCACTAACTATAATCCTCTTGATTAGTGGTTTAGTGAATAACCAACTTAGGACAAAAGCCTAAGTTGGGGGTGTGGTGGAAAGGAAAAGGAGAAGTCAAGAAGTGCAAGAAAAGTCTCCCTTAACCCATGGAATTGCAAGACAAAATGGAAACCCTTCAAAAAAAAAGTTGTAGAATAAAAAGTGCAAAAGGAATTGGGTTTCCAAGCAATACATAGAGAGTGAATAAAAGGATAACTTAGAAGCACTAGAAGAAAAAGTGATAAGGGAAAGGAGAAGGGCGTTGTGATAACACCACATCTCACGAGGATGAAGAAGTCACTGAGCCTGAATGACCATACCTTTGCACTCAGCTTCATTTAAAGCCTTGAAAAGACCTTTTTTTTTATCTTGAGTAAGCCAAATCGAAAGTCGATTTGAAATTAAGGGCAAACCTATGGGTGAAAACATGCATTGTGTTCCTCTTTTTGAGTGTGAGCGTTGCATCTGATTCCTGATCTTGGAGTGATTAAACTCTAAGTGTGAATATGGAATCATTCTTTATGTGAGGACATTTAGATACTTTTTGTTGATCTTGAACGTGCACAAGTAGTAAGTATTGTGAGCAAGAGAATCTTTGTTAATGGTGTGTCATAACTTGAATCTTTGAGTACACAATTGATCTTTGCATGCGTAACTTGAGTCTTGTTGTGTACATTCATGATTGAGTCTTTTGTAGCAGTGTTTGAGACACCCTTTATGATCAGCTGAACTCGAGCACAAATTTTTGAAAATTATAAATACTCGTTGAGAGGTATAGAGAACATTATCATTAGACAATATCAGATTCTTAATATAATTTTTAGAACTTTTATTTTTGCTCTGAGTTTGGAGAAGGTTTTGGAAACTTGAAAAAGAAGAGTCTTTCATCTCCAAGGATTTGGACTTGGGTCTCTTGGATTCTTCATTCTTGTGGTTGTGGTTTAATTTAATGGGTTTGTAGTTGCAAATACAAAGCCACCCATGTGTTTTCTGCTTGCTTGAGAGAGAGATCGTGAAACCAAGACAGCTAGACTGATGGCCTAAGGAGTGGGTCGACATGAGGTTCAGCCCGAGAGGGTGAGCCCTAGTCCCATATACTAACACTCAGCTCGAGAGAGTGAGTGGGATAAGGCGTAAACTGGCCTTCACGCGGCAAATGAGTGTCGGAGCAGAACCTATTTGAAATGGGGTAAGTTGCCCGAGAGGGAACTTATTTCCATCTAAAGCTTAGCCTAGTCACTATTATCTTGCAAATTTCCTATTGAAAGCATGTACCCAACGATTTAAATCAACATATATTGCAGTCATACCCTAAGAATCCCCTCTCATTTATAGAATTCTTGTTAATTTTACTGTTTTTGCTATATTTGTGACAAAACCCCCAAATCGATATTTGAGACTTTTGTGCCCCCCTTTTTTTAATTTACAATGTTTTTAGTCGTTAATATCTTTAGCTATGACTAGTTAGACCTTAATTTAATTTTTCTATTAATTCTCAAAACCACTCCCTTAGGACTCGACCCCAACCCTTGGTTGAGTTATTATACTATTGCACGATCGTAGACACTTGCATTGGAAGTTGTGTCGTTGATTATGCAAACATCAACGATCACATTATTTGTCACGACCTAAAGTACCCCCTAGACGTGACATCACTTATAAGACCTCGAGCTGCCCTATACAAGCCACTTGACATACATACAACACAACATAATAGAAAATATGCGAAGTAAAGGTAGAAAGTCTCATATCAATAAAAAAAGGTTGACATAAAAGCGGAAGTCTAATATAGTCTCGACAAACTATTCTAACATCTTAAAAGAAGTGGTCAGAACGTAACCCGTACACCATGTACGATGTTTGAAAAATCAAAGCATAACTAATAAATAAATGTGTCATGACCCTCAAAACATAAGGACTCACCAACTCTTGAACTACGAATGGTCAGGCAACTAGCTATGAGCGGGAGGACAAAGAACATGAGACCCTACATTAGTTAAACAATGTAGGCACAAGTATGCATTAGTACATGAAATGTACTAAGTATAAGGAATATGAAATAAAACATGAAACATGATCATAATGTGATATAATCGAAAACATGATATGCATGACCAAGCTAAACATAGTAAAAACCTTTAAAGAAGAATCATAAATTATGAACATGGTCAATGCATCTTAAAATCATATTGAAAGCTTCATAAAACCTTTCAAAGTAACTTAATTCATTTTGTGGATATTTACTATTAACCGACATAGACCACATCAATTATAACGTGACCGATGTCTTGCTCCCACACCGAATATAGATGTCCTTACTTGCCAAGGCAAGAAATGAATCTCGAGGGTCTACTGGATGTTTTAAGAGTTGATTGATTTTCTAGTGCCTGTAATCTATAGTGTTTCGCGTTCGCAAAGGGATGATCGCTTTTGCGACCTTCGCAAAAATCAAATGGACAAGTGGTCTGACCATAATGGCTGCAAAGTGTTACCCGCTTTCATGAAGGGTCTGATCGCGAAAGTGAAGGGTCAAGTGACCTGACCATTGCTATCACAAAGGGTTAGCCACTTTCGCAACCTTCGCGAAAGTGAAGGTCTAATCACCAAATTTTGCGGGTTTCTCTTAAGAGAATCCATGGTCGCAAAAGCTATATTATAGTGGGGTTTCTCCCTGCTATTTCGGGGTTTTACCCCATTTTTAGCTTTGTAAAACCCTTGGAGGAGATTTTGAAGAGATTTCTTGTGTTAAATCAGTTGGGTAAGACTTTGTGACCCTAAAAATTCATTTCCCTTTTATCATTTATGGGTTCTAATATCAAAAATGTCACACCCCGAAATAGGAGGCATAACTGGCACTAGATACCCTATTAGATCAAGTTACCCACTAAAACATACTAGCTAACCAAACTGTTAGACAAAAAGATTGGGAAGCACAACCTCTAAAAAGTGAAGACTGGACCTTGAAGGTCATGACCTAAATGAGAATAAACCATAAATACAATTGTAGACAAGCCAAAAAAAAAATAAAGATGTACTAGCTAGCCGATGAGGCCACAACTAAAGTCATACCTTCTTACACAAATATATATACATACCAAGTCTATGGGCTGGAGATTAAAACATACAAAAGAAAACCCAGAATATTGTGTCCACAATAGCCTCTATGAGTGACATAAGCATTGTTGGGACAAAGCCCCGACTATACCCACACTTTACAATAAAGTAAACCTCCTCTGATAGCCCAGGATAAGATGGAGCTTACCAACTCACAATTGAACCTAAATCATATCGGGTAGGTCGATCAGAATCCCTGCCTGAACCTGCTCTCATGAAACAAAAAGCAGCGTCCCTATGCAATGGGATGTCAGTACGAATAAAAATGTATTGGTATGTAAAGTGGAAATTAGAATCATAAATAGTTACTGAAAAAGGGTAATAGAGATACCACCAAAAACTGAAACTCAAATAATCTCCCTAGATGACATTTGCCTCCTACTATTTAAATATGCATGGTATGCTCGTATAATCGTATGTCGTGAATACATATATATATATATATGCAAATACATGACATAACCGATCAAATGCTAGCAATAGTGGTGCTTTCTGGTAGCTAACCAGCATCATATACGCCAACCTGTGTCCATCAGTGTCTCATACGTATAAATATAGGAAACAAGCCCCATACCTCCCGATTATAGCTCGGGAGTAGAATGCGTAGCATGTCATGTCATGTATTTATAACACTTATATGTTACTGTTGTCATGTTTCCAATCTTGGCCCGTTTTTACTCTTGTTCTCATAACCCCATAATCACTTTCATATAACATGTAACCATCTCATGGAACCTCATATGTTCTTTCAAATAAGCTTGAAAAGTTAACTCGAATTTTAGAAAGATAACCTAACCTTGCAGATATTCATAACAAGTTTAAGATGATTTACTTAGTTCCTAACGTGGTTCCTAGATAATTTATAAAAAGAAGTATTTCAAAAACCAGGTGTTCTAATAGCTTAAACATTTAGGTTATATTTCAGAGTTTTGAAGATCGTGAGTTACTTTAAAGATTTTTCATAATAACTTTAGTGGGGAAAGAGGGCTGGTTACAAGTAATAAGGGTCTCTTGAGATATTTTAACTCACATCACCCAAAGAAGAATAAGAATTTATACATGCGGACATATAATCAAGGAAACCAATAAAATGACATGTAGATGTTGAATACTCTATTAATTTGAACGAGTGAAATATCAAAGTAATAGAATCATGAAAATAATTCAGCTGAGATCCCAATGTATTTCACTGAAGGTCTTTCTAGAAAGAGAGTAGAAAACTATCATATTCGGCGTTTTAGGAATTTCCCAGGAGTGGTGCTAAAATGAGGGACGGAGCTTAGCCTTAACATACCTTTCCAACGAATGGCCGAATGGCCATAGTTTCTTCATGAAAGTTGTTCCTTATGTACTAAGCTTCACAAACACTATATATACACAGCTGGTACGCACCTATAAACAATTCATAATTGAGCTTAAATCGGGAGATATGCCATATGGCCTCAACTTGACGAAATGTCCATAGAACTTCATAAAAACTAACATAAAAGAGTCTCGAGATGATTTTCTGAGTTAACCAAGTGTAAACCTCGAAGAAACACCAATAACTACCAATTTATATCTTTAAAAACTAGCTCCAAACGCAGCTAATAGAAGGGGAAAATGATTGCCTCGTGTAGAGATCACGTTTCTAGGCACGGGGGCAACCTTTAATGGTATAAATCGTCAAAAACTAAACTTCAATCATCCAAGAACTCCATTGAAACCCTCTCTTAAGCTTTCTTTCTGGTTAGGGAGTGAAAAGAAATGTTTTCATGGCTTAAAACATCGAGTAAACCGACATACCACTTTTTTACCCGACCCGGATCATGACTCGGATTTTGCCTCGCCAATCCTCGGTAAAACCCTCATAACTATTCACTTCAATGTCAGTTGGATACGGGGTTTAATGCATTGCAAACTAGACTCGTAGGACTTAGATTTAATAGGTCATGGGCCTTCTAACTCTTTATATATTGGGATAAAACATTCAAGACATTTGACCCAAAGTTAAGAAAATATTATTAGAGAAACTTCGATAACTTTTGCGGACCTTAGTTTCACTAATTTTCTTGACTTCTAAACTTAACATACGAACCTTGTGCTATTATAGTACCACATAACACACTATTATTAGCATTTTAGACACACATAGGCTTACCCCAAGGTATGAGATAATTTAAACCTTTTAAACGGGTAAAGTTCTACCCGAGCTATTTCTTTAATCTAGAACTTTGTCTGAGGGGTCTCTTAGACCTGACACTTTAGTTTAGTTCCTTCATATTGCCACCCATTTGTAATCTTAATCTCCAATGTACGATACCAAGTCATATACACCTCATATAACCATGCCAAACTACGCCACACATATTATGCAAGAATAGAGAAAAAGTACGGGATCTTAATTTCTCCCCCCTCCCCTCTTATGAGCATTCACCCGTGAATGGATCTAGACAATTCCTTGGTTGAGTTTCTTTTCCCATAGGACTTTATTTGTGAGTCTATGTTTGTTATAGTCGCAAACTAAAGTCAAAATCTGAAAATTTTAACTACTAAGCTTTGTATAGATATCTTATAAGAAGACATATAAATTGCACTTTCGAGCTTCTGAAAATTTAATTAAGTCGTTGTGAATAAATAATTGCCAATTATAGAAATGTGACTCACCTTAAGTCGTAAACAGTTGGGGGTACTCCTTCTTCATTTCCTCTTCCGCTTCCCAAGTCATTTCCTCAACATTGTTATTTCTCCATAACACTTTCAAAGAAGCTACATCTTTAGTTCGAAGCTTTCTTACTTGCCGATCTAAAATCGCTATTGGAACCTCTGCATAAGATAAATCTTTAGCGATACAAATATTTTCAATGGGCATAATACGTGAAGGATCTCCAATGCACTTCTGCAACATAGATACATGAAATACAGGATGGACTGCTTCCAATTCTGAAGGCAAATCAAGCTCGTATGCCACCATACCAATCTTCCGAATAATTTTATATGCTCCAACATACCTAGGACTAAGCTTCCCTTTCTTTTTGAATCGCATGATGCCCTTCATAGGCAATACTTTCAGGAAAACTCAATCTTCTACATCAAACTCTAAGTTCCATCGTCGAACATCGACATAAGACTTCTATCGACACTGTGTTGTATGAAGCCAGTCTCTAATAAGATTAACCTTTTCAATCGCTTGTTGGAATAGATTGGGACCTAGCAAATTTGCTTCCCTGTTCTCAAACCAACTGATTGGGGACCTACATTTTTGCCCATATAATGCTTCGTAAGGGGCCATATAAATATTAGCTTGAAAGCTATTATTATAAGCGAACTCAATAAGAGGTAGATGTTGATCCCAACTTCCTTTAAAATCTAGCACACAAGCTCATACCATATCTTCAACCGTCTGAATAGTATGTTCTGCATGTCCATCGGTTTGTGGATGAAAATCGATGCTCAGATTTACCTGAGTGCCTAGACCCTTCTAAAATGATCTCAAAAAATGTGGTGTAAATTGAGATCCTCGATTTGAGATAATAGATAATGGAACTCCGTTAAGGCAAACAATCTCCTGAATGTAAAGTTTGGCATAATCTTCAGCTGAATATGTCGTTCGAATTGGCAAGAAATGAGCAGATTTTGTCAGTCTATCCATAATTACCCAAATGAAATCATACCTTCGTGGAGTACGAGGCAAACCAGTTATGAAGTCCATATTTATCATATCCCATTTCCATAACGGAAGCTCAATGTATTGGGCTAGGCCTCTGATGCTCTGCTTTAACTTATTGACAATTGGGTCATTCAGCTACCATCTCCACAATATCTTTTTTCATGCCATTCTACCTAGGGGTGTCCAAAAATTGAACCGATAAATGTGTTATTGGTTTATTGTTTTTGGGGGTATTAGGTTAACGATTTATAATGGTTTTATAAAAAAAATTATTGGATTATTGGTTTGGTATTGGTTTTTAATATTGGGTTATTGGGTAAACCGATAACCCATTAAGACTAGTAATTTACTACTTTTACTTGTACATAAATATTATATATTAATCTCAATATCTTACTAGTTACTATCTTTGTCATTTAGCCTTCAATTCATCCTTCACAATGACTTTGAGTTCACAATTTCACATTATACAAAACGTTAAAATCTAAAGTAAGAACCCTATTATTCTTAATTGCTCTTTGTGTTACACTTGTATAGTTCTTTTCATGTTTGTTATTATTGTTTCTATTTTATGAGCATTTGTAAAGTTACATTATTGTATTTTCACATCAAATTTATTAGAAAAATCATATATTTGTTTTATAAGTATTTTCTTATTGGTTAAACTGAAAATCGAACCATTAAGGACCAAAATTGATAAACTGAAAACCGATAAAAAATATCTTATTGGTTTGGTTATTGATTTAGCATATTTAAAAACCGAAAACCGATAAACCGAACCGAAACGACCGATGCACACCTCTAATTCCACCAATAGATCTATCAAAGGTCCTCATACATCTTCGTCGCTCCAGGGTGAGCTACATATCTAGAATAATAGGCCTCTGAAAGAATCTTTGTAAGGAGCTCTCCAACTGCCGGTACACATAAGTGACCCTGGTATCTAAGGACTCCATCTCTAGTTAACTAAAATAAAGGTTGTTGCTACTGTGGAATCTTTTCCCTCAATTTCCTAAGCTCAAGATCTTCAGTTTGCCACCTTTTCACTTCACTCACAAAGGAAGATTCTGCCATATTCTTAATGACAACACCTCCGCCTCTTGCATCTACCAAGCGTACTTGCAAATTAACTAGCTGGAATATGTCTTTTGTAATTCCAGCCTTATCAGCTTCAACATGACTTAGACTACCCATGGACTTTTGGCTGAGCGCATCAACAACAACAATAGCTTTGCTGGGATGATATAAAATGTCAACATCGTAGTCCTTTAATAATTCTAGCCATCTCCTTTGTCATAGGTTCAACTCACTCTGCTTAAGTAAATATTAAAGGCTCTGGTGATCGGTGAAAATATCAATATAAACCCCATATAGATAATACCGCCAAATTTTTAGGGCAAAGACAACTACAACAAACTCAAGATCGTGTGTATGATAATTCTGTTCATGCTTCTGCAACTGTCTAGAGGCGTATGCAATAACCTTACCATGCTGCATAAGAACACAACCTAGGCCAATTCTTAAGGGATCACAATAAACAACATATCCCTCATTACCATCTGGAAGAATTAGGATAGGTGTGGTGGTAAGCCTTTAGTTTGTCACTCCCCGAATAGGGGGTGTAATTGGCACTAGATACCCTATTAGATAGAGTTATCCACTAAACCATACTAGCTAACCATAATGTGAGACAAAAATATTAGGCAGCACAACCTCTAAAAAGTGAAGCATGTGCCCTAATCGTCATGACCTGAATGAGAATAAACCATACAAACAATGGTAGACAAGCCAAGAAAAATAAAGATGCACTAGCTAGCCGATGAGGCCACAACTGAAGACATACCTACTTACACACACATATATATACATGCAAAGTCTATGGGCTGGAGATTGAAACTTATAAAAGAAAACCCAAAATATTGTGTCTATAATAGCCTCTATGCATGACATAAGCAATGTCGGGACAAGGCCTCGACTATACCCAAATTGTACAACAAAAGTAAACCTCCTTTGATAGCCCTATGATAAGATGGAGCTTACCAAGTCACAGTTGAACCTGCATCCTAGACGGGTGGGTCGATCAAAAGCCCTGCCTGAACCTGCTTGCACGAAACAAAAAGCAGCATCCCCACGCAATGGGACGTTAGTACGAATAAAAATATATTGGTATGTTAAGCGGAAAGTAAAATCATAAATAGTTACTGAAAAAGGGTAATAGAGATACCACCTGAAACTGAAACTCAAATAAGCTCCCTGGTTGACATTTGGCCTCCAACTATTTAAATATACATGGTATGCTCATATAATCGTATGTCATGAATACATATATATAGATACAAATGCATTATATACCTAACCAAATGCTAGTAATGGTGGTGTTTCCCGATAGCTAACCAGCATCATATACACCAACCTGTGGCCATCTGTGTCTCATACGTATAAATATAGGCAATAGGTCGCATACCTCTCGATTATAGCTCAGGAGTAGAATGCATAGCATGTCATGTCATGGATTTATAACACCTATATGTTACTGTTGTCATGTTTCCAATCTTGGCCCGTTTGTAGTCTTGCTCTCTTAACCCCATAATCACTTTCGTATAACATGTAAACATCTCATGGAACCTCATATGTTCTTTCAAATAAGCTTGAAAAGTTAACTGGAATTTTAGAAAGATAACCTAACCTTGCAGATATTCATAACAAGTTTAAGGTGATTTACTTAGTTCCTAACTTGGTTCCTAGATAATTTATCAAACAAGTATTTCAAAAATCAAGTGTTCTAATAGTTTAAACATTTAAGTTATATTTGAGAGTTTTGAAGATCGTGAGTTACTTTAAAGATTTTTCATAGTAACTTTAGTGGGGAAAGAGAGCTGGTTACAAGTAATAAGGGTCTCCCAGGATATTTTAAGTCACATCAACCAAAGAAGAATAAGAATTTATACATGCGGACATATAATCATGGAAACCGATAAAATGACTTGTAGATGTCGAATACTCTATTTATCTGAACGAGTGGAATATCAAAATAATAGAATCATGAAAATAGTTCAGCTGAGATCCCAATGCCTTTCACTGAAGGTCTTTCTAGAAAGAGAATAGCAAAGTATCACATTCGACATTTTAGGAATTTCCCTGGAGTGGTGCTAAAATGAGGGACGGAGTTTAGCCTTAACGTACCTTTCCAATGAATGCTCGAATGGCCGTAGTTTCTTCACGAAAGTTGTTTTTTACGTCCTAAGCTTCTCAAACTCTATATATACACAACTGGTACGCACCTATAAACAATTCATTATTGAGCTTAAATCGGCAGATATGCCATATGGCCTCAACTTGACAAAACGTTCGTAGAACTTCATAAAAACAATCATAAAAGAGTCCCGAGATGATTAACTTAGTTAATTTAAGTGTAAATATTGAAGAAACACTAATAATTACCAATTTACATCTTCAAAAACTTGTTCCAAACATAACTAATAGAAGGGTAAAATGATTGCCACGTGTAGAGATCTCATTTCTAGGCACGAGGTCGACTTTTAATGGTAAAAATCATCAAAAACTAACCTTCATCATGCAAGAACTCCATTAGAACCCTCTCTTATGCTTTCTTTCTGGTTAGGGAGTGAAAAGAAATGTTTTCATGGCTTAAAACTTTGAGTAAGCTGACATACCACATTTTTTACCCGACCCGAATTCTGCTCCGTAAGTTCGCAGTAAAACCCTCATAACTTTTTACTTTGATGTCGGGTTGATACGCGATTTTGTGTGTTTCAAACTAGAATCGTAGGAATTCGATTTGATAGGTCATAGGGCTTCTAAATCTTTACATATTGGGAGAAAACATCCAAGATATGTGACCCAAAGTTACGAAAATATTATTAGAGAAACTTCGATAACTTTTGCCGACCTTAGTTTCGCTAATTTTATTGAATTCAAAACTTAACATATGAACCTTGTGATATTATAATACCTTATAACAAACTATTCTTAGCATGTTAGACACTCATAGTCTTACCCCAAGGTATGAGATAATTTAAACCTTTCAAACGGGTGAAGTTCTACCCGAGCCATTTCTTTAATCTTGAACTTTGTCTGAGGGGTCACTTTGACCTAAAACTTTAGTTTAGTTACTTGATATTGCCACCCACTAGCAATCTTAATCTCCAATGTACGACACCAAGTCATATACACCTCATATAACTATGCCAAATTACGCCACACATATTATGAAGGAATAGAGAAAAAGTACGGGATCTTACAAAAACTTTAGATTTTGATTAAAAAATGACAAGGTTTTTCAAGAATTTGAGTTTTATGGTAAGATAGTGGTTGTGAACTGATTTCAATTCCATTTTTTGAAATGATTTTCAACAATGAGTTCCAAATGCCTAGAGTAACATTTTAGAATTGGGTTCTTAAGTTGATTGACCCAATTTTCAAAATGTATGATTTGGTTGTTGTTATTTCTGGAATCTTATTGTAATTACTTGATTGGAATAGTTTGTGTGGCTTTGGACATTGTTTGGAAAGGGAATACTTGAGTATTGGATTGACTTTTGATTAAATTGAGGTAAGTGATCTTCTAAACCTGGTAAAGCTTGTAGAATCATGTGTTTCCATTCATTGTATGTGTTGGGGAGTAATGAGAATGGGGTGATGGATTCAATTATTCCACTTTATTGATATCAATGAATAAAAAGAGGATTAATGAAAATGGAAACATCTCGATAATCATACTTCATGAATTGCCTTGTTGTAGACCCTATTTTGTTGATTGATGAAATGATTTTGTCACGCCTCGAGTCTACACACTAGACGTAGCCGACACTCGAGAATCATTTCTGATTCCCAAGATCAGAAAAGTTCTAAAACACTGTCTTACAAATACTAAACATAATTCATAAGTTAAATTAACATCTTGTGAAAATAATAAAAATCATCTAGTTCTGTCTGTCTATGAAGCCTTTAACAGTTTAAGATAGATGTAAGGACAAGACCCATGACACCTCAAATGCTACTAAAACTGAAATGAAAAAGGAGTCTCTTGGAAGAAAGGAGGCCTCACCAAATACGGTCTACGAGTGTAAGGTGATCTCAACGAAGCGCCTATTGATTATCTTGAACACCTGTATCGGCATCATAATAAGATGCAACTCGAATGAAATATGTACATGGAATGTACGAGTATGTATAGAAGACTGAATGTAATAAATAAATGAACTGGAAGAAATACTCACCTCAACTCAACTTAATACAAAGAACTAACAAAAGATGAAATGTCTAAAGCTTCAAAATTAACAGATACTAACTCAAGGTATATATAAAAGTATAATAAGTTATTCCTTACTCTTATTTGGAAGATTCTCTAATCAGTAACTATCACTATGAGCTATGTGGTGATACAACGTCTTACCCACGCTGCCAGAACTATCCTATACCTTGCCGTGGGTATAGAACACCTCAATTAAGTGGATCCACTAACCTATGCTCGAAAGCAATAAGAAATCATCTAAAAAGTATGCTCTTTTACGTATGTTGGCTACATGATTTATGAGGAATGTGAGTTGTATAAACTTGTCCCCATATAGGTGCTCCATACTACTCCTAATATATATATATGTATACACTACTCATGGTCAAATATAAATACTCTTTCTCTATCTTGAGGTAATTACTTAAAATAACTCTTTTTAAAGAGTTAATGAAATACTTGAACTTATAAACTCTTCTTAGAAATCAAAGTTTCTCTTTTTTCAATGTAAAAATGTGACATTTGGGAATACTTAGTTTAAGATCGTTGATGTTTAACCAAGAACTCTCAATAATAACTCCATAAAACTCTTGAACTTCCTTTTAAACTCAATTTAGTTTTGAATGTGCACTAAGACATGTGATTAGAACATGTAGGAATTCTCAGGTAAATGACGTCTATAGAAGCTAATACAGAGAAGGAAAACATAACCACAACTTAAAGGAACATGTGCCAGATGAAACAAGGAAAGATTGGCCCAGAAAACCTTAGTGTACTGCTGGCATAGGGTGCCAGGCCTTGAACTTCAGAAGTCAGGCCTTGGCGTACTGCTAGCGCGTCGCCCCAGGGCCTGAATTTCAGAAGTCAGACCTTGGCACACTACTGACGCAGCGCTCAAGCCTTGGCGCTATCATGGCACGCTTCTCCATACCCTTCCCCAACACCTCGACAAATTTTAAGCTTAAATTAGGACCCCAACTTAGTTTAGAATTGGGAAATTTCTCCTAAACTCTTCTTGATTCTCAAACCCAACACGAATATATGAGAACTTTCATACAATTTCTTTGGAAACATAAAATTATCAAATCAATAGGGTTCATATGATACTAAGCATGAACAATACAATAATATTCACAAAATAAAAGAATAAAAAAGCCTTAATTGTTAAAGAGTCGAACTCAATATCAAGAACTACGAATGGATCCTTTAGATATAATGATTTCTTGACTAAATTGAGATGTACAACGCAAGGACAAACAAGTACAACACTATAAGAAGCTTTACATACCTGGAAAGAACAAAGGTTCTTGGCGAAAATCAACGAAATCTTGAAAAACACTTGAAACCTAGCCTTTTCTCCTCTTATAACCTTGCTTTAACTTCTCTAAATGTTAAAAACGTTAAAAGATGGTTTAACACTGATTATACCCCTAAATTGGGTGAATAAAAATGTGACTAGGCTTAAAAGGGATGGTAAAAGACCAAACTATCCCTCTAAAAATGATTGAGGTGCCTTTAAAAGAGAGGCTTCACTAAAACTGACATAACTTTTTACTCCGAGCTTGAAATTAAGCAAACCTTGCGGTGTTGGAAAGAGGACTCAAAGACCTTTAATTTAATAGTTCATGGGCCACCTAATTCTCTATGTGCTAAGATATATGATCATTTGAAGTTGACCCAAAACTTAAAAACGACGGGTGACTTGTATGAACCTCTCTTTAGCTCTTTTCGAAGTCCAAGGTGTTACAACTTTGATGGAATTATGGTGGAATTTAATTACTTGACTTGTTGTGTCTTCCTTATGGTGTGAAATTGATTATTTGTTTTGATTATTATGCACTGTGATGAAACATGTGATATAAAGCCGAAGGGAAATGGTTCCGACTAGTAATATATGATATAATACCAAAGGGAAATGGTTCTGGCTAGTGATGTGATATAAAGCCGAAGGGAAATGGTTCTGACTAATGATATGATATAAAGTCAAAGGGAAATTTTTTGGCTAGTTATTTGATTTAAAGCCGAAGGGAAATAATTCTGGTTAGTGATGTGATATAAAATCGAAGGAAAATAGTTTCAGCTAGTGATGTGATATAAAACTAAATGAAAATGGTTTCAGTTAGTGGCATTATGTTGATGGAAAATGGTTCCATCAAGTATTTGATTATTATGATTTGATGAACTTGATACTTAAGATTGATCTATTTGATACTTGTGATTGATCTACTTGATAATTGTGATTGTGACACTTGTGACTGTCATACTTGATACTTGTTGGTTGTTGTATTGTGACTATTAGACTATGATTGTTAAGCCTTGTGAATTGTGTATTGCAAAATTATTAGGTTAGACCGATTTCTATGCAGGTTGTAGTTTCAGGAGGTTCGTTTGGGATGAAAGGTCTCGTATTCTAGGTAGTTTTGCCTTGTTTATTTGGTTACTTGTTATGTACCATGTTGGTTGGTACTCACTCCTTTCTTCTACACTTGTGTAGGTTCTGTGTCTGAATTCGTGTGACTGGTCCTCTTCTATTTTTAAGGCTTTTGAAAGACTTTGAGAGGTAGTTGCTTGTCATCTTGGCGGACCCTCATGTTCTTTATTTTATGCTATGTTCTATTCAAGAGACAAATAGATTGAGACTTGTACTTATCTTTCAATTATCTATTTATATTAATGGTATATACACATGACAACTAGGTTTTGGGGTTATATTAGAATGACTAAGTGTTTCTCTCCTATGTTATTATTGTCTTACCTTCTACAATTCTTTCATATTTTTGGTTGAGTCTAACTTATCTTGGTGGGATAGACGAATGCCATGACATACATTTTTGGGTCATGACAAACACATTTTCCAAGTGTACCACTGCCAAGTTGTCACGACCCGAGCCTACACCCTAGACGTGGCCGGCACTCGAGAACCATTGATGGTCCCCAAGCGAACCCTCATCCTGGATGACTATAAGCGGAAGACTAACTCAAGCATACAAAGCTTAAAAGCTGAATAAAATTTCATGAAAACTCAAATACAAAGCTTTAACTCAAATGAAAAACTCTGAATAAAATACATTATTGAACTCACCATAAAATATACAACTTAAGTTTTTAAAACATTTAACAAAATAAATGAACAGACTTCTGAAACTCTACTGTCTATCTATGAAGTCTCTAAATGACAAAGATGGAAATCGGGACAAGACCCACGACATCCTAACAACTGATATAACTGAGAGTAAAGTGGAACCTTCCGGAAGCAAGGAGGCTCACCATAGCTAACTCAAACTCCATGTGGTATCAACGAAGCTCCTGTTGATAACCCTAAATACCTGTATCTGTATCATGAAACGATGCAGGCCAAATGGCTCAGTACGTGGAATGTACAAGCATGTAAGGGGAGTTATAAAGCATAAACATAAGCTTGAACTTGATAAAAAGGAAACATACTTACCTGTTTTTAAATTTACTCAACTCAAGGAATACTGAAGGATACTTAAAACTACTCAAACTTACTCAACTCAGAAGTACTCAAGGATAAGATACTCAACTCAGTAATAAGGTTCTCAACTTAGTGAAACTCAACAATAAACTACTCGACACAATGAAGCACATATCAACTCAAGATACTCAACTCGAGATACTCAACTCGAAGTTACTCAACTCAAGATACTAAACTCAAGTTACTCAACTCGAAAGACTCAACTCATGATATTCAAGGATAAAACAATAGTAAAAGATGCAATATATATGGAAAGCTGTAAAACTGTAGATAGCAACTCAATGTATTGAAAAATACAATAATACTTAGTATGTATATAAGAATACAATATAACTCTGTGGGAGTTTCTTTAACCGACAACCATCACTATGAGCTATGTGATGATACAACGTCTCGCCCATGCTGTCAGAACTATCCTATACTTTGCCAAGGTATAAGACCTCTCAACTAAGTGGATCCACTAGTCTGTGCTAAAAAGCACTAAGGAATCATCTAAAATGTATGACCCTTTCTACCCACGTCGGCTACATGGTTTATGGAGACTTGAGTTATCTGAACTCGTCCCTATATCGATGCTCAATACTACTCCCAAAATATACTCAGTTCATATGTTTTAAAAACATAACTCTTTCTATGGTTTGAGATTATTACTCAAAATCTTTCTCTAAAAAGAGATGTTACTCAACTGCTCAAAACTCTTTTGGAAATCTCAGTTTCCTCATCTTTTAAATGTGAAAACATTTACTCTTGGGAATACTTAGTTCCCATATATCATTTTAAGGAAAATGAACTCGACTATACTCTTTCTCAACTCAAGTGCTCAGCTCAAGTCTTAAAAAAAGTTAAGAAAAGTTGTAAAAGACTTCTCAAAATAGGGTTCATGCCGAATGAATGACTCAATTCAAGGTTTTCAATAACCATACAAAGAACTCGATACTCGAAACTCAACAACTCAGGACTCAAGAACTTCAATGATACTACTTATTTTAAGAATGCTCAACTCAGTGGGTTCATGCGGAATTATGAGCATGAACTACTCAACTCAAGGACTCAAAGATACTTCTCATCTCAAGACTGCTCGACTTATAGGGTTCATGCGGAGTTATGGGCATGAACAACTCAACTCAACAGCTTCATGGGTAACATGTAGTAGTCCCATGATTAGAAATATAATCTCAAAGGGGTTAGGAACTCAATACTCAAGACTTAGAACTTGAATATACTACTCTTCTCAAAGATACGCAACTTATGGAGTTCATGCGGAATTTATGGGCATGAACGGCTCGACTTGAGGACTACATAAAAATATGGAACTCATGTATCTGACTCTTCTCATTCTTATACTCACTTCCTTAAAACTTAGCTCAAATCAATAGTTGATCTCAACGGATTCACAATTGAACTCAAAGACTTTTTTGAACTCTACTCTTAATTCTCTCATGAATGTGAATTATGGATTGAAGAGTTATGGTTCATGATATGAAAGATCTCGTGATGATAAAGTAGACTCATGAATACATCCTTCTCACTCTCATACTCAATTGCTTGAGTCTAGAAACAAGTTACTAGAAGTTGTAGAAAACTCCACAAAAGGACTCAAAGGGACTTTCTTAGAACGTCCGAATGAATTCTCAAAACTTAACTCTTAACTCTACCTTGAATTTTATTTATGAATTCAAGGTTATGATCATGTTATGAATAATTTCTAGGTATTTATAAGCAGTTTAGAGTGTTTAGAATCAAAAGGGAGTGAAGGTACACTTTAAAAGAGCTCAAACGGAGCAATCGACTACAAACTGGACGAGGTAAGCGACCCTGGCACACTGAGTGGCGCGGGGCGCCAGCCCCTAAACTTCAGAATATGATTTGGGGCACACTGGCTAGCGCGACATGCTAGGTCCCAACCCAGAAAACACGATGAATTTCTTTGCTCGTTTTCTCACCCTAACTCGCCTAGAATCGAACGGTTTCTTCCCCAATAACTTGGATTCGATTACTTAACATAAGTACACTCTAATCTACTCAATACTTCCCTCAAGACACTCACTTTCATCTCAAGAAATCATCAAAACCCCAACACAACAAGATTTATGATGAACTTCAAGAACTCTAATCTTTCAACTTCAACAATGAAATTTCGCTGAAAATAATATGATTGGCATGTGGGATAACAAACCCAACACTATGGAAGCTTACATACTTCTTAGGGATTAAACCCATGGCAAAAAACCGCAACCAAACACAAGAACCTCGACTAACGCCTTGATCCTCTCCTCTTTTCTCCTCTTCTTTTCTCTTCTCTCAAAATCCTAACTTATTTTTATGAAGCGTAAACTGAATCCAATCAGTTTTGTCCCCAACTTAATTACCAAAAATGAATTTAATTAATTCTGTAGTGAAAAGACCATAATACCCTTCTAAAATCTGATTTTGACTTTCCATATCTAGACATCCCAACTTCGAATGGACATATCTCCCTCATATGAACTTGAAACTGAGCAAACTCGGTGGCGTTCTAAAGATAATTCAAAGATCTTTCCTACGGTATCTGATAGCACACCTAAATCATCCTGAGCTAGGAGTTGTGGTCATTTGAAGTCGACCCAAAACTCATACTTAACTTAACTTTGTCAAACTTTTCAAATTTGATTATTTCCAAGAAAAATGGTTTCTTTCCAATTCTAAGTCTTTCTAGTTCTTTCAGAAAGCGAGGTGTTACACAAGTAAATATGTATAACACTGATTAATTCTGATGGAGGAACCAATCAAGTGAGAAAGTTAGGGATGACTATGTTATTCATTGAGTATGAAAATGAGAGTAGGTTACTACAAGATATGATCATTAGAGTCACATCTTTGATCAATGAGTAAACATCCTTAGGAAAAATTCTCACCGCCGAGGAACAAGTTGATAAATTCCTAATAATCTTCCCAAAATCTAAATGGTATGTGAAAGTCACCGTCATAATAAAAGTCAAAGACACCTCTACTACAACACTATATTAATTGGTTGATAATCTGAAAACTTATAAAATGAATACGGTTAATCTCTTCACTAACATAGAAATATCTAATAGTGAAGAGTTTGACCTTGGTGAAGAACATGTGATATTTTTGGCAAAATATTTCAAAAGAAAAAAATCAATAGAGAAAAAAGATATGACAAGAAAGGAACAAGTATCCAGAAGTGGTTCAATGACAAATCTCAAGATGGATGTTACATGTGTGATAAAATTAATCACATGATCAAGAAATTTCCATTGTAAAAAATTGAGTGGGAGAAAGAAAAGACTGAAAAATAAAATAAAGAAGAAGACAAACAAAAATAACAAGAAAGAATATGTTATCATGGCTGCATGAGGATCAGGATTAGAAGATTCTGATGATGAAGAGGTAGATGAGACTGTTCTCATGGCTATGCACATTTAGATATGAAAAAAGTAGCAAATTTTAAGATAAGATTATCCTTGATTTAAAAGAAAAATTACACATTTTTTCAAAAAGCAAACTTGTTTTGTTAATGAATACTCTAAATAATGATTTTTAAAAGCTAACCTCCAATAGGGATCAACTGTTCAGTGCTCTTGCTAAAAATTTAAATACAATGATCTTAATACCTGTAAGATTGTCATTGATAAAGGTAATAATACCCTAAAGAACCAGATTGGCCAACTTAATTTAACTAATCTGAATTTATAATATGAAATTTTGAAGTTGTCTATTATTGAAAAAGGAAATGAAATTGTGAGTGAAGATCAGAAAAGGATTGAATCAGAATTTAAGAATTGCAAAATTGATTTTTATGTGAAAAAAGGTAAGAAAATTGAATCTAATTTGAAATTGGTCTTGAAAGAGCAAATAGCAACACTGACTCTTCTAGAATTGTAAACAATTTAAGTAAAAGAACCCATAATGAAAAGAAAGGTTTAGAATTTCATAAAGAAACCGTTATCACTAAGAATTTGTGTTACATTTGTGGATAACTTGAACAGCCCACCACTGAATCTCTAGTTGCAGCTGCTTTTTAAAAGAAAATCATAAAACTAGCAATTGAAAATAACTTCAGACTTGTACCTAAAAACATGTCCACCAAATCGTTGCCTAGATGGGCAAGAAGAAATTTGATTCATCTTTTTTATCACAAGAAATGACCCAAGCTTGTCTGAGTTCCTAAGACTAACTCCTAAATTATTTTGCAAGTGAAAGTGAAAGTGAAAGTGAAAGGAAGCAAGTGACATTGATATATGAATACTACTTGATTAGCATATATTACTAGAGACAAAGAACAATATCTTTCCTTCACTTCATTCAAAAGGAGGGAATATATAATTTGGAGATACTAAAAAAAGATAAAATTATTAGAGTTGAAAAAATTGAAAGTTTTGAAACAAAAGCACTAGAAGAAATGTATCATTTTTTTTTAAAGAAATGTATCATATTGATTGTTTGAAACACAATTTGATCAGTATATCTTAATTGTGATAACAAAAATAAGGTAGTCTTTAGTTTTACATATTGTAAAGTCAAGAAGTTGAATACAAAGAAAATTATTTTAATTGCCAAAAGATTTTAAAATGTGTATAAGAATGATACCATGGAAATTCTTGTTACAAATTTGATATGTCTTAGTGCAATTAATTGTAATCCCTTATTATGGCACGAAAGACTTGAACGTGCAAGTTTGAAAAAGTTGAACAAACTTGCTTAAAAGAAAATGGTTATAGGCTTGCCTAAAACTAAGTTCAAATATGATAAAGGTTGTAGACGTATTGCTTGTTTAAGGGGAAAGTAAATGAGATCCTCTTTCAAGAGAAAAAAATCAAGTATGTATAATCAAGTGCCTTGACCTGATCCATATGAATTTTTATGGACCAATGAGGATAAAAGACAAAGGAGATGAAAGAACTTTTTAGTGGCAAATGCTTAATCCATGATAATGAATAAAATAATTTAGGCAAATTTGATGCAAGGAGTGATGAATGAATCTTCTTAGAATATTCTCAACACAGTAAAATATACAGGGTTTTGAAAAAAGAATAAACTGTGTTGAAGAAAATATGCATGGTATGTTTGATGAATCTAGTACATTACTTGAGTCTAATATGGAAGATGAAAGTGAAATTGATGAGCATGCACAAAAATATGTAGTACTGTCTAGTCTAATTGTTGAACATACTGAGACTGCATTGTGCCACGCTCTGAGCTTACTTTCTTGATATGATCGATACTCGATGTCGTCATTGTTGGTTTGAGCGTAATCATAACATGACATTACACATAAGTTTACATCTAAATAAAAAAAAGAATTTTAAAATATTTGAAGGGTCAAGTCTGATAACAAAATACTTTGCATAAAATATAAGTCGTAAAATTAAAATTGTTAATAAGAGACACGAAGGTTCAAACTGAAACATAACCATCTTTCTATCTATGAAACCTTTAAATATAACTGAGTAATGCCTATCGGACAAGGCCTCTGGTATATACCTTAAACACTTAAACGTAAAGCACTGAAAAAGATGTAGAGTAAGCCCCAATAAATAGAAAAGGGCTAACCAAAAACAGAAAATATTTTTCCTAGCGAGCGGCATGATCACATGTAAATGCATCTAATCCTACATCAGTAAGCTATATAGTGCCCAGACAGAAGGGACTTAAGAACATAAGGAATTGTACTGTATGTAGAATGATAGAATGAAACATAATGTATATATCAAATCAATCTAAACAACTAATAATGATAACATATGAATTAAAAGATAAGGTCGTTCAGAGTGCTTCAAGGATACCACTTTATTATATTTTAGTTCATCATGGAAATCTAATAGTGTAACTGACATAAATCATCATGTGAGTGCATAAAGTCTGATCTCAGCCCGATCAGCTAAGTCATTTCATACCTTGTTGGGTATGAGACATATGTGTACAGATCCATAACTAGCCCTTACCAGAGGCATAAAAAAAGATCACCCGAACCAATAATATGATTCTTAAGCTACGTTAACAAACGTAATTTCAGACATTCTTCAATTAGACTTGTGACTTGTTGATTAACTATTTATCTCCCTTAAGTTCATGTGATCATGGGTTAGCTCGAAGGTTTATATTCATAACATTCGAAAACTCTAGTTCATAAACTTCTTTCATATCATCATGTCATGAGGTTACAACTCATGTATCATAACTTTACATTCATTAGAGACATATATCATATCATAATATCATAGTCAAGAAAACATATAATTCGATGAATAAACTCAATTGACCTATAGAAGTGTGATCCAATCTTGCGAAATCGTTCATTAAAATCAAGGATCTTGTTAATACTTGTTCTTGAATAGACATATTTTTTTTGTTAAACACAATAAATTATTTCTTCTAAAAGCATTGCATTGTTCTTACTGAACATTACTTTCAATCAAAATACTATTCATGTAAAATTCTCATTCTTGATTTTTATTAGTATATGGTTCTCTAGAAATGCTACTTTGATTTTTGTAGGCTACAATAATTAAACCCCCAAAGTTAAAATATTTGTAGCTACAACTCCAACAACTACATCATCTTCATTTTTGTTAGTCAAATCCATCTATTGCAACGACCAATGTAATTATGATTATGATATAACAGAGAAAAAGAACATAATAAGAAAATTTGTCAAGACATAACAATGCTAATCAATTCTGAGGCAACCACTTAATTTTCGATGGCTGATCTCTGCTTGAATTATGCCTTTTGATCCTTTCAAGGATGCTCCATCATAGAATTCATACTCAACTATACCATTATTAATATCAAAATCAGTTGATAATGAACATGCATATTCTTCAAATTACCCAATTACTCTTTTCAACTTTCTCTTAAAATCTACAAATTAATTTGAAATTTCATTTTCGAAAATGCACATCTCCTGCTCAATAATTAAAGAGTGAATAAATAACATTTCACACAAAAACAATTAAATATATCTGAGTTAAATTTCAAAAAAGTATGAAATAGTTATAAGTAAAAGACTACAATTTTAAAAAGCAAAAGATTATAAGTCATCGATTTACCAAAAGTAACAAAAGTAAAAATATTCAATACATAAATTCAACAAGAAAAATTATATTCAAATCAGATGAGCAAGTATTATAACAGAAACCCAAATAAGTAAAAGATGGAGATTTTGAAGAAATTTGTAATAAAAAAATTTCACAACTATAAAGCATACCTTTGAAATTCTTACAAAATAGTAAAAAAAAATAGTGATGAAAAATCCTAAAATTGGGAGAAACAACTATTAAAAATAGATAAAATACTTTAAAATTCAAAACTATTGAGGAGGGAGTTGCGTTTGAGTATGGGTTGAGGGGGGTTGATATAATTCGCATTTGTAGCGCCTAAAATTTTAATTAGAAAGATGTTTTTTCCTTATTATGGAAGTCATTTTCACTGATTTTAGAAAAATAAGTCACTTTGGAAAATATTTTCTCAAAATTTTATTACAATCAAACAAGAGATATAAAATATTTGAATATAACTTGAAGTTGTATCTGGAATTTGATAAACACCAAAAAATTTATTTTTACTTGTTCATTTTTTAATTTATTTTGTTTTCAAGAAATTCCTAAATTTTTTACTTTCATAAAAATAACTTCATTTAAATTATATTTCATGTTCAAATAATATTTATATTTTTAAAATAAATACATCTAAATTCTACATATTAACTGCAAAAACTATTGCTAAACACAATTGCTCCAACTTCAATTTTGAAAATTTCAAATAAAATGATTTTTTTATTTTCATAAAATTTCAAATATACATATATACACAATTTTGCAACATATAGCATACATATTCTCGTTATATGTAACTTTAACGTTTAATAATAATAAAAAATATATACCCTAATTATCTAACAAAAGATGTTAGGCCAATCTCTTTCTCATATACCTATTCTTGTTTGAAGCCAATTCAACCTAGTGTAACAGAGAATGTAATGCATTACGCACATGATTTCAAAAAACAAACATAAATAAAGTATATGTACTTGATTCATAAATTAATTATTACTACAACAAATTATTACTTGCACGCATCGCTTACCATATGGACTATGGAGTATCAATTTAAGTAATGCATTACTATCAAACCAAAGAAAAAAGATAAAAGAAAAAAAAAATATACCCATTTCACATCGATCGGCGATGGCGTTTCCGATTCCACCATGGCTGAATCAGTACATAGCTTCAGCAAATTCCTTCTTATCTCAATACGAGCCATTAATTCTACTTATTACTCCTCTCTTCTTTTTTCTAATCGCTCGAATTCTTCAATCCATCTTCCTCGTTATTCACGAGCGAGGACTCAAAGCCACCATTATTAGCTTTGTTATGAGCGCCATCAAGTATTTTCTCACATTCAATGCTTTCATCTCTTCAATTTCTGTTTAATTTTTCTCTCACTAAATTATCCATGTTTGTTTGGTGAAATGATAAGAAAAAGAGTATTATATCTGTTAAAAGCTCCGGAATACTTTGTAGCTTTTGATTGAATTGATTTTGACACTTTCTGAGATTTAATATTTGATTCTTAAATATAGGTTGGTGCCTGGTGTTAAAAAGTACATTGACTCTGAGAAGCAGAAGGTGAGATAATTTTGAGCATTAAATACTCTGGTCTACTTCATTGAATGCGGTGTTGCGTTTTTGTTTCTTTCAGTGATTATCACACTGACACAGTTTGGTGAATTTCTGTTTGATTGTATAAAGTTAAATGAAAATTACTTCCTTTGTTCTATGTTTATACACTTTGTTTGATTTAAAAAGGAGTTTAAGTTGTTAATTTGACTTGTGCAATATATTAACGAAAAAGAATGTAATGGCTGAAAAGTTAAACAGCTGAGAAATCATCAAATTGAAGTTTATAGTTTGGATTGTAAAACATATATTTAAGTTAAAGTTGTGAAAAATATGTAAAACAATAATATTGAAGGAATAGCCTGACATTTTGGAACATTCCAAGGTGGAAAATGTGTTGTATAAGTTGGAACGGAAGGACTAGCAACCTAGAGTGAAATAGTTCCAGTATCAAATCTATCGCGCTATTGTATTTAGATTTGCTTCACCTGGATGTTTTTAAAATTTTGACCTGGGCTAAATAATTTGTTGCATACATTTGGAGTAGATATGTTCAGCTTAAGAAAAAAGAGCAGCCCAATGCACGAAGCATCCAACGTTCATGCAAGATCCAGGGAAGGGCCACATCCCAAGGAGATGTGATGTAGATTTGTTCAACTTGTTTTAGAAAAAAAGTTCTAGCAAAGAAAGTACCTGGTTAAGATTTTATTCTCACTTGTGAATCTATGTGGAAGCATTAAGAGGTTTCAATGATTGATCTCCTTTAATTCTGATTATAAATCTGACATTCTCTGGCTTCAAAATCTGTTATCGAACTGAGCAGATAGTGGATAAGTTGCAAGGTTCTAGTAACAGGGATGGATGGAGAACTGAGTTGCCGAAGTCAGGTTTAGGAGATAAAGTCCTAGTGCAAATGAGAGATGAGAAACAAAAAGATGTGACATGGCAGGGCAAATGTTCGGGTACCGTGTATGTTTCCATAATTATTGCACTATATTATACGTTTTTAGCTAGTAGTTTAGAATTACATATGTTTCTGGATTCAATTAAACCATTTCTTTGCTCTTTAACCTGTGTAGAAAGATTAACAGATTTCCTATTTTCTGAGCAGCTATATTGGCGGAAATGAGAATGAGGGACATTTTTCATTGATAAACGAGGCATGTTCCATGTAAGATTGTTCATCCGTTGGGTACATTATGAATATTTAAGTTCTTTGCTTGCGTTAACTGATCAAGGGAAGGGCTGTTTCTTTTCATGTATCTTCTTCGTGATAAACCTTCTGCCATATGAATCTAGTCCAATTATTGAGTGTATGATTAAACAGAAGAGGAAGAGGGAGCAAATTCAGTCTCTTGAAAACCTCCGTGTGGAATGTACTACTTAATACAGATTTCAGGGGTTACAATAAAGAGACAACCAACATGTAGACTATTCTAGATTGATTAAGACCTCAAAAAATGTATTTAGTGGGTTAACAATGCTTCAGGGCGTTTAGAAAATGTCATACTTCACATGCTGACCATGTTGGACGGAAGATGGACTTGAACCTACGAAATGCTTAGCAACTATTAAACGGAGTTTTGGATGATCTCATAGCTCTACAACCTCTTTTTTTTTTTTCCTTCTAAAGTGGATTGGTAACTTTACTATGTTATACCCCTTGATATATTTGAATCGATTAACCTTTTCTCATTAATCTAAGTGCATTACGCATCCATGATGTGACTAGATTTGATAACATCATTGTTAACCAATTAGCTTTTTCTAATTTTTTTTATTTATCTTCAGATTCTTATTTGTTGTTGTCATGGGAGGGAATGCACTTGTTGAGTTTTTTTTTTACAAGCAATACACCTTCCATTTAAGATTTCTTATCATAAAACTTTCCATCTTTGCTTTCAGTATGAATAGATATTTCTTATTTCAGGTTTGCACATACCAATCCACTACATCTGAGTGTGTTCCCAAGCGTTGTTAGATTTGAAGCAGAAGTGGTTGCGATGACAGCAGCAATTCTTGGTAGTAAAGAAAAGGTTTCTGGAGGACAAATTTGTGGAAATATGACATCAGGTGGGACTGAAAGTATATTATTAGCAGTTAAATCATCACGTGACTATATGAAAGCCAAGAAGGGAATCACAAAACCAGAAATGTAAGTGCTCTTTCCCTCTTTGTTTTCTTTAACACCCAGCCATAAGATATCAGTCTCTAAATATAGTGAGTATCATACATGACTGTAGGATAATACCAGTTTCCGCACACTCAGCATACGACAAGGCTGCACAATATTTCAAGATCAAGTTGTGGCGTGTCCCCGTTGATAAAGAATTTCGAGCAGATGTTAAAGCTATTAAGCGATATATTAACAAAAATACTATCATGGTAAAGTTTTGACTTTGGGAAGTTTTAGAATCATTTCCCCTGGTTTTAAGCAAAAGTAAAATGTATTTGTGTGTTAATTCATATCTTTTCATTATTCTGTTTGTTTGTTCTCCTTCATTTTATAATACTCAATCTCCATAGAAATGAGCCTCATACTCTGAATTTCATCATAATTTGTTTACTTTGCCCCTGACTTTATGTCAAGTATTTTATCTGTTCACTAAAACAAATGAATATACAGATTGTTGGATCGGCACCTGGTTTCCCCCATGGCATAATCGATCCAATTGAGGCAAGTGCGCAGATCTTTTCCCAATTTCTAAATCTTTAACAAATACTGCTAAGTATAATGGATTTTGGATCCTTTACTCGCTAAATTTCCTAGTTAAATTCTCTTGCAGGAGCTTGGTGATTTGGCTTCTAGCTACCAAATTTGTTTCCATGTTGACCTTTGTCTTGGGGGCTTTGTCTTACCTTTCGCTCGTAAATTGGGGTATGTTTGATGTATCTTTGTTTCCAGGTTATGGTTCTGTAAAGTAGAGTGCTCCAATCTCCACTAACTATTTATCTTATTTTGTACTTCTATTGATTTATAGTTCTAAAGAATTTCCTTTGCCCTTACCCTCCCTTTATACAAGCTCTTTGTAAACAGTCAAATCATCAGCAACAATTCATTTGTATATCTGTCTTATAGATACCACACTTTGTCTATATGATTCTTGTCATTATGTCCAGATACCCTGTACCTCCATTTGACTTCACTGTTCAAGGAGTAACCTCAATCTCAGTGGATGTACACAAGTATGGGCTGGCCCCAAAAGGAACCAGTGTAGTTCTTTACCGAAATCGTGAAATACGGAAGGTATAAAGTGCTTCTTTCTGCCCCTTCGTTGTAATCACTGTTTAGCATTCAATTGAAGCATCTGTAAGCAGAATATATGGGATTTGCTTGATCATCCAATTTGTGAGAGTTCATTGGAGAATAGACTTGTTCCTTTGGATATATTCTTCTTTATGAGGAAATTTTGTTTTCTCTTGATTATGAACTTTGTAAATTCATCCTTAATGTACTATGTAGCCTTTATGTGACTGGAAATATTGTCTTGAATTTTTAATGGTTTTCTTTCTGAGATACCCTTTTTACCTTTCCCTGTATCGATGTTGAAGTTGTAGAGAGAAGTATAGTATACCTTGAAACATTTGGTACGGTGGTTCTACTTCATGTGCAAAGAATTGATACATTATGCTACAAGTTCATTTTATATGTTTTTGTTTTGAAAGTAATCTGAGATCTTATACATTTTCTTACTCCTGAAACATGTGCGGGGACTGGACTAATTTGCTGCTGGTTTTCACACGTTAACAGCATCAATTTGTTGCTGGTAAGTTACTCATGTCAAAAAAGTATTCATTATTTGTAGCTTTACTACTGACTCAAGGAAAGAAATCTCTATAAACTGTTGGTGGGGCAATTGATGTGATAATAAAAACTAGATATGCACTGCAATCAACTTCAGTGAAAGGAGTTTCCAGGTGCTCTGAACCTTAAATACAAAATCAGTAATTTGTCTTTTTAAAAGAACATAAAGATCCTGTGAAACCAATTTAGTAAGAAAAATCAAACGTGTACCCTTACAATAAAGTAAGTGGCCATGATCTGAGATAATTTGCTATTTTCTTTTGCCCTTCCACTTAAAGAAAAAGAAATCATACTCTCTTTACCTGCAAAAAAAGGGTAATCATTCTTATGAAGTTCTGATGACATATCCCTTGTATTCACATGATAGTCACTGAGTGGACTGGTGGGCTTTATGTTTCTCCAACAATTGCTGGAAGCAGAGCTGGAGGTCTGATAGCTGGGGCTTGGGCAGCAATGATGTCTTTAGGCGCCGAAGGTTATAGACCTTTCTCATTCTTGTTGGTTATCACTTGGCACTTCTGTTTCTTCTTAGCTGATAGTTTGTACACCTTGCAGGATACTTGGAAAACACCAAGGAGGTCATGGAGGCATCAAAAAGAATTCAGAAAGGGTACATATAGTCTCACTTACAGTTCAATTCTTTTCCAGTCTAAGTACCATTGTCCCTCACAATGATTCTACCCTTCAGGATACAGGACATTCCAGAACTGTTTGTGATTGGAAGGCCTGATATGAGTATAATTGCTTTTGGATCTGATGTTGTAGATATATTTGAAGTCAATGATATACTGTCATCCAAAGGTTGGCATTTAAATGCATTGCAGAGACCTAACAGGTATTGCAACTGCACATGATGCACACTTTAATGTAAGATTCATTCATTCTGGACATGGGAGAAGCTTTTCTTCTTCCAGCTCTATGGTAACTGTTTAAACAATTACCAGAAATGCACTTTTTCCTTCATAACCATTTGGATAATTTGGGCAGGAGTCTAATCTTGAATCATACTTCTAGAATTCTAAGTACTTAAATGCGAGTTCTCTTCTAAGTTGTTTGTATTGCATATCCGTTTCAGTGTTCATATTTGTGTGACGCTTCAACATGTACCAGTAGTCCAGATTTTTCTGAAGGATCTTAGAGATTCCGTGCAGACTGTAAGTGTGCTCTTTCACTTCCATCTTTTTCTATCCTTTGAATTTCCAATATCATAAAATCTTTACAACTAGCATACCAAGATTTTCCGGGTCAAATGCAATGTGGTAATCAGTACCAAGACCAGCTTATTGAAGGCGGCTTACCATGTACTGTTTAGGCCAAATGTGTCAGCACTGCTCTTAGTTAGGGTCTTGAAAGTTGTCTCTGTCTTCTGGTGTACTTGCTTAACAGAAAATGATCGTCATTTTCCCCTCATAAATTTTTCTGGTCGAGATCTTTTACTTGGCCATGTTTTTAACCAATCAGATAACTGTATGAATTTAAGGCTCAGTTATTTTAGATGTATCCATTCCTTCATAACCGCTTAGTTGGGTCTAATTAGATTCTTATCTCGGAGTGTGTATATATATATATATATATATATATATATATATATATACATACTCTGTGATTTTCTGTTGAGAGGTCATTTATAGTGTTTTCTCCCATTAGGTGAAAGAAAATCCAGGTCCAGTTAACGGAGGGTTTGCTCCAATCTACGGTGCCGCAGGGAAGATGCCAGATAGAGTTATGGTTCAAGATTTGCTGGTGGAATTTATGGACAGTTCATGCTAGTCATTTCTCAGCATACTCTATGCATAATTACTGCTGAATAGAAAATATTGCAATTGTTAATTAATATTGGGTTTTCTGCATTATCGTGAATACGAACAGAATGTTAACAATTGAACACTATTGATTCTTTTGTACTTGCTGAATGCATGTTAAAATATAATTGAAACCCCTCGAACTATTATTACCAAGGTATGGACACTATCTCTGTAGCTGTATCCTTTGTGTTGAGACTTGAGATGCTGCTGGATTTACCAGTATTCTAGCTGCTGCACACTCAACTTTGCTTAATTTATTACAAAAGAGCTGATTTTCAGGGAAAAATATTAGTCTGTTATCTTATTCAACCCGAATTATGCTAGAGAAACCTTGTGATGCGAGAGAATTCCCTTGTATACTCAACTTGCCATTTAATAGTGGGGAAAAGACATAAATTCGCGGTTGAACTTGTTATGAAAAGTCAGTTATACACTTAAAACTATTATGACGATTTATTACATACTTTTACTAGTTAAAAATGAATTTATTTACCCTCTAAAACTAACATAGCCAAAAAAAAAAGAAAAAAATTAAAGTGCATAAGTGCATTTGGTGAAAAATAAATCAAAACCCTCTTTCCATAACCATCCTACCCTACCTCATGCCTCCGCTTCCTCTTCCTCTTCTTCATCCTCCTCTTTTTTTTCTTCTTCTTCTTCCTCTTCATCTTCTTCTTCGGTTCTTCCTCCTCCTCTTCCTTCTCTTCCTCTTCTTTTTCTTCCTCTTCCTCTTCCTCTTCCTTAACCCCACATGTAATGATCCGGTCAGTCATTTATGGGTTTTTCCTTGAAAATTACCGCTTTGCCCCTCCTAATGTTGACCCCAAGTCCTTTTTGATTGAGTTTGAGAAGTTGGTTTTGAACTTTGAGTTAAAAGTTGAGATGTTTGGTAAGTTTTGAGTTTGAAAGATTAAGTTGTTAAGTAAGTGATTTTCGAAATGTTGAGTATAATTGATTCACATGTGTGGTTTGTTTGTACGGGGTTCTGAACGAATCCCGAGGATCCTTTCGATGATTTTGAGTTTGGATAGTTTCTGGTTCTTGTGCATGGCCATTTTGGTCATTCCGATTGCGAGTCTCCCTCATCGCGATCGCGTAGCATCATCTTGGGGTGCATCACGATCGCGTGGGACTTGTCGCGATCGCGATGGTCAACTTTAATGAGTTGACTATCTTACTCGCGATCGTGTGACCTTGGGTTGCGATTGTGATAAGCATATGTGACCTGGGCAGAATATTTTCTAAATTTGAGGTTTCAACCCCATTTCACCATTTTCAGTTTTGGAAGCTTTAGGGAGGCGTTTTAGACCAGGTTTTTGAGTAAAATCTTTTGGGTAACAATTCTTAACTCAAAATTTTCATTTACCCATTATTATTTATGGAATTATGTGTTCAAATCAAACTTTTGAAATGAGAAATTTGTGTGCTTCCTTTGTTGCTTCTGTGCTTGGAGTAATGGGGATGAGGTGAAGGGTTCAATTGTTCACTTGTTACATCTAAATGAATAAAAAGGGGTTGAAATGAAAAAGACCATGTGTTGAACATGATGATGTGAATTGCCTGAATGTAACCCTTATTGATTGAATGATTGAATGATTGATGAAATGTTTGAAAGCATGAATGTGAGTTGAATTATGCAAATTGTTGTCTCTTCTATGTGGTGTGATATAACTTGTGTGCTTTGATGGTCGAACACCGTGATAAAACATGTGATGATTGTGATGCCGATGTCTTTGCTGGCGAGTGTTATTATTCGAGGTCTTTGCCAGCGAGTGTTATTATGCCGAGCTCTTTGCCGACGAGTGTTATTATGCCGAGATCTTTGCCGGCGAGTAATATTATGCCGATGTCTTTGCTGGCGAGGAATATGATGCCGAAGTCTTTACCGGCGAGTGTTATGATGCCGAGGTCTTTGTACGCGAATATTATTATGCTGAGGTCTTTGCCGACGAAAATGAAAGATCAAGTCGATGACATCTTCACCAAGGCTCTAAGAAAGGATCAATTTGTCAAAACACAGGTTGAAGCTTGGACTATTCAGACCCAACTAACTCCTTGGTCCACATGAGTTCAAAACCCTTATTGACTATGATTGGAAGGCATGTATCATTCCTTTTTGTCTTGCGTTTATGTGTGAATTCAACTTAGTACCTTTTGTAGGTATACACTCATGGTAATTTAGCTAGAAAGAAGAAGAAGAGACAATATAGTTAGAGCGGTGATATCTGAACAAAAGAGGGACATGGTCCTCTCTCAAAGGTTAGTATCCACGCACTATTTATGAAATGACGCAAATTTAACTGTCTTGTGCCACATGTTTGTATCTCTTGGAGTTTCATTTGTTCCTTTTTCAAAATCAAACGTCACATTTGTTTAGGGACCAAATCTCCACCACAAAACCCTCTAAGTCCTTATTTTCTCTCCATCCTCTTTCTTGTGCTAAACTCTCTCCAATTTGATTCTAATTCTACCCTAACTCCCTCAATCATGTCAAAATCCCTGTCCTCATCTCCCAAAGAACCCTCATCTACAAATGTTGAAACTTTAACTTAGTTTGAGTTCAACACCCCCATCTTGCCCAAAATGCCTTCTTCTTCCACTCCAGTTTGCAGGGTAAGTGAACCATATGAATCTACTACTCCTATCACTATAGTGTTTTCTCCTAAAAATGATGAACTCCATGGGTCAATACCAGTCCAAATCGAAAACCACCCTTTCTCTCGATGGTTCTACTCGTTCAAAGGCTCGATCTGTTTCTCAACCCTTTGTTGAGAAACAACCTTTGGAACCTGAAGTCTCACCTCAACCTGGCCATGTGTCGTCTACTATGTCTGAGCGACCTTTTGATGGAGATCTTCCTATTGAAAAGGGGGTTGAATCAAATATTATCACCGTTGGTGAGGAATGGATTGTGCAAAGTCTGGCCAGCATGAAGGGGGATATTCATCACCCATTCTTCAATTTGGAGTAAAAATCGCCAGATCCAGTCAAGCATGGGATGGTACCAGTGTTTGATTATACTCCAGAACCTCTCCTACACCCCGTTCTTGTCCAAAGGGAAGCAGTGGAGGATGAAGATATTATTCCTCTTGTCTGGAAAAGAAAAGGTTGACTAGGAGCAAATGAGCAAGAAACTGGCATCACTGAAAATACTGTTCTACCAGCCTTAGCGTCACAAGTCTTACAACATCAAAAATAGTTTGAGGCGGTGGTTTACCACAAGGCCCCAAGGTCTGAAAAGGGAAAAGGGAAAATGATTAATTCAGTTCCTCAGAAATTTTTTAAAAGCTACTCCACTCGTAGATCTCAAAAGAAGTTGTTGCATGAGGTTATGTCTGCAAACAAGGTAAGTACCACTCAGCACAAACGCAAAAGCAAAGCCATGGTGTCTAAAGACAAGTCTGTTCAGCCTAAGGACCTAGTTGACATTTTACAACATCTAGAAAATAGTTCCACTGATTTAGATGATATAGTAGGGCGTGAACAAAATCAGAAAGGTTGTAGAAGGAAAAAGGGTTAAAACACAGGAATTAAAGTCAAAAGGTGTCCTGAAACGAAAGTAAAAAACTCAAACGGAGTCTAAAGAAGACCTTGTAGAAACATTGGAAGACACGTGTGAACCTAGGTTTAAGCATGAGGAGGGACCTGGTTCGCCTCTCAAAAAGGCAAGGGGTGGTAAGGTGCTAACTCGAGAAGAACAAGTGGCTATTCTAAAAACTCAAAAGGTCTTGAATGGTATAGTATTTGATCCCGACATTTTGGAGAAACCATGCATGTGAAGTCTTGTCGATTGTGTTAACTTATAAGAATGGACTTGCTTGTTTGAATGGCCTACTCCGTTCTTGCATGAACTTGAGGTTCTGAGTTCTATTAGAAAATGATATTAAATGAGGAAGGTAGCGTTGACACTCAAGTTCATGGAGTGGATATTCATTTGGATCAAGATACTTTGGGAATTATTTTGGAAGTTCCTTGCAAGGGGATCAGTTCAATAGAAGGGTGTACACCGTCTAAAGTGTATGTCAGACTCAGTCAAAGTGGATGATTTCTGGTACTCTGGAATTCTGAAAAAGTTTCTGAGGGCGAGAATCAACTATACTTTGAGTTTGTGAACAAAGTCCTTCTTTCACACACTGAAAAAAGAACTGTCGCCTCTTCGGCTGACCTGTTTCTTATGGAGATGTTGGAAATGTATGAAACTATAAACCTTCCTGGACTTATGCTGGAACACATGCATTGGATCATGAAAGTCAGGGATGGTAAGCATGGAATGGCTTATGGGTACTTGCTCAACAAAGTGTCTGAACATTTTAACGTCCGTCTTAGTAAAGGAATTGCTGGAACAATGAAACATGCCTTCTCCATGTCCACTCTAATCGAATGTGAGTGCATTGAAGGAAAAGTGAAGGATAAATCACAAGTTTCTGAACTTTTTCAACAACTAGAGGTGTCAAAGCGCGAAATGGAAGAACTTACGACTTTTCTTGCGGTAAAGGACTTGGAAATTGCCCGACTCAAAGCACTGCTCTAAAAAGATCTTTCTCAGGGACCAAGTCCAGCAATGGTGGGCAAGACAATGTTGACTCTTTGAGGACTGACAATGCTAAGTTAGTTGAAATGAATGCCAAATTGGATGCCGAAGTTGAAGTTATTTATGAATAATGAAGAAGAAGAATATGAAGATTAATGAGAAGAAGGAGGAGAAGAATAGAGAGAAGGAGGAGTAACTTTCTTTATTGTTATTCAATGTTATTGTAGTTACATTGTAGATCTCCTCTTTATTGTAGTTGTGATATCTAATCACACTTAGTTATCGTAACCGACTTACAACTAATTGTAACTAACTTACAACTAATTGTAACTAACTAACTAATTCATGGAAAGTTAGTTACAGAGTAACCGTGGTTAGGGAACACATACAAAGGACCAGGTTCACACATTTGAATCTGCCTTGTTCTTCTCATTCTTAATACTCCCCCTCAAGCTGGGAAGTGAGAAGATGTTCAGAACTCCTAGCTTGGAGCTAAGATGTTGAAGTTGCAATTTTGTGAGTCCTTTAGTGAGCAGATCAACTGGTTGATCTTGTGTAGAAATGTACTTGGTAGATATACTAACCCTTGTGTGATTTTATCTCTTATAAAATGACAATCAATCTCAATGTGTTTGGTCCTCTCATGATAGACTGGAGTGGCTACAAGTTGCATAACAACTCTGCTATTAATAAGTTTGTTGATAGGTAGTGAAACTTCAATGTTGAGTTCCTCCATTAAACCTTTCAGCAATATAATTTCTGTTACAGTAGTTGCAATGCTCTTGTATTTAGCTTCAGCTGAACTTCTAGAAACAATTGTTTGTTTCTTTGACTTCCATAAAACTAGAGACCCTTCATACTGCACAAAGCAACCAGTTATTGATCTTCTTGTTAGAGGGCAAGAAGCTCAATCTGCATCACAATAAGCAGTGATAGTATTCTTTAAGTAGCTAGATAGTAGTAGGCCTTGTCCTAGTAGGTTCTTCACATATTTTACAATCCGTAATGCTTCAGTCATATATGACTTCTTAGGCTGTTGTAGAAATTGACTTAATGTTTTTACTCCATAGGAGATGTTGGGCCTTGTTATTGTTAAATAAAGTAGTTTGCCAACTATCCTTTGATAAGCTCCTTGATCAGTTAGTGGACCATCTTCTGTCATCTGTGTCTCTACATCATACTGTTTGGTAGTCAATTTTGAGTTGGTATCAATTGGAGTTCCAGCTGGTTTAGCTGCACTTAGACCAATTTCAGAAATTAATTCTAGTGTATACTTTCTTTGATGCATTAGAATACCTTGCTTTGATATGGTAAACTCAATACATAAGAAGTGCCTTAACTCTCCCAAGTCTTTTATTTTGAAAGCTTTCTTTAATTGATCCTTTGTTTCTTCAATTAGAAGTAGACCACTTCCAGTGATCAACATATCATCCACATAGATGAGAACAAGTGCCATGCCTATTGTTGTCTTTTTGATGAATAAAGAGTGATCATATTCACTTTGTTTGAACTCAAATTTTAGTAATGCATGAGAGAGTTTTGCATTCCATTGTCTTGGTGCTTGTTTTAGCCGGTAGAGGGATTTAGTGAGTCTACACACTTTATTCTCCCCCCGACTCTTAAATCCCTGATGAATGTCCATGTAAATCTCATCAGGTAAGTCCCCTTGTAGAAATGCATTGAACACATCCATCTGATAAATGTGCCATTGCCTTTGAGCTGCAATAGTCAGTGTTGTCCTCATAGTCTTCATCATCACTAGTGGACTGAATGTATCCTTATAATCAATACCTTCCTTTTGGCTATAACCTTTTCCTACTAGATTTGCCTTATACCTCTCTATTTCTCCTGTGCTCTTATATTTAATCTTATAGATCCATTTGCAACCTATAGGCACCTTTCCCTTTGGAAGAGTAACTACTTCCCATGTATGATTATTTTGTAGTGCATCAATCTTAGATTACATTGCCTCAACCCACTTAGGATCAGTAACAACTTCTTTGTAGCTTGTAGGTTCTATATTGGCAGGGATCTTAGACAAATATGTTTGATAGGAATGGTTTACTTGGTCATATGATAGGTATTTATCCAAAGAATGTGGAGTATGTTGAGTATGGAGAGATACAAAATCTTTCATCCATAGTGGTAGTTTCTTACCCCTTGCAGATCTTCTATTTTCTTCTTGTATTACCAATGGACCAGGTATAGGAACTTGATCTCTATTTAGTGCAGGATTGTTGGTTTCTGCAGATATCTCCTCAGATGAACCTGTTCCCTGAAACTGAGGCTGATCAGCAATGGGCAACTGATGTAGTGAGTTAGTGACAGAATCTGGTTGTCCATCATTTAAACCAGTGAATCTGAACAGAGGTGTATGCTGTTGATCTTGTGTTTTGAAAGGAAATATATCTTCCTTGAATATCACATCTCTGTGTACAAAGAAAACATGAGAAGTTAGATCATATAACAAGTAACCTTTTTGAGTATTTGCATAGCCTAAATGAACAACCATTCTGGACCTACTCTTTAGTTTATCAGTTTCTTGTATAATTTTAGCAAAACACAAACATCCTAACACTCTGAGATGTGACACTGTAGGTTTCTTTCTAAATAGCTTTGCAAAAGGATTTTTGTTATTAATAACATGACTAGGAATTCTATTTATAATATATACTGCATCTTGAACACATAAACCCTAAATTTAATAGGAATGTTTCCTTGAAATCTAATAGCTCTTGTAAGCTCAAGAATGTGTCTATGCTTTCTTTTAGCAATACCATTTTGTTGAGGGGTATAAGCATATGTAGTTTGATGTACAATGCCTAAAGAAGTAAATATGGTTGAGCACATATTATTCAAGAATTTTGTACCATTATCTATTCTTATGCATTTAATAGTTTTATCAAATTGTGTTTTAACATGTACTAGAAATTGTTGAATAATGGTACACACATCAGATTATAGTTTCAACAGAAAAATCCATGTATATCTAGATATGTCATCTACCACAGTAAGAAAGTATTTGTTTCCATCATGAGTGGAGGTTTTATAAGGACCCCATATATCCATGTGAACTAAATCAAAACATGCAGAACTTTTAGATGTGATAACTGTGAAACGTATCCTTGTTTGCTTGGCACAAGGACAAATAGTGCATTTATTCATTGTCTCAATTATACTACTTAAATCTGATGACAACATTTTCTTTAACACTGAACTAGATACATGCCCACATCTTCTATGCCACAAGTCTATATCTAGTTTAGAATCTACTCTTAGTAATGGAATAGAACAACTAGCTGCAATATTGACATCTCTTGAACTTGTATTGCTTGATATTATGTATGGACCACCATCTTCTTTACCAATCATCTTCACCTTCCCATGTGACAGATCCTGAAATATACAAAAGTTAGGGAAAAAAGTAGCAGAACAGTGCAGTTCCTTAGTGATTTTAGATACTGATAATAGGTTAAATTGAAATTGTGGTACTTGAAAACTCCAGTGATCACATCATTGTTAGGTAGAACACTTGAGCCAATAAACTCAACTATGGAAACATCCCTATTGGGTAAATGTACTTTTTTGGCTTATCAGACTTGCAAATAGTGGAATTGTTTAAAGAGTTCAAGTCTGCCACCATGTGATTAGTAGTGCCTGTATCAATAATCCAACAAGGATTAGAACTAATATTGGTAGTAGAGTTGAAATAAGGGTTTGTACTTGATCCATTACCTACTACAATAGCTAAATGAACTTGTTCTGGGGCTTTGTTAAGAAACTGAAGCAATTGTTGATATTGATCCTTTGACAGATGACAAGTTTCTAATTGATTGATCCCTTCATTTGAAGACTGTCCATAGTCACTTGTAGTGACTTGAATAGGATGACCTGTAGTCAGATGTTTGTGAGAAACGTATTCTTGAAACCCTGTACTTTCCATCATTGCATTATATGCAGTGTAAGGCTCTTTCTTTTTGAACCTAAAATCTTGAGGATACCCTATTAACTTGTAACACTTATCTCTGGTGTGATTCTTAAGCTTGTAATAATCAGAATACAGATTCCCATATTTCTTGAACTTCTGAGTACCACCATTTCTTGAATACATAGCTAACTCATACGCTTGTTAGCCAAAACTGGGGTTAGATCATAATATTCCTGCTGCAGCCACTATTGATTTTTGACTCTCATTAGACATGATCATTGAATATGCTTGATTTATTGATGGAAGTGGGCTCATAAATAAGATATGAGACCTTGCTTGTAAGTAAGAGTCATTTAACCCCATAAGAAACTGAAATAATTGGAGTTTTAGCAAAAGGGTCTGATGGACCCTTATACTTGGATGTGTTTGTATTGGGAACCCTTCTATTTAATCATTTGTCAACTGAACTCTTAAACTCAGTCAAAATGAGCCTTTTAAACCCCTCCAACCATGTGTATAGCTCACTCTACTTTATATAAATGACATGTCATATCCACATCAGATATATTAATGCAATGTCATAATTATTTTAAAAATTATTAATCAAAATTGTTTAAGAAAAGGTAAAATAATAAAAAAATAATTATATTGTTTAAAGTAAAACCCATTACATTTCTCCCATTCCCACGGTTTCATTGCCCAAGCCGTCGCCACCGTCGTCATTTTTGCCGGCAAAACTACTCATATTCCTTCCTTTACCAGCCTTCATCTCGGCTGCACATCATCACCATTTTTCCTTTAATCTCTTTCTCCAACCTCCACAAAACTAACAACTTAAGCCACTGCACTAGATCTAGGTGAACACCGTCACCATTTTCACCTTCATCTTAGCTGCACACCATCACCATTTTCACCACCATGATTAGATCCTCCCACCCTTACCCACCTTATTCTTTTCTCCGTTGACCACCTGCGCCTCTCTCTCACTCTACTGCATATCAGTGGTGTCTGGCGAGCACCACCAGTGCCGCTCTCTCCCTCAATCGGTAAATTAGTGGACTCAAGGAGGTTCCCAAGATCATCTAAATAGATGAAAATAGATTGTGGAAAAGAAAGAAAAAAAAAGGGTTGGGCAGGGGATGTATATGGCTGAAAAGGAGGTGTAATGGGTGAAGAAGAAGGGCTTTTTTAATTAATGGTTTAAAAAAATTATTTCTTTTATAAATTTTAAATATTTTTTATGTAAAAATGCTCCTTACTCGCCTTAATAGGCGTGTAGTTACACACTTTAGCCAACTCAGACATCCTAATCCCACATAAGTCTGGTCAATGTTCAAAGGGGTTTGTTAAATTGTGTTTTATTGAGTTTAAGAGTTCAATTGACAAACATGTAAGTAGAATGATTCACAATACAAACTCATACAAGTACAAGGGTCCTCTAAACCCTTTTGCCTTTGAGTTTTTGCAGATGTACTACATACTCTTTGGATCTGTCACATTCACGGGACGGGGTAGGCACCACAACCTCAAATTCCTCCCACAACCCTTTCAATCTTGAGAAGTAAACAAACATAGAACTTGTTCCTTGAGTTATTGTGGAAATCTACTGATGCAGATTGAAGGTTCTTGACCCATCTATCTTGTTAAACCGTTCATATAGATCCTACTAGACATTTTTAGCACACGTTGCATACATGATGCTTCCAAGAAGCCCTTTCTCTATAGAATTCATGATCTAAGATAATACAACATCATTTACCCTTTCCCAAATACCTTCTAATCCTGGAAATTTATCCTTTGGACATGATCCATCCATTAACCCCATTTTATTTCTACCTAACAGGGCTACCTTCATCGATATATACCACATAGAATAATTTTTAGCACCAGTTAATTAAAAAGAAATGATTTGATTTCCACTTACATCAGACGAGTGTAATCAATTGCTGAGGTTGCATTTCCAATTCCAGTTCCTGAACTTGATTCTGCATTTGGGCCAAAAACTACTATAGCATTTGTACTGTTCTTCATTGCGTTTCTTTGCATAATTGCGGTCAATCTTAGCATAATTGTTGATTGACTTATTCAACTAGTAATACTAATTGATATGGTTCTGATACCATGAAGTTATTTATGAACAATGAAGAAGAACAAGAATATGAAGATTAATGAGAAGGAGGAGAAGAATAGAGAGAAGGAGGAGTAACTTTATTTCTTGTTATTCCATCTTATTGTAGTTACATTGTAGATCTCCTTTTTATAGTAGTTGTGATATCTGATCACACTTAGTTATCCTAACCGACTTACAACTAATTGTAACTGACTAACTAATTAATGGAAAGTTAGTTACACAGTAATAGTGGTTAGGGAACATATACAAAGGACTATGTTCACACATTTGATTTTACCTTGTTCTTCTCATTCTCAACAGAAGTCAAGTCGATCACTCTTAAACTTCTCTAGGTCCATGAAAACGCCAATACCCGCATGAATCTACTTCTCAAGTCGTTTGTCTCTCAACCCCCTCCTTACTAAAGTCCTTCCCGGTCTTCTCCTTTTTCTCTGGCCTTGGCACTATGACTATGTTATTTTGGTTTTTATTTCATTTTTAGTCATGTTTGATGCTTTCCTGTTAAGATATCGTGCTTTGATTTTAGTGTGTTGATTCGTCTCTCATTTCTTAGTTACTCATGTTATGTTTTTCCCTATGGCTTTGTATTCATCAGTATTTTGCTTGACATCTTGCTCTCGTTTACTGATCTGACCTTTTTATGATGTCAAAAAAGGGAATGAATGAATGTAGGTAGGAGTATATGGGGGAATGGCGATAGGGGGAACCAACTTGGAATGGTGATAGGGGTAATACTGCAATGTTTGTTTGTCATCATCAAAAACGAGGAAATTTTAAGAATTTGAAGTTTTGATGATACTCACAAACATGTAACTTGGTCCCGTATCTGATGGTGAAATTGAAGTCAATTGTGGAACAACTGTAAAAGTTGTTTCCTATCACACTGTGGGTGAGGAAAATGTACTCAGTCAATCAGAGAGCACTAGGTTATTTTTTGGTTCAAAGGTAATATATCTCCTTTGATGTGAAAACAACCTAGTCAGTCATTCAAAGCATTTTTACAAAAAAGCATATTCTTGTCTTTGAAGAATTCAATCTTTCAAGAACAACAAGGGACCTGATAGAGCTATCAAGAGTGTCTTTAGTTGCTCGTATGAAAGTTGTGTTGTGAGTCTTAATATTGTAAGATCTAATCCTAAGATATAAAGGAACATATATTGTTTTCTCATACAGTGGTCAAATGATAAACGTAGATAGAGTTAGCTATGTGAAATATTGTTGAAGTCTATGTTCACTAGAGTTAGCTAATATATGGGCAATAGAGGTATTGTTTTGGCTCTTCTTGTAATAGAGTTATTACATGTTTGTAAGATCAAGAGCTTGTTCTTTTTATGTGTGTCTAGAATCTTTATTCATTTGTTGCTTGAAATATTGAAAATAGTTAAAAAAATCCTGTGAGATAGGTCATGGTTTTTCTTCCTTGAGCAAGAAGTTTCCATGTAAAACTCTTTGTGCCTTTACCTTGCTGTTGAGTATTGATGAGTTCGATATTTGGACTCATTTAATGCTTTATATATATATATATATATATATATATATATATATATATATATATAGTGCCCTCAAATGCTTATTTTGTGCCAATAACTAATGTAAAACCCTTGATTTCCAGGTATATGGATTGAGGAACAAAGCAAGGACACTAATTTGCAAAAAGGAATGAAGCAAGCTGAAATAATAAAGAAAAGCAAGCCTGGTGATTGCCAAGTCCACTTGACAAGTCACCAAATGGTAACTTAACCGCCTAAAGTTCCAGTGTAACAAGCCCTAAAGGAAAGAACTAAGGTGGCGAGAGAAAGGAACGGTCGGTGGATTGCCAAGTGATTCAGCAATGAAGTGTTGGATTGCCCAAAGTTATAGACCTTGAGGATGCTAAAGGCCAAGGCAGAAAGGCGATAGAAATGACCAAAGGGCGGATCGCCGAGTGGTTCGGCGAGCCCGACTTGCTTTGCCGAGTGGCTCTTCACAACACATTTTTTACGACTATAAATACATTTTTGAACTTTTAGTTTAACATCAATTACTCTTTAAAAAAATAATTTTATCAAGTTTTGAACTATGAGCCATGTTTTCTCTAGTTTTCCTTTAGTTTTGAAGGATTGAAGTTTTCCACTTTTGAGAAATTGGAAGTTGGTCTTTGAGATTCTTCGAATTGGATCATTGTAAAGACAAAATCAATCTTACTAGTTGATGAAAACTTAATTTGGTAACGATTTTTATCTTTTTTTGATGTCTAGCTAAAACCCTAATTCTTGGGTTGTGATTATGTGATTATGGGCTGATTTAGTTTATGGGTATTGCTAATTTTTAGTTTAAATGCTATTTAGAAGTGAGTTCAATCATTAATTGTGATTTAATTTAATAATTGTAGTTGCAAATGCAGTTCTACCCTTGTGTTTTTGGCATGCTCGAGAGAGAGGTTTTATAGCTAAGATTATTGATTGATGGTTTGTGGGTATTGGGTTGTCATGGTTTCAACTCGAGAGAGTGAAACCTAAACCTTTTTCTACATATTCAGCTCGAGAAAGTGAATGGACTAAAGTGTGGGCTTTTCTTATTTTGCATGCTTGTTGATGTTCGAGAGAAATCGACTTGATTTGGGGTAAATTGTTTGAGAGAAAGTTTACCTCCTCTATAGTCTAGCTTACTCACCAATATCTAGCTATTTTCTAATAGTTGAAATTACCCATTTGCCTATATTAGCCTATAATCGAATCACATCCCAAGAACCCATCTCACTATTGTTAATTCATATTATTTATTAATGTTTGTAGTTGATAATCCTAACCAAATCCCCCCATTTGACCTTCGTGTCACTCCTTAATTTGAATGATGTCTTTATTCGATAATTTCTATTCTTATGACTGATTTAACCATGTTCATACTTTACTACTGAATCTCAAACACGTACCGTTCTCTGTAGGATTCGACCCCAACTCATTTATTTGGTATATAATGATTAGCGAACGTTGACACTTAGAATTGGATGAAGTATCCTTGAAACGTTAATCGAAATGGCGCCGCTGTCGGGGAGTGGTGTTGTTTGAGACTCTTTTGGTGAAATTGAATTTTGTTCTTATTAGTCATAGTTGAATTTACTTACTTTCAGTGTTGGTTTGTGTGTTGCTGTTTAAATAGAGGAAATGAGTGTCAACAGAAGCAATGGTAGCTAAGTGGGCCACCAAGATGACATCGACAACCTAAACTATGTCAATGAGCCGAATGTTAATGACCCTCATCTAAGGGGTGGAATTGGTGCCATTCATTTGCCTCCGACTGAAGGGAACGATGTGTTCCACATTACAAGCATCATGTTGCAGCTCTTGCAATTGAAAGTGTTATGGTGGGTTGGCTCATTAGGATCCCCATGAGCATATAAGGAACTTTGTTGATGTTTGCGGGCCGTTCTCCTTCAAGAACATATCCCAAGAGTCGGTCCGATTGAGGTTGTTCCCATTTTCTTTAATGGGAGAAGCATATAAGTGGTTGGCGGAATTGCCAAGAGACTCCATCACTTCGTGGGAAGAACTTGTCACTGCATTTCAAGTGCGATTTTTCCCTCCCTCAAAGATGATGACACTTCAAGACAGCAACCAAAACTTCAACCGTTTGCAGGGTGAGCCAATTCATAAGACTTGGCTAAGATTTAATGGGTTGGTGCTACAATGCCCAACTCATGGTTTGCCCAACAATGTTTTGCTGCAATATTTTTACCAAAGCCTTGATTCGGTGAATAAGGGCATAGCTGACCAACTTTCTATGGGAGGTTTAATGCAACAACCTTACATTATAGCAACCCAACTTTTGGATGGTATGACCAAAATTAATTGGGCTTGGTACACCCGCGAAGATCAGGTCTCCCTTCTCACTTTTAAATTGACAAAGGAACAACTTGAGAAAGACCAAGAAAGGGGCCAAAACATGGAAAAGATGATGACCCAACTTGACATTCTGGTAAAAAATGTCATGGGAGCTGGTGCTAGAAGTGTAAATGTTGTGGGTATTGGTGTGCACGCCCTGATGAGGCCAAGTTCGAAGCATTGTACAACGAAAAAGTGAGCTTTCTAGCAACCGAAGGTGGAGATTATCGTGTTAACTACCCAAGGCAGGGTGGTAACCAAGGTTGAAACAGGGATAAAGGCTGGAGAGATCGTGATAGAGAGTGGAGGGATCGTAATCCCACTTGGAAGGAAAGAGATAGGGAGAAGGATAGGTATGTTCCTCCCTACAAGCGTCAAAAGCCCAAAGATTCTCAGGGTTTTCGGTCTGAGGATATGCTCTCTCATATTCTCAACAAGGTTGAGGGGTTCGATAAGATTTTGAAAGAGATAAAGGAAGATGTATCAACCCTTAACCAGACGGTGAGTTCTCATTCCGTCTCTATCAAGAAGTTGGAGAACCAAATGGGTCAAATTTCTTCCCATTTAAACCCGAGACAACAAAGGGGTTGCCTAGTGACACTATGGCAAACCTCAAGAATGAAATTTGAGCAAGGACTTGCATCGTGCCACGACATTAACTAAGGCACTGCTTGGGAGGAAACCCAAGTTTTATTACTTTATTTTTGTTTTTGGAATAATAGTGTGTTGATTGTGCATGTGAAAAGTGGAATGTGATTGAATAGTGCAGGTTGGAGAGCAAAATGTCTAGTTAGCGACTCGCCGAAGAGGTCAGCGAGCCTGACTTAGACAGCCGTTGGACTCAAAAAATTATGAAATTTGAGTCTGTAAAACTCGGCGGGCCCATGGACAAGTCAGCGAATCGCAAACAGGTCTGTAATCCTGACTTTGTCCGCCATTTGGACCCCCACATTAACTGGAGGTCCTATAAAACTCGGTGGGGTAAGTGACCACTCGGCGTGTCACCGAGTGGTTCGGTGAGGTCGACTAACATCGCCAAAAGGGCACGTATTGAGTGGTTCGGCGGTTCACCGAATCCCCCTTTATCGCCATTTATTTCATGCTATTGTTGAGTTTGGGTTCTGTAACTTTCAGCGAGAAGCTGGAGTTCACCGAGTGCACTTGGCGACTCACCAAAAGTATTTTTGATCGCCTTTTCTATGCCTCGAACCCCTAAAATGCACTGTAACTTTTGGCGGGCTAGTCTGTGCTCGCCGAATAAGGTCGGCGATTCGCCGAGTGGGCCTTCCAATCACCGAAATACTATTTTTCCAAAAATTTTTTGAGCCAATCCTTTTGGCGAGCCCAATCTAGCTCGCCAAAGTGATTCAGCAACTCACTGATCGATTCGACGAGTCTATCTGCAACCTGTTTCCCTGCATTTTTCTTGAATTGTTTCTAATTCATTTTGATATATTTTGCAGATATATCTAGACCAAAGGTAGTAGGCCCCGACATGCCTTCCCGCAAAAGGGCAAAAATTATCACAATCAACAAAGATGCAGCTGCATCTAGGGAAAAACTTCCTACCACAGGTGGGAAGGGAAAAGGAAAAGACAAGACACCTGCTTCTACATCACCGAAGGTCATCTCCGATAGTGACGGAATCTATGCCACTCATTTAACCACTTCTGAGAGTGAGGGTGATGAGTTGTTGATTGCCAGAGGTTGAATGATCCGTCTAGGATCAAGACTCCCCAGGCCACTAATCCTCCTCCTATCCTAGATCAGGCTGTGGTTCCAGCACCACCTGCACAGGGTCCTCCTCCCTGGTCTATAAATAGACTGAAGACTGAGGGATTGAAGACTATCATCGAGGAGAAAAGGTTGTCTACTGATGGAGTAATAGACAGATACCCGGAGATCATGAGCTGTTTGAGGTCTCACAAGTTCCAGCTATTCACTCGACCCCATGGCCCTTACGTTCCAAATTGGGTCTGGGAGTTTTACACGGCTTATGGAGCATTAGTGCCACAAGGGAAGAAGCAGGCCGCTAAATTCAAGCCGGTAGATCATGTGGTTGTCAGGGCCAGAAAGGTAAAGTGTGATAGCGATGCTATCAATGCAGTTCTGGAGTGTTCAAAAGAAACTGAGGATGACTGTTAATACATGATCCAGACAAAAACGTTGGAAAATATGAAAAAGTGGCTAACTCCTCTGATATCTAACGATACTCCAAAATGGATCGAGGTTGGAGCACCCATTGAAAAGAAAGGCCTCAATATAGCAGCAAGGTTCTGGTTTGGCTTCATCAGTCGTTCGATAATGCCACCCCATAATGAGTCTCTAACACCCCACGAACTACCAGATTGCAGATTCTAGGTGTTGCAGGTGGCACCCACGGGAACCATCCATGGACCATAGGAGGACCCACGGTCCATCTTGCAGGTCCGTGGTGAACCACCTGTAATCCTTCCAAGAAACCCCCAGAAAAAAAATCTAAGTCCTGACCCACGCCAAGACCTACGGATCGTAGGTCAGACCACGGTCCAGGGTCTAGGGCCGTAGGTCGGACCCCCAGATTCAGCTCCCATTCGTCGACTGACGGTTGACCAGCACAGACCGTCAATCAATCGACGGTCCTTCGGTGACCCCAACAACAGTTAAAGTCAGGGGTCTTTTGGTCTTTTCCTTATGTGTTGGACCCCTAAACTATGTTGTTTAAACCCTAAACTACGTAGTTTTGGTCAGTTTAGCCTAGAGACATAACTAGAACTTACCTAAGTCAGATCATTCATCAAAATTTATAAAAATTAGAGTGTAAGAAGAGAAAAAGGTCAAGATCCCTAGTTCAAGAGTGCAATAAGGTTCCATCAGTTCCAGCCCCGAAATCGAAAGGTTTCTCTATGGAATTCATCACCAGGTATGTGGGATTTCACTAATGGGTTCCATTCACCCATTAGGTCCCTATATTTCAGTCAGAATCTTGATTCCCTTAATATTATCTAGACTTAGGGTTTCTTGAATGTTAGAATTGTTGTGTTTTATCTATTAGAATGATCCAAATTGTAATATCATGAATTCAGTATCGCTATTGCCTCGGCTCATGCATAAACTCAGAACCCTAGCTATGTAGTTCTTTTAGTTCATGAATTACACATGCTAGGCCAGATCATTCAGTTATATATAAACATGCCTCAGTTTTTGATCTTGACCATCACGGACTGTCAATAGATCGACGGTCCGTCGGTGACCCCGACAGCAGTTAAAGTCAGGGTCTTTTGGTCTTTTTCTTATGCGTTGGACCCCTAAACTACGTCATTTAAACCCCAAACTACGTAGTTTTGGTCAGTATTAGCCTAGAAACATAACTAGAACTTACCTTAGTCTATTATACATCAAAACTTAGAAAAATTAGAGCATAAGAGGAGAAAGAGGTCAAGAACCCTAGTTCAAGAATGCAATAAGGTTCCATCAGTTCCAGCCCCAAAATCGAAAGGTTTCTCCCTGAAATTCGTCACTAGGTATGTGGGATTTCACTAGTGGGTTCTTTTCGCCCATTAGGTCCCTAGATTTCAGTCAGAATCTTGATTCCCTTAATATTATCTAGACTTAGGGTTCTTGAATGTTAGAATTGTTGGGTTTTAGCTGTTAGAATGATCCAAATTGTATTATCATGAATTTAGTATCGCTATTGCCCAGGCTCAAGCATAAACTCAGAACCCTAGCTATATAGTTCTGTTAGTTCATGAATTACACATCCTAGGCCAGATCATTCAGTTATATATAAACATGCCTCAGTTTTTGAATGCATTATTATCAGTATATTAATGTTGCTTTCTCAGTTTGCATGTCAGTATTTTGAGCTATCAAGTATTACATCATTTCAGTCATAAAGTGTTAACTACTTAATCATATGGGAAGCTTAATATCGAGTGGACTAGGGTTAGTAACCCTCAAGTCCCAGAACTACGTTCCCTGTAGGTTGTAAGTCCCCTCTGTGGGCATCATTTTAGTGATCATGCCAGCATGCCTCTATACCTATGGCAGGGTATATTGGGTCCTCTTGATGGGGCGTATATATCGAACTCCACATTTAGCTCATGTGGTTTTATGTCGGTTATTAGTAGCTCCCTTACAATTTAGTCAGATTCTACTGCATTGACCATGTTATCAGTATAGTTCAGTATTCAGTCTCAGCATGTTATAAACTTGGTCAATGCATTTAGTTTAGCCATGTTTAGTATTTTCCAGTATCCTTATCATGTTCAGATTCTATCATTGCTTTATTGCTTGTTTAATTATGTTATTATTAAGCTTTATTCTATCCTGCATGCTCAATACCTTTCAAATACTGGCGCATACTCTGTGCTACATCTTCTCGTGATGTAGGTTTAGCTCCTCAACAGTCAGATCACGCATAGATCGGTTCTCGATTTTCAGTTCAGCAGCATCAGTGGTAAGTCCTTATTCTTCGAGGACGAGTAACATGATTATCCTCCTATGTTTTTAGTTTCAGTTTTTCTAGATCTAGCTGGGGCATGTCTCAACATTTCTAGTCAGTTGAGGCTTTATTTCAGAGTTAGTTTCAGCTTTAGTGTTAGAGTTTGATTTTTCATTTGTATTCAAACTCTCAGTTTCTTATATTCAGATTTAGCATATAGGTATTCCCCATCATTTCAGATTCTTATATGATTTAGCTTCCGTAAAATATTTATTTATTTAGTTTACTTGAGTATGCTTATGATATGCCAACAAGGTTATCTTAGGGTCACTTGTGATCCTAGGTCCCGTGTTCGCGTCCAGGGAGTAGCCTCGGGGTGTGATGTAGTCTATCCTTAGCCATGTGAAAGTAGTTTGCCTTGGTTGCGTCATTGATGGGACAAAGTTGAACTTGGGTATGATCATTGGACATGAGATATTCATGAGGGCCAAGCAGCACCAAGCCTCCATTCATTTTTCGGTGTTGATCATCGAGTTGTGCAAACAAGCTCAAGTGCCTCGAGATGAGAAGTAGGATGTGCAAGTGATTCCCACCTCTTGTACCAACATCCGGAGGATTGAGGCGGAGTACTTGAAGGATGAGGCCGAGAAGAACAAGGCAGCCTCGGTGGATACATCCCCGATTGTGGATACTGATGCATTACCTGTAGAGGCACCTTTGCCTACTTCGGTCCCTGGGCCTTCAGGTATATCTAGTGTTGTTCCTTCTGTGACTCCTAGTTATTCTACAGCTCCCATGCCTCCTAGATCAAGTACTGTTGTTGCTGTCGTCTCCTGACCTCCACTCACCCAGGCTACGATGCTATCGATGGGGAAGCTAGCCCATTTTGCTGATAGGCGTGCTTCCAAACTTGAGGCCACAATCACTGGGACGATTGAGAAAGACCTTTCTTCTGCTGTGACACCTCTTAGTACATCTATTATTGCCCTTACTGCACGAATAACAGTGTGTGAGCAAGGCCAGAGGGCCACTAATGAGGTAACGACTCTAAAGGCCATTATTGTTGAGCTGAGAAAGGACGTAGACTAGTTGAAGTCCACGGATATGTCTATGATTTTTGGGGCGGTGGAGATCCCCGACATGCCAACTGATACAGATATGCCTCCGACTACCACCGGAGATGAGGTTCGAGTTGAGGAGGTGGATGCTGCTGAGTCTGAGGCTGAGACTTATGAAGAGCAGCTTGGTGTTGATGAGGAGGCTTCTTATGAAGGCCTTACAGAGATTGAGGAGGCCATGGTAGATTCTGCTGTGTAGATCTCATTGGCATACACACCCATTGCTGACCCTAGTGGAGTTAGCAATGCTGAGGTTGCACCGGGCACTGATGCCCTGCCAGATGGAGTGACTGTGTAGACAGGACCCTTCCTTACCTCCCTCCCTGTCATTTTTATTAACTTTTTACTATTTTGTTTCATTTGAGGACAAATTATTTTTTATTTGTGGTGGGGTGAGGTATTTCCATACCTACCTCTTGTGATTATCATTTTTGTTTATATATTGGGTTTTTGTGCTGTAAATTGTGTTTTGACACTGTTTTGTGGATGTTTGAGCTTATGGCTCCTTGTTTTAATTGCAAATTGTTTTTGACCCTTCTGAAAAATGTTGCCACCTCTTGTTGTGTTTGAATATGGCTGTTCTTGTGCAAATTAGAGTGTCGATCATGATCAATACTGATGACTTAAATAGTTATCTTAATCGAACAAAAATGAATGTGCAGCTACGATGAGGCCAAATGAAGTTGCATAGATAATATGTGAACTTTTTGCATCTCGTTGTGACTAGCCGGTTATCGAATGAGTCTCTTATGATGAACATTGCACACTAGCGAAAGTGTGGGGTCTTGTTTGATATTGGTGCCAATGCCTTGTGTGATGAGCTTATCATGAACCTTGCGTGATGACACTTAGAATTTGACCCCATTGATCCGGTTGACTAAGTGATGCAAGCTCTTGAAATGATCTTAGGCAACAATTTGAAGAGTGAAACAATTTGACAATATACCTCTTTTGTGGCTAACCTTGTGAGTGTGTGAACATTGCTTGAACTCTTTTTTTGAGCCTTGTCCATTTCTTGGAAGAAACTTGATGCAATTGTAACCCCTCTTTATCCATGCACCCATAATCCTCATGAAGTGTGGTTTGTTTGAATAGCCAACTTAGGCCAAAAGCCTAAGTTGGGGATGTGGTGAAAGGAGAATGTAAATCAAGAAGTGCAAAGAAGTCCCCCTTTGATCCATGGTTTTGAAAAAAATATGAAACCCCTCCATACAAAAAAAATATAAAGAGAAAAGAAGAAAAAAAAATGAAAAAGTTGTGGAATAAAGTTGTGAAAGTTGCAAAAGAAATGGGATGTCCTATATGCCATGAAAAGTGAATAATAGGGTGAATTTTGAGCATGAATGAGAATGTTGAAGGAAAGGAAAGAAAGTGATGTTCATACCACATTTCATGAGGATAGCAACCAATGAGCCTAAAAGACCACACCTTTACACTCAGCCCCATTTTATGCCTTGAAAAGTCCTTTTTGATCTTGGGTGAGCTAAATCGAATGTTGATTGGAAAATAAGGGCAAACCTATGGGTGAAGTCATGCATTGTGTTCATCTTTGTGCGTGTGAGAGTTGTATGTGATTCCGGAGCTAGAAAGTGTTGAACATTTGTGTGTGAATATGGAATCATCTTTATGTGAGGGCATTTGAGTACCTTTATTGAGCTTGAACTTGCATTTGAAGCAAGTATTGTGAACTTGAGAATCTTTGGTAATGGTGAGTCACAACTTGAACCTTTGAGTGCACAATTAATCCTTGCATGAGTAAGTTGAGTCTTGTTGTGTGCATTCATGATTGAGTCTTGTGTAGCACTGTTTGAGACATCCATTTTGAACTGCTGAACTTGATTTTTACTTGAGGACAAGCAAAAATTTAAGTTGGGGGTGTTGATGAGTCCGAGATTTGGACTTATATAGGGCTTTATTTATATAGATATAGTGCCCTCAAATGCTGATTTTGTGCCAATAACTGATATAAAACCCTTGATTTCCAGGTATATGGATTAAGGAACAAAGCAAGGACATTGATTTGCAAAAAGGAACGAAGCAAGATGAAAGAATGAAGTAAAGCAAGCCTGGTGGTCGCCAAGTCCACTTGGCGAGTAGCCAAATGGCTACTTAACCACCTAAAGTTCCAGTGTGCTAAGCCTTGAAGGAAAGAACCAAGTTTGCGAGAGAAAGGAGCGGTCGGCAGATCGCCGAGTGGTTCCGCAATACAGTATTGGATCGCTCAAAGTTACAAACCTTGAGGATGCTGAAGGCCATGGAAGAAAGGCGATGGAAATGACTAAAGGGTGGATCGCCGAGTGGTTCGGCGAGCCCAAATTACTTCGCCGAGTGGCTCTGGCATATTTTTGACGACTCTAAATACATTTTTGAACTTTTAGTTTAGCATCAATTACTCTTTAGAACAGACTTTTATCAAGTTTTGAATTGTGAGACAAGTTTTCTCTAGTTTTCCTTTAGCTTTGGAGAATTGAAGTTTTTCACTTTTGAGAAATTAGAAGTGGGTCTTTGAGATTCTTCGAATTGGACCATTGTAAAGACGAAATCAATCTTACCCATTTGATGGAAACTCAATTTGGTAATGATTTTTATCTTTTTATGATGTCTAGCTAAAACCCCAATTCTTGGGCTGTGATTATGTGATTATGGGCTAATTTAGTTTATGGGTATGGCTAATTGTTAGTTTAAATGCTATTTAGAAGTGAGTTCAATCATTAATTGCGGTTTAATTTATGAATTGTAGTTGCAAATGCAGTTCTACCCTTGTGTTTTTGGCTTGCTCGAGAGAGAGGTTTTAAAGCTGAGATTATTGAATGATGGTCTATGGGTATTGGGTTGTCATGGGTTCAGCTCGAGAGAGTGAACCCTAAACCTTTTTTCACACATTCAGCTAGAGAGCGTGAATGGAGTAAGATGTGGGCTGTTCTTATTTTGCATGCTTGTTGATGTTCGAGAGAAATTGACTTGACTCGGGGTAAATTGTTCGAGAGAAAGTTTACCTCCTCTATAGTCTAGCTTACTCACCAATATCTAGCTATGTTCTAATAGTTGCAATTACCCATTTGCCTATATTAGCCTATAATCGAATCACATCCCAAGAACCCGTCTCACTATTGTTAATTCATATTGTTTATTGTTGTTTGTAGTTGATAATTCTAACCAAAACCCCCTCATTTGACATTCTGTCACCCCCTGATTAGACTGATGTCTTTATTTGATAATTTCTATTCCTATGATTGATTTGACCATGTTCATACTTTACTACTGAATCTCAAACACGTACCGCTCTCTGTGGGATTCGACCCCAACTCATTTAGTTGGGTTATATACTGACTAGCGATCGTTGACACTTAGAATTGGATGAAGTGTCCTTGAAACGTTAATCAAGTTTCTTTACTGCAATCCTAAGATAATATCAACCTGGTCCCTTATAGCACGTTGGACTAGTATATCTTTTCATAGACATTTTTGCATACTCGCTGTATCTCCTTTATGAACCCATCTATGGCTCGTGGTTTGAACCATGGCTTGTAGAACACCCTAGTGAAACTCAGAAATGGCTTATCAGCCTCTTCTTTCCTGTACTTAACTTCCGAATCTTAGTTCTCTACAAAATACATTAAATCTCCTAAAAAGCGCTAAAGAATTTACACCAATTCTAAGCTTTTAGCATCAAAAGTGCCGTAAAACCATGGCACATCAAAGCGTTATGCACACAGACACTTAAAGGGAGAAAGGATATAAAGTGACATTTCTCTACTTAGAACGAAAGACATTAATTGGACTCATATCGTTAGTTTTACCTGCATATCATCAGACTAAATCACTAGTCACATACATGATATTACGGGGAAGACAGTCCTAACTCTCATTATTAGAACACAAATAACAATAACTTTCTCCAAAATGGTTACTGGCATTACACGTTACAAGTACTTTTACGTGTCAAGTTACAAATACCCCTTGGAATAAAGACTACCAATCGGGTAACCAAAACTGACATAGTTCTCACTATATTCTCTATGGGATTCAACTCCAACCTTGTTTGGGTTCTATCTGCTTTATATCTCATTTTAGAGGTATAATTTGGGTGTATCAGTCCGTACGAGCTCATCCCTACACCTGTCTTCTCTGTCTCTTTGTCCACGTCATTGGGGAACAATTGTTTTCCTGTCCTCGGCAAGATCCTTTCTTCTTATCGAAGACATCCCCTCGGGCGATTGATCCCTTTTGTCATTAGCCTTCAGTAAACCCTATCACCATGCACCCATTCGTCCGAGCGCCACATGTTTTAGCCAAGTTTTGCCCAACACAGTTTCTTAAATTTTAGGAGTAAGTATTTCAGCAATATTTCCCAGTAAAATATGGCGGATCGTGTTTGAAAAGGGATGCAACATGAAAATTTTTGGCCTTCATGACCATATTAAGCTCTACTTACCTTGGCATATTTTTCCTAGTATCTTATTATGTTGAACACTGTAACCATGAGTTGTAATACTTGTAGTCCTTGTAACTATCATGGGCATAAAGGTACATTGACCAAAGTTAATATTGTACACTATTTAACCACATGAAATAATTGTAGTATGATCATATCAATCTTGATGGAGAGAAGATCAAGGTGCTAAATTTCTAAGTCTGGTAATCAATTCTTATGGCTCAAGCCACGTCTTTTTGAACTTGTGTAGTAACTAATTTAACGGTATCTTGTGTGGAACTTGGCTATAACTTTACTTTTGACGTATTATCAATAAACTTATGGAGATTAAAGAATTTCACGTGTTTTTGAAGCGAACTCCCGTGGTCAGAAGGAAGGTAAATAATGTACTGATTGTTGATTTGGTATATGTAGTAAGGCTACATGACATGAGGATGACAAACTTTTCCCTGTATTTTGATAAATTTAACACGAAAGATACATTACTCCATGAATATAATTTGCAGTCTTTGAGATACAACATTACTACTTAGCTTGAATCTTTAGCACAGAACAGTTTTAGCTAATACATCTCAAGTTTTACATGCGTCTCACACACAATATATGTTTAGAGGAACACCCTCTTTTATTTTCTCACATTTCTCTGAAAATGACATAACCATTCCAACAACGCGGCATTGCATAGATTTTGAAGAGGCAAACGTATCTTACAATATGAGCTGCTTTGGCAATTTAGAGCTCCAGCACAAAGTCTACAACAAAACAAAATCTGCTTAGTCACAAATATTGGTCAGTCTTTTGAACAATATCGCGGATTGGTTTTCTATATGAACAACTAATCTTTAAGGGATAGTCAGAGTAAACAGATTCTTTTTTATTATAAAAATGTGATTGGTTTCTACAAGATTCAAGTTTTGAGAATCACTTACAATCTGCATCAGTTTTGATCCAGCATTCTCGGTTCTCATTTGAATCACCATCTACTGTGGACTGTTGCATGATAGGCTGACCCTTGATGCTGTCCTTTGAGAGGCGATGGTGAGGGATAATCGTGATATCGTCACGTGCAAGTGATAGTCCTCCACGGTCATGTGCCCTCTCATTTTTTAAGGACTTATCAGGCTTCTGTGCTGCTATTGAGCTCTCAGGATGGACTTTTCTGTGGAACATTTGTAGGATCTGCATAACTTGCAAGAATTTAGTTGGAGCCTAACAACATGTATTTGGAAATTCAACTAACAATAATACCTTAATTAGTGAGTGTCAGAAAATAGTAGGAAATATAATTGAAGAAGAAGATGGCTTTGAGGTGTGAAAAAATCACTTTCCTTAAAGAGATATTATTGTCGATATACATATTAGGGAAAATACAAGCAATTCCTTTTAGGATACAACAAAGCCCTTTGTATATACAAGTAGATTTATTCTTCGGCTACTTCTAGAGAGTCCTTGTATTTATAGAACTTAAGCTATGACTTTTCATAATAGTCATGTTTTTTCATGAACATACAACATTTCATAATAGTCATGTTCTCATGAACAAATGACTTTTCGTAATAGTCATGTTCTTTCAGGAACAAATGTGTCTGTTCAATTTAAGACCTCTGTATATTACAAAATATCCAACAGTGAGGTCTATTGTTATTTGCAGAACAGAGATGTAATTACAAAAAATGTTTCAACATTTATAGAAGTCAGATCATTTGGTTCCCTTTCACCGGATACTATCAGAAATTAGTATAAGTTCCTAGCATTTTGATATTATTGATCAAACAGCTTTATGTGTAATGTGACGATACAAATTGAATCTCCTTCATCTTAAATGTTAGATGATCATATTTCTGTTCATTTTTAGAGGAAATCCATAACGTACATAAAGACGAAAGCACCTACCTTATGGGGTTTTGGCTCTGCTGAAACAGAACCAACAGTTCCCCCGGAAGCTGATACTGAGTTCCGGGAGGAAGCATGAAGCATCTTTTTCTTCAATATTTTCTTCATGAGATGCACAGCAGATTTATCAGAATCCTTATCTGTTCGCTTCTCATATTTAGCTCCATAGTTTTCTTCTGCTAGTTTAGTTTTCTGAAATAGCTCACCAAGCGAAGGCCTATGCTCTTTCTTAGCAGAAGCAGAAGTTGTCTCTTGCAACTCAACAGTTGATCCAAATAGATAGCCTTGAAGTGGACAGACCGTTGTTCCGTTTCCATAGTTCTCTGCACTTTCCAATTGCTTTCCACTTAGTGTAATGGTACTACCTGTGTACGTCGAATGTATAACAATTACATTTTAAGATATTTAGATAACCTAATCGCACACTTTAATCTATATTAATATACCATGGCTGCTTCTTCCAGTGCTAACATAGCTGTTTCTTCCTGAAGAAAGATTACAAGTATCATCTTTAGCTTCAGCTCCCAACACCTTCTCCAGTTCATCATTAATCAGCTTCAGTTCATTTTCAGTAACATCAGTGTCCTTTTCAGCAATATTTTCCACCGAGATGGAAAATGTTGGTGTTGAGGGATCATCAAGAAGGGGATCAGTACCAAGTGTACCAATTGCAAGGAATCCATGGAACAGCTCAGAAAGAGCAGCAGATGACTCTTCTTCGAGATCGTAATGATCTGCCCTTGCTGCTGCCTCTAGACCAGCAAATGATTTTCTCAAGTGATTGTCTCTTTGAGTTTTACTCAAAGACTTATTGTGAAAATTTGACTTTGGGTAGCAATGTATATCATCCAGTGATGGCTGCCCAGTAAGACAAGTACAAGGATTTCCTAACCCAACAAAAAATGTCACCTTTATTCTCCCTGCTCTTAATCGTATTCATGGAAAGAAAATTGGAACAGAAAAAAAACACTTACCTACAGAAAATTCCTTTAGTGGTTCACTGCTATTCTGTCGAAACTTACGATGCATCCAACCAAGTAACTGCAACAAATTAAACAAGGATGAGCATGGATACACTACTACAATTAAGTTAATATATTGATTACCTTCATTTTGGGAATAGATAGATAGCTGCACTGAACTTAAATGTGAAGAACAAAAGAACTGAAGCTTTAATTAGTTAGTGTGAGTTATTTATAAAGAGTTTATTGTGATGTTGGACAGCTTTAGGAAGCATACATGAAGTCACAAAAGTTTGGGCTTGACTGTTTATTCTAATATCTTTTAATTCTTCAGGTAAAAATTGTGTGGAAAGAGAATTGTTTCATTTTTTCCCCTTTATTTAACTGTAATAGTAATATATAAAGGCTCAGTCCAATTATAATTTAATCCTAATTCTAATAGAAGCAAGCTGGTTGATTAAGGGTACCTATCATCTAGTCTTAATGTTTGGACAAATATAGACTGAACTTCCAGATGATATATATCATGTTTCTCAGGCACAACTCTTTGTATGCATCTAATTATCATTCAGACTTTTCATGATAATTAGTTTTTTTATTTTTTTACTTAAAATATAGTTTTCAAGTTATGCTGAATGATTAGGCTCATGAGAAAAGAGAAATATAATAGTAATTGTTTGGTAGCATCTTCAACTATGATATGACAAGGTGGAATATATATTATTTATTATATGAAAGGAGATTAGCTTAATTTGCTTTTGATATAGTACTATAATCAGACTAATGAAACAAATTAGATTTTTTTTTTCCTGTGGTCCTCTGCAAAAGATCCACTGCCTTACATAGATTATCAAAATTGAAGAACTTAAGATGTAAACATGTTGCACACATGTTACTAATGTGGAAATTAACAATTCATTTGATCTAAATTATAAATTATTATATTTTGTAGACATAGTACATAAATACTCCTTTAACTTGGATTCAGCTGATATTTATGCCCTCTAATTTTGGGTGTGCAGAAGTAAACACTTAAATCTTGTATAAAATTGAACAAGTAGACATATGTGTCTGACGTGGCATAATACACGTAGGACGCCATGTAGGATGCAAGATTGTCATGTAGGACGCTATGTAGAACAAATATGTCTATTTGTTCAATTTTATATAAGTTTAAATGTCTACTTGTGCACATGCAAAATTAAAGATAATAGTTGTCAGGTGAAGTCAAGTTAAATGTCAAGTTTATCTATTATGTCTATTTTGTAGCATGTAATTTGTCCTTTTTTTCATCATGCTACTGTTGGTATGTAATCTGATAGTGTAAAATTTTATTTTACACCATGGGTGTATAGGATTAAGAAACATCATGTTTTTTTATTGATTTAGTGGATAACAGATCACATGGAACTAGTATTGCAATCTATATTTGTAGTGTTTGTCTGGACAGTGTAGTGATGTGGATGGAGGTCAATAATCATCAGAAACTGCCAATGAAACAGGTATATATTTTTCCCTTTGTTTCATATGAGAACAAATTGCATTACTCCTGCCACCTTCTTACCTACTGTTAAAAAGTTAATATACTTTTTCACTTGGACAACTTTTAATATATTACAATGTACCAAGGAAGAAGAAAATGATTGGAGTATAACAAAGTCAGATCAACAAACAGTTTTAGCAGGTTGCATCCCTTATACTTAACCACGTTAATTATCTAGATATATGCTAGTATGCAATATAATGAATCTTGTCAAATTTTATAAATCAACACTTTTTAAATGTAAACGTTGTAAAATAGGAAGAATGAAATTATAGTAGAACAACACTTTAAAGAATGCAAATTTAGAACAGACAACTAGGATATAGACAAAAAGAAATAGACGAAAGTGAAAGTGATGAAGAAACAATCCGAAGTTTAAAAGAATTTATGGAAACCGCCTCAACCTATTCAAGTCCATTCCAAAAAACCACACCTATACCACCGGTAGAATACACCATAGGTAATTTACCAGGACATAGGGTGTTTAGACAAGACCTAGCAACAGAACCTGAAATGGTGAGACCAATAGGAATAAGAATGCCAATAGAAGCTCCTATCAAATTACAAGACGAGAGAGACAGAGGAAAAATACTAAATATAGTAGCACATGACCCTCAATTATGGAATTCAGTAATAGACGTATGGAAAGGAATAGTAGTAGCAGACTATATACACCATTATAGTGAAACAGATGCAGAATCAATGTATAGATATATGGAGACTTTCCTAGGAGAATCAATTAAAGGAATATGGGAAGCATACAAAATAACTTACCCTTAAGAATCTCAAGAATTAGTAAACATGGGACCAAACCCGTATAACTTTACAAATAAAATACACAGCTTAATAACAGGAGAAGATCCTAACAGAGGATTAGTGGTATTACAAAAGAATGCGTTAATAAAAAATTAGAACAACTTAGCATAAATAATTGGTGCCATATAAAGAACTTTCTAAAAGACTATTTTTATTATTGTGCTATAAGCGGTAACGCATTTGACCAAAGTTTAGGAAAGAAACTTTTTAATAAGCTCCCTGGAGCCCTAGGAAGAGAAATAGAAGAAAGATGGAATAAAAGAGAAGGAGTAATACAAAACCCAAACGCAAATTGGTCTATAGGACATAAAATACAACACATAATGAAAGTATTACAAGAAAAATGTACAAATATACAAATACAAAAACAGTTAAAACAAAACGAGACTGGATTCTATAAAAATATATATACAACACAGAGTTATGATCAAAATAAACCCCAAAGGAAATATAGGAAAACACACCAAAATACTCAAGAATACAAACCTAAGAAAAAATATTATTTGAGAAGATCAATGGCAAAAAAGCCTTACTTAAATAAAGACAGACATGTAAGAAAACATAATAACAATAGAATTTACAAAAATAGACTAGCCTGTTTCACATGCGGAAGTGAAGAACAACTAGCCAATACTTGTCCAGGAAGAAACAATAGTAGGACAAGAAATGCCCAGCTTATAGAAAATTTTCAAGAGACCCTAATAAATGTAGACGAATATATGTCAAATAACGAAAGTATATATTTAGTAATAAGCATAAATGCTCTAGAAGAAGGAAGACAAAATTCATCTAATTCAAAAGAAGAAACATTAATAAACGAAATAGGATTAGAGAAGTTAGATTTAAACAACTTAACGAATTATACCTTTGTTAATATACAATGTGACCACCAGTTCTGCAAAGGGAAAGGATTAGACAGTCAGCAATGTTTCAACTGTACATGATATCCGAGTAAAGACAGAAGAGCAAAATGCATGAACTGTTATATAGAAGGATGTATTTGGTGCATAGACAAAATATTTAATATTAAAATCAAAGATGAGAAAGTTATTACAAAAGAAAAAATGATAAAAAATTTAGAAGATAGAACTGGATAGTTTAAAAGAAAGAATAAGTAAAATAGAAAAATGAAAAGAAGTAGCATTAGAAAAAGAGAAAGGTGTAGAAGACATTAGCCAAATTGATCATGGAATAGAACTTTTAAATGAAAAAGAAAATTACAAGTCATTTGAAGGACTAATTTGCAATGAAGAGAAGAAAATTAATACTATAAAAATTTTAACCAAAATAAGGATTCAGGAAGACGAGATAGAAACTCTTGCTCTAGTAGACTCTGGATGCACAAAGAGTATAATAAATAGATGTATTTTGCCTTTAGATGTAATAAAAGAATTTTCAGAACCACAAAGTGCCATGCAAATGGATGGATCTTCAAATATATATAAGCATTATGTTAGTAATGCACAAATAAATTTTTTAAACACATGTGCAGACTTTTATACACCTACGTACAAATTGGAAAAAATATGGGTCAGAGATTTAAATATTAGAGTAGACTTTGTTTTAGGGTTAGACTTCTTATTACATAACAATGGAAGTTGTCTCCTTACTCGAGATAGAGTAATCTTCTCTAGAAATACTACCCAGACCACAATAACAATGGAAGTCATTCCAACAAGATATAGATATCTTAAAAACAAGCCTAATACAAGTACCTCGAAATGCAATAAAGGAGAAGAATGTACTTGTACTAAAATACATGTTGTAGATGAGAAAGAAAAAATTGAAGAAATTGAATTATTAGAACTGAGCTTTCCAGAAGAACATATAGAGAAATGTTATAATTTAATAGAGATAAATACAGAACTCTACAATTTTAAAAAAGGTTTGCAGCATGGAGAGAGGTTTCCCTTTCGGGAGTCCCCGGGTGAACTTGCAAAAACTTGCGAAAATAAACACTCACACTCTTTTTTACAAACAAACTTACTTCACTCTTTTTTATTATTTTTTTTTTTTTAAAGAAGGGAAATATGTAAACTTTTTCACACTATCTCTATTAACACTTTCTCTATTATGCTTTCCTTGTTCTCTGCCCTGTCCTTTGTTCTTACAAATGGTCTCTTATTTATAGGTAAAGAAAGACTCCCACAAACTTGAAACTTCGGGTTTCAAATATTGAATAATTTTGCTTTTCCTGCCAGGTGCTCTTTGGGCCCCATAGTCACATGGCCTTTGAAGACTTTTTCAAAATAATCGTCCGCTTTTGAGTAGTGGTGTCCTCTTTATAGTTTATAATGGCTTATTACATCACTACTTACGTACTCTTTTTTGACTTCTTCTCTTTATCATCATGGCTTACGTATGTTCTATGTGTCTAGGTTGTGTAGTGCTACGGAGTCGAAACTCATTCCTGAGTCGTCGTCTTCATTTGGGTCTTGAGCAAATTGATCCATTGAAGGATTGTATTCATCACTTCTACTTCCAGAATCCTCAAGATCAAAATTTACTGGTTCTGGTTCTGGATTTGGATATTTTTGTATAACCTCTTTAGTCTTTTCGCTAAGTAACTTATGAAGAGAACTTTGTATTAATCGTTCAATTCTTTTATCTTTTTTTCTTTTTAAAAGGAAACTCTTAGTCTTTTTGCTTGTCTCTGCTCCTGTAGTGGCTATATTTTTAAAACTTGCTAGTAAAATTCTCACACTTTTTGGCAAAGTGTCAGCCATTAATGGATTTGATAAGTATTTGCCCGTTACTGTTTGAATGGGACTAGCTGTATCCTTAGCCGATACAATAGCTCTTTCTACATTCTTTGGGGAATGTACACCCGTCTTATCCATTTTAGAATGAGATGGAGAGCTCTTTGAATTGTCTGTTTTTTGTAATGGTATTGTCTGATTGATATTGGGTTGTAAGATCATTTTTATTCTTTCTTCCAAGGAATGAACATATTGGGTCAATTTTTCTTTTTCTTTTTCAAGTCTATCAATATTTTGATTTTGTCTTCTAAAACCTTCAGTCATTGAAGAACAATGATCACAAAAGATGATTTTGTCTGTGTCTTTCTTGATGTTGTATTATATAAAATGTCTTGTAGTTTATCTTAATGCTGGGCTTATGAAATAATTTGGCCCCAAAGTTCCTCTTGTATAGTCTAAGGCTTCGTTCAAATCATCAAATCCTTTGAAAAGGGGAGTGGAGAAATCCTTTATTGAGTCTATTACCTCAGTCCATGTCTGGAAAATACCCGCTAGTCTTCCTTGAACCACCACATAGAATTTGAACTTTTTATTCTCATTTTTCTTGGTAAAATAGTGGCTTAACGAATTTAATACGGAAATAAAATAGCTATTGTCTCGGGGTATTTTATTGTAAGCTATTCATAGGTTGTCTATCAAACATCTTTGAGCTCTATCTATCTTGGTTTCTGGTTTTACTCGGAAACTCAGGTTAGAAGGGGGATAAAAAATCAAATAATGTTTTCCAAAATAAAGTCTTTCTATACTTGGTGTGTTTAGTCTGACTTCTCCCAATTTTGTCTGGGGTTTGAACAAAGTGTTTCCTAACATAGTCTGTAGATATAAGTATTTGTCTTTTTGGGTCGTAGCGCTGCTTGAGCTGTAACTGTCTTTTCCTGTATTCATACTGAAACAAAATAGTTAATTTTTATAAGCCTACTAAGTTTGTCTGCTAAAGAATTATCTTTTCCTTTTATATGTTCTAGATTAATATTATATATTGAAGTAGTGTCTAGAAAATTTAACCATCGTCTTTTACTACTACTTTTCCCATTTATTTTTTGGTGAAACTTTACAATAGCTTCACAATCAGTTCTTACTAGGATTTTTTATTTATTTATAATGTATAATTTAAAATTGTTTAGACCGTAGATTACTGCTAGTATCTCCGCGTCTATACTATTCATATTTCCTTTTTCTTTGTATTTTCCACTTTGATACGCGCTGATTTTTTCATCCTTTTTGTCTTCATACTTGTTTTTCTTTGTTTTTAACACTGCTTCCCATCCTTTTAGACTTCCGTCAGTTTCTACTATTAAATAGTCTATTTCTAATGGGAGAGATAGGTCTGGTATATTTTTAACCATTTGTTTTAATTTTTGAACTAATTTTATATCTTCAGTGTTGAAAATCTTTTGTCCATGTGCTCTTGTTTTTGAGTAAAGAGGTCCTGCTACCTTTCCTAGGTCTTTTATAAAATTTCGTGCATAATTTAAGATTCCTAGAAATTTTTGTAATTCTTAAGTGTTATCTAATTTATCAGGCATATCTAAAACCTTTTTGGCGATATGAAGTTGTAATTTTATTTTTCCATTTCCTATTTCTACTCCTAAGAATTTTATAAGACTTTTGCATAACTCCATCTTTTTCTTACTAATGATTATTCCGTTATCTATAAATAGTTTAAATACTATTTGTAAATGTCCTAGGTGTTCTTTGATAGTATGACTAAATACTAAAATATCATCTACATATACTAGGATAAAATTTTTATATTCTCTGAAAATACTATTCTTTTTTCTCTAGAAGATTGGAGGAGTTGTTTTTAATCCAAATGGCATCACTAACCATTCAAAGTGCCCTTCTGGGCAAGTAAAATTAGTCCATTCTATGCTGTCTTCATGCATTTTAACCTGCCAATATCCAGATTTGCAATCGAACTTGCTAAAAAGTTTTCTTCCTTGTATTCGATCTATTAATTCTGATTTATCTGGTAACTTATAGTCATCCATTCTGGTATTGTCATTAAGTCTTTTATAATTTATTACCATTCTAGCCTTTCCTCTTACTATTTCACTATGATTTCGTACCATAAATGCTGCTGACCTATGTCTTGAAGTTGATCTTCTTATTACTCCTAATTTTAATAGTTCTTTGATTTGATCTTCAAATTCTTTTAGGTCTTCATTTGTGAACTCTATTGAAGCAGTTTTAACAGTATATTCTGGATTAATTATTTCGAGTCTACAAGTTATATGATTGGCTTCCCAATGTTTTAAGGGTCTTTCTCCAATTATTTCTAGTCTATCTAAAATTGAAGTTACTTCTTCTAGATCTTTCTGATTTTTTATTACTCCTATATGCTGCAAACCGTTTTTTAAAATTGTAGAGTTCTGTATTTATCTCTATTAAATTATAACCTTTATCTATATGTTCTTTTGGAAAGCTCAGTTCTAATAATTCAATTTCTTCATTTTTTTCTTTCTCATCTACAACATGTATTTTAGTACAAGTACATTCTTCTCCTTTATTGCATTTCGAGGTACTTGTATTAGGCTTGTTTTTAAGATATCTATATCTTGTTGGAATGACTTCCATTGTTATTGTGGTCTGGGTAGTATTTTTAGAGAAGATTACTCCGTCTCGAGTAAGGATACAACTTTCATTGTTATGTAATAAGAAGTCTAACCCTAAAACAAAGTCTACTCTAATATTTAAATCTCTGACCCATATTTTTTCCAATTTGTATGTAGGTGTATAAAAGTTTGCACATGTGTTTAAAAACTTATTTGTGCATTACTAACATAATGCTTATATATATTTGAAGATCCATCCATTTGCATGGCACTTTGTGGTTCTGAAAATTCTTTTATTACATCTAAAGGAAAAATACATCTTTTTATTAAACTCTTTGTACACCCCGAGTCTACTAGAACAAGAGTTTCTATCTCGTATTCTTGAATCCTTATTCTGGTTAAAATTTTTATAGTATTAATTTTCTTGTCTTCATTGCAAATTAATCCTTCAAATGACTTAATTTTCTTTTTCATTTAATAGTTCTATTCCATGATCAATTTGGCTAATGTCTTCTACACCTTTCTCTTTTTCTAATGCTACTTCTTTTCCTTTTTCTATTTTACTTATTCTTTCTTCTAAACTATCCATTTCTGTCTTCTAAATTTTTTATCATTTTTTCTTTTGTAATAACTTGCTCGTCTTTGATTTTAATATTAAATATTTTGTCTATGCACCAAATACATCCTTCTATATAACAGTTCATGCATTTTGCTCTTCTGTCTTTACTCGGATATCCTGTACAGTTGAAACATTGCTGACTGTCTAATCCTTTCCCTTTGCAGAACTGGTGGTCACATTGTATATTAACAAAGGTATAATTCGTTAAGTTGTTTAAATCTAACTTCTTTAATCCTATTTCGTTATTAATGTTTCTTCTTTTGAATCAGATGAATTTTGTCTTCCTTCTTCTAGAGCATTTATGCTTATTACTAAATATATACTTTTGTTATCTGACATATATTCGTCTACATTTATTAGGGTCTCTTGAAAATCTTCTATAAGTTGGGCATTTCTTGTCCTACTATTGTTTCTTCCTAGACAAGTATTGGCTAGTTGTTCTTCACTTCCGCTTGTGAAATAGGCTAGTCTATTTTTGTAAATTCTGTTGTTATTATGTGTTCTTACATGTCTGTCTTTATTTAAGTAAGGCTTTTTTTGCCGTTGATCTTCTCAAATAATATTTTTTCTTAGGTTTGTATTCTTGAGTAGTTTGGTGTGTTTTCCTATATTTCCTTTGTGGTTTATTTTGATCATAACTCTGTGTTGTATATATATTTTTAATGAATCCAGTCTCGTTTTGTTTTAACTATTTTTGTATTTGTATATTTGTACATTTTTCTTGTAATACTTCCATTACGTGTTGTATTTTATGTCCTATAGACCAATTTGTATTTGGGTTTTGTATTACTCCTTCTCTTTTATGCCATCTTTCTTCTATCTCTCTTCCTAGGGCTCTAGGGAGCTTATTAAAAAGTTTCTTTCCTGATCTTTGGTCAAATGCGTTACCGCTTATAGCACAATAATAAAAATAGTCTTTTAGAAAGTTCTTTATATGGCACCAATTATTTATGCTAAGTTGTTCTAATTTTTTTATTAATGCATTATTTTGTAATACCACTAATCCGCTGTTAGGATCTTCTGCTATTAAGTTGTGTATTTTATTTGTAAAGTTATACAGGTTTGGTCCCATGTTTACTAATTCTTGAGATTCTTGAGGGTAAATTATTTTGTTTGCTTCCCACATTCCTTTAATTGATTCTCCTAGGAAAGTCTCCATATATCTATACATTGTTTCTGCATTTGTTTCACTATAATGGTGTATATAGTCTGCTACTACTATTCTTTTCCATACGTCTATTACTGAATTCCATAATTGAGGGTCATGTGCTACTATATTTAGTATTTTTCCTCTGTCTCTCCCGTCTTGTAATTTGATAGGAGCTTCTATTGGCATTCTTATTCCTATTGGTCTCACCATTTCAGGTTTTGTAGCTGGGTCTTGTCTAAACACCCTATGTCTTGGTAAATTACCTATGGTGTATTCTACCGGTGGTATAGGTGTGGTTTTTTGGAATGGACTTGAACTGGTTGAGGCGGTTTCCATAAATTCTTTTAAACTTCGGGTTGTTTCATCATCACTTTCACTTTCATCTATTTCTTTTTGTCTATATCCATAGTTGTCTATTATGAATTTGCATTCTTTAAAGTGTTATTCTACTATATAAAATTTCATTCTTCCTATTTTACAGCCTTTACATTTTAAAAAGTGTTGATTTATATAGTTGGTGTAGTTCTTTCGCCCTTTCTATTGATATATCTACTTCATAGTCTTCTTCTTTTATAATTTGAATATTCATTCCTTCCATATTGATGGTTGTTTCATTATCTTCTAAATCTTCATCTATTTCTTTCTGATCGGTATATTTATAGTCTATAAATCGGATTGAAGTTTGTCCTTTATTATTAGTATATAAGGTGGTCATTTGGTCTTAAGACTTCTTTTTTTACAGAATTTTTCTAAATTCCATTCTCTACCTGCATATTCTTTTGAGTCTATTTTTAAAGGTTTCATTAATTTTATCCCTTTATTTCCCATTAATCCTACCGCATCGTCTATTTTAATTTTAAATTTAGAACTGCTATTTGTGGCTAGTTTTCCTATAAAACCAGCGCATATTAATAAATTATTTCCACAATTCATTTCTTCGTAACCTTTAGTTTGTATTCCTATTTTTATATATTTACCAAATTCATTAGAATTTATCATGAAGTCTAGACTATAATAAAATATTCCTCCATTATTAGTCATATCAACATCTGTTAAACCTATTATAGATCTTTTTGAGTCTGACCATCTATCATCGTATAAAGTGATTAGTACTTTAGTACCTAGATTTTTTCTAGTTATTCCTTTAAGTCCAATTACTACCAATCCCATATGCATGAGATTCATTTGTCTTTTTTGTATTTCTTTCATAGATTCTTTACTAATTAAACTTATATTTTCGCTATTGTTTTCTGATAAACATAACTATTCTTCTCTATAATGTCTATATAAGTGTGTTGTTGAAGAAAACAGTCTCGTGTTGTACAATACTTGTGGATTTAATAGTCTTAATCTATTTTGTTGAAAAAATTTCTATATCTTTATCTACGTCTATTATTTCATCTAATTGTTGACTGCTAGTGGGTCTGTATGAACTCATTATTCCAGCTAGCATATTGTTCCCTAATTTATCTTGAGATAAATTGACCCTTTGCCTTTCTTGGGAACCTCTATTCCTGTTTGGAAAAATGTCCATGCTTTGTCCTTTTTTGTTATTTTTGGTCTATCTGTTTGGGGAGTTATTTCTATCTTCTTTAGTTGATTAATTAAATCTTGTACGTCATTATCTTGTTCTGTTTTTTCTTTAGGTATTTTATTTTCTAATAAACTATCTAATTTGAGATTTTATCTTCTAGTTTCTTATTTAATTCTAATAATGCTAGAATTATTAAATTATTTTGTTTTACTCCTATTAGGTTTGTTTTACCTGGTGGTGTATATTCGGATAAACCTTCAGGGTTAACTTGAAAATGAGCAGCTCTTTTTAGAACTTCTTGGTAAAAAGGGTCATGAAAGAGTTAAGTCTTTTAGTTTAGTTAAGTCTTTCTTAATTTCTTTAATTTCTATGTGGATTTGTTCTATAGTAATATGTTATTATTTTTTCCTGAAAGTAATTGTAATTTTGTATTTATATCTATTTGTTGCGTATTTAGAAAATTGAAATTCTTTTCTATCTTTTCTAATGATTTATTATGTTGAAATTGTAGATTTTCTATAGTTTCTATTAAGTTTAGTATTTTTTCGTCTTTCAATTGAATGTATTCTGCTAAATTTATTATTAAATCTGTAATAGTATTTATATGATGGTGATCGCTATGTAAAATATGGTCTCCTTTTGTAAAGTTACACTTGATTACTGATCCAAATTTTAATCTTCTATATTTCTTTTCTGAAATAACTTCTAAGTCTAAATACTCTAATTTCTTTATACTTCCTATTGTATTATTATTTTTATCCTAAGTATAAAGTTTTATTTTTCCTATTGTATCTTTCTAGTCTAAGTTGTTCGATATAATGGTTAATTCTTGCTCCTATTGTTGGTAACTATAAATATATTTTTCTAATTTCTTGGTTTATTAAGTATAGTTCTTCGGTAGATAATATGTCTGAATACAGCTGTTGTTGTTCTAGATATAATGATTTTTTTTCTTTTAAAAAATTGTATATATTTGAATAATTTTCTTTTATGCGTAATAAATACCAATAGTATTCTTGATCTATTATTATCTGTCTTTCGTAAGGTCGAGGTTCTTTTATATATCCTTGTTGGCATGTGTTAAAATATTGTTTTGTTTTTAGACAGGATTGTAACGTATGCTCTGATACCAAATAAAATCGTTTAAATATAAATGAATAGAATTGTAATATTGGTTTCGTTTTTTGGAATTGAGTGGTGTGAATTAAGTTGTAAAATCCTACTCAGTACTCCCTCCTCCTATTCCCTTATCAAGTATAGTAATTTATTGTTACTAAATCCATGTAATTTCTCCCAAAATTACAAAAAGTTTACATATTTCCCTTCTTTTAAAAAAAAAAAAAAACAAACAATGAAGTAAGTTTGTTTGTAAAAAAGAGTGTGAGTGTTTATTTTCGCAAGTTTTTGCAAGTTCACCCGGGGACTCCCAAAAGGGAAACCTCTCTCCAACCATTATCATGTAAGTAGTTTATTAAGTTTTCTAGATCTTAGTATTTTCTCCCAGTTCATGTTTTATTATAATAATATATGTATAGTTATGTTTTGATGTTCATATATCTTGAAATTATTTTACTCTTAGTAAATGGTTAGTTCTTTATCCTCATTGAGGTCAAAATTAGGTGTAATTTGCTCTAGATATATTGTATCACAGTGAATTCACATGTATATGAGATATATAGACAAATCTCACTCGCCTTCCTCATGTTCTCACTCGCTTCTCTCCCAATTTCAATGCATCTAGTAGGAAAAAATATGTATCCAGATGTATTGGACTTGTGAAATTATTAATAAGTGTTATAAAATGTAATTATTTCAAACTATAGGGAAAATTAATAAATATGGTAGAAATATTTGTGTAGTTATTTATCCTACTTATTACGGTAGTTTTCATGACCAAATAGAATGAAAAATTCTTTTGAGCTATTATTATTTTAGACAAGTTAAACTCTTTCTATAACAGTATCTTCACGCACACGCTCTAGTATCATCTGGATCAAATTATCTATATGTATTGGCCCTAGAAATAAGAAAGTAATGTAATTTCGTATATCTCTAATGCTTTGATTCACATATAAATGTTCATTTTGAACATAGGATTGTTGCAAATGCAGATTTTGCAGGCCAGCTTGATCATCAGAGTGTGTGTGTGTGTATGGGGAGGAAATATTGCTAGATTACTCGTATGTGTAATGATATTATACTTGGGTCTAACTCAACCATAAAATCTACATCATGAGAAGAAGTTTGTTCAAGTCCATATAAGGAGATGAAATTAATTTCTCATCCCTCTACGGATGTGGGACTTGTTAACATACTTATTTTGTAACAGAAAACATTTTATATATATACCAAACACGCATGTACATGTCATGTTTTATGTTTTGTGCATCATCCGACACATTTGCAGAGTCATGCATCCATAGAACAGAGAACAATGCTTTGTGGTAGTAAATTATTAATTGGTCTCAATCTTCATTATTTACTGAATTTTTTTTATGTCAATTATAACACAGTCTCAATCTTAATTTTACTGTTGAAACATTTTACCTTTTTGAGAGTTGGATAGGATGTCACATGATTTCTATTATCCTTATTGTATGATTGTTGGTGTTCATATATGTGTCCAACTGGACAACAAAATGTAAACAAATGAAAAAGCGGTGGGTGGAGGAACCCAGTGTCAAAGTTGATGTACTCATTTTACAAAGAAACGAGCAACTAAAATACAAACTTAAACACTTAAGATGCGACTATAAACCAACTCATGAGCCACAGATATTTACCTACATATATACATATGTTTGTCCTTGTGGTCAACTAATGCATTGGCAAACCATCCCATTTGGCCAATTTCAATGACACAAATTAGGAAAAATACTTGAATTGTTTCCTCCACTTTACATCTTATTTTATTCTTTTTAACGATATGATTGTGAGGGTGAAGTCGACATGAGGTGTGTACTAATTAAGCAAAGTGGTGTAGCCAAATATTTCACAAAGTGTGTTCAAACTTTGAATAACAAATTTTAAAAAATGATGATTAGGTGCATCAAAAATAAAATCAAATCTAATTATATAATATTTAATTAAATTATAATGTTCTAAGTAATTTTTAATTAAAATGATTTTTTTATGAAATCAAAACATGATTTTTAAAATTGGATTTACGTTTTTGGCTCATCTTAGTTTCAGGACCTTCGGCCCAATTCTAAAGCAAAGGTTCATTTCAAGTGATGAATAGACCCAGTTTTAAAGCAAAGTTAGAAGGCCACAAAATAATAAAAGGGAAAATTATGAGGTTAAGCAAACTTATACTACTTAATTAGTTATTATAGCTATAGTTTGTTATAATTACTATTCGCGACTAATATTAACCATTAATTACGTGTGTTGACTTCGAGTTTGTATAATTAGTCACGTTTGTATAATTCGCCACATTTGTATAATTCGCAACTAACAATTCTTCGTTTGATTTGAATTTGTATATGACAATGATTTCCTTTGGTTTTTCAGTTTTATCACCATAGACATTCAATCTTTTTTTTACTAACTTTTTAAAGTTTGCATAAACGTGTAGTTTTCAGATCTTGTACAATATAATTTATATAATGTAATTTGTATAAAATAATTTGTATAATTGTTTAAAGTTCATATGTTTATATTGAAGACACTACAATTAGTTAGCTAGTTAGTGATTAGCTGAATTAGTTAGTTAGTGATTAGCTAGCGTGGCAGAGTAGTTAGTTAATAGTACAAGTTAGTTATAACTAACATGATCAGTTGTATGAAGCAATGTGTGTGTGTGTGTGTATATATATATATATATATATATATATATATATATATATATATTCTATATAATGCTTAGTAGATCTTAATCAATACAATACACAATTTTATTTTTTACTATCGATCTTCTTTCTCTTATAGACTCAGAATCACAGAACCTCCATTGGAGGAATTAACATGGTATCAAAGCTAGAGATCAAATCAATAACAATGGCGATTGAAATTGAGCTCGTTATTCCTTACACACACCCTCTCTAGTTGCATCCATCGGATACTCCAGGATCTGTGCTTTGTCCTGTTAAGTTGATAGGGTCGGAGAACTATGGGTTATGGCGGAGGTCCATGCAAATTGCTTTGCAAGCGAAAAGGAAGCTAGGTTTTGTGATTGGAACCTGTAAGAAGGCAAGTTTTGAAACTAAGTATCATGATCAATGTGATACCTGTAATACAATTGTTCTTTTATGGCTTATGAACACAGTAGCTCTCCTAATCTCTTAAGTGGTATTGTCTATGCGTCATATGCATCACTTGTTTGGGAAGATCTACAGGAACGATTTGACAAGGTCAATCGTATGAGAATCTACCAACTACACAGAGAAATTGCTATAATTGCATAGGGGATCGATACTATTTCAGTTTACTTTACAAAATCAAAGGAATTGTGGGCTGAATATGATGCAATGGTGATATTTCCAAGTTATGAGTGCCCAAAGTGGAAGAATTATGTTGAGCATTTGTGATAACAATGACTGATTCATTTCCTTGGATGTCTAAATGAGTCACATTCTCAGTCGAGGAGGCAGATCCTTATGAAGACTTCTGAGCCAACTATCAATTAGGCGTATGCATTGATAGTGAAGGAGGAGAGTCAAAGTTTTGATGTGGATCAATCTGAAGGAAATGATATCACAACACTCTTGACTACTGCGAAACATTTTCTGAAACCTCGATACAAGAATCCTAATGCCTTTTGTTACTGCAAGACGAAAGGTCACTTGAAAGGTGATTGTTTTTAGCTAGTAGGATATCCTCCTTGGTTTAAAGGAAAGAAGAAAGAGAGATACAATGTGCAGTATAATAGATCTATTTCACCTCATACTCCACCTGTGTTTAATCCTGAGTATGGTGGTCATAATGCAGGGCATGTGCCTGCACCTCTTTATGGCAGTTTATCATTTACTCACAATCATAATGCTGCAGGTGATGTTGGCAGATCTATTGGGGGCAATAGTCACATAGGAACTCACACTCGTGGCACTGTTGGTTTTCATGGATCTTCTACATCTAGAATTCCAGGATTTGGTGTTTTTACTCAAGCATCTACAGATATGTGCATTCCTGGATATGGAAATACAAGCACTCATGGTCATGGAGTTGGTGTAATAAATATGGCTTTCACAGGATCTCACTCATCTGAAGGTATTGTCAATTGCTCTTAAGTACATAACTCACCTAGTTTTATGTGGATAGTAGACACAGGGGCCACTAATCACATGACATCTACTCCCACTTTGCTTTGTGAAACTCAATCTTTACCTCCAAATGAGTTCAACAAAGTTCATCTGCCTAATGGTCAGCAAATACCAATTGCTCTTACTGGGAAATCTAGACTCATGCAAGGAGATATATCTCATGTTTTGTACATTCCTAATTGTAACTACAACTTGTTATCAGTTTCTAAATTGACTAGAGAACTACAATGTTGCATGGTGTTTTATCCTGATCATTGCCTACGGACCTTCACACTGGGAGGTAAAGGGGACTGGTAGTCTGGAGAATGGTTTATACTATTGGCCATACAATGATGCTCCCACTATTGTTCCCTCAATGACTTTCAGCATGGTGGATACTGTTGATTTGTGGCATAGAAGGCTAGGGCATATTCCTTACAAGATTCTTTAGCAAATGCACATACCACATATATCAATTACTTCCAAATTATCTTCTTGTCCTGTTTGTCCATTGGCAAAACAAACTAGGTTGCCTTTTCCTCAAAGTACTAGTAGGTCTAATAAAGTGTTTGATCTGATTCATGGGGATGTTTGGGGTCCATATAGAACCCCTAATTATGATGGAAATAAATATTTTCTTACCTTAGTAGATGATTGTAGTAGGATGGTGTGGATATTTCTTCTCAAGCAGAAAAGTGATGTGTTCATTGTACTGAAGGATTTTCTTTTATCAGAGTTTTTAGAAGTGATAATGGTTCTGAATTTTTTAACTTTCATTGTAATGAATTGTTAATATCTGTAGGCATTATTCATCAAAGCTCTTGTGCCTACACTCCTCAACAGAATGGGGTTGTAGAGAGGAGACATAGGCATATTCTAGAGGTTGCTAGAGCTATTAGGTTTCAAGCAAATTTACCTATCAGATTCTGGGGTTTATGTGTACAGAATGATTTTTACTTAATCAATAGAATGCCATTTACTGCGCTTGCAAGGAAATCTCCATTTGCTGCATTTTTTGGAAGGGAACCTTGTTTGAAACATCTCGGAGTTGTTGGCTGCTTATGCCATGCCGTTAATCATAGTACCAATGGTGAAAAGTTTGATCATAGGTGTATTAAATCCATGTTTGTGGGCTATTCTACTACACAAAAAGGGGTATAGATTATATAATTTGTCCACCAAGTCTTTTTTTGTTAGCAGGGATGTCATTTTTAGAGAGGATGAATACCCTTTCAAGTATAATCTGACTGAGTTCCCTGAAACCTCTCTAAATAATCCTTCTGACATGTTTGTTTATGATGATCAGCATACTCCCATTTTATTTCCTGCTACACCTTCTGTTATAGGTGTTACACCTGAGTTGCCTCTCACGCCCACTACTCACGCTCCACTTTCCTTACCTTTTGAGGTCCCTATTCTTACCAACAACGAGCCAAGTCTTAGAAGGTCGAGTAGATTCTCTAAACAACCTGGTTGGCTACATAGTTTTGTCCACACTGTTGCTAGTTCTCCTTCATATTATGTCCCTTGTTCTACTGCTTATCCTATGTCCACTTATATGTCTTATGCATCTATATCCCCTGCTTATTTTCAGTCCTTGTGCAATTTTTCTGCTATAAGGTAACCTACTTCTTATAAAGAGGCCATGCAAAACCCACAGTGGATTCAAGCCATGGATCAAGAACTGCAGGCCTTACATGACAATCACACTTGGGAATTAGTTACACTGCCTACTGCAAAGAAGGCTATAGGGTGTAAGTGGGTCTATAAAGTCAAGTTCAATGCTCAAGGAGAGATAGAGAGGTATAAAGCTCGACAAGTAGCTAAGGGTTACACACAACAAGAGGGCTTGGATTACCAGGAGACCTTCTCTCCAGTTGTCAAGATGGTTATTGTGAGGGTTGTTCTTTCTTTGGCTGCTATGCATGGGTGGATTTTACTTCAGATGGATGTATTTAATGCCTTTCTACAGGGTGATTTAGTTGAGGATGTCTATATGGTTCCTCCACCTGGTCTACTTAGCAAGGGGGAGTCTCCTACAATTTGTAAGCTCAGGAAGTCACTTTATGGCTTGAAACAAGCATCTCGTCAATGGAACCTAAAGTTATGTGAGGCATTTTTATGTTCAAGCTTTATGCAAACTCATCATGACTATTCCTTGTTCAGCAAGAGTTCTGGTTCTGATTTAGTTCTCATCCTAGTTTATGTGGATGATCGATCTTTTGATCACTGGATCATGTTCTCAGTTAATTCATGACACCAAGTTGATGTTTCAGATTCATTTCAAGATCAAGGACTTGCGGGAGATACGATACTTCGTTGGTCTTGAAATTTCTAGGAACAAGGAAGGTATCATGGTAAGTCAAAGAAAGTTTGCCGTAGATCTTATCTCAGACTTTGGTCTTGCAGGGACCAAACCAGTTAGTACTCCCTTAGAGGTTAATCAAAGGTTCACTAGTCAGGAGTTTGACATGAATTATGAACCTCAGGAAGCACATGAAGATATGATACTCAGTGATTCCTCAGGCTATCAGAAACTGGTTGGTAAGTTACTTTACCTCACCATGACAAGGCTGGATATCAGCTATGCAGTACAGAATCTCAGCCAATTTATGCACAAGCCAAAGAAATCTCACATGGAGGGTACATTGAGGGTGGTCAGATACTTGAAGAATGCACCAAGGAGTTATGTTATCATCCAAAGCCTCCAAGCAACTCTCAGTTTATTGTGATCCTAACTAGGCCACTTGTCCTATGGCAAGAAAGTATGTGAGTGGTTTTGTAGTGAAGATTGGAGACTCTTTGATTTCATGGAAGATGAAGAAACAAAACACAGTGTCAAGGAGCTTGGATGAAGCAGAGTATAGGAGCATGGCAATGCAGTGGCAGAATTTTTATGGTTAATAGGTTTGTACGAAGAGTTGAAAGTGGAATTAGAATTACCAGTAAGGCTATTTTGTGATAGTAAAGCTGCACTTCAAATTGCTGCTAATCCTATATACCATGAAAGGACGAAACATATAGAGATTGATTGTCATTTCATTCGAGAAAAGATATAGAGGGCCTTATTCAAATAGATCATGTACCTTCAAAAATGCAACTGGCAGATGTACTGACAAAAAGTTTGAGAAGAACTCAACATGATTTTTTACTGTCCAAGCTTGATGTATATAATCTATTTGCACCATACAGCTTGAGGGGGAGTATTGAAGACACTACGATTAGTTAGATAGTTAGTGATTAGCTGAATTAGTTAGATAGTTAGTGATGAGCTGATGTGGCAGAGTAGTTAGTTAATAGTACAAGTTAGTTATAACTAACTTGATCAGTTGTATGAAGCAATGTACATATATATATATATATATAATGCTCAATAGAGCTCATTCAATACAATACACAATTTTAGTTTTCTTCCTCTTAGAATTAGAATCACAGAACCTCTATTGGAGGAATTAACAATTTATGTTTGTATCAATTCGTTATTTTGAGTTTTATCATATTTGTATAATTTCAAACTTTGTATTACTCAATTATACAAAAACACGTGAATTATCCAAACGTACCCGCGAATTATACAATTGAGATGCGAATTATACAGATTATTCCCCTCCCTCACTCGCCTCTCTCCTCCCCCTCCCAATATCACTTGTCAGATATACAAATACATATGTATATCAATTATATATGTACAATTATCTAACCGATATACATATACAATTTATTTCTCCTCTACTCTCTGCCCTCTTTCGCTCGCCTCTCTCCTCTCTCTCAATATCGCTCGCCACTCTCCTCCCTATAACATAATCGTAATTAACAAACTATAGTTATGAAGTGTAATTAAGCTATTTTATAATAGCAAATGCATGCGTTCATAGGAAATCAAACTTTGACCACAACCCGCGTCGAAGAGCTCTATGACCACCCTGGACCACTGAGTTATTGTTGTTCATTGTGTCTAATTGTGTCTATGGTATTCAAAATGCTATATATATAAATATAAAGTACCACCTTTGCACCATCGTAGCTCCAACCTTGCACAGGGCGTCAATCTAAACATTATTTTGTCTAAGTTATGTGAATACTTTAGAGGCATAATCCATGATTTAGAGTTTGATGTTCCAAGTGAGTACAATATTTATTATATATACATTTTGAATTTTTTATATATGTACACATAAATCACAATCTTCTAAGGTTATATAAATCCTTTTTGCAGAAGCTATTTATAAACATTATGCTTTTGACTTTTTTAGATTCATATAACTAAATAAACATATGAAAATCTTACTATAAGAGTAAGAATCTTTATGGTTACAAGTTACAATTTATATATTTTCATCACATATTTTTTTTTTCTATTAGTGCTTTCAAATCAATCATACTTTTGTCGACTCTGAAATGTGGTGAATCACAAGTGCTAAAAGATGTCCTAATTGACACTATATTCTAAGAAGTGATACAATTTATATATGTTCCTTATAATGATTTGAATAGAAATGAATTTTGATTTTACATGTAATTTGCAATTTCGGCTTTTGACAATACCATTATATGTAGGAGCTTTGCGCATGTGCATTGTGTCAATTGATATAAAACGATAAGAACATTTTTTTTTTTTTAAAAGGAAAAAAAAAACAATTGTTAACTGTAACGACCTCTCAGTCAATATTCAAAAGAAATATTGAAATGCGTTGTCACCCGCTACAGCGGCTTGCACGAGACTTGAAAATAGGAAATCCTCCCAAAAGTGCTTATTTCGCAATACACCTTCAAACCTAGACGTTTCAAATCAATCCCTTCATGCCAAGTTCAATATCGAGAGTTCTACTCAACTGAATTCACTTCCGAAAAGTCTTATGGGCTCCTTAGCGTCTTACCAACAAGGAAAACCAAGTCTACTCAGACGTTCCTCGGATTACCTTGGACCTCCTCAGATTTCACCTGAGTCTAGCCTAATCTGGAATTTCCAACTCTTCAAACCGTAAGATTTCTCATTCCTTTTCTTTTACAAATAGTTCATCCATAACGATAGAAAGAGCCGTTACAAAATCATTTAATTAACATCACTTAAGAAAATTATGATCAAATAATGGGTTCGTGTACACTATAGGGTCTTTGTCATTAGTATTATATAAAAGAGAGTTTTGGCTGAAACAGACAAGTCTTTGTCGACGTGTCTGCAGCTTCAGCAAGGACATTTTTAGAGAATTTTGGCTGAAGCAGGTAGGTCTTCATTGACGTGATATTTTATAATTAATGAAAATAATTTTAAATTAATTAATTAGCACCAGTTTAACAATACAAATATTAAGTTTATGCATAACACTAGTAACACAAAATTAGTTAAAAGAGTGACATAGTAAATATTTTATGTAAGTTGTAGGAATCTAACTACTTTTGAGATAGAAGTATTCACATATTCTTATATATGTTAAATACTAAGTGTGCCTATCGTTTTACACTTCTAATAGCTACTTCTTTTATTTATTATATGTGAATGGTCTGGTGGGCCCTTGTACGTGTATGAGTTTATATTGTGAACTCTTCTACTTACCTCTTTGTCATTTGAACCCCCGAACCCATCGAAACTCAATATTTTAAACATAATTTGCGACTTGGCATCCTATGTGGCAAGAGTCCACACGGAGTGTGTGAAATACACAAAACAGGAATGTGAGACCTTCTAAAAAGGTTGCAACGGTCCTTTCTGAAGCTTTAAAGACCATCTTCTTCCTTCTTTGCACTCAACACCATTTTTGGACAAAATTGAGCATTTTTCTTGCTCTTTCTCGATCTTCTCTCTCCAAATTTCTTCTCCTTTATTTTTTTCTGTTCGATCTACTCATCTCTTTTTTTCGTGTAATTACAGTTTGTTGTATTTTCTTGATTTGATTTTGTTGGTCTTCACCATGACAGTTAGATGTTGCTATTGTGGATTATATACTGAACTTGAGACGTCAAAGACACCAACTAATCCTGAAAGAGTGTTCTGGTGTTTCCAAAAATATACATATGATAATGGATGTGAATTATTTCGATTGGCTGATGCAAATGATTCAACATGCCAAGAATAATACAACCTGAAGAACCCATCAACGAATTCATAGCAAGGAAGACAAAGAAGACATAGAAGGCAAAAGAGATCGAGCATTAGTATTGATATCACTGTTATTATGATTATTGTGATTTGGTTTCTAGCTGTTGTTTTTAAGATGTATTGATTTGTATTATATTTGTGAAATGATAATGAAATGGCGTAACAAAGTCGTTGACTTCAATAATTGACTGCATTTTCATTAGAATAGCCCCTTAACACAAATCAGAATACCAACTTAACAAAGACATTGACTTCATTCAAACACAAATTCATAAACAAAAATAAAGTCTTCAGAACAACCCCTTAACATATTCAAGCACAATTCATAAACAAAAGCAAAGTCTTCAGAATAGCCACTTAACAATAGTCGAAAAATGAAGGTAGAACCAAAATAGTTGGGATGAGTCATTAAGCTAAACAAAGAGAAAAGTAATATATGTCTTGAGTGCTTGGTGTGACATGAGTGGTTGTTGTGTCTTGAGTACTTCTATAACTCTCTTCTAGTAGCTGCCTTTGAAAAACTACAGTTTTTCCCTTGCACCTTTGTCCATTGAGTTTGTAACCGAGCTAGATCAATATAGGACTATGTAACACTCTATTAGTAGTTCCATCATAAAAAAACAAAAAATTCCACTTAAAGATGAACTATTAGAGATGAACTAATATTAATTAATTGTCTCTAAATGATAGAATACATACCCTCGCAATTACACTGTCACTTGATCAAAATAAAACATTATAACCGGTTGTTTTTATATATATATATTTTTTGTCTTGGTCTCTTATATCCAAGAGTTGTACCACCTCTCAAAGTTATGATACTCTTTCTATTTTCGTCCAACAACATTAGAAGTTGATTGTTGAGTATCTAATGAAATTGTTGCAAGCCTCACACCAATTGATGTAGCATTGATAGGACTTTCTCTAGATGATGAGGCAATTACAGTCCTCACACTAGTTTATGTAGTACTGGTAGACCTTTTCCTAGATGCTAAGGCAATTACAGGCCTCACACCAGTTGATGTAGAACTGGTAGGCCCTTCCCCACATGCTAAGGTAGTTGCAGGCCTCATGCCAGTTAATGTAGCACTGGTAGTTCTTTCCACAGATGTTGAGGCAATTGTATGACTCAGGTGTCACACTTGCACCTATATTTATACTTGGTTGACTTTCAATTACAACATTTTGTAAAATCAGATGTAGTTAATGATCTATCACTTTTACAATTTTCAGAATTTTTCTACAAACATATCTTAAAATCAAAGTACAACTAACAAAAATAAAATTCAGTAATAGAAAGACATCAAAGCACAACTTATAAGAGTTGAACATTCTTTATTGTTATGTTCAAAAGTTGTGCATACAAGACATTTCATTTTTCTTCCCTTCCTTATAGCCTTTTCAAACTTCTTCTTAACAAGCTCATCACTATCTTTTTTCTTATTTTTACCTGGTCTTCCTGGCATGGCAGTAATTTCATGTGGTTCAATGACTGATCTTGTGCTTTTTGGTCACATCTTTATGTTTTTCATAGATTGTCAAACTTATTATATGCTTTCAAGTATGTTTCCTTCTTATACCAGTCATCAACAAATGACTCAACAACCCAATCATTATAATGAATTGTTATAAGTGCATGAGCACAATAAATTCCCTTTAGTTATCATGACGTGCAACTACACACATTTTTTTATATCAACATGTTTATATGATGGATCAGGAATCTCAAAGATAATATTACCATTAAACTTTACCTTACAATTATCTACATGTTCAGAATTTTGTCTAAGAACTTCCATAGCCATTAGTGATACATCAGTTATTCATTTTCTAAAAGCTCCCTCACTTGATTCATCATTTTCATGACTTCGACTCTTATTACCTCTAGCATAGTGATGATTGATTTGAATCTAGTACCCAAAAGTCAAATGTTGAAAGTCTCACATGTGTTGTTCTCAACTACATCTCATTTGCTATGTTTTTTAACAAATGCTCTACACCACATGCTTCTTTGTTATGTTTTAACAAATCTTCCACAATGTCTTGTCCTAACTGACTCATTTCATCAAGTTGTACTTGTAAAAAGACCTCAAATGATGCCCTGAAAACATGCAAAATTTTTCTTCTCCTTTCTCAACCCATCCCCTATTTCTTACGATTGGCTCATATATGCCTAGCTCACCATCTAATTTCAGCATTTGACAATAATTTAGTAAGTGTTGGATGAAGGCCCTGTCAAACAAAGAACATTATACATACAACTGTAACAGCCCAGAAAATTTTTGAACTAAGACTTGAACTGTTCTCTTAGTGAGTGAGATTTTACCAAGTAATTAAAAATTTCTTAAGTGTTAAGGTCACTAGAAGTAGCACCTTGAGTTCCAAAAAGAACTAAAGAGAGTTCATTCAAGTCATTCCTATCTTTTCTTAAGTTTTGGGTCAGCTTCAAATGACCATAACTCTTAGTAAAAGATGAGTTAGGTGGGATACAAGGCACCCAATGAAAGGTATTTGAATTATCTTTCCAACGCCACTGAGTTTGGTAAGTTTCAAGTTCAGATGAGTGAGATATGCCCTTTTGAAGTCAGGTTGTCCAGTTAAGGAAAGTTACCCGAAACTAGTAAGGGCTATTTTGGTCTTTTCCATACCCAATCAGTTTTAATTCATTTTTAGTAATATTTGGGGGGGGGGGGTATAATCCTATTAGGTTCAATTTTATAATACATATATACGCCTAGGGTTTTAGTTGAGAGTTCAAGAAGAGAAAAGAAGAGAAAAGAGGAGAAAAAAGGAGAGGATCAAAGTGTTCGTCGAGAGTCTTGCGTTTTGTTGCAGATTTTCGCCATGGATTTAATCCATAAGAGGTATGTAAGCTTCTATAGTTTTGGGTTAGTTCACCCACACGCCAATCATGTTATTTCAGCGAAATTTCATTCTTGAAATTGAAAGATTAGAGTTCTTGATTGGTATTCTTGAAGTCCATTCTAAATCTTGTTTGGTTGGGGTTTTGATGATTTCTTGAGCTTAAAGTGAGTGTTTTGAGTGCTGTATTTACTAGATTAGAGTGTACTTATGTGAAGTAATCGAATCCAAGTGATTAGGGAAGAAACCGTTCGATTCTAGGAGAATTAGGGTGAGAAAACGAGCAAAGAATTTTGTCTGGTCGTCTAGGTTGGGACTTGGCGCGTAGCGTCAGCCAGAGCACCTCAAAGTATGCTTTTAAGTTTAGGGGCTGGTGCCCTGCACCACTCATAGCCCCAGGGTCGCCTGCCCCATCCAGTTTGCAATCGTTTGCTCAGTTTGAGTTCTTTCGAAGGGTACCTTCACTCCTTTTCGATTCTAACTACTCTAAGATACTTCTAAGCACCTAGAAATCATTCCTAAAATAATCAAAACCTTGAATTCATAATTGAAATTTAAGGTAGAGTTTAGAGTTAAGTTTTGATAATTCTTTTGAACATTCTAAGAAAGTCCATTGAGTTCTTTTGTGGAGTCTTCTACAACTTCTAGTAACTTATTTCAAGACTCAAGTACATGAGCATGAGAGTGAGGAGAATATATTCATGAGTCTACTTTGTCATCATGAGATCCTTCATATCATGAACCATAACTCTTAAATTCATAATTCACATTCAAGAGAGAATTAAGAGTAGAGTTCAAGAAAGCCTTTGAGTTCAATTGTGAATCCTTTGAGATCCATCATCGATTTGAGTTAAGTTTTGAGTAAGTAAGTATGAGAATGAGAATAGTTGTATACATGAGTTCCTTATTGATATTTTTGACCCTTGAGTCGAGTCATTCATGCCCATAACATCCACATGAACTCCATTAGTTGAGTACCTTTGAGAGGAGTAGTATCTTCTAGTTCTAAATCTTGAGTTTTGAGTTCCTAATCCCCTATGAGATTATAGTTTTAATAATGGGACTATTACATGTTACCCATGAAGTCCTTAAGTTGATATGTTCATGCCCATAATTCTGCATGACCCCTATAAGTCGAACAATCTTGAGATAAGAAGTATCTTCGAGTCCTTGAGTTGAGTAGTTCATGCTCATAATTCTGAATGAACCCTCTGAGTTGAGTATTCTTGAAATGAGTAGTATTATTAACTCCTTGAGTTATGGAGTTGTTGAGTTCCAAGTATTGAGTTCAATGCATAGTTATTGAAAACCTTGAATTAAATCGTTCACGTCCATAATTAGGCATGAACCCAATTTTAAGAAGTCTTTTTACAAATTGTTTTGAAACTTGTTTTAAAGACTTGAGCACTGAGTTGATACAGAGTAGAGTTGAGTTCATTTTCTTTAAAATGATATATGGAAACTAAGTATTCCCAATAATAAATGATTTTACATTTAAGATGAGAGGAAACTGAGATTTCCAAAAGAGTTTTGAGTAGTTTGAGTACTACCTCTTTTAAGAAAAAGATGAGTTTTGATAAGAGTTTCTAAAACATGATTAGTATGACAATCGAGCATGTCAGCAATGTTTAAGCATTATGGTATCTAGATATACCATCAATTTTATGCAGTATGACTTCTCGAGTCATCAATGATCATGTTAAAATATGATTTTGATATGTTTTTGGGAAAGCATTTTCAAGAGCAGTTACCTCTTTTATGAGGGTATTTTGAGCAATTATCTGAAACCAGAGAAAGTGTTATGTTTTAAAACATATGAGTTGAGTATATTTTGAAAGTAGTATTGAGCACCAATATGGGGATGCGAGTTCATAATAACTCTAGTTTCCATAAACCATGTAGCCATCATGGGTAGAAAGGATCATACTTTTTAGATGACTCCTTAGTGCTTTTTAGGATAGACTAGTGGATCCATTTACATAAGGTGTTCTATATGATAGCAAAGTATAAGACAGTTCTGGTAGTGTGGGCGAGACGTTGTATCGTCACTTAGGCTCGTAGTGGTGGTTGTCGGTTAGAGAAACTCCCACAGAGTTATGTTGTATTTTATATACACGTTGAGTATTATTGTATTTTTCAATACATTGAGTTGCTATCTACAGTTTTATAGCTTTCCATATATAGTGCATCTTTTACTATTGCTTTATCCTTTAGTATCATGTGTTGAGTATCTTGAGTTAATTTGTGTTTCATTGTGTTGAGAACCTTATTGTTGAATTTCACTGAGTTGAGAACCTTATTGTTGAGTTAAGTATCTTATCCTTGGGTACTTCTGAGTTGAGTATGTTTGAGTAGCTTTGAGTACCCTTGAGTATTCCTTTAGTTGAGTTGAATCACGTTTCTTTGAGTTGAGTGAGTTGAGAAGAGGTAAGTATGTTTCCTTTTTATCAAGTTCAAGCTTATGTTTATGCTTTAAAATTCCCCTTACATGCTCGTACATTCCATGTACTGAGCCATTTGGCCTACATCCTTTCATGATGCAAATTCAGGTATTCGGGATCATTAACAGGAGCTTTGTTGATACCACATGGAATTCGAGTTAACTATGGTGAGCCTCCTTGCTTCCAGAGGATTTCATTTACTTTTTTGTTTTGTCAGGATGTCATGGGTTTTGTCCCGACTTCCATCTTAGTCATTTTGAGGCTTCATAGATAGACAATAGAGTTTCAGAAGTTTGTTTCATTTATCTTATTAAATGTTTTAAAGACTTGAGTTGCCTATTGTTGGCTATTTGAATATTCCATTTTTATTTAGAGTTACTCATTTGAGTTAAAGATTTGTAAGTTTCAGTAATTTTATTCAGTTTTTAAGCTTTTGCATGCTTGAGTTAGTCTTTCGCTTGTAGTCAACCAGGATGAGGGTTCTTTTGTGGACCAGCAATGGTCTTCGACTATCGACCACATCCATGGCGTTGACTCGGGTTGTGGCAAACTTGGTATTAGAGCACAGAGTTCAAGTGTCCTAGCGTGTCTATGAAGCCGTGTCAAGTAGGATCTTGTTTATGGTTGTGAGGGCCCCACTTCTATAAACGAGGGACTACAAATATTTTAGAAAAGTTTCCATTCTTTCTTACTCTTAATCATGCAATAGAGCTATGTCATAGAGATTTTATTCTTACTTATATGTTTCTCAGATTCATTCATTCGACTACCGATCATACTAGAGATGGTTGAACAGAAAAGTCAGTCCTTAGTCGATGAGTTGTTCTTAGCAAAATCTTGAGGGAGTCATGAGACTCTAGAGGGGCTTGAGAGAAGCCCATGAGTGAGTAAGTGTTCAGTTTTAAAGTAATGTCTTCATATGAACCGTGCGTTGATCTAAAAGCAAGTTGTACTCTTTTCCCTAACTATTCTTTTAGTTGAGATCCCTATGAGGAAGTATGTTTAGAGTTTAGGTAGTATTTTCACCCTAAAAGATAGTATGAATGGCGAGATTATGAATAGTAGTAGTAAAGAGTGCCTTTAAGTTAAGAGAAAAGCATGCAGAGGTATAGATATCTATGAAAAAGGAGATAGTGATGAGGCAAGCTATGTTATTACAATCATGCACCCAGTAAGTTTTTTATGAAGAGTTTTCCCTTATGGGTAGACTAAGAAGTGATGAGTTGTGAAGATCTCATGATAGGAGGTACAATAAGAGTTGCTAGTCAAGATGAGTTAGAGTTTATTGTTAACTAGAATAGAGTTGATGTCGATGTATCATCGTGTTAGAGGAGACTAAATATAGGTCTGGAATTAAATAGCAAAGTATTCATAAAGTGATATATATAAGCTAGGCTTATCATTTGTTTGAGAGAATCATGATGTTTATAAGGTAATAAAACTGATCAAGTAATGAGGTATAGTATGGTAGGCGAGCAATCATATTGATATTCGGGTTTAGTAATAAACATTAAACTTGAATTTGAGATGATTGTCATGATCAAAAGAATTGCAACACGAGGGTGATGATGTTAGTCTTAAGGTTTGATCTAGAAGACTTGAGATAGAGTAGGTGAGAAATTGAGGTGATAAGTTGTAATAAATATGAGTGGTACAAGTGAGAGACCCTAAACTTTAGATAAGGGCAGCGAAGTGTGGCTAAGTGACTAGAGTAACAAGAGCATTAAGAGGTGTACCGAGAGGGTATGTAATCAGAAGATGTTAAGAGAAAGATCTTAGAAAGAGGTCTTAGTACTTGCTTATTGACATTTCAGTAGTCATGAGGTAAACTTCTCCAAATGTTAGAGAAAAAGAGGATGTAGACCAGGTTAGACATGATAGAATAGGTCCATAGCTTTCAAGTGTCATCTTTAGACCTAAGGGGGAGATGATGAGATGAGAAATCAAGTCAAGTGTTTGAGAGTAAGATATTAATGAGTTCCAAAGAGTATAGGAGATATCCTTTCGGAGGTCCTTTTTGTAATAGAGTGATGTTAGAAAGAGGAGGTTGATGTTTTTATCATGATAGTGATGGTGTGATAATTCCATCTAAGGTTGTAAATGAGAAGGAAAAGGAGGATGAGGTTTTACTATGAGTAATAGTTAAATGAGAGCCCCTAGTTGGTTCCGAAGGAGTTGGTTAGTAGGAGTCCATGGAATTGTTAGAGTACTAAGTTTGAATGTGGTGTTGTTAAACATTAGGTGGTTCTTGATATGAGCCCAGTATGGTGGTAAAAAGTATTAGTATTGGGATGAGATTCCCTATAGAGAGGTATCGAACCCGAACTTAAGGATTTGGATTAAGCTTGAATATAGTAAGAGCATACCATTAGACTCATACCTTAGTAAGAGTAACCCTATTCGATACACAGTCCATTTGTCATTCGAGGACGAATGATCCCAAGGGGGAAATATTGTAACACCCCAGAAAATTTTTGAACTGAGACTCAAACCGTTCTCTTAGTGAGTGAGATTTTACCAAGTAGTTAAAAATTTATAAGTGTTAAGGTCACTAGAATTAGCAACTTGAGTTCCAAAAAGAACTAAAGAGAGATCATTCAAGTCATTCCTAAGTTTTTTTAAGTTTTGGGTCAGCTTCAAACGACCATAACTCTTAGTACAGGATGAGTTAGGTGGGCTACAAGGAACCCAATGAAAGGTCTTTGAATTATCTTTCCAACGCCACTGAGTTTTCTAAGTTTTGAGTTCAGATGAGTGAGATATGCCCTTTTGAAGTTAGGTTGTCCAGTTAAGGAAAGTTACCCAAAAATAATAAGGGGTATTTTGGTCTTTTCCTTACCCAATTAGTTTTAATTCATTTTTAGTAATGTTTTAGGGGTCTAATCCTATTAGGTTCATAATCCTAATATACGCCTAGGGTTTTAGTTGAGAGTTCAAGAAGAGAAAAGAGGAGAGGATCGAAGCGTTCGTCGAGAGTCTTGCGCTTTGTTGCAGATTTTCGCCATGGGCTTAATCCCTAAGAGGTATGTAAGCTCCCATAGTGTTGGGTTAGTTCACCCACATGCCAATCATGTTATTGTCAGCAAAATTTCATTCTTGAAGTTGAAAGATTAGAGTTCTTGATGATTTCTTGATAGGTGTTCTTGAAGTCCATTCTAAATCTTGTTTTGTTTGGGGTTTTGATGATTTATTGATATTAAAGTGAGTGTTTTGAGGGCTGTATTGAGTATATTAGAGTGTACTTATGTTAAGTAATTGAATCCAAGTGATTGGGGAAGAAACCGTTCGATTCTAGGCGAATTAGGGTGAGAAAACAAGCAAAGAATTTCGTCGAGTCATCTGGGTTGGGGCCTGGCGCGTCGCGCCATCCAGTGCGGCCCAAAGTATGCTCTGAAGTTTAGGGGCTGGCGCCCCACGCCACTCATAGCTCCACGGTCGCCTGCCTTGACCAGTTTGCAATCGGTTGCTCCGTTTGAGTTCTTTCAAAGGGTACCTTCACTCTTTTTCGATTCTAACTACTCTAAGCTACTCCTAAGCACCTAGAAATCATTCCTAACATTATCATAACCTTTAATTCATAATTCAAATTCAAGGTAGAGTTGAGAGTTAAATTTTGATAATTCTTTCGAACATTCTAAGAAAGTCCCTTGAGTCCTTTTGTGGAGTCTTCTACAACTTCTAGTAACTTATTTCAAGACTCAAGTCAGTGAGCATGAGAGTGAGGAGAATGTATTCATGAGTCTACTTTGTCATCATGAGATCCTTCATATCATAAACCATAACTCTTAAATTCATAATTCACATTCAAGAGAGTTAAGAGTAGAGTTCAAGAAAGCCTTTGAGTTCAATTGTGTTGTGGAGATTTTACTCAAAACTCAAAAAAAGAAAAAAAAAAATTAAATCAATCCAAGAAATTGAAAAGACCGACTCTTATTGGTTTGATCTATGTATATGATCATCTTTTTATCTTGTCTTTTTTTTTTTTTTTTTGTTAACATGATAATTTGGGTACTGTTTTCGTTGTGTTTGCTTGATCAAGAGATAACACAAAAAATGAACTTGTAATAATAAAATACTACAATTTGAGAGTTCGATTCTTGATTATTGAAGGAGATTAATTGGAATTCTTAGATAGATATCATCAATCGATTATAAGTACATTTAGATAGTTCTTAGCAAGGAATTGAGGTATTTTCGAAAACCCTCTTTGAAGTATGCGTAGTTTTCATAACTTACACTTGAATCATGATTATTTATCCAATTAAATCTTCTTATGAAGTATGAACACACTTTTGTGACTATAAAGATATTTCTAAATAAAATTTTATGTGCGGGATGGACAAACTCACATCAAATCTTACTATTTTATGGGTCATACTACTTCTCTAAGATGATTTATATATCATGACTTACACATTTATATCATTATTATTTTATTTAATAATTGTTGCCTTAATTTATACCTAAATGTCTTGTAATAATTGTATTAGAATTTAGAATAAGTGAATAAATGTACAGTGATGAGTCAACTATGTGAACTTTCATTTATAAAGTGCTTTTGATGTGGTTCCAATGCATTAAATGCCTATTGCACCAAGGTGAATTTTGGGACAAAACAATTGTATATCCTAATTATGAACTATATCAATTTAATCTATTATAAATATAATTACGTTAGAATTCAACATTCTAATAATAAATTATGTTACTTTTTGTCATCCCTCATTGATGTTAACAATCATGCAACTTCAAGCTTGCTCCAGAATGCTTATAATGATTGTTGTTTGATACTCCGTCCGTTCCATTTTATGTGGCACCATTTCCTTTTTGGTTAGTCTAAAAATGAATGTCACATTTCCTTATATAGTAAGTATTTAAATGTACAATTCCTCTTTTACCCTTGTTGGTCCCACTTAATCTTAAAGATAGTATTCCAATACATCTATGAGAAGAGAGAAAAATTGACTATTTTTTGAAGGGATAATTTGATAAACATTTCAAAGTCTTCATTTATTTCTTAAACTCCGTGCTCGGTCAAATGTTGCCACGTAAAATGGGACAGAGGGAGTAGTTCATTTATTGTTAATGCAGATAGTCCTTGTGGAGTTTTCTATTGGTGATTTAGGGCGTATTTACGCATTCAAACATTATATTTTATCCATGTTTTATCTAAGTTTTGTGTATAATTTTAGAAAAAATACATAAAATCCCTCCTGAACTTGGCGGCAAAACTTACTTTTAACACTTTAACTTTACGGGTAATTATTTACCGCCCTAATCTCTTTTCATGTGAGTTAAAATACACCCTAATATTATAATACTAGTTTCACAATAGCAAGTGCATTCTACACATGTCATGTCGTTGATACGTCAGCGTCACATCATTATCACATCAGCGTCACATTAAACATTATTTAAATTTTGATTTTTAATTCTTTTTTGTTTCTTTTTATTTACTCGCAATAAGTAAAAAAAATATCTCAAAAAATAAGAATTAATCCATGATTATAAGAAAAATAATCTCAAAAAAAGAACAAATTTTCAGTTGAAAGAGATTCAAAATCTCAAAACCATTCTCACAAAAACACATTCAATTTTTAAGACACATAATCAAAACAAATAAATAATAACAACTAAAAATTTCATTTGAGCTGAAAAAATTGTAGAATTTCATTAAAAAGAGCTTCATGTAATTCATCACATTTAAACCTTGCCATAAATACTAATTTTAATTTGAAGCAAGAACAAATTGATGGCTTTTCTATTTTTTTCCTTGTTCATCACACTTTTTGGGTTTATTAATAGAAATTAAAGGAAATGAGGGTGGGATGGGGGCGTCTTGAAGGAGAAAAAAAGATGGAAAGTTCAACAAAAAAGAAGAAGAAAAGTGTTAAGCACTGAGGTTTGAAGAGAAAGAAAGAGGATAGGAGTGGGGATTCGTGGGGGGGGGGGGGTTCGAAGAAGAAGAAAGGAGTGGTGCAAGTGGTGGTCGAGGATGGGAGGGGTGGATTGGGTGTGAGGAAGATGAAGGGGCGGGAGGCGGGGGTGGGGTTGGTGGTACTAAGGGTTGGGGGTGGTAGGGTATGAAGAAAATGAAGAAAAGAAAGATTATTGGATAAAAAGAAAATAATTGGGGCCCACTTATTATTTTTCTCTTTTACTTTTGGTATATACGTGCTTTATTTTTTTGACTTGTCATCAGCGAATTGGGTATATTTTAATTTACTTGAAAAGCGATTAGGGAGCAAAATAATTACCCATAAAGTTAAAGTGTTAAAGTAAATTTTGCCGCCAAGTTCAGGAGAGATTTTATGTATTTTCTCATAATTTCATGAATATTTTTATATTTATTAAATTTATGTTGTGATGAGCTAATTAAATACAAATAAGATGATTTAGGTGGGAAAAAAAAGTTAAAAACAGAAGACCCAAAAATTGAATTGAAACACAAAGCAAAGTGTCCCGAATTAAAACACAGCCAAGTGAAGGGTGAGATGAAGTCTGTGGCGCGAGGTGATCCCTTCTCTAAGATGGGCCTCATGCCACACCTATCTAGAAATTTTAATTTGGAAAAATTATAGAAATTTCACCTTTTAGTTTACTTATTACCATTATTCCCTATAAGTTTTGCAAATCTCCAAAATTCCTCATTTTCGCGCATCAGATTAGTGTATCTCGCGCATCATATTGATGTATCATGTATAAAATGTAATGTATCTTACTTAACGATTAATGTATCTCGCGCATCATATTAATGTATCGGCACTTATATTATTGTATCTCGCGTATTAGATTAATGTATCAGCACTTATATTATTGAATCCGTTTGAGGAATTTTTGTAATTGTAAACTTTTAAGGGATAGTTTGTAATTTTACCTTAAAATTATGTGATTTCTGATAGATTGTAATTTTGCCTTCAAATTATGTGATTTCTGTAATTTGCCCATTTAATTTTTGGGCGAAGTCTAAGATGGATCCCACTCTGTGCACCCAAGCTTCTCGAGATGGACCTCGTGGGCTGAAGTTGACAAAGTATAGTTCAAGAGGAATTATGATTCTGTCCCTAATACTTTAATTATGTCATTATGATGATATTAAGGGTTACATATTATTCTCAAGGATCACTAATCAGGTTTTAGAGATTATAATTCATAGTTCTTAGGGTTTAATTACAATTTAAAAAAATTATTATGGAAGAGACAAGATTCTCTTGCAAGAGTTGCTCCAATCAAATGTCATTATGATGATATTTAAGGGTTACATATTATTCAACGTATTTCATACTCCAATGAATATCTTTTACATGTGATTGCCTACGATATGATTACTACGTACTACTCTTGATAGAACTTGTTTTGTACAGTAATTTATGATGTTCTATTGTCTATTTCATAAAATGAGATAATACATTGAAGGTTATACATACAAATAATTAAACAATTAATTATAAATATAAAATTTAATTAATTGTTATCATGACATTTCTATTAGTATTATCTCGCATTTCTTACTCGAATGGATTATATATTAGCTCTTCACATCTACATCATGACATGATATATTAAGTTCATGATTTGACGACGGACTGATAGAATTTGTACATTACTCTAGAAATATAAGTATAATTATCTCTCCTAATTCATATTAACGTAATTTCGTACTCTAAATATGGATTATTGATATTTTTTTGTTTATTCCACGAACTCTAACTTTTTATTTATAAAAGTATACAAAATTGTTGCACTTTTTGAACAATTAATTGTAGGTGTGAAATGAAAATTTAGTATTATGCACAATAGCATTATTATGATTTATAGGAATATTTTAAACAAACTGACCTCCGGATGTCGCTTTTATTAAAAGTAATTAGATTTAATAAAAAATACCGACCTCATGAGGTCGGTATCACGTTAAAATAAAAAGTAATCATGTTAATTAAATAATATTGACATCGGGAGGTCGGTATTTTATATTAATTTATTTTTTAACTTATATAAAAACGTCATCCGGAAGACGATTTATTTAAAGTTAATTGAAAATATTAATTTATTAATTTTCTTGAAGTCACTATATAAATATTTTAATGAAAATTAATTTAATTACATACTATTTAATTTTACCGACTTCCGAAAGTTGGTATTATAGTTTTTTTTTGTTTTTTATTTTACACAAAATTGTCCTCCGGAAGACTATTTAAATAAAATAAAATCAAAATGTTTCTCAATTTTATTTTTTATATTTAATTGAGCAAAAATAAAATATTGTTATTTATTTATTTATTTAATACCGACATCAAGAGATCGGTTTTTATTGTAATTCATTTTTTCCGAGAAAAATTCCGACCTCCAGAGGTCGGAATTTGGTTTTCTTGTTTTATTTTGCATAAAAACCGACTACTTGTAGTCGGTTTTCTAAAGGTTCTTTTTTATTTTTTATTCTTTTTAACAATACCGACCTCCAGAGGTCAGAAATTACCGACCTCCATTTGAGATCGGTATTCACTATTTTTTTTTTTTAATAGTAGTGTACATTAATCATATGTTTTTCTTACTTTCTTATATATTAATATTCTTTAGTAGCTTAAAGGGAAAAGGGTCAAAAATATCCCTCAACTTTAATTTATTAGTTGACTCTACCCCTACTGTTAAAGCAAAGTTATTTATACCCTCGCCGTTACTAATTTCACCATTTATACCCTTCAATTGATGGAAATCTCCAAATCAAACAAAATTGACTCGATTTCTTAAAAAGTGACCCATTCTCCATTTTAAACCCATGCCCGACCCATCTATCTATCTTAAACCCAAAATAATTTAACCCATTTTCTATACCCATTCTCAAAACAAAATAAATCATTTGGAGCTACTGTCATGATAATTCACCAATTGTGTTTCCCCAATTTTGCCATGATTCTTCATTTGAACTTTATTTTTTCTTTATCAACAATGCAGCAACCAAGAAATACTAGAAAATAAAGCGAAAACAACCAGTCAATAAATTTTATCAGAAAAAATAAAATTTTGTCGGAGCAATAATTTTGTTGATCGAATTTAACATTAACATGGAAGAGAGGGAGATGTGGCGTGACTTCAAAGACATTGTTGAGCAGCACCTAAAACACAAAAACCGATCAAATCTGAGCACTTTTAGATGAGTATGATGACTCTATTAATGGAGGAAAGAAAAAAAGGAGAGCGGCATCGTGGTCGGCCATGGATTTTACCCAAATAATTACAACGAAAAAATTAAACCTAAAAGAAAATTCACAATCCCCGCCCCCTGTATTGTCTTCCCCAAAGACCCTGCCCATTTGCAGAAACATCTGCACACCCCATCCTCCCCTCTAATTTTCTTCTCCAAACTTTCTAATTCCTTTTAGTGCACACACCTACACACTATTTCTTTTTCCATCTTTTTAGTGTAAGTATCTTTATTCACTACTGTAAGAATTTAACTTTGTAAGGAAATTGGTGAGGTAGGTACATGTGTTTCTCACAAAGATGACTGCTTTTTGCAGTCATGAGAAGAGGCAGTGATGTTTTGCTAGAATTTGGAGAAAAAAAATTTAAAAGGAAGAATAAAAAAGTTTGTAGAAATGGTGGCTAAAGGGGGTAAGGAAAATGTGTTAAATTATTTTGGATTTAAGATAGATTGATGGGTCGGGCAGGGTTTAAAATGGGGTATGGGTCATTTTTTTAGAAATCGGGTCAATTTTATTTGATTTGGGGATTTCCGTCAATTGAGGGGTATAAATGGTGAAATTAGTAACGGCGAGGGTATAAATAACTTTGTTTTAACGGTAGGAGTATAGTCAACTAATAAACTAAAGTTGAGGAGTAATTTTGTCCCTTTTCCCTAGTTTAAATTATAAATGTTATTGTTTACCGCTAGTTATGAATAGCTAAACTCATAGTTAGGGTTATGAAACTTAAAGTAGGGATGATGATAATAGATTATTTACGATAGTATCTTCTCATGAAGAGATGATCATTGTGTATTAGTGTTCTTTCGCAAATATTGTTTTTTTCCTCATAAAGATTACTTTTTAAATGGTTGTAAACATTAAAATTCGCATGTATTTTGACTTGCTTGACAAAAGGGGTTAAATTAGGAAAAAAAGATCATTAACATGAATTTATCCCTACCAACCTCCATCTAATAGCTTGAGCTCAAAAGAGGATAGCTAACCACAAACTTTTGATGAATGAATAAATTAATTTGACAATCTAGTGCCGGGAAGGACATAGGGTGATATTCTCTTAATTGGGTCAAGAGGCTTTAGGAGACTTTCATTAGTTTTGCACAATGAATAATGATTTAATAGTAAAATATTTTTTTTGTTTTTTTTTTTTCATTTAAGGATTTTCCACAGTTAATGTCCAATACTAAGATTCAAGGTTCTCTCTTCATTCCAATTGACTTGGAAATAGAAATATATTCAGGTGACAAAGGCTAAATTTTGCAATGGGTGATGAACATGACCATGTGTTGGTAGCTACTGCACAAGTGGGCTATGTTGGGGCCATTAGACCTCCTGCACTTATAGGAATTGTTACTTTCAACATCACAAGTATGATATTGCACTTACTAGGTATGGAAGATTTATTCGGTGATCTACATCTTGAAGACCCAAATAAACATCTTAAAGACTTAGTTAGGGTGTGTCTAGCTTACAACCTCCCACATATCTCTCAAGAAGGAATCAAACTAAGATTGTTCTCATTCTTTAAGAATAGTGAAGCAACTATGTGGCTTGGAGATTTACCAGAAGCATCTATCACTACTTGGATAGAACTTACAGGTGCATTCTTGGAAAGTTCTTTCTTCCAAGTACGTGTATCTACCTTAGCAATGAGATCAATAATTGCATACTGTTCCAGGTGAAGCACTACATAAAGCTTGACTCAAATTCTAAAAAATATCTAGTTTAGTGTCTGAATCACAAGCTACCAAATGAGGTGTTGCGAGAGAGATTCTACAAATCGTTAGATGCAGTCAACAAATCCATGGGCAATTGATGTGCCATGGTTTTACTATACTTTTGTTGCTTAATGTTTGGAATTTGTGTGAGTTTTTAGCACTTTTTTAGTAGATTTGATGTGTTTCGTAGATATTGTGCCAAAATATGCAAGCTAAGTTAAAAACAAGAGGTTGTCAGTTATTTCTAGGTTTCAAGAGTACATTCTATGAGTCATGAGTTGAGCCATGAGCTGTAGATAATTTCACTCAGAAACTATGCTAAAAAGTGTGAGTTTTACAAGAGGAATTTGTAGGCCGTAAATATGTTCATGGGGAAGAGAAAATTGTAGTAATTGAGAAACTATAGGTGTACAAAAGAGACCTGATCTACGAGTGAGGACCAAGTAGCTTCCACGAATCGTAGTTCTTGTCCATGAAAAAAGTCCTACAACGGAACACTTCACTGATTTTTATGAAGGATTCCACGACTAGTGAAAACGTCCATGGCTCGTCGATATTATCCGTAGAAGTTGCCTAAGAATATTTTCCTAGTTTGTTTAGGATATGGTTTTAATGCTTATAAATACTTTTTCTATGTTTGCTTTGACATTTTATGCTTGTTTTCAAGTTGGAAACTTAAAGAAAAACGAGTACTCTACTTTGTTGTTGAATTTTGAGAGAAATCATAACTTTGATTCTTACTTTTTGACATTGAGTTATAATTCAATATTTCGGGGTTCTACTATTCATCTTGTAAGTGTGTGATTATACATTATTCATTAATTGTTATCATATAAATTATGAGTAGCTAAAACGACAACTAGGATTATGGAAACCATAAAAGATTAATAAAGTAGACCAAATATTTAGTAATTGTTGAATGGTGTGTAGGTGCATATTGTTCTTCCCTTCAAATTGATTGTTTTTTAAGGATTGAAAACGTTAGAACTCACCTTATTCTTACTTGCTTGACCAAAGAAGTAACGAATGAGAAAATAGATTATACTTGTCACGACCAGGGTGTACCCCCTAGACATGGTGTACTTGACCCCGAAGGGGTTGCATACAAACCCTTAGCATATCATAAACATAAAACACATAGAATAATGCGGTATTAAAAATTTTCTTTACAATTGAAGTCTTTCATAAAAGAGAATGGGAATCTAGACCTTGTCTCATTTAGCCATCTAAATACAATCGAAGTCTCAAAATAGGGACACAACCCTTACAATAGTTCTCAAATGACTTACTAAAAGAAACTACTAAGTAAAGATACTCGTCCTCAAATCTTCAGGACTCACCAACTAGCAAGGAGAATTATCTATTCCAAGCTTGAACCAATAGAGAATCATCTTCAAGGACCAAGCCCTACACTTATAGAAAATATAAAAATATGGGTTAGTACAAGAACACACTGAGCATGGAAGCCATGCAAAAAAATCATTGAAAACATGCTAAAAGGGACATTTTTGTTGAAACCATGCTATATGCTAATTTAAACATGATCTTTGAAATAGTTGGAGAACATACTCATAAAACAACTTACATATAGTCCATCATAGCATAAAGGACAACAACATAAACATAAGCCTAGTCTCCAATCATAGACATAGTGCAAATATCAATCATCATAAGACATAATGCACATACATAGTCAAATACCAAGATCATCTCATCATAATAGAATCATCACACAAGTAATCCTAAGTTGTACTTGTGCCATGCATTCCATAACCCTATCCACACTAAGTACCACCTTTAGGTTACCATGCTCATACTTCTCATACATTAGTCTTATCCATAGTTAATACTTATAAACAAGGAAACATTCATATTCATTAGCTCATGTCAAGGAAAGTCAATCATAATAACAATCCAAATGGAGCATGCATTAATTCAAAAATCATCATAATGTAATGGAACCACACCATGGCTACTCTCTAAGTCTACTTGTGCCGTGTATGAGTGAAGTCCCATACCCTCACTCACACTAAGTAAATCTTCTTGAGGAGTCATTAGTCATAGTTCATGTTTCATGTTCATAGTTCATTTACATAAGAGAAACACACCATGGCTACTCTCAAAGTCTACTTGTGCCATGTATGAATGGCATCCCATAATATCACTCATACTAAGTAGATCCTTTTGAGGAACCTTAGCACATAACTCAATTTCTTGTTCATGGAGGGAATATAGCCTGTCACGCCTCGAGCCTACACCCTGAACTTGGCCGGCACTTGAGAACCATTGTTGGCCCCAAGCGAACCCTTGGCCTGACTTACTTACTTAGCGGAAGACTTAACTTAACAAGATAATCTCAAAACATAACTTTGAAGTCTGTAAACAACATCGGAATGATAATATAAAGGCAACTGAACTACTAACTGACCGACTATCTATGAAGCCTCTAAAACAACTGAGATGGATGTCGGGATGAACCCCAAGCCATCCTAATAAACTAATGAAATAACTGAAAGCAATAAAAGGAGTCCTCCGGAATGCAAGGAGGCTCACCAACAGACTCTGGAATGCTCACTAGATCAACGATGTGCTGAATGCCGATCCTAGTTACCTGTATCTGCATCATAATAAGATGCAGGCTAACTGGTATCAGTACATTGAATGTACGAGTATGCAAGTTGGAATGCTAAATACAACATAGGATTAAAAGGAATCTGAAAGAAACTGAAGAACTTACCTGGCTCAACTCAACTCAAAATAACTGAACTCATTTCAATATAAATCAGTTTAAAACAAGTGCAATATAAAGAAAAGTTGTTTAAAAACATAATGTCAACTCTGTGTGTATGCAAGGATACAACAAAACTCTGAAATCTATGTGAAAATACAATAAACTGTGTATATAAAAATACAATTACTACTATGGGAGGTTCTCTAACAGACAACCATCACATAAGAATTATTGCAATGATACAACGTTTTGCCTCATGCTGCTAGGGCCGTCCTATACGTTGCCGAGGGTATAGAACCTGAACTACTAAGTGGATACACTAGTCTATGCTAAAAAGCACTAAGGTTTCATATCAAAAGTATGACCCTTTTCTAGCCATGATGGCTACATGGTTTATGTGGGTTGTGGGTTCTCTGAACGCTCCTCCATATCAGTGCTCAGTACTAGTCCCAAAATAATATAATATTAGCTCTTATACTTTAAAAACATACTTCTTCTGTGAATATAGATTAGTGCTCAAAAACTTAGCTCAAAGGCTATCTTGAAAATCAAAGTTTCCCCTCTTGCTTCATTTAGAAAGTGATGACTCTTTTCTGAAAACTAGCCCGAAGGCTCTTTGGAAATTGAGGTTTCCTTTCTTGTTTAAATGTGAAAACATTTTAAACCCTTTGGGAATACATAGTCCCCATATATTTTTGAGGAAATGAACTTCAAGCTTTACTCTTTACTGAACTCAAAACTTAAGTCTTAAAACAAAGTTAAAACGTTTGCAAAAGACTTTTGGAAAACTTTAAGAACTTCTCTAGACTTGGATCTTAACTGCTCCTGATTTGACTCTTAACTTGTCCTTGAATTGAAATATGGATTCAAGGATTTTGATTTGTGATAGGAAGGATCACATGATGTTTAGGAATGATCTTAAATAGCTAAACATGAGAAAAGTCACGAAATCTCCATCTTGGAACAAGTCCGCGATGCGAAGGTGTTTTAAATAATTACTTGTGAAATTAAATTTTTGAAATAGAGGAGTCCATGTCTTAACCGCAATGCGGAGAAACTTTTTGGTCACTGGGGGAGCAAGTCCCCGACGCGGACTTGCGTGCCAGATCACGCTTGACTTTTCCCTTCTCCGTTTTACTGCCCCAATTCGCTTTAACTGGACTATCATTCTCAAATTCATTTTAGATTTCGATACCCAGCATATGTACTCAAGAACCTAAGTTAAAAAAACTCTAAAACTCAACGTAAAGATCTCAGAAACTCCTCAACTCAGCCCAATTCAAGAATACATGTCAAGAACATCAACTTTCAAACTCTTTTAGGACGAATTTCACTGAACTAAACATGTTTGGTGTGTGGGTGAATGAACCCAATGCTATGAAAGACTCACATACCTTGTAAGATTAATTCCTTGGTGAAATCCACCACCAAATCACACGATCTTACCGAAATTTGAGCTTTTCTTCTCCTTTCTCCTCTTTTCTCTTTTCTCCAAGCCCTAGCGTGAATTTCCAATTGACTAAACTGATATCATTCTGATTTGACCCCTTAATTAATTCACTAAAATGAATTAAATTAATTGGGTAAGGAAAAGACTAATCTACTCTTCAAAATCCGGATTAGACTTTCCTTAACCGCACAACCCAACTTCCAAAGGGTATAACTCACTCATACGAACTCGGAATCACTCAAACTCGGCGGAGTTGGAAAGATAATTTCAAGAGCTTTCCAACCATATCTGGAAGTACACCGAAATCATCCTGAGTTAGGAGTTATGGCCGTTTGAATTTGACCAAAACTCAACTTTTCGTAACTTAAACAAATTTTCCAGATTTTCATTCTTTTCAAAAATGGCTATTTCCAATTATTAGCTTCTTCCTAGTTATTTCAAATTGCGAGATGTTACAATATCTCCCCCTTGGGAACATTTGTCTTTGAATGAGATTACTCTCACAAGGCTAAGGGTGTAATATCAAGTTTAAACACCCAACAAGCAAATGCAACAAACAACATGCTCGCTCATAATTTAAAAATACGAAGAAGAGAATTAGTACCTTGGTCTGCATTTTCTTTGGACTAAATGAGATGTGGATATCTCTTCTTCATGTCCTCTTCAGCTTCCCAAGTAGCTTCCTCAACAAATTGATTCCTCCAAAGCACTTTGACTGATGCTACCTCCTTTGTTCTCAACTTGCGAACTTGGCGATCTAGAATTTGAACCGGAATCTCCTCATAAGATAAGCTATCCTTGATCTCAATATTTTCAGTTGGTATGATCAATGAAGGATTGCCCGTGAACTTCTTCAACATGGAGATGTGAAACACCAGATGAACCGCGACTAACTTTATGGTAGCTCCAACTCATAAGCTACATTGCCAATCGTCTTGGATATTCGATAAGGTCCAATATACCGGGGACTAAATTTCTCATTTTTACCAAACCTCATAACACCTTTCATGGGTGAAACTTTTAAATATAACCAATCATCTACTTCGAACTCTAACGCTCTTCTCCTAATATCAGTGTAGGATTTCTGACGACTCTGCGTCGTTTTCAACCTCTCTTGAATCACTTTCACCTTCTCCATAGCTTGATGAACTAGATCTGGTCCTATCAACCCTACTTCACCAACTTCAAACCATCCAATAGGAGATCTGCTTCTTCTCCCATAAAGAGCTTTATATGGAGCCATCTCGATGCTAGAGTGGTAACTATTGTTGTAAGCGAACTCGATGAGAGGTTGGTGATCATCCTAATTACACTTGAAATCAATCACGCACGCCCTCAACACATCCTCTAAAGTCTGGATAGTGCGCTCTGCTTGCCCATCTGTTTGAGGATGAAATACGGTACTTAAGTTCACCTTTGAACCCAAACCTTTTTGGAATGACTTCCAAAACTATGCTGTAAATTGTGCATCTCTGTCTGAAATAGTGGAGACTGGGACACCATGAAGTATTACCACCTCCTAAATATACAACCTGGCATAATCTTCTACTGAATAAGTAGTCTTCACCGGCAAAAAGTGGGTTGATTTTGTCATTCTGTCGACAATCACCCAAATAGAATCATGCTGCCTGCGAGACCTTGGTAAACCTGTGATGAAATCCATATTAATCATCTCCCACTTCCATTCTGGAAGTTCTATATTCTGAACCAAGCCACCGGGCCTTTGGTGCTCTACTTTAACTTGTTGGCAATTTGGGCACTTAGCAACTAATTCTGCAATGACCTTCTTCATACTATTCCACCAATACACCTCCTTCAAATCACGATACATCTTTGTGGAACCCAGATAAATGGAATATCAGGAGCTATGAGCTTCCTCCATGATCTTCTCTTGGAGTCCATCCACTCTTGGTACACACAATCTACCTTGATATCTCAGTATGCCATCTCCCCCTTGTTCAAAAGCTAATACTTTTTGCCTATGAACATTTGCCTTCACTTCAAGCAAAATTGGGTCTTGGTCTTGCTTGCCTTTTACTTCTGACACTAATGATGATTCAGCCCCATTCATCGCCATTATTCCTTCTTTTGTGGAATCCATGAGTCTGACTCCCAGACGTGCAAGTCTATGCACATCTTTTGCTAACTCTCTCTTTTCTTCCTCAACATGGGCGGTACTACCTATAGACAACCTGCTTAAGGTATCAACAACAACATTAGCCTTACCTGGGTGATAAAGAATACTCATGTCATAATCCTTGAGTAATTCTAACCACCTCCTTTGTCTGAGATTAAGCTCTTTCTGAGTGAACATCTATTGAAGGCTCTTGTGATCACTGAATGTATCAACATGAACACCATGCAAATAGTGACGCCATATTCAAAGCAAACAACACGACAACCAACTCTAAGTCATGGGTTGGATAGTTCTTCTCATGAATTTTCAATTGTCTGGAGGCATAAGCTATAACTTTGTCATTCTGCATTAACACACAACCCAAACCAACTCTAGATGCATCACAATACATTACAAAACATTGAGTACCTTCTGGTAAGGTTAAAACTGGGCAATAGTCAACTTCTTTTTCAATTCCTGAAAGCTTTTCTCATAAGCTTCAGACCATTGAAATTTAACTGTCTTCTGAGTTAACTTGGTCAAAGGGGATGAAATGAACGAGAACCCTTCTACAAACCTTCTATAATAGCCAACCAAACCTAGGAAATCCTAATATCAGTTGGAGATGTGGGTCTAGGCCAATTCTGCACTGCCTCAATTTTTCGAATATCAACTTTAATTCCCTCTCCAGACACAATATGGCCTAAGAATGCTACAGACTCAGGCCAAACTCACACTTAGAGAACTTAGCATATAACTCCTTATCTTTCAAAGTCTGAAGAACTATTCTTAGATGACTAGCATGATCTTATTCATTCCTTGAATAGATTAGTATGTCATCAATGAAGACGATAACAAACATATCTAAATAAGGTTTGAACACTCTATTGATAAGGTCCATGAACGCTGCAGGTGCATTAGTCAAACCGAACGACATGACCAGAAACTCATAATGACCATAACGGGTCCTGAATGATGTCTTGGGAATATAACACTCCCTTACTTTCAACTGATGGTAGCCAGATCTGAGGTCAATCTTATAAAAACAAGAAGCACCCTGAAGATGATTGAAAAAATCATCAATCCTTGGAAGAGGATACTTGTTCTTGATAGTAACCTTGTTCAACTGATAGTAATCTATACACATCCTAAGGGAACCATCTTTCTTTCTTACAAAAAAGACCAGAGCGCCCCAAGGTGAGACACTTGGTCGAATAAAGCCCTTATCTAATAGATCATTTAACTGCTATTTGAGCTATTTCAACTCTGATGGTGCCATCCTATATGGAGGAATAGAGATAGGATGAGTATCTGGAAGAAGATCTATACCGAAGTCTGTCTCTCTTTTAGGAGGGACTCTAGGAAGATCATCAGAAAAGACTTCTTGAAACTCTCGTACTATTGAAACTGATTGAATATAAGGAATCTCAACACTAGAGTCATTAACTCAGACTAAGTGATAGAAACACCCATTGGAGACTAAGTTCCTTGTCTTAAGGTACGAAATGAAATGATCCTTAGGCACTGCTGAACTGCTTTTCCATTCTAAGACTGGTTCATTTGGAAAATGAAACCTAACAACTCGAGTTCTACAATCAACTGGGCATAACAGGCATGAAGCCAGTCCATATCAAGAATGACATCAAAATCTACCATGTCTAACTTAATTAAATCAGCCATGGTACTCTTGTGATTGACAAAAATGGGACAATCAGGATAAACTCTCTCTACTAGAATGGACTCATCGATAGGTGTAGAAACACTGAATGGTTCACTAAGTTGCTCAGGAATAACATCAAAATTCATAGCAACATATGGGGTTACAAAGGATAAACTCGCTCCTGGATCTAGCAAAGCATAAACAGTAAAGTCAAAGACTTGGATCATACAAGTGACAACATCTGGAAAATCCTTTTGCTCTTGGCGACTATTGATAGCATATAAGCAGTTTGTTCCTCTGCCAATACCGGAAGGAGCCCCTCTAGGTGCAGTTTTGTCTGGTGGAGCAACTAAAGAAGACTGGGCTCTGCTGCCCCATTACCATTACCCTGCTTGTTCTTTGGACACTCTCGCATGAAATGCCCATTTTGACCACGCTTGAAACAACCAGTGGAGCCTTTGTGACAAGTACCTGAGTGATTCCTACCACATTTGGTGCATGCAGGAGGCTTACTACCCCCTTGTGCCATGCTACCCTGAGAATAAGTAGGTTTAGATCTGAAATTTTGACTATTGTACTCACATTTGTTCTTAGGTGCAGGTGCACTAACAGATGATGGAGCAGGTCCCTTCTGTTTCTGTTGGAAAGATGATAGGTTGGCACTACTCTTCAGCTGCCCAGACTCATTCCCTGTCTTGGCTCCTCAACCTGCTGCACATATACCATTAACCCCGATATATCCATGTCCCAAATTAACATTGCAGCCCTACCTTTCTTTCTCGATAGACGAGACAGCCCAGCAACAAACAAGCTCATTCTACTCCTCATGTCCGCAACCATCTCCAGAGCATAATGGGATAGTTGGTGAACTTCAACCCATACTCACGAACACTTAGCGACTCTTGTTTAAGGGTAAGAAATTCTTGTACCTTAGCCTCCTTCAGTTCTCATGGAAAGAAACGTCTCAAGAAGGCCTCCTCAAAACAGGCTCAACTCGCAGGTGGTGCATCCTCAGCTCTACCCTCTTTCCACAGATCAAACTAGGTCCTAGCAACATTCCTCAGTTGATATGCAACTAGTTCAACTCGCTTAGCATTAGCAACGTGCATAACCTCAAATACCTTCTTCAATTCATCAAGAAAGTTCTCTAGGTCCTCAAAAATGCTTAAACCAGTGAAACTTGGAGGATTCATCCCCAAGAACTCATGAATCCTTGAAGTATCAGCCTCATTCTGTCTAGCTCCTTTTTGCTGCCCAACCTGGTTAGTCACAGCCTGACTTAGCATCCTGATTGCTTCCCTGAATTCAGCATTGGTAACTTCTGCTTGAGGTTGCACTTCAGGTGCATCTGGTAACTGTTGTTCCTCAACATTGCGTCTAGCATGACGACCTCTGACAGCTCTTCATGGAGGCATGATTATCTGAAAACACGCGCAAGCACAAATTAGAAGGAACTTTTTAGAGATCAAACTCTAACGCACGAAATAAGGGTGAAAGAAGTGAGAAATTTTCCTAAGTGTTGTAGCCTCCTAATTATAGATGTGGCGCGCTTCACATCAATAAGTAGGACTCTACAGACACGGCTTCATAGACTCCCTAGGACTCTTGAACTCTGTGCTCTGATATCAAGTTTGTCACGCCCCGAGCCTTTACCCTGGACGTGGCCGACACTCGAGAACCATTGCTGGTCCCAATAGAACCCTTGACCTGGCTTACTTACTCAGTAGAAGACTTAACTTAACAAGATAATCTCAAAACATAACTTTAAAGAGATATAAACTTAGCCAAAATGGTAACTGAAGTCTGTAAACAATACCTGAACGATAATATAAAGACAACTGAACTACTAACTGGCTGACTGTCTATGAAGCCTCTAAAATAATTGAGATGGATGTCGGGACAAACCCCATGACGTCCTAATGAACAAATGAAATAACTAAAAGCAATAAAAAGAGTCCTCCAAAATGCAAGGAGGCTCACCAACAGACTCTGGAATGCTCACTAGATCAACGATGTGTTGAATGCTGATCGTAGTTACATGTATCTACATCATAATAAGATGTAGGCCAACTAGCATCAGTACATTGAATGTACGAGTACACGAGTTAGAATGCTAAAATACAACATAGGCTTGAAAGGAATCTGAAAGAAACTGAAGAAGTTACCTAGCTCAACTCAACTCAACATAACTGAACTCATTTCAATATAAAGAAGTTTAAAACAAGTGCAATATAAAGAAAAGTTGTTTAAAAGCATCATGTCAACTCTGTGTGTATGCAAGGATACAACAAAACTTTGAAATCTATGTTTTCATAAAATGTGTATATAAGAATACAATTACTGCTGTGGGAGGTTCTCTAACCGATAACCATCACGTAAGAGCTATTGATATGATACAGTATTTTGCCCCACACTGCCAGGGCCGTCCTATACGTTGCCAAGGGTATAGAACCTGAACTACTAAGTGGATACACTAGTCTATGCTAAAAAGCACTAAGGTTTCATACCAAAAGTATGACCCTTTTCTACCCATGATGGTTACATGGTTTATGGGGGTTGTGGGTTCTCTGAACGCTCCTCCATATCGGTGCTCAATACTAGAACCAAAATAATATAATATTAGCTCTTATGTTTTAAAAACATACTTCTTCTGTGATTTGAGATTAGTGCTCAAAAACTTAGCTCAAAGGCTATATTGGAAATCAAAGTTTCATTGCTTCATATAGAATGTGATGACCCTTTTCTGAAAACTAGCCCGAAGGCTCTTTGGAAATCGAGGTTTTCTTTCTTGTTTAAATGCGAAAACATTTTAAACCCTTTGGGAATACATAGTCCCCATATGTTTTTGAAGAAATGAACTTCAAGCTTTACTCTTTACTGAACTCAAAACTTAAGTCTTAAAACAAAGTTAAAACGTTTGCAAAAGACTTTTGGAAAACTTTAAGAACTTCTCTAGACTTTGATCTTAACTGCTCTTGATTTGACTCTTCACTGGTCCTTGAATTGAATAATGGATTCAAGGATTTTGATTGTGATTGAAAGGATCACATGATGTTTAGGAATGATCTTAAATAGCTAAACATGAGAAAAGTCACAAAATCACTGTCTTCGAACAAGTCCACGACGCGGAGGTGTTTTAAATAATTACTTGTGAAATTAAATTTTTGAAATAGAGGAGTCCACATCTTAACCATGACGCAGAGAAACTTTTTGGTCATTGGGGGAGCAATTCCGTGACGCGGACTTGCGTGCCAGATCACGCTCGACTTTTTCCTTCTCCAATTTATAGCCCCTATTCACCTAAACTCAACTATCATTCTCAAATTCATTTTAGATTTTGATACCCAGCATATGTACTCAAGAACCTAACTCGAAACAAATCTAAAACTCAATGTAAAGATCACAGAAACTCCTCAATTCAGCCTAATTCAAGAACAACATTCAAATTCAAGAATACATGTCAAGAACATCAACTTTCAAACTCTTTTAGGATGAATTTCGCTGAACTAAACATGTTTGGCATGTGGGTGAATGAACCCAACGCTATGCAAGACTCACATACCTTGTAAGATTAATTCCTTGGCAAAATCCACCACCAAATCGCACGATCTTTGCGAAATCTCAGCTTTTCTTCTCCTTTCTCCTCTTTTCTCTTTTCTACAAGCCCTAGCATGAATTTCCAATTGACTAAACTGATGTCATTCTGATTTGACACCTTAATTATTTCACTAAAATGAATTAAATTAATTGGATAAGGAAAAGACTAATCTACCCTTCAAAATCTGAATTAGACTTTCCTTAACCACATAGTCCAACTTCCAAAGGGCATAAGTCACTCATAGGAACTCGAAATTGCATAAACTCGGTGGCATTGGAAAGATCATTCTAAGGGATTTCCAACCATATCTGGAAGTACACCTAACTCATCCTGAGCTAAGAGTTATGGCCGTTTGAAGTTGACCAAAACTCAACTTTTCGTAACTTAAACAAATTTTCCAGATTTTTATTCTTTCCAAAAATGGCTATTTCCAATTAGTAGCTTCTTCCTAGTTATTTCAAATTGTGAGATGTTACAATATAGCCTTAACTGACATAGACCATGTGAGCTACATGGAATCCGGTGTCGTGTAATCCCACACCGAAAGAAGGTATCCTACTTGCCTAAGGTAGAACTAAATGTATTAGCTTTTTGGTGGATCCACTAGCTAAAGACCTATGTGGGCACATAGTTACGGGATAGGGAGATTGCTTCTAGAAACCCGGCCTATTGTATTGACGGGAGAGCTTCCATCTCATGAGATCATGTGTAGAAGACCCGGCCTATTGTATTACGGGAAGGCCTCTACCTCATTTTTCATATCCACTCGGTGCTAAGCATTATTCCCAAAAATTACTTGTTTAATATTTGAATTGAATTTACATGCATGAAAGAGTATCTTACCTTTTATTCAATACAACTCATAACATAGCTCATAGATTCAATAGGTTAGAACTAACTTTCAACCTTACAATCATCATTAGTATGTGAGTAAACCTTTCACACCAAGATCATGTGTTTTCATGAGAATGGACTTAAAATCAACACAATAGGATCATAATGGTCATGTATATTTCATGCGTAGTAATGTGTCAAGGTGCATATGAGAACTATACTTCCAATTAACACCATTGATACATCATAATAATGTTTATGCATGGAGTGTGTGTGTGTGATTGTCCTTGCAATGGCAAAACAACAACATTATCAACATAGACACTTTACTCTCAAAGTGTTCATAAGCATGTACATAATATCACAATCATGCACAATTCTTATATATTTCATTAAAGGATCATAGACCATATAAATCAACACATCTAACATTATCATAGTAGACATGGATATAATTGTAATTCAAGTAGTTCATTCATTGCATGTATAAGCTCATATACTCATATTTTAGGTCATGTGGGTAAAGTCCTTCCACAATTATACCATATACAATTCAACATGCATAATAGCTTCCTTCTTAAAGCCTCAACATTCATACCTCATTCGTATTAGCCTATTACCCTTAAGGCCCTAGAAGTCATCTTCATGTTACAAGCTTTACTCTCAAGCATTACCTCACATGGTCATTATGTAAACCTAGATCTCAAGGTAAACTAACCACATGCTTCATTCTTGATCAATTAAGGTCATTTAGTATAATATAAAGTCAATCTCAATGCTACTCATGCATGACGCATCATATAAGCCCTAATCAAGTTCATTCATATCTACAAGCATCACTTGTAAGTAATTCATGTCTAATCCATCTAATCTAAGGCAATTTATAAAGAGGATCATCAATCTTAAGATATAACATCTAACCCCTCAATTTGCCTCTTTCATGGCATAACATTAAGCTGTGTAAATTTTACCCTTGAATCTTAGGTTAATCAAGACTGCATGTATATTTATACTTAAATCATGCAATTTCATCATAATCAACCCACGCCCACTCAATTGAAATGATTACAACATACATAACTCTATCAGATTCTACTAGTATCAACTAATACCCATACTTGAGATCCAATTTGGGGAAAAAGGGAAATCCATGGATTCTTGGGTAATTCATCATTAAAACAGTAGTAATTCATCAATATAATCATAATAAAAATCAATCAAGTCTTTGAAATAGTTTTTGGAAGGGAATCCATGGCTTAGAGTGAAAACCCACATTTGGGAATTTGAGAGATTTGAAGTAAAAGCTTTTGAAGGGACTCCTTGGGTGATAGTTACCCAAGGATGAAAACTACCATGCCTTTATTGGAGATTCCTCATGAATTTGGGAAGAAAAGGTGACTTCTTGGACCTTAGACCTCAACTTGTTTTTCTTCTTCTTCATCATCATCTTCTTCTTATTATTCAATGGATGTTTCTAGAGAGAGAAATATTGGAAGGGAGAGTATTTTGGTGTTTTGATTTTTGGTCTTGGAATAAATGATTTAACTGGGTGAGTTTTGGGTTTAAAATGACTTATATAGGGGTCCTAGGCTTGGGCAAAATGGCATATCTTTGAGTTAAAACAATTGGGAAAAGACCCAAGAAGTTCCCCTGCTAGAAACTGCCAAAATGGCATGATGGACGCCTTCACAGACCATCATCATCACCACGACCCGTCAAACGGGTCGTGAAGAATTTTCAGCATGACAGTGCTTCACTATTTTGGGTATTACTTTTTACTCCGAGATCCGAATTTGGAAAACTCGGTGGCGTTGGAAAGAGGACTCAGAGACCTTTAATTGGATAGGTAATGGTCCACCTAATTCGTTTTGAGCTATGAGATATAACAATTTGAAGTTGACCCTACACTCTAAGTCCAATGAAAACCCTTCACGGACCGTTGTGATGCCCTTGGCCCTCGACCAGTAGCCTAGCATGCCACCCCTTAACCTCCTAAAAATCAACTCATAACCACGACCCCTCCCACGGTCTGTGGTGTCCTTCACGAGCCGTCTAGTGGCTCGTGGGGAGGGTCCTTATATTGGGCAGCCTTGTGAAGCTACTGCCTCATCACCACGAGTGGTCTCAAGATCCGTGGTGACCACCAGGAACAGTCTAGGCTCTCGTGGGAGGTTGGCAACCTTCTTTAGCTACTACCTAGGCATAATCGGCACCACCACGAGTCGTGGTGCCTTTCACGACTCGTGTGGGCACTTGTGGAGGATGCCAAGGCCCAATTCTCTAGTTCATGCCTAGTACTTAGCCCCTAGCTTAGTCTACTAGATTCCAAGGTGTTACATTATCTCCCTATTGGGAACATTCATCCTCGAATCACATTCTAGGCACCTTTTAAAGGAAACGACACAAGACTAGCAGCCCATCATGCATGCAACGTCATAACAATGCACTAAACAAGGAGGATACATCAACTCCATCTCAAACATATTCAATGCAACAGATGAGAGTAGGAACTACATCTAACAACCCATTATGCATGAAATTCTCATAACTAGTCATGTTCAAGAAGGAACTACTATCTCCTAGTCATAACATGCTCAATATACTCTCATGGAGCTCATATGCAATTTACTCTCATAAAGCATTTTATTCTAAGAGGAATTTCTCAACTCCTAATCAAAGCATGCTCATATATTATTCTCATGATGTACAATAGGCATTCATACTTAATGCATTACAACATGAGGAAAAACAATTCACATAAACTCATTTTCTTTCAAGACAGAAGCTTTCATGAATATGCATTATAGAAGGAAATCATGGCAACACAAAACACACAATAACCTTGCTAGCTTGGCATACCATCCCCCCTTGGGAGTAAGCCTATATAAAATCTTCTCAACATCATTTATCACATAGTCATAGGAGGAACTATCTTCTTCAACTAAAGCAAGCTCAACACAACATTATGGAGCAAAAAATGCCATTTCATCAAAAGCATAACAAAGCATGTTCATCAATTCATCTCATCAAGTCAAATATGCCATCATCATACTAAAATGCACAATAACGTGAGGAACATATAAATCATAAAAATTCATTTCCTACTAAACATGAATCTTCAAGAACATGCATAACATAAGGAGATCATGGAAACACAAACATCACACATGACTCTAAATTGAAACAAGTTACAAGGAACTCTTTGTCTCAAGCTAGAATAGGAGTAGAAGAAAGAGGTGAGGATATCGGGACTCTCAAAATCTTGATATCTAAACATATTATCTCCCCTTTGGGAGTAAGGTCCCTACTAAAACCTCAGCTACCACTTCCTTCAACCAATCCCCCAAAACATAGCCAAAAGTCATAATAACCTTGTCGGGTTCTAGAACCACTAGAGGTCTAACAACAATGCATCTCAACCTTACTATCTCCACTCAAGATTTCATATGAGCTTACAAAACATGGTCTAAACTTCCCAACTCAATGTACTTCTCAAGGTGAGAATTCCAAGCCAATCTAAATCATGGGCATCAAGGACACTCAAATGACCTTACTATCTAAGCATATCATCTCTTTCAACTCTAAGGTCGGCCCGAGTTATCATTAATCTTTCACATCCATTACACAAGGTGATTCTAGACTATGGTGAATTACCCTTCGACCCTTTTTAGAGAAGTCTATTCACTCAACACATATAGGCATTTCTCAAACACCCTTTTCATCAAACCTTCCAACCTACCCAAAACTCAAAATGGTCAAGTAGGGTTCTACCATCATTATCATAAAACAACAATGAAGCTCATTCATACTAAGGGAAACATCAAGGTCTAGCATATCAAGTCACCAAAGACAAGTAGTACCGGAATCTAATAAAGCATAAAATACATACTAGAACCATTAAGAGGAACTTGCTTACCCTTTCTTCCTCTAGTCTTAATCACCGGGCAATCTCTCATTTTGTGGCCAATCTTACCACAACCATAGCAACCCTTCATGCCGGATAGACACTTACCATCATGCTTTTTCCACACCTAGCACAAGTAGGCTTAATCACATAAGGTCCACTACCATTCACTCTTTGAGACCTAGGGGTAGACACCTTCTTTTGGTTAAATCAAAGTTGAGCAACATCTTTCAATTGGCAAGCTACCAAACATCTACCCTCATGTCTCTTTCAATTCCACTAAGGTTGGATCAAGACAATTCTAGAGCATTTCAGCCCATATCATCACCTTTGGTAGGGTCTACCAACCAATCATATCTAGGTATTATCTAACACCCTACTCAAATAAAAAGACCATTCTTAAGATCAATCTTAAATGATATCTAACTCTTTGAAGTTGGTCAACACTTACACTCTTCTTCCTCACCTTAACTAGGTGGTACATACAACCCTCAAAGTCAACCTTAAGGCACAACATAATCCTAACTTATGGCATAGAATTTCCCCCCTTCCACTCTTGGATAGGCTCATTCGGGAACTAACAATTTGACTATATGGGTTCTATCATCACATAGGAGCATGACAATAACACTACCAATCCATCCTAAGGATGACATCTAAATCTAGCATATCAAGTCCTATCTAGTCACATGGCCATAATTGGCATAACAACTAACATCTTCTCCCTCCCTCCTTGTAGCATGAGCCCTTCAAGTAGCCACATATTGAAAACCATCTTATAGGGAGAAAAGCCTTATAGATTTAGAGTCTATGGCACGACTAGAGAATGAAGAAGTGAAGTTTCCTATCGTCTTGTAGCCTCTCATTCATAAATGTGGCGCGCTTCACAATATGGACAAGACTCTACTAAATGTGGCTTATGAGACATCAACCTAAAATCATCCCAAAATCTTATGCTCTGATACCAAGTTTGTCATGATTCAGGGGTACGCCCTAGACGTAACACGACATACTTGACCCCGAAGGGGTCGCATACAAGCCCTTAGCATATCATAAACATAAAACTCATAGAATAATATGGTATTAAAAATTTTCTTTACAATCAAAGTCTTTCATAAAAGAGAATGGGAATCTAGAGCTTGTATCATTTAGCCATCTAAATACAATCGAAGTCTCAAAATAGGGACACAACCCTTACAATAGTTCTCAAATAACTTACTTAAAGAAACTACTAAGTAAAGATACTCATCCTCAAATCTTGAGGGCTCACCAACTAGCAAGGAGAATTTTCTATTCCAAGCTTGAACCAATAGAGAAGCATCTTCAAGGACCAAGCCCTACACTTATAGAAAATGTAAAAATATGGGTTAGTACAAGAACACACTAAGCATGGAAGCCATGCAAAAAAATCATTGAAAACATGCTAAAAGGGACATTTTTGTTGAAACCATGCTATATGCTAATTTAAACATAATCTTTGAAATAGTTGGAGAAGGTACTCATAAAACAACTCACATATAGTCCATCATAGCATAAAGGACAACAACATAAACATAAGCCTAGTCTCCAATCATACACGTAGTGCAAATATCAATCATCATAAGACATAATGCACATACATAGTCAAATACCAAGATAATCTCATCATAATAGAATCATCACATAAGTAACCCTAAGGTATACTTGTGCCATGCATAGATAAGATCCCATAACCCTATCTACACTAAGTACCACCTTTAGGTCACCATGCTCAAACTTATCATACATTAATCTCATCCATAGTTAATACTTATAGATAAGGAAACATTCATATTCATTAGCTCATGTCAAGGAAAGTCAATCATAAAAACAATCCAAATGGAGAATGCATTAATTCATAAATCATCATAATGTAATGGAACCACACCATGTTTACTCTCAAAGTCTACTTGTGCAATGTATTAGTGAAATCCCATAACCTCACTCACACTAAGTAGATCTTCTTGAGGAACCATAGCACATAACTCACTTTCCTGCTCATGGAGGAAATATAGCCTTAATCGACATATACCATGTGAGCTACATGAAAATCGGCATCGTGTAACCCCACACCGAAAGAAGGTGTTCTACTTGCCTAAGGTAGAACTAAATGTATTAGCTTTTAAGTGGATCCACTAGCTAAAGACCTATGTGGGCACATAGTTATAGGATAGGGAGATTGCTTCAATAAACCCGGCATATTGTATTGACAGGAGAGCTTCCATCTCATGAGATCATGTGTAGAAGACCCGGCCTATTGTATTGATGGAAAGGCCTCTACCTCATTTTTCATATCCACTTGGTGCCAAGCATTATTCCCAAAAATTACTTGTTTAATCTTTTAATTGAATTTAAATGCACGAAAGAGTATTTTACCCTTCATTTAATACAACTCATAACATAGCTCATAGATTCAATAGGTGAGAACTAACTTTCAACCTTACAATCATCATTAGTATGTGAGTAAACCTTTCACACCAAGATCATGTTTTTTCATGAGAATGGACTTAAAATCAACACAATAGGATCATCATGGTCATGTACATTTAATGTATTGTAATGTGTAAAGGTGCATATGAGAACTATACTTTCAATTAACACCATTGATACATCATAATAATGTTTATACATGAAGTGTGTGTGTGATTGTCCTTGCAATGGCACAACAACATCATTATCAACATAGAAACTTTACTCTCAAAGTGTTCATAAGCATGTACATACTATCACAATCATGCATATTTCTCATATATTGCATTTAAGGATCATAGACCATATAAATCAACACATCTAACATTCATCATAGTAGACATAGATATAATCGTAATTTAAGTAGTTCATTCATTGCATGTATAAGTTTATATACTCATATTGTAGGTCATGTGGGTAAATTCCTTCCACAATTATACCATATACAATTCAACATGCATAATATCTTCCTTCTTAAAGCCTCAACATTCATAGCTCCTTCATATTAGCTATTACCCTTAAGGCCCTAGAAGTCATCTTTATGTTACAAGCTTTACTCTCAAGCATTACCTCACATGGTCATTATGTAAGCCTAAATCTCAAGGTAAATGAACCACATGCTTCATACTTGATCAATTAAGGTCATTTAGTATCATATAAAGTCAATCTCAATACTACTTAACCATGACCCATCATATAAGCCCTATTCAAGTTCAGTCATATCTGCAAGCTTCACTTTTAAGTAATTCATGTCTAAGACATCTAATCTAAGGAAATTTATAAAGAGGATCATCAATCTTAAGAGATAACATCTAACCCCTCAATTTGCCTCTTTCATCGCATAACATTAGGCTGTGTAGATTTTACCCTAGAATCTTAGGTTAATCAAGACTACATATATATTTATACTTAAATCATGCAATTTCATCATCATCAACCCACGCCCACCAATTGAAACGATTACAACGTACATAACTTTATCACATTCTACTAGTATCAACCAATACCCATACCTGAGATCCAATTTGGGGAAAAAGGGAAATCCATAGATTCTTGGGTAATTTATCATTAAAACAGTAGTAATTCATCAATATAGTCATAATATAAATCAATTAAGTCTTTTTGAAATCGTTTTTGGAAAGGAATCCATGGCTTAAAGTGAAAACCCACTTTTGGGAATTTGAGAGATTTGAAATAAAAGCTTATGAAAGGGACTCCTTGGGTGGTAGCTACCCAAGGATAAAAACTACCATACCTTTATTGGAGATTCCTCATGAATTTGGGAAGAAAAGGTGACTTCTTGGACCTTAGACCTCAACTTCTTCTTCTTCTTCAATGGATCTTTCTAGAGAGAGAAATATTGGAGGGGAGAGTATTTTGGGTTTTTGATTTTTGGTCTTGGAATAAATGATTTAATTGGGTGAGTTTTAGGTTTAAAATGACTTAGATAGAGGTCCTAGGCTTGGGAAAAACGACATATATTTGAGTTAAAACAATTGGGAAAAGACCCAAGAAGTTCCCCTGCTGGAAACTGCCAAAATGGCATGATGGATGCCTTCACAGACCGTCATCATCACCACGGCCTGTCAAACTGGTCGTGAAGAATTTTCAGCCTGACAGTGCTTCACTATTTCAGGCATTACTTTTTACTCCGAGATCGGAATTGGGCAAACCCGGTGGCATTGGAAAAAGGACTCAGATACCTTTAATTGGATATGTAATTGTCCATGTAATTCATTTTGAGCTATGAGATATGATAATTTAAAGTTGAGTCTACACTGTAAGTCCAATGAAAACCCTTCACGGACGACTTCACGGTCCGTGTGGGGCTTCACGGACCGTTGTGATGCCGTTGGCCCTCTACCAGTAGCCTAGCTTGCCACCCCTTAACCTCCTAAAAATCCAACTCATAACCACAACCCCTCCCACGGCCCATGGTGGCTTTCATGAGCCGTCTAGTGGCTCATGGGGAGGTCCCTATTTTGGGCAGCCTTGTGAAGCTACTGCCTCACCACCACGAATGGTCCCATGATCCGTAGTGACCACCACAAGCCGTCTAGGCTCTCGTGGGAGATAGGCAACCTCCTTTAGCTGCTGCCTAGGCATCATGGGCACCACCACGAGTAGTGGTGCCCTTTACAACTCGTGGAGGATGTCAAGGCCCAATTCTCTAGTTCATGCCTAGCGCTTAGCCCCTAGCTTCATCTACTAGATTCTGAGGCGTTACATTACTATAGAGATTTGAGAACATCAACCCTCATCTAATAGCTTGATCTTGTCTGAAAATAGCAAATTTGGAATTAAAGGTAAGGATTATGTCATGCCCTAAATTAGGAGAGGTGCAATGGGCACCCTGTACCTTATTCTATGGAGATAAACAAGGAAAGATAATGGAGAGAACAATGAGGGCCGACAAGGCCATCACAATCAGCTACTGAAATAAGGTAACTAGATCAGCGAGGTCCGAACAATATCAATGATTAAAGAAAGGGCCGGCAAAACCAACTATACTGATAAAAAAAACTAGCAAGCCGATAAGCTTGCAACTGAAATCATATAATACATTAAGCTGACAAATTATAAATGGAAGCTGAAAAGACCCAACAAAGTATGTCCACACAAGTCTACGAATATGTCACGACCCAAGGATACCCCCAAGATGTAACATGACGTATAGAACCCCAAAGGACTACATACAAGCCACTTAGTCCTCATAACATAAGCAATAGAACAATAAGAGTAAAAAAAAAGCACAATTCAAGTCTAACATTTTCATAAAGGAAAGCAGAAGTCTAGACACTAAGTCACAACATAGCTATCTATTATAATATTTGAATAAAATAGGGCCTTGCCCATATAACATGTCCAAAAAGGGAAATACATGAAACGAAGCTATAACATGAGAAAAAACCATCCTTGAACCATGAGGACTCACCAACAAGCTCAGAAGATACACAAGTTCAAGCTTTAGCCACTAGAATGATCACCTCGCCAGATCCTACACTTGGGGAAAATGTAGGAAAAGTAGGCGTTAGTACAAAAATGCACTAAGTATGATAGTCATGCATAAAAACATTGGAAACATGCTAAAAGGGACATTTATTTGAATGCATGCAATTTATCAAGTTTAAACATCATCATAGATATATTGGAAAAGCGTAAGTCATAAACACAGTCAATTGATAGATTATCATAACATAAGAGAAACACTTCATAAGTACCCTCAAAGCATACTTGTTCAATGCATGGATAAGACCCTATAAATCTCACCCATGCTAAGTAAACCTCTTTAGGCCATCATTCATATTCATACCTTTAAGACCTTGAAAAATCATGTGAAAGCTTCTTGAGTAACTATAGTTCATAATTCATATTCTTGTTTTATTGTTGTGTGAATAAGCCTTAACCGACATGAGACCATGTTAGCTATACATGATCCCCCGGTGTTACCCACACCGAAAAGGGTTGATCTACATGCCTAAGGTAGATCCATACTCTTAGCTTAGGTGGATCCACTAGCTAAATAACCTATGGGGGCACGTAGTTTATGGGATAAGGAGATTGCTTCTAGAAACCCAGACTCAACTAGTGTATAAGGTCTCTATCTCGTGAGACATACTTTGGGAACCCGGACTCAACTAGTGCAAAAAGATCCCATTTGGAAGCCGGACTCAACAAGTGTAAAAGCCTACATCTCATATTCAATATCCACTCGGTGCTAAGCATTAATTCCCACGGAGTACATATTAAGTCATAACATGATTCATTAAGATAGCTCATTAGGTCATGCGTGAGAATAACCTTTCACCGTACATGTCTACGTATAAATTAAATAGGTGAGAAAGCCTTTCAACCTTAGAATCATCATGAGAAAACCTTTCACATTATATCATATTCATGCATAAGTGTGTATATGAGAATATCCTTTCAACAACACAACAACTACATCATAATCATAGACACTTCACTCTCAAAGTGTTCTTAAAACATATACATAAACTTCATAAAACATGAATAATATCATAATTTGCCCTTTCAAGGGTCAAAGATCATATCAATCAATACATAAATAATTCACTACATTAGACATTGATATAAACATAATTCAAGTAACCCAATCACTATATGCATAATCCCATAACATTCTTCCTTCATCAACGAACCCACATCACAAGATCATAGTTGGGAAATAGGGGCATTTCATGGGTTCTTGGGGATTTCAACATAAAAACCATAAGAAATCATCAATTCATACATAATATAAATTAATTCAAGCATTAGAATTGTTTTTGAAAGGAACCCATGACTTTGGAATCAAACCTTAGCTTTTAGGGATTTATATCTTTGAAATTTGGATTTTGAAGGGGCTTCATGGATGAAAGCTATCCATGGATGAAGAGATACCATACCTTCATCACAAAAGCATGAATTTGATGTGAAGACCCTAGCTTCTTCAACCCTAGCTCCAATTTTCTTCTTCTTCTTCTTCTTCTTCTTCTTTGAGTTTTATAGAGAGAGAATTTTTGGTGAGGATGAAATTTCGGGAATTGATTTGGGTTTTATAAATAATGAGATGAATGACTTAATTTAGTGATCTAAAATCCTTATATAGGTGGTCTAAATGTCACGCCCCAAACTTACACCCTGGGCGGGACTGGCACTCGAGAATCATTGCTGGCCTCAAGCGAACCCTTGGCCTGGCTTACTTACTCAGCAGAAGACTTAACTTAACAAAGATAAATCTATGTAATAAACCGGAATGTTATAAAGGGACATTCAACTGGCCATTAAGGCAAACTCAAGTCTCAACATAAGATAATGACAATGAAAAAACTAAAGAACTAACATTTGACTGTCTATGAAGCCTCTAAAACAACTAAGACGGATGCCTGGACAAAACCCCCGATCATCCTAAAAAATAAAGTACTAAAAAGTAAATGATCACAAAGGAGCCCTTCGGAAAGCAAGGAGGCTCATAAACTGACTCTAAATGCTCAACTGGATCAAAGAGGCGCTGGATGATGATCCTAGTTACCTGTGTCTGCATCATAAGAAGATGTAGGCTAAATGACATCAGTACATTGAATGTACGAGTATGCGAAGGGAATTCTAAAACAAGACATAATCTTGAAAGGAACTAATGAACTTACCTAGCTCAACTCAACTCAACATAACTGAACTCATTTCAATATAAAGTAGTTTAAAACAAGTGCAATATAAAGAAACGATGTTTAAAACATAGATGTCAAATCTATGTATTTTAGGAATACAATGGTACTCTGTATGAATGGAAAAATACAATAAACTGTGTATATAAGAATACAATTACTTATGTGGGAGTTTCTCTAACCGACAATCATCACTTAAGAGCTATTGTGATGATACAGCGTTTTGCCTCGCGCTGCCAGGGTCGTCCTATACCTTGCTGAGGGTATAGAACCTGAACTACTAAGTGGATCCACTAGTCTATGCTAAAAAGCACTAAAGGAATCATCTAAAAAGTATGACCCTTTTCTATCCATAATGGCTACATGGTTTATGGGGGCTGTGACTTGTCTGAACTCTCCCCCATATCGGTGCTCAATACTACTCCCAAAATATGATACTAGCTTTTATGTTTAAAAACATACTTCTTTCTGTGGTTTGAGATAATTGCTCAAAACTTAGCTCAAAGGCTATCTTGGAAATCAAAGTTTCCTTTCTTGTTTAATTGTGAAAGCATTTACTCTTTTCTGAAAACTAGCTCAAAGGCTCTTTGTAAATCTCAGTTTTCATTCTTATTTAAATGTGAAAAGATTTTAAACTCTTTGGTAATACATAGTCCACATATATTTCTTCGAAGAAAAGAACTTCAATCTATACTCTTTACTCTTTACTCAATTTGAACTTTAAGTCTTCAAACAATGTTAAAAGCATTTGCAAAAGACTTCTTGAAAGGACTCTAAGAACTTCCTAGACTTTGCTCTTAACTTTTCTTGAATTTGAATTTATGGATTCAAGGTTATGATTCATGTTTTTGGATGATTTCTATATGTTTAGAAGTCATTTAGAGTAGTTAGAATCAATAGGAAGTGTTAGTACACTTTAAAGGACTTAAACAGGCTAAGTGACAAAAAACTGGTGGAAAACGACGATCCCGGCGCGTCGTACCAGCCCCAACTTACTAAGGCTCCAAAATGGCGCACTGCTGGTGCGCTGCCCGAGCTTGCTTGGCGCTATGGGGGCGCGTCGCATTAGTTTCCTTTCAGGTAAAATTTGATGAACTTTTGGTCTCGTTTTCTGATATTAAATCGATTAATTTCGATTCCTTTTCTCAAATTCACTTTAGAATCAGATACCCAAGGAATATACACAAAATCTATGGTTTACTGCCTCAGGCAGTCCCCAGGATGTTCCCATATGGGCTCACCCATGTGGCGTAGGTCCAACCACGGCTTGTGGGTCCCCTTCGTGGGTGACACCTGGACATTTTGGAAAATTGCCACTTTTTATTCTTTCGATTATGGGGAGTTATATCCATGACTCTAACCCTCATGTTAAGCTATAGTTTGGCATACTAATTTCTGAGGTGTTACATAATACAATAATTTAATTGGTTGGGAGAATGCCCCAACGATACCAATAATTATATACAAAACTCAAGTAAGTAAAACCTACAGACAACCAAAAGCTTTAGGAAGAATGAACCTTACCAATCCTCAGCTAAGACAACACCCAACTACAAAGGCCGATTAGGACCTTTGTCTAAACCTGCAGCATGAAATGTAGCATCCCTAGGCAATGAGACATCAATACGAGTGAAAATGTACTGGTATGTAAGGTGGAAAGTGAAATCATAAATAGTTGTAATAAAAAGGTAATAGAAATACCACCTGAAATTGAAACTTTGATAACCTCCATGACCGATATCTAACCTCGTAGTAGACAATTATGCATGATATGCTCGAATAATTGTATGTAGTGAATACATATATATAAATGCAAGTGCATGACAAACTCAACCAAATGCTAGCAATGGTGGTCACTTTCGATAGCTAACCGACATTATATTTGTCAACCTATGGCCATCAGTACAATATACCTAGTTAGGCCTCTTCCCTCCGAGTATAGCTCGAAGAAAATGCATAACATGCTATGAGCTTTGAATGCACATAATAGGCCATAACAAGAACTTAGCCAATCTTTGCTCTTCTGTACTCCTATTGTCATAATCATGTAATTACTTGCATAACATGCAAATGTCCTATAGAACCTCATATTCTTTTTAGATAAACCTAAACACTTAACTAGACTTCAAAAAAGTAACTTAAATATGAGGATGTTCATAAAGATCTTAAAGTGCTTAGAGAATCTCCTTGTGACTTTATTTAACTTTCATAGGATCATTTGCGTGCCTGCAAAACTCATAATACACTCGAAGCTCTTGACTCTACTTCAGCTTAGCAAGTTAATCATTTAGGAACTCAAAAGGAGACTGACATGCTTAACTTGATTTTTTGTACACAAATCTAAGTTTGTCATAGTTTCAAAATAATGCTTTTGTAAAAGCTTCTGATGAGAAAAAAATGCCTTATCAACTCCCTTAGTTAAACATAATGATTTTCCAACATCCAGCCTTACTCTTAGGACAATAGCTCGGTAATAGACTTAAGGAATAAGAAACTCGACGAAAAATAGCTTAAACCATCAAACATACTTCACAATGTTACATGCACGTGCATAAAAATTAAATATTGTCCACAAACTTCAACTAACTACTTTATGATATGGAGGGTATGCACGTGCATAGACATTATAGTGACATGAAACACAATTTAATTGAGATAAAGGCTAACATTTAGCAAAAATAATTTCTCTTAATAGATAATATATATCTCCATTAAGAATATCATCAAAATTATAAAAACTCTTATGAAATAATCTAAACAAATATATCATAAGTAAAGAATTTTTCATAAATATTTAAGATATTTTTGCAAGGCAGTAAAATATATTTTCTCAAATTTTTATTTAAAACCAATGTTCTCAAACGTGAGCAGTATTATAATAGAACTCTCAAATTTAGGTTGGTAACTCGTAAGCATTTGACATGGAAAAAATAAAAATCATAAAGACCGAGGTGTTACAAACCAATAAAGAGAATACTCTACCAAATTGCGTGGTGATATTCAACTATTAAGGAATCAACCACTTAGTTGAACTAAACCTACCAATCTTGCATGCTAAGCACCACAAAATAGTACTAATTTGTGATCTTATGACATTATGAAATCATGGAGATCACAAAATCTCAGTTCGTCTCTCATTGATTAATAACACATTAAATTGATACTTTGTTACTTGTTTACTTTTGAATACATAAAGATTGACTGTTACAAAAATTTCTCCACCTTGTTAGAAATAATACAAGAGCGCAAATAACTATAATTGACTTGGGTCCAAATCATATTCCTCGTGGGATTGACCCTAATATTGGTTAGGTTCTATATTTGAACAACGGTCGTTTTATACTTATTTTCAAATGTGCAATTTGGGTGTATCAAATTTTGACATCATTGCTGGGAATATGGCCTTTAATTAATTAGATTAATTGTGTCATTTAACTGTAAGTCTTTATTTCCCGATTTATGTTTTTTAGGGTACACACTTGTGCATGTCTAGCACTCGGAGTCAAGGCAATTCCCTAATCCAATTGATCTTAAGCTTTAGAAAACTTTGCAGAATATGTTAAAAATTGGTATTCATGAAACAATAGTTCAAACCAGAGCTAGAATGTTAGCTGAAGAATGAGAAAAGGGACGCCAAACTGAGGCATCTCAGCTAGAAGGTAAACAACACCAAATTGCAGTTGCCAAACATTCTAGAAGAGATGAGGCTGATCATTAAGATGCTTTCATTATGAGCAAGCTATACGTGATGAGTTAGACAAGTCACAAGCTAAATATTCTGAATGATTAGCTCTGACATGTCACAACAGCAACCCATATATGTGCCTCAGTACGATTTGGATAATGTAGGAGTACCTGGTGCTATAGCACTACCTCCAGTACTACATGTTAGAAAAAGTTTGATATCAATAGTATTATGATACAGTTGTTGAATAAGAAGGGAGTGTTTGTAGGAAGACTAATTGATGATGCACACATGCACTTGATGGATTTTGTGGGCATTTGGAAGACACATATGAGGCCAAGGGTGATCAAAGATGCTATTAGGTTTCAATTCTTCCCATAATTGTTTACAAGAGAAGAGACACTCTGGTTGGCTGAGCTTCCAAATTACTCAATCACCATATACGGGAATTAAAAAATGCTTTCCTAGAGAGGTTTTTCCAACCGCCTAGAATGGTGTAGCTGAAAGATGAGATCTACAACTTCAGGCAATTGAATGAGACAGGGTTAAGGTTTAATAAGAAACTAAAGTAGGTGCCGACTCCCAAGATACCCCATGAACACTGCTGAAGTATTCTATAGATCTTTAAATGCAAAAAACTAAGCAGTAGATGACACTAGGGGAGTATTCATGGGTAACACTTATGTCAAAGCGTGTCTTGGGAACTAGAGCTTAAAAAGTTAATGCAGTAAGCCCACAAGTCAAAGTGTCAACATATGATGAGTATAATTGAGAAAGATGCAAATTATTTAAATGATTAGATGACAGGTTTCTAGACCAATGCCTAAGGGTCTTTCAAGACACTTGGCACCAAGGTGAAGGGAATCAAAGTTGGAACTTCAAGATGGATAACAAGTACAATCGGTATGGGTACAATGATAGGAACATGGTCCAAGATAGAGACTATGAATAGAAATGGAGAGATGTCTACAAGAATCAGAGAAGTGGTGCATATATCCCACCGGGTAACCATGATGTCAGGTTTCTCAAGAATAGAGGACATGTTGGCTAAAGTGCTAAAAAGGGTGGAAACAAGTGAAGAGAGTCTCAAGGATATGCATGGAGATATATTAGGCATGAATGAAAAGGTTGAGTCCCATTCCATAGCCATTAAGTAGTTTGATAAGTATTTGGGCTAGATGTTTATGTCTACAACCTTAAACCAATACCAAAATGGGGCACTTCCTAGAAACACTGTCCAAAATCTAAAAAATAATAGGCACTGTATTAAAAGGACTACTCAAAGTTATAAGTAGAATGTGGTCCCTCCATTCCCAACAATGGTTGATGAGCTGAATAAGCCTGACTGCGTTGATTATTAAACTATGGGGAAGCTGAGGAACAAGTCACGGGTGAGAAGTTGATTGAGAAGCAGCCTCAAGGTGGTACTAATATGTTGCACGCACCAATTATTTCTATCTACAAAGGAACAATAAGATTGAGGTCAACTTAAAGGATGACAATGGAAACACTACAGTAGACATTTTAGCACAAAATTAGATAGATGTGAATGATCTTCAAATTGGAGACACTTTCCGTGAAGCTGGTGGTTTAAGAGCCAAGGACATGATTTCATCATCCAATATCCAAAATGTTTCCAAATTTCCTAATTCTCAAATTGCTTTATCCCATAAGCACGCCATGTTAGATGATTGGTTTTCGAGGAAACGTGATGCAATAATGGTGATGGCAACATTTCAAGCAAGAATGAACCCTCCAAAAGGTGTGTGACAAAACAATAAGAAAGTGAATTATCAAGTAAACTCCTTACAAATATCATATCTAGCAAAACAATAAGGAAGTGAATTATCAAGTAAACTCCTTACAAATACCACATAAAATAGGGAAAACAATAATGACATATAGTCATCCCAAATCATATTGATACTTTATTGTGTCAACACTATAACCTTTGTGGCTTCTCTTAGCACAATACTCATGCTAATAAATGGATTCCCCTTTAGTAAAAAAGCTTTTTATGTGAAGTTTAACGATTATTATGTAGTTGATAGTCACCCCATAGCACTCACTTATGGCATATAAGTACACATCATCACGCTTAAGAAGGATTGAGAATAACTTGGTCAAGTTATTGAAGTTGTTGTTATAGTGTGAAGCTCTATAATAACATTACTTTTGCTTGAAAACATAGCTCATTTGGCCTATAAATGGATGATGGGAAAGAAGCAACATTAAAAAAGTACACTATTTTTGAATAATATTTGTTTATGTGTCAAAGTAGCATTATATTATTGAGTGTGAATGTTTTGGAGTATATACAAATTTTTAAAAAATATGATATATTAAAATTCATATAGAGAAAATATTGTATTGATTGTTCTCATTTGCTTATTATTTTCTTAATTAACTACATTTAATCAATGTGTAAATCGTATCATTAAGAATGCACAAAATTTGCACGTCTTTAGTAAATTTTAAAAAATGCACATGATTTGCACATGTACAAATCGTATATGACTACCTGATAAATTGGATAGTTAAGAGCCCAAATGTCATAAAGTTGAATATGCAAATGTGGTGATAAAAGTTATCAGAAAAAGGAGCAAATGTGGTGATAAAAAGTGACCACTAGAAGGAAGAACTCGCATGAGTATTCCCTCTTCATAGTCAACATGGTTTATCTTACGCATGTCATGATTAGCACATTCCTACTTAAAAATTCAACAGATTGAAAATGTGTCAATCAGAAAAGATGTCTCATCACAAAAAATCTCTATATAGAAAGACCAGTGGGTGTAAGGGTCTATCTTGTTGTCTCTCCACGAAAAGTGTTCGTGAAGGTCTTTTAGAGATGACCTCTCTTATTTCTAATTATTTGTCATCCCTTATCACCATTGTATTCCTTCCTATTGTACATATATTTCCACTAGCAAATTCAGAGTATCCAATTGAATATTATTCTTCACACACAAATGAGAACATTTTCATCGCAATCAGTCGTGTGCAGAGCTGCAGGATAGCTCACTTGAACCAACTCCTTAATAATCTCAACTCGACCTTTGATTACTGCAAGATGTAAGTGATTCTACCTTCGTAATCACGAGTCACACACATTTCAAGATTCACTACCAACAACTCCTTATAATTTCTACGTAACCTTTAATTGATACAACATGAAGAGCATCGAAAATCCAACTCAACAGCAAGCAGGAGATTTTGAGAAAGAATGAATTTCACAAACCAAGTTAAGTAAGTCTATGAAGAATCAAAACATCTTGTTGAAGTAGTTCTTGTAAAGTAATCCCATCTCCTTCAACTGCAGCTTCATAGAGTTTCTTCTAAATCTTCATCTCCTTTAATTTCCCTCTTATTTTCTTTCTTCTAATCACCTACAACATTGCAAGAGGTTATTTAATTAATATTAGAGTATAGTTTTGTAGCTGCAACCTTAGTAGCTTCTCTTAACACAATACTGCTACTGATAAGTGGATTGCTCTAAGGAAAAAGCTTCTTACGTGGGGATTTGTTGATTGTTATGTAGTTGACAGTCACTTCAGTATCAATCACTTATGACATATCAATATACATCGTCAAGCCTAAGAACAATAAAGAACAAATTGGTCAAGTTATTGAAGTTGTTATTGTTGCAGTGTGGAACTCTGTAATGACATTACTTTTACTTGAAAATACAATCCGTTTGACCTATAAATGGATGATGTGAAAGAAGAGAAATTAAAAATACACATAATACACTGAAATAATATCTGCTTATATGTCAAAGTAACATTATATTTTTGACAGTGAAAGTTTTTGAATATATACAAAATTTTAAAAATCATGATATATCAAAATTCATATTTAAAATATTTTGTTTTGATCGTTCTCATTTGCTTATTATTTTCTTAATTAACTACCATATAAATCAGTGTGCAAATCGTATCTTTAAAATGCACATAATTTGCATGTCTTTAGTAAATTATAAAAATTTCACATGATTTCCACATATACAAATCCTATATGAGTACAGATAACGTGGGAATCAATAATTTACTTAGAGAATCAACATGAAGTTGTTGTAGCTTAAAAAAGATATGTTGCACACACCAGTTGTTTCTAGCTGCTAAGGAACAATAAGATTAAGGATAACTTAAAGGATGACAATGGAAACATAACACTAGACATTTTAGCACAAAACTAGATAGATGTGAATGATCTTCAAATTGGAGACAGGTTTAAGAGCCAAGGACATGATTTCATCATCCAACATCCAAAATGTTTCCAAATTTCCTAATTCTCAAGTTGCTTTAGCCCAGAAGCATGACATGTTAGATGATTGGTTTTCGATGAAACGTGATGCATTAATGGTAATGGCATCGCTTATCGCAACTATGACATTTCAAGCAAGAATGAACCCTCCAGAAGGTGTCTGACAAAACAATAAGGAAGTGAATTATTAAGTAAACTCCTTACAAATATCATATCGAGCAAAACAATAAGGAAGTGAATTATCAAGTAAACTCCTTACAAATACCACATAATATAGAGAAAACAATAAAGACATATAGTCATCCCAAATCATATTGATACTTTATCGTGTCAACACTACAACCTTTGTGGCTTCTCTTAACACAATATTCATGCTGATAAGTGGATTGCCCATTAAGAAAAAAGTTTTTTATGTGAAGTTTGATGATTACTATGTGGTTGACAGTCACCCAATAACACTCACTTATGGCATATCAATATACATCATCACGCTTAAGAAGGATTGAGAACAACTTGGTCAAGTTATTGAAGTTGTTGTTATAGTGTGAAGCTCTATAATGACATTACTTTTGCTTGAAAACATAGTTCATTTGGCCTATGAATGGATGATGAGAAAGGAGCAACATTAAAAAAGTACACAATATTTTTGAATAATATCTGTTTGTATGTAAAAGTAGCATTATATTATTGAGTGTGAAAGTTTTGGAATATATACAAATTTTTAAAAAATCATGATATATTAAAATTTATATTTAGAAAATATTGTATTAATTGTTATCATTTGCTTATTGTCTTCTTAATTAACTACACTTAAATCAATGTGTAAATCGTATCTTTAAGAATCCACATAATTTGCACGTCTTTGGTAAATTTTAAAAAATGCACATGATTTGCACATGTACAAATCCTATATGACTACATGATAAAATGGATAGTTAAGAGCCCAAAACGTCATAAAGTTGAATATGCAAATGTGGTGATAAAAGTTATCACAAAAAGGAGCAAATGTGGTGATAAAAGTGACCACAAAAAGGAAGAACTCGCATGAGTATTCCCTCTTCATAGTTAACATGGTCTATCTTACGCATGTCATGATTAGCATATTCGTACTTAAAAATTCGACAGATAGAAAATGTGCTAATCAGAAAAGATGCCTCATCACAAAAAATCTCTATATAGAAAGACCCACTGGGTGTAAGGGTATATCTTGTTGTCTCTTCACGAAAAGCGTTCGTGAAGGTCTTTTTGAGATGACCTCTCTTATTTTTAATTGCTTCTCATGCCTTATCACCATTGTATTCCTTCCTATTGTACACATATTTCCACTAGCAAATTTAGAATCTCCAATTGAATATTATTCTTCACACACAAATGAGAACATTTTCATCGCGACCAGTCATCTGCAGAGCTGCACGATAGCTCACTTGAATCAATTCCTTAATAACCTTAACTCGACATTTGATTACTGCAAAATGTAAATTATTTCTACCTTCGTAATCACGAGTCAGACGTATTTCATGATTCACTACCAACAACTCTTTATAATTTCTACGTAACCTTTGATTGAAACTACATGAAGAGAAAATGATTTTCAAAAATCCAACTCAACAACAAGCAGGAGATTTCGAGAAAGAATGAATTTCACAAACTCAATGTGTCCCCGCATTGATGCTATGTGTAAAGGAGTTTTATTAAAACAAGTTAAGTAAGTCTATGAAGAATCAAACCACCTTGTTGAAGTAGTTCTTGTAAAGCAATTACATCTCCTTCAACAGCAGCTTCATAGAGTTTCTTCTCAATCTCCATCTCCTTTAATTTCCCTTTTATTTTCTTTCTTCTAATCGCCTACAACCTTGCAAGAGGTTATTTAATTAATAGTAGAGATATAGTTTTGCAGCTGCAACGTTTGTGGCTTCTCTTAGCACAATACTGTTGATGATAAGTGGATTGCTCTAAAGGAAAAAAAGCTTCTTTTGTGGGATTTGATGATTATTATGTAGTTGACAGTCACTTCAATAACACTCACTTATGACATATCAATATACATCGTCACATAAGAACAATAAAGAACAACTTGGTCAAGTTATTGAAGTTGTTGTTACAGTGTGGAACTCTGTAATGACATTACTTTTACTCAAAAATACAATCCGTTTGGCCTATAAATGGATGATGTGAAAGAAGAGAAATTAAAAATACACATAATATTTTGAAATAATATTTGCTTGTGTGTCAAAGTAGTATTATATTATTGAGAGTGAAAGTTTTTGAATATATACAAAATTTTAAAAATCATGATATATCAAAATTCATATTTAAAATATTTTGTTTTGATCGTTCTCATTTGCTTATTATTTTCTTAATTATCTGCCATTTAAATCAGTGTGCAAATCGTATCTTTAAAATGCACATAATTTGCATGTCTTTAGTAAATTTTAAAAAATGCACATGATTTGCACATATACAAATCCTATATGACTGTAGTTAACTTGGAAATCAACAATTTACTTTGAGAATCAACATGAAGTTGTTGTAGCCTAAAAAGATATGTTACGTTGCACGCACCAATTGTTTCTATATATTTTCTATACTAGAGACCTAAACTGTAATAATCATGCAACGTATTGGGCACTGAATAACTCCAATGGACCATTATCCACTGATGCAATCATAGTGATGTACATGCCCACAAGGGAGAATGCAAAGAGAATCTCCATCGACATAATCCTCAGAACATATGACACACTCTCCACCATTGTGGTCAGAAAATACAATCATCATAAATGAATCAATGATCACATGACTGTCTAACTTCTATAGGAGCAACCCGAGCTGCTATACGAGCATCATGTGTTGGTACAAGAGCACCTTGAGCCCTACATGAACATACAGAGCTACTACTGGAGCATCTTGTATCTCTATATCGCCAAAAGCAGCAACAAGAGCATCTGACATCCCTCGTCGTTGATGATAACCCATATAAATACAAATGATAATAACAACAAATAAAATCATAAAACTATCGACAATAAGGTACAATGTCCTAGTCGACAATTTTGACTCTGCCCAACTCACATCATCTTGAACCAGATCTGTAGCAAGCTGCGCAAAATCCAAAATCATTCACACATGCTTGTGTGTCAAAGTAGCATTATATTATTAAGTGTGAAAGTTCTGAAATATCTAAAAAAAAATTAAAAAATCATGATATATCAAAATTCATAGTTAAAATGTTTTGTTTTAACTGTTCTCATTTGCTTATTATTTTCTTAATTAACAAACATTTAAATCAGTGTGCAAATCGTATCTACGTCTATAGTAAAATTTTTAAAAAATGCACATGATTTGCAAATATACAAATCCTATATGACTGCATATAAAGTGGGAATCAACAATTTTCTTTAGGAATCAACATATAGTTGTTGTTAGCCTAAAAAAGACATGGTGCATGCACCAATTGTTTATGTATAGTATATATACTAGATACCTAAATTTTAATAATAATGTCGGCATATTGGGCAATGAATAACTCTAGTGTACCTCCACTAAAGCAATCATGGTGATGCACATGCTCACAAGAGAGAACGCAGAGAGAATATCCATCAATATAATCCTCAAAACATATGACACACTCTCCACCATCGTTTCCAGAATATACAATCCTCGAAAATGAATCAATGATTGCATCTGATTCAACTGGTTTTCTAACTTATATATAAACAGTCAAAGCTTCTACAAGAGTATCTTGTGCCGCTACAAGAGCACTCTAGGCCGCTACATGATCTTGAGCTAGCTACTACTGGGACATCCTGCATCTCTATATCAGCAATAGTAACAACAAGATCATTTGGCGTCCCTCACCATCGCTGATAACCTATATAAATTCAAATGATAATAGCATTAAATAAAATCACAAAATTACCCATAATAAGGTACGTCTTAATCGACAGTTTTGACTCTACCTAGCTCTTATCATCTTGAACCTGATCTGTAGCAAATTGCATAAAACCCAAAATCATTCATAGCTACTTGTGTGTCAAAGTGTCGTTATATTATTAAGTGTGAAAGTTTTGAAATATACAAAAAAAATAAATAGAAAATCATGATATATCAAAATTAATTTGTAGAATGTTTTGTTTTTATTGTTCTCATTTGCTTATTATTTTCTTAATTAACTGACATTTAATTAGTGTGCAAATCGTATCTTGAAAATGCACATAATTTGAATGCCTTTAATAAATTTTAAAAAATGCACATGATTTGCACATAAAAAAATTCAATATGACGTACGTTGTTGCTAACCTAAAATGACACGGTGCATGCACCAATTGTTTCTATATAATATTTATATTAGAGACCTAAACTGTAATAATCATGATGACATATCGGGCACCGAATAACTCTAGTGGTCCACCATCCACAGATGTAATCATGGTGATGCACATGCTCACAAGGGAGCATTGTTGTCGATGATAATCTATATAAAAATACACATGATAATAAAATCAAATAAAATCACAAAACTACCGACAATAACGTACAACGTCCTAATCGACAGTTTTGGCTCTGCCCAACTCATGTTGCCTCAAACCTAATTTGTAGCAAGCTGCGCAAAACCCAAAATCATTCACACCTGCTTGTGTATCAAAGTAGGGACTTTTACCCAGGGAGTATGAGATTATGGTGCACAATTTCCTAGAAACAGTTTTATTTTTCAACTCGTGACCAGATTTTCTCTCTATCAGCTAATTTATTATGTTTGGGAGGATGCCTGATGGGTCTTCTCAGCAAACCTTTTTCTCAATATCGTTATTCCCCTTATTCTTCCTTCTCAAGCATATGTTGAACCTCATTATTTAGCGTCTCTCCAAAGTCCCAGAGGTGGAAGCGGGTCTGATAGGTGGGACAAAGCGCTTTCAATGGTGATGAAAGAGGGGAAAATGCCTGGACGACAGCCACTCGCCAAACTTGGCGATAGTACTATAAACCCTTGGCTCGCGATTGAAGAATATATTTCACACGACTCTATCCAATAGCGATCCCTGCGTACACGATTGGTTATCATCCTTCTCTAAATCATGCATATTGGTTTGTTGTTGCGGTAACCATTATATTATTAAGTGTTAAAGTTTTAGAATATAGAAAAAAAAAATTAAAAATCATGATATGTCAATTCATATTTAGAATATTTTGTTTTGATCGTTCTTATTTGCTTATTATTTTCTTAATTAACTGACATTTTAATCTGTGTGCAAATTGTATCTTTAAAAATGCACATAATTTGCATATCTTTAGTAAATTTCAAATAATACAAGTGATTTGCACATATACAACTCCTGTATGACTGCAGAATAAAGTGGGAATCAATAATTTTCTTTGGGAATCAATATGTAGTTGTTGTTAACCTAAAAAAGACATGGTGCATGCACCAATTTTATATTATGGTACCAAAATAGAATTGACTTAATTACACTGATTAGTAAAGCAAAAATAGAGGCTCTATCAACAATGGAGGAATTTGATTATCCTAAAACTATTTGGACATGAAATTCTCTTAAATTGAGTGTGTACAATCATATTGAAAGCAATAATTAGAGAAGCACGGTATAACTTATTTGATATATGTCCCTATAACAAAGAAAATTTCAGTTTCTAGAGATGTAATTTTTCCTGAAGAATATTTTTCTTTTTCTTCACATGTCTCTGGTGCTTCTCAATCTCTTTTCCTCCTTCAGTTCCTTGTTCCCTTGATATTGACAGTCGTAATTTACCTTCAGTTTTTAATTTTTTTCCCAATCAGGCTCTCCTTCTAATAATTCCAAACATGTTTGTTTGTTTGTTAACAAAAAATCATTTATGGCTTAAACAAGCATCCTCCTGACAATAGTATTCAAAGCTCACAACTGCCTCAATTTCAAAGATTTTAGTCGTCAGTCCCTGAATGACTGTTCTTTATTTTTTAAGAAGTAAAATAATTGTATCTCTATTATTGTGGTTTAAGTTGATGATATTTTATTAACAGGTGCTGGTTTGTTAGCATTTTAATATTCATATTTTAATATATTAATTTGCTTTATTAGGAGTTACAAGAATGCTGAATGTTTCAGCAGTTAATGGGCACTTATCATTGCTGCCGTTGGTAGTCATTTGTGACTAATTACTCACTTTGGTTAATCACTGTGCATATGAATTATTGCCATTATTTGGTGGTTACAAAAAGGTCCATTGGAGGTTACTTGCTGGACACAAGAAAAACGTTCCAGAGAACGTTGGTTCAACAATTTTGGCCAGCATCTTCAATGTGAATGTTACCCCTCACTTTATTTCATTCTTTAATCCTCCATTGTACCTTATAACCTATGTAACTCCTAAGGCCATTATCTTCACTATTTACTACACTATTTATCTTTCTATTCATTGCGAGGAAGACTTCTTCTAGTATAAATAGTGGTGGTCTTCATTTGATTTGAGACACACAACATATAAGAAAAATATAGAGTGCATAAAGTTTGTCAAAAAGAGAGTTCTTATTAATTGAAGGGAGGTGTTCTTTATTGTGGAGCTTTGGACTCAACTCTTGTCCATAGTTGTTGAATTATACTTTGTGAAGGCTGTTGTATCCTGGAGGGGACAAGTCAAGAGGACTATTGCTGGACCGATGAAAACATTTGCTGCAGTGGGCTTGAATCTCCTTAAAAAGAGAGCGAGATATCCGCGCCTCAGCCTGAAGAAATTTATTTCTTCATTTTTATTTTCAATTGTAAGCTTGTAATTCTGTTATTTTGTAATTTTTCACTAACAATTTTTAAGGAGAGTCAGCATGGCTACAATTGAAATAACCGCAGATGTCAAGATGGGAGACCTTAACAAGCCATTTCGGTTCAATAGTAACCATTTCAAAAGATGGAAGGATAAAGTACTTTTCTACTTAAGTCTTCTCAATGTTTCTTATGTGTTAATTGAGAAGAATCCTAATAAAGTTGATGACACCTCCATGGATGATGATGAACTTATTTCCCATCATGAGAAAGTGGAAAAGTACGATGGTGAAGAGGCAAAGGGCCAAGATGCACTTTTACAAAAAGAAGAGAACAACATCACAACGAAGGTAAATTTAATTACTTCAAATAATGCTCCTCTTAAAACTCACAAAAATACTTCTTTGAAGCCTAAGAAGAAAAAATTTAAGAAAAATAATAGTAGACCTCCCAAGAAAAACAATGGTGAAAGTAACCAAGCACAAAATCAACAAGTTCAAGCTAAGGGACCGTGCTTTGTTTGTGGCAAGAGTGGGCATATTGCTCGATTTTGTAGATTCCGAAAACGTGGTCATAACCCTCAGGAAAACGCTACCAAAGAACCTTTTGAGGCGGTGATTACCGACATAAACATGGTTGAAAGTGTTGATGGATGGTGGGCTGATTCTGGTGCAAACCATCATGTCTGTTATGACAAAGACTGATTTAAAAAATATACTCATTTTGAGGAGCCCAAAACCATCATGCTTGGTGATTCTCACAAAACTCAAGTGCTTGGAACTGGAGATGTCGAATTGTGTTTTACTTCTGGAAGGGTATTAACTTTAAAAGATGTACTCTATACTCCTTCCATGAGAAAACAATTTGATGTTTAATTTTCTTCTTAATAAAGCAAGTTTTAAACAGATTATGGAATCTGATCAATATGTAATTGTGAAGAATGATATTTTTGTGGGAAAGGGGTATGCTTGTGATGGGATGTTCAAATTGAATGTAGAAGTGAATAAAGCTTCTACTTCTGTTTATATGCTTTCTTTTACTAATTTTTGGCATGCTCGTTTGTGTCATATTAATGATCGTTATATTGGAATCATGAGTAGTTTAGGATTAATCCCAATGATTAAAAAGAGTTTTGAAAAGTGTGAGGCTTGTAGTAAAGCCAAAATCACTAAAAGGCCTCATTTTCAAGTTGAAAGAAAAACTGATTTGTTAGAATTAGTTCATACTGATATTTGTGAACTTGGTGGAATTTTAACTCGTGGTGGTAATAGATATTTTATCACTTTCATTGATGATTTTTCTAAGTTTACATATGCTTACTTGATGAAAAATAAAAGTGATGCTTTTGAAAATTTCAAAACGTATCTCCATGAGGTTGAAAATCAGTCTGGAAGAAAAATAAAAAGAATTAGAAGTGATAGAGGCTGTGAATATGAGTCAAATGAGTTTAATTCTTTTGTTAGATCATTGAGAATAATTCATGAAACTACTCCTCCTTACTCTCCTTCATCTAATGGAGTAGCAGAAAGGAAAAATAGAGTTGAATTGACTAATGCCATGCTTATTGAGTCACATGCACCTTTAAATTTTTGGGGTGAAGCTATTTTAACTGCTTGTTATGTGTTGAATCGTGTGCCTCATAAAAAGTCTAAACTGACACCTTTTGAATTGTGGAAAGGTTACAAGCCAAGTTTGGGATATCTAAGAGTTTGGGGTTGTCTAGCCTTTGTGAGGCTTATGGATCCCAAGATTACAAAATTGGGTAAGAAAGTTACTACTTGTGATTTTCTTGGTTATGCTTCAAATAGTACAGCCTATAGATTTTTTAATCTTGAAGATAATATTGTGATAGAATCGGGTGATGCTATTTTTCATGAAAATAAATTCCCTTTTGATTCTAAAAATAGTGGAGGTCAAAGGATTGAACAAAATATTTTGTCACTACCTAGCTCTTCTACTTCTACTTTAAAAAATAAAGAAATTGATGATTTTGAGTTAAGAAGAAGTAAAAGAACTAGAGTAGAAAAAGATCTTGGTCCTAATTTTTATATATTTAATGTTGGAGATGTCCCTCTCACTTTGAAAGAAGCATTATCTTCACATGATTCTATATTTTGGAAAGAGGTTGTAAATGATGAAATGGAATCACTAATTTCTAATAAAACTTGGAAATTAATTAATTTACCACCGGGTTGTAAAACTATTGGTTGCAAATGGGTCTTAAGAAAAAAGTTGAAACCGGATGGATCTACTGATAAATACAAGGCTAGGCTAGTTGCAAAAGGTTTTAAACAACTAGAAGGCCTAGAATGTTTTGACACTTTTTCATCGGTAACAAGAATTACATCCATAAGACTTATAATTGCTATGGCTGCAATTTTTGATTTACAAATTCATCAAATGAATGTAAAAATTGTTTTTTTAAATGGAGACCTAAATGAGGAAATATATATGGATCAACCCGAGTCTTTTGTTGAAGCAGGCCAAGAAAGCAAAGTATGTAAACGTACTAAATTCCTATATGGCTTGAAACAGGCACCTAAGCAATGACATGAAAAGTTTGATTCTTGCATGATTGAAAATGGTTTTAAAACAAATGAGTGTGATAAGTGCATCTATCATAATTAAGTCTTGGAATAATTCACATGTGATTTTTTTCCTATATATTGATGATTTGTTGATCTTTGGCTCTAACATGAATGTTATTGATGAAGCTAAGAATATTCTTAGAAGCCATTTTGATATGAAAGATCTTGGTGAGGCAAATGTTATTCTTGGAATAAAAATAACAAGAACATGTGATGGAATTTTCCTTGACCAGTCACATTATGTTGAGAAAAATTTGAAAAATATAACTTTCTTGATTGTAAGCATGTTGCAACTCCTTTTGATTCAAGTGTTCACTTATTTCTTGTTGAAAGTGAAAATGATGTAATAAATCAAAAGGAATATGCTAACGTAATCGAAAGTTTGAGGTATGTGACTGATTGCACTAGGCCTGATATTGCATATGCAGTAGGAGTACTTGGCAGGTTTACAAGCAAGCCAGGTAATGAACATTGACATGCTATAAGAAAAGTTATGAGATATTTAATTGGAACAAAAAATTGTGGTTTGTTCTATAAAAAATATCCTGTTGTACTTGAAGGCTTTTGTGATGCAGATTGAAACACTTTATCAAGTAATTCATGTTCTACCACTGGTTATGTCTTTACTTTAGGTGGTGGTGCTGTTTGTTGGAGATCAAAAAAGCAAACTATTATTGCTAACTCTACCATGGAAGCTGAACTAATTGATTTAGCTTCAGCTAGTGAGGAAGCGAATTGGTTAAGAGATTTGTTATTTCAAACACCTTATTTTGAAAAACCAATTCCTCCTATTTTAATTCATTATGATAGCACCGTTGCGATTGGTAGAGTTCAAAACCGTTACTACAACGGTAAATCTAGACCTATAAGGAGGAAACACAGTAATGTAAGATCGTATTTGACAAATGGTATACCATTAATGTTGATTATGTCAAATCTTGTGATAATCTTGCAGATCCTCTTACTAATGCCTTAACGATAGAAAAGGTCTAGAGCACATCGAGGGGATGTGATTAAAGCCTATAAATCCTTGAGTCATATATGAGGAAACCCAACCTAGGGACTAGAGATCCTATAACCAGGTTCAAAGGGAAAAATTAATCATATGATAACTTGTTGTGAAAAATGCACTTTGTATTCCCTCCCTATGTGTGAGTGCATTGTTTCCTGAAGTTTGTGAAGGTTGAGTTGATAAAACTCTTAATGAATATCTATAGCCCGTATGGGTGGAGTTTTAAGCTTACAGGAACACTCTCGACAGATTTCACCTATGTGATGTGTCGAAGTAGCTCGCTTCCTATGAGAATTGGGCTTATTCTCAAATACACTCATGAAACCGGGATAGCACAAGGCCATAACATGCTGGCTATAAAGCTCATGTCAACACCTTGATTATTATGTGTGAGCAGTGATATTTTATTTCCCTTAAGCAGTCATAGTTCAAGTCTGAGACCACTACGACTCTGGAGTAAAAGTTATTGTTTTACTAAGTGGAGGTTCAATGCAGAGCACACCTTCATTATGCATAGTAGTCTTCCTTCAGCTGATGGACTCTCTTATCTAATATTAAAATGAGTGGGAGATTACTCACTTATCATTGCTGCCGTTGGTAGTCATTTGTGACTAATTACTCACTTTGGTTAATCACTGTGCATATGTATTATTGCCATTATTTGGAGGTTACAAAAAGGTCCATTGGAGGTTACTTGCTGGACACAAGAAAAACGTTCCAGAGAACGTTGGTTCAACAATTTTGGCCAGCATCTTCAATGTGAATGTTATACTTTGTGAAAGCTGTTGTATCCTGGAGGGAACAAGTCAAGAGGACTACTGGTGGACCGGTGAAAACATTTGCTGCAGTGAGCTTGAATCTCCTTAAAAAGAGAGCGAGATATCTGCGCATCAGCCTGAAGAGATTTATTTATTCATTTTTATTTTCAATTGTAATCTTGTAATTCTGTTATTTTGTAATTTTTTCACTAACAACAGGTGATACTAAAGCTGAATTACAGAGTTTAAAATAAAAAAACTTGACAACTTACATTTCTTCTTTACTTTGGAAGTCATATGGGGATCTCATGGTGTGATCCTATCTCAGCATGAGTTTATTTTGGATATGTTGAGGGAATTTGATTCCTTGCACCTTTCTCCCGTCTCTAGGCCATTATATTCTTCTGTCAAATTATTAGCGGGTGAAGAAATTCCAGTTAAAGACCGGACTTTATACAAACATTTATTGGATAAACTGAACTAACCCACACAAGGAATGATATTTTATGCAAGCATCTCACTCAGTACATGCAGGACCCCCGAATTCCTCATTTCACTGTAGCTTTGCGAGTTCTTCAATATTTATTGAAGGATCCTGGTCCCAGCCTCTATGTCAAGTTCTTCGTTTTTTAAGTTGCTTGTTTTCTGTGATTTCGATTAGGGTAACTAGTCCAGATTCACAAAAATCAGTCGGTGATTTTTATATTTCTCTTCGATCTTCTCTTATTTATTGGAAGTCTAAAAAGTAAACTTCCAATTCACTTAGCTCTGCTGAAGCTGAATATCGATCGATGTGAAGAGTGGTCGCAGAACTTACATGGTTGGTACGTTTGTTGTTCTGATCTCTTTACTGGTGCCATTCATTCCGATAGCCTTGCTGCCATTCACATAGCTATGAACCTGGTATTTCCAGAACAAATGAAGCATGTCGAGATCTACTGTCACTTCGTCGGTCAACAGTACCTAGCTGGACTCATTTCTCTTTCTTATGTCCACTCTCCTGACTGGTCCGCTTCAGCTCAGCAAATTGGGGGCCTCTTCCTCTCCCCTCCATCTTGGAGGGGGCGGGGGGGGGGGTGGTTGGACTTCATAGTTGTGCAAATGGCTATATGAAGTTGGGCTTCAGAATTAATATTAACAGTCAACATTATCTTATTGAGCCTAATTCTCTCCTTTGGCAGTTTGGGGCTTGGTCCATTTTTGGGAAGTTTTGACCAAACTAAGCCATTATTTAAAGCAAATCACCAAAATGAAACGAAAGTCAACCAGTTACTTCAACTTTGAGACTCTTAAGCCGAATATCTTTAATATGGCTGCAAATTATCACTAGGAAAAATAAGGGAAGTTCCTTGCTTTTCCTTTTTGTTGCAGCGCCCTGACACATAATATATACATATTCGTGCTAACCAGCTAAAAAGGAAAACAAGTCCATTCAGCTTATTGTAGTGAAATCAAAAAGAAAAAAGCTGCTACACATGCATTTTGGCCAATTACTCTGCCTTCCTGTCTGCGTGTTTTGTTCTGTTGATAGCTTGTGAGTACTTATCTTCAGCCAACTTCGAATTAACCTCAATCCTCTCCCTGAAGTACCTCTCGAAAGCCCGTGGAAGAAATTGTGGAATCAAGAAACCAAACAGATTGATCGAAAAATACGCCAGATTAGCCACTGCCAGTCCCTTCCCAAACCAGTACCATGTCACATCCTGAAAATAATAAATAAAAGTACTTGGTTACAAGTTGTCAAAATCAATCAATTTTTAAACCAAAAACACATCCGCGAACAAATTCGTTAATGCAAGGTATTATAGATGAAGTACCTTGAATTGTGCATTTGGGGGCAAAGTCTTGTTGATCCACAAATCTTGTATCCAATCAATCAAGACAAAGATCCTTCTAACTGTATAAAGCAGGGGAACAAGTGCTCTAATCGGCGGAGAAAAAAGGGACAATCCACTTATAATATTCTCAGTTAGAATTTGAAAAGAAAGCAAGAACAAATGAGGAGTGGCAGAGCGAACCTCATGCTGATCATCCCTAGCAAATCCACCCAAAACATATGCCAATGGCAAGAACAATCCAACACTAGTACCAGCAACCATATAAAGACGGAAAAACCGACTGCCCTGAAATAATATTTCGTGGGAACTAGAAGTAGTTGTGCCAAGTGATGGAAATGCAAATCGCGAAAGAAGCAAAAGATATGCAGATGCTAAAGCTGGGAAAATTAGATCAAGTAATGGTACAAGACCACTAGCGGAGAAAACCATAATGAAAGCTACTAACTGTAGCTCAATTACTCGAAGTGATCCCATTACACCCACACCACCTTGTTGTGGCTCAGTCTTTCTTGCTGAAGATGTCGTCTCATCTGGACCCGTAGCCAAGGCTACCCCTGACATTTTAATTGCCTTCAGATTATAATTTTCCTAATTTTTTACCTGTAATCCAAAACATAAAAACCTTCTAATCTTTATGTGATAAAAAATATATTACAGTTGATTGCAAGTAGCTTTAATCTATTATCTATTTACTTATAAACATACATTGATGGGATCCAAAAATAAACGGCAAGTAATTTGTACTGATGGTGGGCTAAGATTAATTTTTCCTCTGAAGTTGTTTTTTTAGGGGCAACAAATATGCACGTTACCAAAGAGGGCTAAAGCTTTCTGTTATCGGATTCAATGTCGCTATAGGTGTGAAGAACATTTAATAAGGAGTGTTAATATCTTTATCAACATTAATTAATTATTATCAGATTATATACTTTAAAATTATTTAAAAAGACTGCTAATTGTGCCGTAATTAATTGCTTTAAAATTATTTAAAAAGATTGCTAATTGTGCCGTAATTAATTGCTGCTAAAGATGAGTTTTTGATGTAGTTCATGTTATTAAACAAAATTGCATGTCTTAACACCTGTGCTTGGTGTAGGGAATTGAATCTGAAACCAGAGTGAATTGTGTCATCAAACAATAGCAAATTCCATTATTTTGCATCAGCAAATCATTCAAAACTCTCTTTTATATGAGAAAAAAGATGGATATTGTTACTTTCTTTTCTGCAATTAATTATGATAATGATATAGATTCTACTTAGTGATTCAATTAAAGTCCAGAATACGAAAACCATCCGACACATGTTGAAAATTGTAAAAGCTAACAAATATTCCATTTCTAACCAAAAGAAGAAAAAAAACATAGCAATAATTAAGTAGAGAAAAAAGAATCATTAAGAGTAAAACGTTGTGGATTTGAATAAAACCAAGTTTGAATGCTTTGGCAATAGAGGAAAATTGAACTCACAGTAGCAGAAGAGCGGCCAGCAATTGCAGATTATGTGTTTTTTACCTTACAGAGAGACAAGGAAATTGATGAATTTTGTTTTTGTGAGATTTTCTCATGTCCTAGCAGTTGACACGTGCAATAGTTTCTACGTGTGTAAGGGTGTACGTGGAAGTCTCTAAAAAAGCTTAGTTAGTACCGTACATCACTACTCACTAGCATGCACATCCTTTTATTTTTTAGAACCTAAAGGAAGAAAGCATACGATTTTATTTTTTTTTTAATTATAATACATAACAAGATTTTATTTTTAAATAGCAAAAATTTAAGGAAACTATTGTATCCTATAATTTAAATAGCAAAAAGTATGTTTTTTTTAATTTTCTTTTAAAAAAAGACCTATTTTAACTAAATCTTGTGATTTTAAATTAAAATTATGTTAAATATATTAAAATATTCTTTAATTTTAAACTACGCATGTAAAAAGCTGAGTTTAAAATATGGCTAGAAAAGAAAATCATTTTTTTGGAACACACAAAGAAAAGTATGCCCTTTTTTTCAAACGAAGTAGTTTTTTTTAACTAACGTAAGCTTTACCATTTGAAATAAAATTCAGCCTTACATATGTTCTCTCCTTTTTCTCTTCGTTGTCGATTCTTTTCTTCTTTCTTTTTGCCTGCTGTTCATTTTGAAATGTATTGGATTTTTAGTTATCCCTGTCCCTTTTATCTTTCTTTGATTTTACATCGATTAATTTTTAGTGTTTCTATTGATATTGGATATTAATATTTTTGGTTCTCTCTGTCCCTTAAACTCCTTCACAAGTTCACATCTATGAGATAGATTGAACACTTGACTTTCAAATGCAACACCATGAAATGATACGCCTCAAATGTCAAGTACTTTCTCAATCGTATATACAGGATATTTCTTGGAAATACATTGAAAGTTCGTGACTCATGGGGGACACACGAGGTCCATATACCGACACAAACAATTTTCACATTTGTGTGGATAATCTCAACACACTATCATAAAATCAAACAATCCTAGCATGAACGATCTCTATGTGCCCAGCTTATAATCACATATCAATCTCAACACGGTCGATATCCATGTGTTAGACATTTACACACATTCAATCTCATGTCAATGTATATGTACAATATAATATCAATAAAATGGGATGATGATGCACCTCAATCAATCAATTATTGATATGACATATAATCACCTCAACTACCATAAATATATGGGTTCAATAAGAAACACAACTACACAAAAGAAACTAAGTCATTAATATATCAATTAATGCTCTTATTCTTTGACATTCTTTGATTACCGTCCATCATTCTATAATAATAAATTTCCGTTTATAACACCGGCACTCGTACCAATGCCCATCACACCATTGGTATGAGACCCTCATCTTTCTCCCTCACCGATTGTCTATTCTATTTTTAATCTTTTATTAGAAAAAATTTATTCAACAAAGTCTGAAAGTTTTTAACACACCTTGAATGTCAAATATATGTCATGAATCTTCAAGATTTTTCTTTTCCCTTTTGTAAAGTTTCAAAACATTCTCAATATATCAAATATACAATGTTCATAAGCAAATGAGTCCACAAACACTCATATTACTATATGTCTAGCCTAAACCCAAAACTCACCCAAATCTATAATTAAATTCATAAATCTTAATGCCAACTAATATGCAAAGTCTCATATTCCTAAACTATAAGCCTAAGGTTAAGTCTCAATTCCTCCAAATATCATAAATTTGTTATTATTCATTTAATACAATATACCTAACATTTACTTACTTATATTAATATGCCAAATCATAAATCATAACGTGATAATAATAATAAAAGTAAGCCAAATTTCGAACTATTCACTGAAAGACCACGATCTCCAAACATCAAATCCCTACGCCCTATATCACTGAATATCCATTATAATTAGTCAACATATAAAATTAACCATTAAACAAAATGGTCACACCATATCCAGGGACCCATGCTGAATCAACAACCAATTTCAATTCAAATACACTTTCTGTTTAACCCAACCAAATGATTACAACTATTTTTTTTCAAACTTCCAGCACTACATACTACTAATAATATCATCCAACCCAATATTAAACTTACACTAAAAGCGGTTTGATTACATTAAAGAAACAACCAAATGATTACAACTATTTTTTTTCAAACTTCCAGCACTACATACTACTAATAATATCATCCAACCCAATATAAAACTTACACTAAAAGCGGTTTGATTACATTAAAGTGAGCTTTTCTCTCTCTTTCGATAGAAGCCGCACGCTCCCTCCCCCCTCCCCCCCCAATCCCCCCCCCTTTTTTTTTTCTTCAGTTGTGACCCATATATTTAACTCCAAATAGTTTAATTCACTTTTATATTAAGTGGCATAGGGTGTTAAATAAATTATTAATTTAGCCCACTAACCATCAATTAAATTAATTCTCTAAAATTATCTGTCAACTAAACAATCATAGTTACCAAATAGTTCAAATATTCTCATTTAAAGAGTCCTTTATGAAATAAAGAAATTCTAGTGTTGAAAACAACCTAAAGGGTCATTACATTAGGTGTAGTCGAAGTAATTTGCCGGAAGTAGGTGATGTTTTATTTCAAGTGACAAGCCCAATGCTACAACTCTTTCCCTTGATGTCCTGACATATTGTTGGAATATATACTATTAACCATGTGTTTAGATATACTATTTATTATAGAATAATTATTTATTCATTTTAATAAATCATATAGTCATTTATGGTGTCCATTTACTTATATAGTAGATGATTTAGTGTGTAGAGCTTAAGCTTATACACAGATGATTAAATCATCGGTTCTTATAAGTATAAAGTTTTTTGTTCACAATCTATAATGAGAATTGGACATGCCATCAGTATGATTGTAGCACAAGATTATATGTAATGTATCTTGATTATGGGAATGGTATAGTTCCAACTTTTTGTACTAGTTCATTTTGTCTGTATTGAACGAGACCGAGTAGAGATAGTTGCTTTAGAATGACTGACAGAAGCATATTCTCTACACTATTAAATGGACTTATATTCTTAGTCCTGATATAACTATTATAATCCGTATATGTTAATTATCATTTTGATTTATTAAAAGGTGAGATTCTAAGATGAGTCAATATACCTGGTAGATTGGATGATGATAATAGATATTGGTGAAATAATAAGTTAGTTGACGAAATCTATGTCTCGATATAGAGATTGATGATATGCCTTTTTGAGAAGCTTAAAAGTTTTCATCGTGTCAAACCTTGCAAGTGCATTTATAAATTCAGCACATGAAATAAGTTAAGCAGTGCTCTAAAGGAAATTGATCATTGAATTAAGTTCGTCAGTAATTTAATTCATTGATTAGTATTTGTAATCTTAACACGGGGAATCACATATGTGTTTGATGGGGAATTTCAAAATATAAATAGAGGAGTGCAAATACGAATTTCTAGTGGAATCATTTGTAATTTATTATAGTAAGAATAATTCAAATTAATTATTTGGAATTATTTCCATAATAAGAAGCTTCAATAATTAATTTTGTGGTCCCTACCATGCCCATATTTAACTAAAATTCAGAGACTATTCTAAAGAAAAAAGGGACAAGAATGTGTCTTTCTCTATTCTAAGGAAAGGGAGAAGTATGTGTCTTTCTCTATTCTAAGGCAAGGGAGAAGTATTATCACTTTTTCAATTCTAAAGAAAGGGAGAAGGACTTGACATTTTCAATTCTAAGGAAAGGGAGATGTACATGTTTTTTTCTATTCTAAGGAAAGACATGGTATTCCTTCTCCTCCTTGGACTAGGAAGAAATCTATATAAATAGGGATTCTTCTAACCCTTGAAAACATGAAGTTTTCTATAAAATACTTGTCCATCCAAGTATTGAGAGAGTTCGGAAGTAAACTTGGGATCACTGTAGAAGACCGAAGAATTGTGGTCCAGTTTGTGAATTCGCTTAAAGGTTCTAGATTGTTGACTAGCTTGTGGATTCACTTTAAGTTATCTACTCACGCTTCAAGAGGTAATTTTTGAAATAAATTTCAGAAAAGTTTATATCCTCTAACATGATTGTACTTGTTCTAGCATAAACAATGTGTTATCTATTATTCATGTAAGTTTTATGATTCTGGTATGCTTCCGCTGTGCATATAGTTTTCCAACAATATCCTGCCCACGCCAAGATCAATTTTGGGAGTTCTATTTACTCGAATTTGATTCCAGAAAGCCCTATGGACTCCTTAATGTCATGGATACAATAAAATATCAACCAAACTTCAACATTAAATCCCAACCATTTTCGGATGTTCCTAGACCTCACTTAGCCCAGATTCCATCTAGGGCTTGCCTATAAAAAAAAAATTTAAATCACTATTCGAAAAGTTTTCTCACCTAAATTCTTTACTATTGTCTTACTCATAAAAATCAGGTTAGATCGTTAGAGTTTTAGTACTCATACTACATTTATGCATATTTTTTTTATGCATCGTCTAATAAATTTCTTCTGTACTAATTCCATGCTCGTTTGAGGCCCTTTTAATGATATGATTGTGATAAGATCTTGGTATTCAAAGACTTAATCTTTCCTTCTATTATTGGTTGTCTATATTTTGTATTCGTTCAGACAGTTATGTATTGTATAGCCTTACTCTCATACTTACAATAGCTCTTGTACTGGTGACACCAGTTCTGAGTTAGAATCTTGTGTATATTTTTCCTTTCCTTGTTATGTTAGCTTAAAAACGTTGAGTTTGGTCTAGAATGATCTTTGGTCTGCTTCCCGAGGGTTCTAAACTCATTTTGAGCAACCTTAAGGCTTATGGCTAAAATATAGTTTAGGTGTTGGACCCACTTTTTGTTGAGACAACCTCCATTTAAAGTTTTGAAAGTCCATAAAGTTTGAAATGTTGTTTTTGGTTAGGAAGCATTTTTTATTTATGTTGGTGGGGCCCCAAACTATTTCTGAAGATCTATTTGAAACTTGGGATTTTAATACTAAAGTCATTGGTGCACTTTAATGTGGGAACCGCTCCGTTGAAGCCTGGGTCATTTCGGTGGAGCATCTCCTATGGAGGGCTGGTCGCTTTGGTAAGTGTCCCCTACATTGGACCTCTACTCATGTAGAGTGTTCTTCCACAAGAGGATACAATCCTGCAAAAGTCCACTCCACTTCAGGAAAGTTTGGCTATTTAGCAAAACCTCTTGGCGACAGTCATTTTGCCACTTCGTCAACATCCATGAGGGGCCTCAGAATTAGCCCGAAAGCCTCAAGACCTAAACGAAGGGTCATTTACGACCAAACTCAACATCCCAGAGCTAATCGCCCTAACAAAATTCTCATCCAAGCTCGTTCACTAAGAATGTTGACTAAAGTCAAACTTAGGCCTCAACTTGAAAGTTAAAATGCTTAATCGCATAGACTCGTACTAAAAGCCTAGGGAGTGGTGCTGACTATGCTACTAGTATAAAATGACCCTTCTGGAGCTAATGAAATCGACATAATTTGATTCTGAGGTCATCTTCCTGAACTCCTAATAAAAAATGACCGGTTAAGGTTCAAAATTTCCAAAACACTAAAACTTGCATAAAAACTAAACGAATAACCAAGTACCAAACTGTAAGTCTCATCAACTCATAAATGAGTGGGGGTCACTACACGAAAGCTCCAAATAACGAGCATGAGGAATAAACACAGAAATTACATGCAAGTCATTACAACATCCACTACTAAAAAATGCTTTTGTCCGTGAAAGTAAGAGTCTAGAATATCTGAAGGCTCGAACAACCCAGGAAATTGGTCCCGCATATCATGATTGGTCTCCCAAATTGCCTCTTTATCTAGACGATGCCTCCAACATACCTTAACTACATGAATGTCTCTCGAGTGCAATCGTCGCACATCTCTGGCTAGAATGGCAACTGGTGCCTCCATGAAAGTCAAGCAGTCATCTAACTCCACTACATCATACTAAATAACATGCGACTCATCAGGAACATACTAGCGCAACATCGAAACATGAAAGACTAGGTGGATAGATGAGAACATCAGAGACAAAGTTAACTCATAAGCAACCTCTACAGCTGACTGAAGGATCTTAAAAGGCCCAATATATCTAGGCTAAGCTTTCCCCGCCTCCCTAATCTCATCACTCCCTTCATGGGTGATATATGGAAGAAAAATCTATCATCAACTAAAAACCTACAAGGTATCCAGCCACCTATGATCCGTATAAATCTTATGCCTAATCTGGATTGCCCGAAGTCTATCCTGAATCACTCTCACCTTCTCCAAAGACTCCTAAATCAAGTTTGTACCACGAGGGCTAGGCTTTATAGACCCAAATCAGCCAACGAGAGAGCGACAACACCTACTATATATTGCCTCAAATGGGCCATATGAATAATAGAATTATAGTTATTGTTATACACAAAGTCCGCCAAAGGCAAGAACTGGTCCTAGTGACTTTCAAACTCTAAAACACAAGCCCATAACATATCCTCAAGAGCGTGGATAATACACTCTGAACGACCATCAATATGCTGGTGGAAAGTTGTGCTAAGGTCAACACAAGTGCCTAATTCATCCTGAAAAGTCCTCCAAAAGCTAGAAGTGAACTAAGCACGCCGATTTGTTATTATGAAGATTGACAAACCATGAAGATTAAACACCTCATGAATGTAGATACGGGCTAACCTCGTGGTATTGAATAAAGACTGATTAGGGAGAAAGAGTGCTAACTTGGTCAATCGATCACCGATGACCCAAATGATGTCAACACCTCTAGGGAAAACATGCCACAAATCTTATAGTGATGTGATCCCACTTCCACTCCATAATGGGTAATCTCTAGAACTCACCATCAGGCCTCAAACACTCAGCCTTCACCTGCTGGTAACTTAGGCAATAAGACATATAGTCTGTAATAACACTCCTTATGTCGGCCCACCAATAATGTTGCCTTAAGTCACAATAGATCTTCACAGTGCCCAAATGAATAGAATACCTAGAATTGTGGGCCTCACAAAGTATCACTTGAATCTAAACCCCTAACTCTTTGAATACATGTATAGCCTACAAATCACAAAACCCTATCTGAATCCAAAGTAACCTGACCAATATCACCTACTAACACTCGATCTCAAAGTGACACCGCGGCCTCATCCTCAAATTGACGGCTATAGATCTGATCAAGTAAGGACGATTGAACTCCCACATAGGCTAAAACACGCCTAGAATATAAAACATCCAATTGAACTATCTGATTAGCTAAGGACTGCATGTCCAATTCAAACGGTCGCTCCATAGTAGGTAAGAAGTATAGACTGCCATACTCATTGCCTTCCTACTCAATGCGTCCGTTACCACATTCGTCGTGCCTGGATGGTAGAGAATAAATATGTCATAGTCTTTCAAAAGCTTAATCTAGTGACGTTGCCTCAAATTTAGGTCCTTTTGGCTCATAATATACTGAGATAAGTGTAGATCTCACGATAAACTCTATACAAGTAGTGTATCCAGAACTTAAGCACAAAAACATCAGTGGGTTAGTTGAACTCATGGAGCCTAAGCTGCCTCGACACATAAGCAATAAACCGACCCTGTTATATCAAAACACAATCCAAAATAATGTCGGATGTGTCACAATAGACGGTCAAGCCATCATCCTCAACTGGAAGAGTAAATACATGAGCGGTACTTTGCAACTCTTAAGCTTCCAAAAACTCAACTCACACTTCTCAGCCCACTCAAAAGTAACATCTAGGTAAGTTAACTAGATCAAAGGTGCAACAATGGTGGAGAAGCCTACCACAAACCACTCATATTAGCCTGCAAAACTGACAAAGTTTCGAACATTAGTAATCGAATTAGGCCTAGCCCAATCACGAATTGCCTTAATCTTTACTAGATTTACCATGATGTCATCCTTGGACCCCACGTGCCCCAAGAATGCTACATACTCTAGCCAAAACTCATACTTTGAGAATTTGGCATAAAGTCGTTATCTCTCAAAGTGTGGAGCACAATCCCCAGATGCTTCTCATGATCACTCCCACTCTGCGAGTTTACCAGAATTTCATCTATGAACACAATGATGAACAAATAAAGATATGACCTAAATACCCGCATCATCAAGTCCATGAAGGTGGTAGGGGTATTAGTCATCCCAAAAGACGTCACTAGGTACTGATAATGGCTAGGAGTCTTAAATGCTGTCTTAGGGCTGTCTGTTGCCCTAATCCTTAGTTGATTGTAACTAGACCTTAAATCAATCTTTGAATACAGTGTGGCACTCTGAAGCTAGTCAAATATATCATTAATCCTATGCATTGGCTAGTAGTTCTTCATTATCACCTTATTCAACTACCTATAATCAATATATATATATGCATCGTATCGTCTTTTTTCTTCACAAAGAGAACGGGAGCGCCCCAAGGCGATACACTAGGCCTGATTAATCCCTTACCTAATATATTTTAAAGCTGAATGGTGAGCTCTATAGGAGCCATCCAATATGGCAGAATGGAAATAGATCGAGTACCCAGGTCAAGCTCAATAGGAAAATCAATATCACAGTCTAGAGGTAGGCTTGGTAGGTCGGTAAAGAATACATCTACAAACCATGGATGATTGGAATGGACTCAACTGAAGGGACCTCCTTACTCACATCATGCATATAGGCCAAGTAAGACAAACATCTGCTAGCCACTAGCCTTTGAGCTTGAATAAAAGAGATAACTTCATCGGTGTGTAACTAATGGAGCCCTACCACACCATCGGGGAAAAACTAAGCATGTCTAAGGTAAAGGTCTTAGAGAAGTAATCTAAAACTACACGGTAGGGGGCTAACCAGTTCATGCAAAGAATCACATAAAAATAAAGCATATCTAACAATATAAGGTCAGCTTGGGTTTCACACCCCTGGATAGTAACTAAGCATGATAGAAACAATTGATCCACTATTCAACGCTCATGCACGGGGTCGACACACACAACGGTGCTGCCATAAGCTCAAAACTCATACCTATATGAGAAGCATAATACACATACACATAATAATATGTAGAGCCTACAATAAATAAAATCGAGGCGGGCTGATGGCATAAAAGAATCATACTTGTGATCATATCATCTGATGCCTCAATCTCCGCCCTCACTGGAGCTACATAGAAATATCCTTGTCCATTTCTGCCCTGGCAATCAGTCCTATACCTAACTACCTCCCCAGGAACCACCCCGAATATCATACTGTCCACCGTGATAGTCTTAACTCTGACCTCGACCCCTAGCTGAAGGTGCTGCTAGTGGAGCTGGTAGAGCTGGAACAATCCACATATGCATGGAAAATATTTGGACCAATGATCAAGTTGTCCATCTTTAAAACAATGTGAAAATGATCTGCTCCTAAAAAAACGACCACCACGGCTTGAAATACTAGCCTGGGACCCACGACTCTGACTAGAGCCAACCTCACTCTGACTATATTGATAACCCTCTAAACTGTCTAATGAGTCTGAATATGCCAACTTGGATGACCTTGCTGAAACCGCTTTATGGGCCTATCATATGAGTCCATCTCCTTGGAACTAGACCTGTTATAGCTACCCTCATGTTTAGCCATCTTGTCGCTACCATATTGTGCCTCACAATAAAGTTGCTCAATAATGCAGGCATGATCAACAACATCTAGAAATGAGTGACCCGCTGAGACCATAGACTAAGTTTCAACTCGCAGTTGTATTCTCAACCCATGAATAAAGAATTGAACCCTCTCCTCCTCAGTAGGTAGAATCATGGTGGCATGACGGGAGAGCTTATAAGATATTTTAAATGAAAATATTGTCAATTATGTCTCAAAACTTTTGACAAGAGATGAAAAAGATGGAAATTATCATATCAAGCAAGGAATACCGAGAAGTAGCGGTGTTCAAAATTGAACCGTAACTGATAAGCCAACCCAAAATTCACTTATTGACCTATTGGTATTGGATTATTAAATAAACAGTTTGGGAATGTATTAAAGTTTTATAATTAACGGCTTATAGGTGTGAGGTAGATTATTCAATTTTCTTATTGGATAAATCATTAACTAGTTAAGAGTTATCATATTTACATTTTTTAGGTATATTAACCTCAACTAATATTTTGCCCTGATATATAAGAGTAATTATATATATTTTTCCTTTGTTAGTCCTAACTCCTAAAGGTTAAAGCCATAAAGCCACGAAAACCTATTTACTGTTCTGTAATTATATATTTTGCCTTATAAACTAGTGAGCAAGTCAAGAAACACAAAAAATCACTGAAGTTTAAAAAAAGGTTAAGGTGTAAACTGTAAATCCACATTTAGTATGCAAGTATTGACTCAAATGTTTATCTCAATCTTCATAAATCGAGAAATTGTTAGCTTATGTTTTGATGGGTTGCTATTTTCTTAAGATAATTTGCTCTCTTTTTAATTGTTGATTATGTTGTTGTTTGTGACTTTTTTTTTTTTTTGATAATTTTTTGAATTTATTATTCATAGCACAGTTACTCAAAATCAAACTCACAGCATGGCTGAAGACAAACAAATGATAAGGTGACGGGTGAAGGTACAAGCATAATGTAACCATTGCTCTCATAAGTATTCTTTTAAGACAAGAAATAGTATGTCTTTCTAGTGTTTGATAAAAAAATAGTCAAATATAGCCTTTAAAGCTATTCCAGGGAATAGTCAAGGTGAAGTAATTGTTGTCTCTTGAAAATTTAATCAAGAAGAGTGTAGAGAAATTTTATATCATATGATAATAGTTGATGGGATTCCTTTTAGCTTTGTTGAGAAAGAAGGTTTAAGAGTTTACGAAAGTGGTGCAACCTCATTTTTGGATCCCTTCCAGTAGTAATGTGACTAGGAATTGTTTTAACGAATAAAAACAAAATTAAGAAAGTAATTTATGGAAACAAAACAAAGAATCTATATCCTCACCGACATCTAACGAATTAATTACATGCGTATCACTTCCCATTGGATTGACAGTGAATGGAATATGCATAAGAAAATACTTAATTTGTTAGGTGCTTACGTCAGTGAAGGATAAATCAAATCTTCACTGTCACAGTTCATAATGTTAGCTCAATCGATGTGATTGTAAAAGAATTTTCTAAGCAATTGACTAAGATGGAAACTGATTCGATGAACAGTAATCACATTTAAGTAAGGTGTATGGTGCACATTGTGAATCTTATCGTTCAGTTCAGGATAATTTAAAAGAAAAAAAATATTCTTTTATTTAAGGCTTTAGACATGTCGTGCAATATGTTAGAAAGTCTCCTGTAAGGTTTAAAAGGTTTCAAGATAAAGTTGTGATGATGAACAACTCAATTGCAAAAATCTTTATGCTCTACCTAATGTTAAGTAGAGCTGTTGAATTTGAGAAAACTTTTTCAAATTATGCCTCTCGCGAAATTGGCCTGAGACATGACTTCTTTTGTTAAAGTTGGAATCATTGCGGGTGAACTAGTGAGCAGTGAACAGGTTTACGTGAAAAGAATTACCAAAACATTTTCAAATTGACACTGAATTTTGGACTGACATTTTTAAAGTTAATACTTTAAATTTTTATTTTTTAAAAAGTTCAAAATATATTTTCTCTAACTTTATACAATTATTGATAATTACCCTTATTTTTTAAAATGTTATGATTTTTATTAGTTTATTTTGAATTTTGATTGATTTTAATTATTAATATTTTTTCACAGTGCGTAGAATATGAAATATTGTTTAATTTTTCTAAACAATCATTTTTCATTAAATTATATTTTTATATGCTATTAATTATACCTATTTGAGCACAATCTATTAATTCATTAAATACAACTAATGAATTACATATATAAATATTTAATTATCATATTGTTTTTAGCACACTTTAATAGTCAATAATTTGGATTGCTTTTATAATGCTTTACTTAATCATGAAGTAAAGAGTGTTGAATATTTTTAGGTTTTTTTTTTGGGTGGGGGGGGGGGGGGTGCGGGGAGGAATTTATAGAAAGGAGTCCTGAAAAAAGTTTTCCCCTCCATGTCTAGATCTCAACCCCACCATTGTTCTGCGAAACAACTCAAACCACCACTCGTCTTTCTCCTTACTACTGGAGAAGACAGCAAACAAGACACCACCAAACCACCAGAAAGCCTCCACCACCAACCACACTCGAACATTCTCCCTCACCACAACCTCTCATCGGTAGAATAAGTCATAGGTGAGCTCCAAGTTTCGGCAAAACACAATGGCCAAATGAGGTCAAAGCTTCTACCAGACCCAATACTACTGCCTCACCCTCCTTTCTCCCTTCTTAGACTTCTATATGTTAGGAGCTCCACCCTCCGATGAACCAGAGAACCAAACAACAACCAACATTAGCTCTGCTTACAACCACACCGCCTGAAATGAAAACCCCACTCCATCCTCTTTGCCACTCCAGCGAAAGGCAAGTGAACCACCATATATGACCACCAAAACCTCGTCCCGTCCTCTTCACCACTCCGGTGAACAAAAAGGAATCTGGAGATCTCATAACCAAAACCCCCATCCATCTTCTTCACCACTCCAGTGAACACAAAACCCCCTAGATCTCTCAACCAAAACCCCCACTCCGTCCTCCTTGCCACTCCAGTGGACGACAAATGAACCCCCAGATCTCACCACCAAAACCCTAGTCCTTCCTCTTCGCCACTTCAGTGAATGACAAACGATCCACCAGATCTCACTAGAAAAACTTCATTGCTCCACTTCGTTGGTGCTCCAAAATGTGACCAGCAAGCTCAAGCTCAAGCTCGCGCAACCAACAAACAACCCTCTTACCCACTCCCCTTTTATGTTTTTTTTCCCATTTTCAGGTTTTTTGGTCAACACCAACTAACAACAATGAACCAGGCCCTCATCAACCCTCAATTTCTAGTGAGATTTGTTACTCTTGCGGCATCTGTTTTGGTTTCAATTCTATTTTGATCTTCCATGTGTTTCTTTTACTTTTTATTTGTGAGAATGCCTTTTGTTAGTTGACTGATTCAAAAGTTTAGTGCTATTAGTGGAAGTACTTTTGGGAATCTTTTATATTTCAAGTTAACTAGCTCTAGGGATTCCTAATTAGTTGATGTTAGTCAGTTAGCATGTAATGGGTTAGTGCTAAATTAGTGCCCTATTTTTTTCTCTCGGTTTGTTTGTTTCCAAGTTCTATTTAAAGACTTGTATTGTTGTTTTTATAAGCAATAGAAAAGATCATTTTCTCTGTGTTAACATCTTATTCGAGTAGTTGTTCATCTCTTTTGCCAACATCTTTGGCAGTGTTGTTTAATTTTAGTGAGGTCATTATTATTTTAGTATAGCTTTAATCTACTCTTTAGATCTGGATAGAAAAGTTAAAACTCAACAAGTTATTTTCTTTTTTTGTTAAGTTTGATTAAGTATTATTACATTTGTTTTAGTGTTGATATATTTAGTTTAGAAGGTTGTTGTAGTTTTGGTTGTTCTCTAGTGATGGTGAACTTTTCCAAGCAACCTTTTTGATCAATAAATAATGATTTATTATTATGGTTAGTTTTTGTTAATTTTGATGGCAGTTCATGTTTTTTTTTTTCCACTTTTGTTAACCTACTTTGTTTGATTATTAATTTTCCATTGTTAGTGATTGGTGTTAAGAACTATTTTTGATTAATTCTTTACTTCTCTATTTGACTTTAAGTATTACATAATAAATTTACTTTTAGTGATTATTGTTAAGAACTATTTTGCATTAATTCTTCATTTGTATGTTTACCTTTCAGTATTAGATAATAAATTTTCTTTGGTTATCATTACATTGTTATTGTTGTTAGGTAATTCATATTTCAAATAAATTTGTATTTTACATTTAGTTGTTAACTCTAAGTTGGTGTTTAAGAAGATTTGAATAATCTCGAACAAATTGAGAAGAGTATTAGTACTTCCGTTATATTTATTGTGTATTGTTGTTACAAATGATTCATATTTGTTGTATATTGTTATTCTCTACAGATTCAGCTAGCACGGGAAAAGATCCTAATGTAGTTGGTGTGCAGTACAATTGTACCTAGATGGTGGCTTTTACAAGGTTAGATTTTTTTTTTTTTTAAATAAACTTCTGATGCACAACAACCCTTCTCCAGAAAATATGAAAAATGGATGATCCTAATCTTTCTCAAATAGTTTTTTTTTTTCATTTTATTTAACAAATATTCTCTCACTCTTTAATTTCTACATAATGGATAATCGCAAAGAGGTAAAGAAAACCAAATAAAAAAAAAAAAAATCTTGGCTCATTTTTCTTATTTGTCTTGGCTTTTTTCTTGCTTATTTTATTTACTTGAGAATTCAAAGTTGGGTAACAGTTTCTTGGGTCTTCCTGAAGTTCATCATGTGATCTTTGCTTCTATATTTTGCGTTTTACAAGAAACAAGACTATCCAGTATCCCTTTTGCATAGTTTTAAGTTTAACTAGATATTATTATTTTTTACTAGTGAGTTGAGGGTGGGGTTCTGAATTGTCTTTTTTCATTAATTTTAGGTATCCTTTTAGGAGTATTGAGTATATGAATATGTAGTTTGAGCTTCTTCTTCTTCTTCTTCTTCTTCTTGGGGTTCTGAATTGTCTTTTTTCATTATTTTTAGATATCCTTTTGTAGTTTGAGTCCTCCTCCTCCTCTTTGAATTATATAAAAATGAAATGAATTTTGATATTTGATTAAACAAAGTAGAATGAGAATGATATACAAGGTTCATGGTATATATAACTGTAATTTCCTTTGTAATTTAGAAGATAAGTCGAGAGTGACTATATAGTGACTTTATGTTGTAATAATAGGATATTGAAGATATGTACCTTAAAAATATACAACAATTTATTGAATTATTGACAAAGATGCTTCCATTGGACATTGAGAATGGGTCAATCCGTTGAAAATCAGAATCAATTACTGGTAGTCAAGTAAGTAGCCTAGGTAAAGGACTTTTAGATTCACTAATGAAAGATCTAAAGCAATATAGAGCTGTCAGTGGAGGTGTAGATGCTAGAATAGTAATTTTGGTGAATAAACTGAGAATGACACTAAAGATTTTAACATCCCACTTTGGTGGAAAATGCCCAAAGTTCGATTTAAAATTCAAGCTTAAATGACTTGTGATATATTAGTTGTTCCGTTTTCAAGTGTCGCATCCGAATCTATATTTAGTATGGGAGGATTCCTTCTTGATTTTGTTTAGGATTTTATTGTCCCTAAATTGGTGCTTATTTTACTTTATCTTAAGATTGCCTACAAAGTGAATAATTAAAGTAACTTACTAGTGTTAAAGAAGATCTGGATATTTTCGAGCAAATTGAAAAAAGTATTAGTACTTTTATTATATTTATTGTATAATGTTTTTGCAAATAATTTGTATTTGTTGTATATTTTGATCCTCTTCAAATTTAAATAGCACGGGAAAAGATCCTATCGTAGTTGATGTGTAGTATAGTTGTACCTAGAATGTGACTTTGACAAGTTCTGTTTTTAATAAATTAGACTATTGGATAACTGAGAAGTTTTATGCAAAAAGACTGTTGAAGAAATGTAGGAACAATTTAATGGCCAGAAAATGACGCAAATGTCAAAAGGAGATGCTAAAGATTTCTATGCTTTTAGATTACCAAGGTCTAGATTATCAACAGGGAATAAAAATGGTATAACTCTAACTTATATAACACATGAATTGATAGAGGCTAATACATATAGAGGTTAAGCTAGATATATCTCACATTGAGAAGGATGGGAAACACACTTGGATAAATCATACTATTCTTGCTGACGAATTCTGAACTAAATAGATACGAACCAAAGAAGTAATTTTCATACCCCGAACCTACACCCTGGGTGAGACTGGCACTTAAGAACCATTGTTAGCCCCAAGTGAACCCTTGGCCTAGCTTACCTACTCAGCGGAAGACTTAATTCAATAAAGACAAGTCTATGTAATAAACTAGAATATTATAATGAAACATTCAACTTAGCCATTAAGGCAAACTCAAGTCTTAACATACGATAGTGACAATGAAAAGACTAAAGAACTAACATCTGACTGTCTATGAAGCCTCTAAAACAACTGAGATAGATGTCGGGACAAACCCCACGACATCCTAATGAACTAATAAAATAACTGAAAGCAATAAAAAGGAGTCCTCCGAAATGCAAGGAGACTCACCAACTGACTTTGGAGTGCTCACTGGATCAACTATGCATTGGATGCCGATCATAGTTACATGTGTATGCATTATAATAAGATGCAGGCCAACTGGCATCAGTACATTGAATGTACCAGTATGCGAGTTGGAATGCTAAACACAACATAGGCTAGAAAAGAATCTGAAGAACTTATCTGGCTCAACTCAACTCAACATAACTTGACTCATTTCAATATAAAGTAGTTTAAAACAAGTGCAATATAAAGAAAAACTGTTTAAAACATGATGTCAACTCTGTGTGTATGCAAAGATACATATAACTTTGAGATGTATGTAAAAATACAAATAAACTGTATATTTAAGAATACAATTACTTCTGTGGGAGTTTCTCTAACCGACAACCATCACGTAAGAGCTATTGTGATGATACAATATTTTGTCTCACACTTCCAGGTCTGTCCTATTCCTTGTCAAGGGTATAGAACCTGAACTACTAAGTGGATCCACTAGTCTATGGTAAAAAGCACTAAAGGAATCATCTAAAAAGTATGACCCTTTTCTACCCATGATGGCTACATGGTTTATGGGGTTGTGAGTTGTCTGAACTATCCCCCATATCGATGCTCAATACTACTCCCAAAAATGTGATATTAGCTCTTATGTTTAAAAACATACTGCTTCCTGTGATTTGAGATAATTGCTCAAAAAGTTAGCTCAAAGGCTATCTTGGAAATCACAGTTCCCTCTCCTGCTTCATTTAGAAAGTGATTACTCTTTTCTGAAAGCTAGCTCAAAGGCTCTCGGGAAATCAAGGTTCCTTTCTTGTTTAAATGTGAAAACATTTTACTCTTTGGGAATACATAGTCCCGATATACTTCTTTTGAAGAAATGAACTCAACTCTTTACTCTTTGCTTAACTTGAAACTTAAATCTTTAAACAAAGTTAAAACATTTATGAAAGACTTTTGAAAACTTTATAAACTTCTCTTAAATTGACTCTTACTTCTCTTGACTTTGATCTTAACTTTCCTTAAATTGGATTATGGATTCAGGGTTCATGATCTCATGTTTATGGATGATTTCATGATGTGTAGATGTACCTTAGAGTGTTGGAATCAACTAGAAAAGATAGGTACATTCTAAGGAACAAGTACTAAAAGGTGGGGAACGAATGGGGAGAACTTGCGTCCCTGGCGCTTTGAGAGGCGCAGGCGCTAGCCCACAAAATTCAGAGAACAAGTTGGGGTGCGCTTGCTGGCACGGTGCCCCAAGGGTGAAACTTCAGAAACCCTTTTGGGGCGACGCCCCACCCCTTTCCCCAGGTGTTTGACGACTCTCCTTGCTCGTTTTTCATCTCTAAACCCTCTAAACTTCAATGGTTCTTTTCCCAAACACTTAGAATCATTTATCCCCTCAATATATGATAGATTCAAACCAAATTACACTTGAAAACATGAATCAAATCACAAGAAACTTCAACAACATAATCCATAAGAATTCAAACAAATTTTATCAAGAACTCAAAGGATTTACTTTCAAATCAAACATATTCGCTGCTTTGAATCATGATTGGTGCATGAGTGAACTAACCTAATGCTATGTGATCTCACATACCTCATAGGGATCACCCCTTGATGAAATCCACAAGCTAAACTCGACGATCTTGACGAATCTTGCTTTCTCTTCTTCTTTCTCCAAGCTCTAGCGTGAAATTCACTTTTTATAAACTGAATAAAATTTGAATTTACACCAATTAAACTCCTAAAAATGAATTTATTAAGTTGGGTAAGGAAAAGACCAAACTACCCTTGTAAAATCCGGTTTTAGACTTTCCTTATTCGAACATCCCAACTTCCAAAGGGCATAACTCACTCATACGAACTCGGAATCACGCAAACTTGGCGGCATTGGAAAGATCATTACAAGAGATTTCCTACCATATATGGAAGTACACCTAACTCATCCTGAGCTAGAAGTTATGACTGTTTGAAGTTGACCAAAACTCAACTCATTCTAACTTAACAAAATTACTATATTTTCATTTTTTCCAAAAATGACTATTTCCAATTATTAGCTTCTTCCTAGTTATTTCAAATTGCAAGATATTACAATATCTCCCCCTTGGAAACATTTGTCCTCGAATGAGATTACTATTACTAAGCTAAGGGTGTAACATGCATCATTCAGTTCAAGCACCCATAAGCAAATGCAAAACAACATGCCAACTTATAAATAAATACTAAGGAAGGATTAGTACCCTAATTCGGAACCTCTCCGATTCGAAGAGATGTGGATATCTCTTCTTCATATCCTCCTAAGCTTCCCAAGTAGCTTCTTCAACAAATTGGTTCCTCCAAAGGACTTTGACTGATGCTACCTCTTTTGTTCTCAACTTGCGAACTTGGCGATCTAGAATTTGAACCGAAATCTCTTCATAAGATAAACTATTCTTGTTCCCAATATCTTCAGTTGGTATGATCAATAAAGGATTGCCCATGCATTTCTTCAACATAGAGATGTGAAACACCGGATGAACCACGACTAACTCTTGTGGTAGCTCCAACTCATAAGCTACATTGCCAATCCTCTTGGATATTCGATAAGGTCCAATATACTGGGGACTAAGCTTCCCATTCTTACCAAATCTCATAACACCTTTCATGGGTGAAACTTTAAGATATACCCAATCATTTACTTCAAACTCTAACTCCCTTCTCCTAACATCAGTGTAGGATTTCTGACGACTCTATGCCATTTTCAATCTCTCTTGAATCACTTTCACCTTCTCTATAGCTTGATGAACCAAATCTGGTACTATCGACCCTGCTTCACCAACTTCAAATCATCCAATAGGAGATCTGCATCTTCTCCCATAAAGAGCTTCATAAGAAGCCATTTGGATGCTCAAGGTGTAACTATTGCTGTAAGAAAATTCAATAAAAGGTAGGTGATCATCCTAATTACCTTTGAAATTAATCACACAAGCCCTCAACATATGCTCTAAAGTTTGAATAGTACACTCTGCTTGCCCATCTGTTTGAGGATGAAAGGCAGTACTTAAGTTCACCTTTGAACCCAAGATTTTTTGGAATGAATTCTAAAACTATGTAGTAAATTATGCACTTCTGTCTGAAATAATGGAGACCGGAACCCCATGAAGTCTTACCACCTCTTAAAGATACAACTTAGCATAATCTTCCGTTGAATGGGTAGTCTTTACTGGCAAAAAGTGGGTTGATTTTGTCATTCTGTCGACAATCACCCAAATAGAATCATGCTGCCTGCGAGACCTTGGTAAACCTGTGATGAAGTCCATATTAATCATCTCCCACTTCTATTTCGAAAGTTCTATATTCTGATCCAAACCACCGGGCCTTTCGTGCTCTATTTTAACTTGTTGGCAATTTAGGCACTTAGTAACAATTCTGCAATGTCCTTCTTCATACTATTCCACCAATACACCTCTCTCAAATCACGATACATCTTTTTGGAACCTGGATAAATGGACTATCTAGAGCTATGAGCTTCCTCCATGATCCTCTCTTGGTGTCCATCCAACATTGGTACACATAACCTACCTTGATATCTCAATACTCCATCTCCCCCTTGTTCAAAAGCTAATACTTTTTGCTTATGAACATTTTCCTTTAATTCAAGCAAAATTGGATCTTGGTCTTTCTTTTCTTTCACTTCTGACACTAATGAAGATTCAGCCCCATTCATCACCACTACTCCTCCTTCTGAGGAATCCATAAATTGGACTCCCATGTGTCCAAGTCTATGCACATCTTTCGCTAACTCTCCCTTTTCCTCCTCAACTTGGGCAGTACTACCTATAGACAACATACTTAAAGCATCATCAACAACATTAGCCTTACCTCGATGGTAAAGAATAATCATGTCATAATCCTTGAGTAATTCTAACCACCTCCTTTGTCTGAGATTAAGCTCTTTCTGAGTGAACACATATTGAAGACTCTTGTGATTAGTGAATACATCAACATGAACACCATACAAATAATGACGCCATATCTTCAAAGCAAATACTATGGAAGCCAGCTCTAAGTCATGGGTTGGGTAATTCTTCTCATGAAATTTCAACTGTCTGGAGGCATAAGCTATGACTTTGCCATTCTGCATTAACATGCAACCCAAACCAACTCTAGATGCATCACAATAGACAACAAAACCTTGCGTAGCTTCTGGAAAGGTCAAAACAGGGGTAGTAGTCAACCTCTTTTTCAATTCTTGAAAGCTTTTCTCACAAGCTTCAGACCATTGAAACTTCGCTGTTTTCTGAGTCAACTTGGTTAAAGGAGACGAAATGGATGAGAACCCCTCTACAAACCTTCTATAATAGCCAGCCAAACCCAAGAAATTCCTAATATCAGTTGGAGATGTGGGTCTAGGCCAATTCTGCACTGCCTCAATCTTTTGGGTATCAACTCTAATTCCATCACCGGAAACTATGTGGCCCAAAAACACCACAAACTCAAGCAAAAACTCACATTTAGAGAAATTATCATATAACTCCTTATCTTTCAAAGTCTGAAGAACTATTCTGAGATGGCTAGCAAGATCTTCTTCATTCCTTGAATAGATTAGTATGTCATCAATGAAGACGATAACAAACATATTTAAATAAGGTTTGAAAACTCTATTCATAAGGTCCATCATTGCAAGTGCATTAGTTAAACTGAACGACATGACCAGAAACTCATAATGACCATAACGGGTCCTGAATACTGTCTTGGGAATATCACATTCCCTTACTTTTAACTGATGGTAGCCAAATCTGAGGTCTATTTTCAAAAAACAAGAAGCACCCTGAAGCCTATCTAAAAGATCATCAATTCTTGGAAGAGGATACTTATTCTTGATGGTTACCCTGAAGCCTATCGAAAAGATCTATTAAAGAAATGTAGGAACAATTTAATGGCCACAAAATGATGCAAATGTCAAAAGGAAATGCTGAAGATTTCTAAGCTTTTAGAGTTACCATGGTCTGGATTATCAACAGAGAATAATAATGGTGTAACTCTAACTTATATAACACATGAATTAATAGAGGCAAATACATAAAATGGGCAAGCTAGATAAATCTTAGATTGAGAACGATGGGAAACACACTTGGATAGATCATATTGTTCTTGTTGATGAATTTTGAAATAAACCTTTATAAAGGGTAGTTAATAAAGATGAACCAAAGAAGTAATTGATGAAAGTTTATAAGGTGACTTAAATTTAAAATAGTTAGTGAATTGACACAATTCAACATTTTGAGAAATGATTAAAATGCAATCTTGAAGCTAAGTGGAAGAAGTCGCAACATCCTTTTATTTGTTTCATTATTATTTCATCTTCCTTTTCTATTACGATCAACATTCTTTTTGCTTGTGTTGATACTCGAATCTTTTTCTTACCGAAAGATTCATATTTGAATCTTCTTTAGTTGATAGATTCCAATTAAATTCAGCTTCAACTAGTGAGAGCTTGTTAATACACTGTAGAGTGGAAGGAAACATGTCGAGATAACCAAAATAAGATTAACCATTTATTTTATTTGTAAAATATATACTAACCAAAAGTAAACAGGGGAAGCAAAATATTATCGAACGATACTAGAAATTTGTTGAAAATATATGATATTATAAAGTAGGATAGACATATGGTTATATGAATTGCCTTATAGAGGTCATCGATGGAACGAAATTTTTTACTTCTCGCTATTTCTTGCATGATACGATAATTTCCATCATTTTCATATTTTATCAAAATGTTTGAACCATAATTGACAATATTTTCATTTAAAATATGATTTTTATTATTTGAAAGACTATCTTCACATATATCACGCAATCTCAACCAAGTTACATGTGAACATAGTCTTCCAGATAATTCTGATCATATTTTAAATGACAATATTGTTAAATATGGCTCAAACTTTTTGACAACACATAAATGATGGAAATTATCGTATCGCGTAAGGAATATCGAGAAGAATAAAATTTTGTTCCATAGATAAACTCTATAAGACAATTCACATAAACATTATGTATATCTTACTTTAGAACATCAGATATTTTTAACAAGTTTCTATTATTGTTCAACTATAGATTGCTTCTTCTTCACTTTTGGTTATTTGATATTTGAAAAATAAAAGAAATTGTTAAAACTTATCCTTATAATCTCGTCATGATTTCTTGCATTCCAAAGTGTATGTACTAACAAGCTCTCACGAGTTGAAGTTGAATTTGATAGAAATCTTTCAACTAAAGGAGATCTAATTATGAATCATTCAGCAAAAGAACACTCAAGTATCAAAAAAAGAAGAAGAATGTTGGTTGTGAGTAAAACAAAAAGAGAGATAATAATACGACAACAAAGAAAAGGATGTTGACTTCTTTCACCTAGCTTCAAGATTGCATTTTAATCATTTATATGAATGTTGAATTGTACCAATTCATTTAAAATTTTAAATTTAAGCCGCCTTATAAACTTTGTCAATTACTTCTTTGCTCCACCTTTATTAATTACATGTTATAAAGGTTTATTTCAAAATTCATCAATTGTAATGACCCTTGAGGTCATTTTTGTGTGCTTTTACTATTTTTCCCCTTCTCGTAGCTTCCTTATAGATTATTTATGATGCTCGGTTGGGTGACATGTTTACCAAGGTGGTCGGGTGAGTATTGAGTGGTTTTTTCCAGTTGGGAGGCTTAAGGTTTGCAAGAGTTGACTTCAATCAACATCTAGATATTTTGATGTCCAATGGAAATTTTGTTAGTTCCATCAGCTGTAGAAGGGTAATTTTGATCTAGTGTGATGATCGGTACAGATGTCGAGGCTCTTGTTTGGAGTTTGTTTAGCTTTTGAGATTTGCCCAAAGTTTGACCTTGGTAAACTTTCATTCTATACACGCTTAGAATGGAATTCTGACAGTGTGGTTAGATCTGAAATGCCGAGTTTGGTGTAGAATGATTTTTAGTTTAATTCTCAAGGTAATCGTGATGACCTTGTGGTGTTTAACATTTTGTTTAGCGTTTCTTTATAAGTGTAAACTTTAGTCAACATTTTGACCAAATCACCTTTGGTGGTTGTTTCATCAATTTTGCTAAGTCCGGAATGTTGTTTCTATTTAGGTAGCATAGCTCATATTCGTTGATGGGATTCTGAACAAATTCTGAACCCCAAATAGAGGATTTTGGCTTCTTTGTGGAACTGTTGATGTAGTGCTACTGGTGAAACATGCCGCATTCATGGAGACCTAATGCCAGAGCCTCCGCATTTTCATGGGTCTCACCGCATTTGCAATGGGTCACCCCTTTCACGGGCCTGTCACAGCCCGAGCCTACACACCTGACATGGCTGACACTTGAGAACCATGGTTGGTCCCCAAGCGAACTCTCATTCCTGCTAACTACAAGCAGAAGACTAACTTAAGCATCAAAACCGAAGAATTATTTAAAAACAACTTATTAAATCTTAAAATTTATTAGAAGATATTGAGTGTTAAACATAAAATTTTAAATAAAATATCTGAAACTAAATACTGTAAGACTTAGATTATCTATCTATGAAGCCACTAATGTATAAAGATAGGCGTCGGAAAAAGACCCACAACACCTCAAAGCGTTACTACTAACAAATCATAAAATTAGAGTCCTTCGAAAGTAAGGAGGCCTCACCAATAGCTGATGATCGTATGATGTGATTTCAATGAAACTCTTGTTGATGATCCTAAGTACTTGAATTTGCACCATGAAATGATACAGGTCAAATGACATCAGTACAATGAATGTACGAGTATGTAATAGGGTTGAATAACTTAATTAACTAAATTGAAAGGCTAAAATTAACTCAACTAAAATACAGTATAAATCATGATTAAAATCATTTAAGCTCTTACTGTAGGTATGCAATAATAGTAAATAAAGAAACAAAGTGGATTTACAAGAGTTGGAAACTGAGAAATTCAAAGAAACGCAACGAAAACAAAATAAGAAAGGATCATTGACCAACAAAACAAGAATATATTGATGGCACTTAAGAAAGGATTATAAGGCTACTCTTTGGAATAGCTTTAAAGGCTATATTTAGCTATTTTTATCAACACCGGCAGGTTGCTTAGGACTCGTCAATATATGATCGAGAAGAGTATACGTACTATCCGTGTCTTAAAAGAATACTTATGAGAGCAATGGGCATATTTTACTTTTGTACCTTCAAAAGTAACAATTTATGTAAAATTATTCCACATAACATATCATTTTTCCCTTTTTAGCAGTAGCTTACGTTGTTGTTCAGATTCACTTTCTATATGTGAGTCCTCACTTTCACCCATCACCTTATCAGTTTGTTTGTCTTTAGTCTTGCTATGAGTTTGATTTTGAGTAACTGCGATTAAAAAATCAATATAAAAAATTATTAAAATCAAAACAAAGTCACAAACAACATGAAAATTTACAACATAATTAAACAAATATTAAAAAGAGAGAGCAAATTATCTCAAGAAAATAGCAACCCATCAAAAATTAAGCGAACAATATCTCGAATTATGAAGTTTGAAATAAATATTTGAGTGAATACTTGGATACTAAAATAGAGTCAGGACTCTAAAAACACATGCCTTGCACAATCGATAAAAAAAAAAGAGACTAAACTAAAATAATTAGGCTAAAATAACACATGTAGTACACTACACTTACATATCTAAAATGCATACTTATCATTATTCAAATGAATAAACAAAAAAACTAAGTTAAAAAAGAAGAAGAAAGAGACAAAATAAAAAAAAACACATTAAAAGGGGAGGTAAATAGATAAACGAAAAGAGAGATGGAGCCTTTACTCAATAACTACGAAAGAGAAGGATTAAGCAAACAAACTTGAGATTTGAGAAGCAATTGAGCAGTGAGCAAGAAGAAATGAAGAGACCTAGATGAGGCTTTATAGTTTACGCCTTTACCTCTTTTAAATTTTAGAGATTTTTTGAGTTTCAAGACTTGCTCTCTGTTCAATAAGTTAGAATACATGATTATAGAAAACTAAATAGGTTTTCGTAGCTTTAAAACTTTAACCTTTAGGAGTTAGGACTTGATGAGTGGTTGTAACACCTAAGAATCTAGTAGGCTAAACTAGGGCTAAGTGTGAGGGCAAGAGCCAAAGGAGAGGGCTAGGGCAGCCCAACCTTCCCTATGCACCGGCCACCTTCCCACGAGAGCCTTCATGGCTCATGGTGGCCACCACAGATCGTGGTGCCACTCGTGGTGGTGAGGTAGTAGCTTCACCAAGCTGCCAAACAAGAGACCCTATCCATGAGCCACTAGACGGCTGCTTGTGAAGGCCTTGACGGGTCGTGGGAGGGGTGGTGAAGGTGTCTTAGGTTTATAGGGGTCAAGGGAAGGTAGCCTAGCTACTCGTCCAAGACAACAAGGACCACGGCTTTTTGTGAGGACCACGGCTCGTAGAGCCTCTCATAGAGATGGACAGTACATCGTTAAGTAAGGGGTAAATTGGGTCTTTTTGATTTTAATTAGAATAAATCTAGGTCATTTGATCCAAGCCTAGTACACCTATATAAGTGATTTTAACCCATAAACTCACTCATTCAAGTCATTATTTACAAGGCCCCAAAAGAAATCCCAAAGTTCTTCCCTCAAATATTTCTCTTTCTGGAACTTGAAGAAGAAGAAAGATTTTTCCAATCCTCAAGAATTTGTGGGCTTTGTTATCAAGGCATGAAAGGTTTTCATCCATGAATTCCTTCCATCCATGGAGTCCCCATGATTGCCCAATTTAAAGGATGAAATTCCGTAATTTGAGTTAGGGTTTCTTCCAATGTTGGGGGTATTGATGAATGTTGATTCAATTGAGTTGATTATGATTGTTTATTCTTGAATTGAGTAGATCCAATGTTTTTAGGATGAAATTACATGTACCCATGCCTAACCCATACCTAGAAAGACGAAATTGATGTAAATGGGTTTTATGCCAAGAAAGGAGAATTTGTGGGCTTAGATGTATTCAATCTAGAATTGATAAGATACATTAGAATTGAAGCTTATATGATGAATCATGATTATGAGTGCTTGAGATTGAGGCTATATGAGGAAGTATGCTTAGAATTGCTTGAGAGTGAAGCATATAGACATAGATTGTTGAGAGTAAAGCTTATAAGATGATTTATGATTAGAATTGCTTTGAGATTGAAGCTTATGAGATGATTATGATGTTGAATTGCTTTGAGAGTGAAGCATATAGAATAACTAAGAGATATAGTGCTTTGAGAGTAAAGCTTATGTTATGAATTGTTGATTATTGATGTAATTATTGTGGAAGAGATAGTTCCCACATGAATTCCTTATGTTAAGAATGTGAAAGGCTATCTCACATTGAATGATTCTAGGTTGAAAGGATTGCTCACCTAAAATGAATCTAGACTAAAGACTAAAATTGATGAGGCAAGAGGTGAATACTTATGACCTCTAGATGAGTAGGATATAAGGTGATTTCTCAAAGAGTAAGAGGTGGCTACCCTTATTCCCTAATGTTGGACATGGATGCAAGTACCCATTATCCCTTATAGAAAGATGTGAAGGTGAATACCCATTTCTTATGTTGAAAGATGTGGAGGTGAATACCCGTATCTTATATTAAAAGATGTTGAGGTAAATACCCGCATCATATAATGAAATGATGTGGAGGCAAATACCCGTGTCATATGATAATTGGGCATGGAGGATAATACCTATGATCCCATAAGATGGACATGGAGGCGAATGCCCGTGACCATATTAGCAAGGCAAGAGGCGACTACCCATTAGCCTTTAAGTAAGGCGAAAGGCGACTACCCAAGAGCGTTTATGAGAAGGCAAGGAGGTGATTTCCTCATGTCTATAAAAGATAAGCTAAAGATGAGCATGATAGTTGATGAGCTTGTAAAATGGCCCAAGGTGGCCTACTATGATGAGTGAGACTAGTGGAGGATTACCCATGTCTTGGTTAAGTATGCTTTGGGGTTACTTATGAAGTATTCCTTTTATGTTATGATGATTTATGTGCATTGAATATACTTATGACTTATATTGTCTGACCCTTATGTTTATGTTGATGCTCATGCAAGCTATCATATTTAGTACATATTTGTACTAACGCATACTCTGCCTACATTTCTTATCTAAATATAAGATTCGGTTATATCGACTCTCATCCCCGTGGCTAGGATCTTAGTAGAAGCAAGGATTGAAAATTGGCGAGTCCTCGTAGCATTCGAGGATATAGCCACCATTTACTTATGTTCTTTCATTTTATGTTTTGAACTGTTGTATGGGTTGTGTCACAAAGATATTCATGTTTTAGATGGTTTGAGACAAAGTGTATTAGATTTCCGCTTCATTTTATAAAGACTTTGATTATGTTGAAAATGTTTTAAATTTCCGCTAAATTCTATTATCTTATGTTATGAAAGCTAAGTGGCTTGTATGAGGCCTCTCGGGGTCTTGTACACCATGTCACATCTAGGGGGTACCCTTGGGTCGTGACAATAGTATATTTGCACTTATTTGAGGCCTATTTAGCTTGAAAATTAGTTTCATAAATGCCTAATTGTGTCCTATTCTAATGATATTTTGATGATTTGCAGCTATGAAGGCTAAAGGACAAGGAAAGGATTAATGAACGAAAGAATGACCAAAAATATAAAAAGAAGTGTAAACTATAGAATATTGATCATCAAACAAGAAAGGCAGATCACCTAATGGGTATGACCTTTCCCAAATTGAAAGTGCACAACACTGACATTAATTGAGGCAAGTCAGTGAACTCCAAAAGGAAAGGCGACATGCCGAAAGACAATGGGCAAACTTGTTGACCATCGCCGTAAGCAACAGTGAAAGGAGATAAATTGAAGGCTTGAAAAGTGAACTAAGGTGATACTCAGTGATACGCCGAATGTGAAAGGCAAACTCAAATGCGCTCGCCAACTGAGGTTCAAACACCTGAAGCATAGAGTAAGAGAAAGGCAATTTGGAGAGCAATCGACGATCCACCCATTGTGATTGGTGAGCCAAACTAAAGTCACCCAATGAGTTGCGTATTGAGTTTTGGGCTAAATTTTGGAAAATCATAAATAGCCCAAAGGAGAGAGAAAGAAAGATTTCACATAAGTGAGGAAAACTGGAAAGACTTAGAGAAAGTTCTGAATATTTTAGAGAGAGAAACACTTTACCTTGTGAAGAACACCTTCTAGTTTTTGGGGGTTTTCAACTTTGTTCTTTAAATTGATAAATTGAAGTTGAATCCAAAGTGGGGTTTCTTGTAATTTATTAATTTCATGTTACCTATGGTTGCTTTCATGAAAGGTATAATTTCTTTGCTTTTTGTAATGGGTGGCTAAAACGTCAAGATCTATGGTGCAATTATGGGGTTGGGTGTTGATTTGTTGTAGTGGGTATTATGTTGTGCTCTGTTTTGTTGTTCTTCATACATGAATTTGGGCTAGTTAGCGTGGGGTTAATTTATGGGTTAATGTTGCAAACTTAATTTCTACTTTCGATCTCCTATCGATACTCGAAAGATATTAATTGGAGTGGGTAGTTAGTATGATACTAGCAATTTAGGTTTGATGTATGTAACTTGCTTGAAAATAGAGATTATGGGTTGAATCTATTTTCCCTATTTCTACATCGAAAGAGATAATAGAGTAAGGTATTGGGTTGTTTAGTATAGCATATAAATGAGACCAGAAGATTTTATGCAAGGATTCTATGAGATCGAAAGAACATTAGTGTCATTGAAGATGACCCAAACTATTCATGAATGTTCATCACTATAGAGAAACACAATTACCCCTATGTGACATTGATTTCCAATCCCCGCACCCCTAAATTTCTTTTTACTTCTTGAATTTTCTGAAATTTTAGTTTAATTGTGACAATTGATAACCAAATCCTTTTATTAAATTGGTGGAATCATCCACCCAATTGTTTTTACTACTACAAATAGATGAATTTACCATTCAAATTTCTTGATAGAATTTTCTACGATATATCATTTTCTATGGGATTCGACCCAACTCTTAGTTGGGTATTTTTTATTAACTACGATTGTTGTCACTTTTAATTAATTTTGAAGAGTACATTTGAGCGTTATCAGGACTAACAAAGCAAAATAATATATAATTATTCTTATATATTAGGGAAAAATATTAAATGAGGGTAATATACCTAAAATAAAAGTGTAAGTATAGCAAACTCAGCGGTGTTGGAAAATGGACTCAAAGACCTTCGATTTGATACATCACGGGCCACCTAACTATTTATGTGCTTAAGCTTATGGTCCTTTGAAGTTGAACCAAAACTAAAAACTGAAGTTTAACTTGTTTGGCTTTTTGAAGTATGAGATGTTACAAAGACTATCTTCACATGTAACTTTATTGAGCTCTGGCTCGCCTGAAAAATATATGTGAGAGTGCATGATAAACGTGAACCAAATTATAAGTTCAAAAATGGAGCTTCAATCTAATAACTGCCATTTAGGTTGTCACTATGTTGTGTGTCATTTAGGTCTAAAGGGTTTCAATTAGCTTGCGCTCATTGATTTAAAATTTCTTTAGTACCATCGATATCTTCTTCTTGTTGCTGGTTAGGTAGTTCCTCCTCAAAAGAATCCTTTTGATCCTTTCTTATGTTGCTTTCATTGCATTCTTTGAAATATCTCATTTTCCAACTCCGTTTAAATCCACTTTATTTTATTTTTTATAAATGATTTGAGATAAAAAAAATTGAGTAATATAATAAATGTGCTCAATGAAAAAATAATGTAAATGGGCATAAGTGTTGCTAAATTATCGAATAAACGGTTGGGGAGCATATTAAAGTTTTATAATTAACAGATTATAGGTGTGAGGCAGATTATTCAATTTCCTTATTGGATAAATCGTTAACTAGTTAAGAGTTACCATATTTATATTTTTTAGGTATATTAACCTCATCTAATATTTTGCCCTAATATATAAGAGTAATTATATATATATATTTCCTTTGTTAGTCCTAACACCTAAAGGTTAAATCCATAAAGCCAGGAAAACCTATTTACTTTTCTGTAATTATATATTTTGCCTTATAAAATAGTGAGCAAGTCAAGAAATTCAAAAAATCACTTAAGTTAAAAGAGGTTAAGGTGTAAACTGTAAAGCCATATCAGTTGCTTCGTCTCTTCGACTCTTGTTGCTGATCACTGCTCAGTTGCTTCTTAGATCTCAAGTTTATTTGATTAATCCTTCTCTCTCGTTGGTAGGTACTGAGTAAAGTCTCCATCTCTCTTTTCGTTTATCTATTTACCTTCCTCTTAATGTGTTTCTTTTTGGCTTTTTCTCCATTCTTTACTTTTTTAGTTTTTTTTTTGGTTTCTCCATTTGAATAATAATGTGTATGCAATTTAGGTATGTCAGTGTAGTGTACTACATATGTTATCTTTGTCTACTTATTCATTTTGTCCCCTTTTTTAGCACTCTTTGTATGTGTCCCTAAAGGCTTTAGCGAAATTAGATCTAATGACACTTAACTAATACCAGTAAGACTTTAACACTCTTTATTAATGTGTCTATTTATTGCCACTAAAAGTTGGTTTTGTTGTAGTATGACAGGTGAAAGTGAGGAATCAAATACAAAATGAACTGTTGTGTGGGATCATTTTACAAAAATTGTTACTTCTGAAGGTACAAGCATAATGTGACCATTGCTCTCATAAGTATTCTTTTAAGACAAGAAATGGTATGTCTTTCTAGTGTTTGATAAAAAAATAGTCAAATATAGCCTTTAAAGCTATTCCAGGGAATAGTCAAGGTGAAATAATTGTTGTCTCTTGAAAATTTAATCAAGAAGAGTGTAGAGAAGTTTAATATCATATGATAATAGATGATGGGCTTCCTTCTAGCTTTGTTGAGAAAGAAGGCTTAAGAGTTTATGAAAGTGGTGCAACCTTATTTTTGGATCCCTTCCTGTAGTAATGTGACTAGGGATTATTCTAGTCTTTTTAATGAAGAAAAATAAAATTAAGGAAGTAATTTATGGAAACAAAACAAAGAATCTATATCCTCACCGACACTTGGACTTCTGTACAATGAATTAATTACATGTGTCTCACTACCCATTGGATTGACTGTGAATGGACTATGCATAAGAAAATACTTAATTTGTTAGGTGCTTACGTAAGTGAAGCATAAATCAAATCTTCACTGTCACAGTTGATAATGTCAGCTCAATCAATGTGATTGTAAAAGATTTTTCTAACCAATTGACTAAGATGGAAACTGATTTGATGAACGGTAATCACATTCAAGTGAGGTGTATGGCGCACATTGTGAAATCTTATCGTTCAGGATAATTTAAAAGAAAAATTTTCTTTTATTTAACGTGTTAGACATGTCGTGCGATGTGTTAGGAAGTCTCCTGCAAGGTTTAAAAGGTTTCAAGAAAGTTGTGATGATGAACAACTCAATTGCAAAAATATTTATGCTCTACCTAATGTTAAGTAGAGTTGTTGAATTTGAGAAAACATTTTCAAATTATACTTCTCACGAAATTGGCTTGAGACATGACTTTGAGAATTCTTTTGTTAAAGTTGGAATCATTGCAGGTGAACTAGTGAGCAGTGATCGGGTGCACATGAAAAGAATTTCCAAATTTCTTAAAATCGGTTTTCTCCTTACTTTGAAAAAATCTGGATTAGTTTATGTGACATCAAATATTCATTTCTTGAAATTTGTGGGATCGTTCTATATTTGAATCAATTGATTGTTGTTGACACTGTATTTTGGATTGACATTTTTAAAGTTAATACTTTAAATTTTTATTTTTTAAATAGTTCAAAATATATTTTCTCCAACTTTATACAATTATTGATAATTATCCTTATTTTTTAAAATGTATGATTTTTATTAGTTTATTTTGAATTTTGATTGATTTTAATTATTAATATATTTTTTAAAGTGCGTAGAATATGAAATATTGTTTAATTTTTCTAAACCATCATTTTTCATTATTATATTTTTATATGCTATTAATTATACTTATTTGAGCACAATCTATTAATTCATTAAATACAACTAATGAATTACATATATACATATTTAATTATCATATTGTTTTTAGCACAATTTTATTAGTCAATAATTTTGATTGCTTTTATAATACTTTACTTAATCATGAAGTAAAGAAGTGATACCACCAAACCACTAGAAAGCCTCCACCACCAACCACACTCTAGCTTTCTCCCTCACCACAACCTCTCACTGATAGAAGAACTCATAGGTGAGCTCCAAGTTTCGGCAAAACACGATGGCCAAATGATCTCAAAGCTCCTACCAGACCCAAAACCACTACCTTACCCTCATTTCTCCCTTCTGACGACACTGCTATAAGTGAGGAGCTCCTTTCTCCAATGAACCGGAGCACCAAACAACAACCAACAGTAGCTCCGCGTACAACCACACTGCCTGAAACGAAAAACCTCACTCCATCCTCTTTGCCACTCCAGCGAACGGCAAACGAACCACCAGATCTGACTACCAAAACCCCATTCCATCCTCTTCACCAGTGCGGTGAACACAAATAAATCCCCAGATCTCATAACCAAAAACCCTCTCCATCCTCTTCATCACTCTAGTTAACACAAATAAACCCCAAGATCTCACAACCAAAACCCCCACTCCGTCCTCTTCGCCACTCTAGTGGATGACAAACGAACCCCCAAATCTCACCACCAAAACCCTAGTCAGTCCTCTTCGCCACTTCAGTGAATGACAAACAAACCACCAGATCTCACTAGAAAAACTTCTCTGCTCCACTTCGTTGGTGCTCAAAACTGCAACCATCAAGCTCAAGCTCAAGATCGCACAACCAACAAACAAACGTCTTACCCACTCCCCTTTTATTCTATTTTTTCCCCATGTTCAGGTTTTTTGGTCAACACCAACTAACAACAATAACCATGTCTTCATCAACCCTCCATTTTTGGTGAGATTTTCTACTTTGGTGTCATCTGTTTTGGCTTCAATTATATTTTGATCTTCCTTGTGTTTCTTTTACTTTTTATTTGTAAGAATGCCTTTTGTTAGTTGACTGATTCAAAAGTTTAGTGCTATTAGTGGAAGTACTTTTAGGAGTCTTTTATGTTTTCATTTAACTAGTTCTAGGAGTCCTAATTAGTTGATGTTAGTTAGTTAGCATGTAATGGGTTAGTGCTAAATTAGTGCCCTCTTTTTTTTTCTCTCGGTTTGTTTGTTTCCAAGTTCAATTCAAAGACTTGTATCGTTGTTTTAGAAAAACAATAGAAAAGATCAGTTTCTCTGAGTTAACATCTTATTCGAGTACTCGTTCATCTCTTTTGCCAACATCTTTGGCAATGTTGTTTAATTTTAGTGAGGTTGTTGTTATTTTAGTATAGCTTTAATCTACTCTTCAGATCTAGATAGAAAAGTTAAAAATCAACAAGTTATATTCTTTTTTTGTTAAGATTGATTAAGTATTATTACATTTTTTATAGTGTTGATAATTTTTGTTTAGATGGTTGTTGTAGTTTTGGTTGTTCTCCAGTGATGGTGAACTTTTCCAGGCAACCTTTTTGTTCATTGAATAATGATTTATTATTAGGGTTAGTTTTTGTTACTTTTGATGGCAGTTCAAGTTTTTTTCCCACCTTTGTTAACCTACTTTGTTTGATTATTAACTTTCCATTGTTAGTGATTGTTTTTAAGAACTATTTTTCACTAATTCTTTACTTCTCTATTTGACTTTAAGTATTTCATAATAATTTTACTTTTAGTGATTATTGTTAAGAACTATTTTGCATTAATTCTTTACTTCTATGTTTACTTTTAAGTATTATATAATAAATTTGCTTTGGTTATCATTTCATTGTTTTTAGGTAATTCATATTTCAAATAACTTTGTCTTTTACATTTAGTAGTTAACTCTATTTAAGTTGATGTGTAAGAAGATCTGGATAATCTCGAACAAATTGAAAAGAGTATTAGTACTTTTGTTATATTTATTGTGTATTGTTGTTACAAATGATTTATATTTGTTGTGCATTGTTGTTCTCTACAGATTCAGCTAGCACAGGAAAAGATCCTAATGTAGTTGACGTATAGTACATGCGTACCTAGAAGGTGACTTTTACAAGGTTAGATTTTTAAAAAAATTAAACTTCTGATGCACAACAATCCTTCTACAGAAAATATGAAAAATGGATGATCGTAATGTTTCTCAATAGTTTTTTTTTTCTTTTCATTTTATTTAACAAATATTGTCTCACTCTTCAATTTCTACATAATGGATGATCGCAAAGAGGTAAAGAAAACCATTAAAAAAAAAAAAAAAATTGGCTCATTTGTCTTGTTTGTCTTGGCATTTTTCTTGCTTATTTTATTTTGTTGAGAATTCAAAGTTGGGTAACAGTTTCTTGGGTCTTCCTGAAGTTCATCATATGATCTTTGCTTCTATATTTTGCATTTTACATGAAACAAGGCTATCCAGTATCCCTTTTGCATAGTTTTAAGTTTAACTAGATATTATTATTTTTTACTAGTGAGTTGAGGGTGGGGTTCTAAACTGTCTTTTTTCATTATTTTTAGATATCCTTTTAGGAGTATTAAGTATATGAATATGTAGTTTGAGCTTCTTCTTCTTCTTCTTGGCGTTCTGAATTGTCTTTGTTCATTATTTTTAGATATCCTTTTGTAATTTGAGCTCCTCCTCCTCCTCCGCTTTGAATTATATAAAAATGAAATGAATTTTGATTTTTGATTAAACAAAGTAGAAGGAGAATGATATACAAGGTTCATGGTATATATAACTGTAATTTCCTTTGTAACTTAGAAGATAAGTCGATAATGACTATATAGTGACTTTATGTTCTAATAATAGGAGGATATTGAAGATATGTACCTTAAAAATATGCAACAATTTATTGAGTTATTGACAAAGATGATTCCATTGGACATTGAAAATGGGTCAATTCGTTGAAAATCAGAATCAATTACTGGTAGTCAAGTAAGTACCCTAGGTAAAGGACTTTTAGATTCACTCATGAAAGATCTAAAGCAATATAGAGCTGTCAGTGGTGGTATGGATGCTATAGTAGAATTACATAAATATTTTGGTGGATAAACTGAGAATGGCACTAAAGATTTTAATATCCCACTTCGGTGAAAAATGTCCAAAGTTCGATTTACAATTCAAGATTAAATGACTTGTGATATATTAGTTGTTCCATTTTCAAGTGTCGCATCCGAATCTGTATTTAGTATGGGAGGACGCCTTCTTGATTTTGTTTAGGATTTCATTGTTCCTAAGTTGGTGCACATTTTAGTTTGTCTTAAAGATTGGCTACAAAGTGAATAATTAAAGTAACTTATTAGTGTTGAAGAAGATCTAGATAATCTCGAGCGAATTGGAAAAAGTATTAGTACTTTTATTATATTTATTGTATACTGTTTTTGAAAATAATTTGTATTTGTTGTATATTTTGGTTCTCTTCAAATTTAGCTAGCACGGGAAAAGATCCTACCGTAGTTGACGTGTAGTACAGTTGTACCTAGAAGGTGACTTTGACAAGTTCAGTTTTTAAAAAATTAGACTATTGGATAACCGAGAAGTTCCTGGGTTATGTAAAAAGTATGTTGTAGAAATATAGGAACAATTTAATGGCCACAAAATGACGCAAATGTCAAAAGGAGATGCTGAAGATTTCTAAGCTTTTAGAATACCATGGTCTGGATTATCAATAGGGAATAACAATGGCATGACTCTAGCTTATATAACACATGAATTGATAAAGGCTAATACATATAGTGGTTAAGCTAGATATATCTCACATTGAGAAGGAGGGGAAACACACTTGGATAGATCATACTTTTCTTGCTGACGAATTTTGAACTAAACCGTTATAAAGGGTAGTTAATAGATACGAACCAAAGAAGTAATTGACAAAATTTTATATGGTAACATAAATTTAAAATTGTTCGTGAATTGATACAATTCAACATTTAGGGAAATGATTAAAATGCAATCTTGAAGCTAAGTGGAAGAAGCCGCAACATCCTTTTATTTTTTATTGTTTTATCTTCCTTTTCTATTATGACCAACTTTCTTTTTGTTTATTTTGATACTCGAATCTTCTTTTACCGAAAGATTCATATTTGAATCTTCTTTAGTTGATAGATTCCAATTAAATTCAACTTCAACTAGTGAGAGATTGTTAATACACTGTAGAGTAGAAGGAAACATGACGAGATAATCAAAATAAGACTAACAATTTATTTTATTTGTAAACTACATACTAACCAAAAGTAAACAAGAAGAAAATCATTATCGGACAATACTAGAAATTTGTTGAAAATATATGATATTATAAAGTAGGATAGACATAAGGTTTATATGAATTACCTTATAGAGGCATTGATGGAATGAAATTTTATGCTTCTCGCTATTCCTTGAATGATATGGTATTTTCCATCATTTTCATATCTTGTCAAAATATTTGAACCATAATTGACTATATTTTCATTTAAAATATGATTTGTATTATTCGAAAGGCTATCTTCACATATATCAAGCAATATCAACCAAGTTACATGTGAACATAGTCTTCCGGATAATTCTGATCATATTTTAAATGACAATATTGTCAATTATAGCTCAAATTTTTTGACAAGATATGAAAATCATAGAAATTATCGTACGTAAGGAATATTGAGAAGAATAAACCATTGATAACCTCTATAAGACAATTCATATAAACATTATGTCTGTGTTATATTTGAACATCATATATTTTTAACAAGTTTCTAGTATAGTTCAACAATAGTTTACATCTTCTTAACTTTTGGTTATTTGATATTTGAAAAATAAAAGAAATTGTTGAACTTATTTTAAACTCTCGTCATGTTTTCTTGCATTCCAAAGTGTACTAATAGGCTCTCACTAGTTGATGCTGAATTTGATTGAAATCTTTCAACTATAGAAGATCTAAATATGAACCATTCGGCAAAAGAACACTCAAGAATCAAAACAAATAAAAAGAATGTTAGTTTGGAGAAAAAAAAGGAGAGTAAACAATTACAACAAAAAACAAAAGGGTGTTGCAACTTCTTCAACCTATCTTCAAGATTGCACTTTAATCATTTATTTGAATGTTGAATTGTATCAATTCATTTACAATTTTTAATTTTAGTTGTCTTATGAACTCTGTCAATTACTTCTTTGGTTTGCCTTTGTTAATTACCTTTTATAAAGGTTTATTTCAAAATTCGTAAACTGTAATGACCCTCGAGTTCATTTTTGTGTGATTTTATTGTTTTGCTCTTTCTTGTAGCTTTTGTATGATGCTAAGTTGGGTGACATTTTCCCGAGGTGGTCAGGTGAGTTTTGATTAGTTTTTGCCATTTGGGAGGCTTAATATTTGAAAGAGTTGACTTCAGTCAACATCTGGATATCTTGATGTCGGGTTGAAATTATGTCAGTTCTATCAGCTCTGGAAGGGTAATTTTAGGCTTTCTTTTGAAATTTGTTTAGTTTGGCATTTTAGCTTTTGAGTTTTGCCCAAAGATTGACCTTGGTAAACTTTCTTGGTAAACACACTTGAATGGAATTATGTCAGTGTGGATAGCTCTGGAATACCGAGTTTGGCCTAGAACAACCATTGGTTCTGTTTTCGATGTGATCGTGATGACCTTGTGGAGATTAGAGTTTTGTTTGGCGTTTCTTTATAAGTGTAGTCTTTGGTAAACTTTTTGACCAAATGACCTTTGTTGGTTGTTTCATTTATTTTTTTGAGTTTGGAATGTTGTTTCCACTAGGTAGCATAGTTTGTATGCATTGATGGATTCAAAACAAATTCCAAGTCCTAGGCAGACTTTGGCTTCCTTGTGGAACTGCTAATGTAGTGTTGCTGGTGTGACGTTCATGGAGACAAAGTGTAGGTCTCGCCGCATTCGTGAAGGGTATCCCCCTTCGCATTCCTTGTACTTTGGCTGCATTCACGAAGGGTTGACTGTCCTAGCCTCTGTGTTCATAAGACTCGTGCCGGTTTGCAGAGGGTTAGCTCGGCTGACCTACATGATCGCATGTGGTCTCCACGTTTGCGAAGGCCAGTTAACTGGCGGTTGGTGTTTTAGAAGACCCATTTTTCAGTTTGCATGTATCATTTCTAACTTGGTGTATGGGTGATTTAGAGAGATTGTTTTGAAGGATTTGAGTGTTTCTTTGTGGAATTGATCGGGCAGTTACATGGGCACAACTTGGGAGTGATAAATCATCTGTTTTCCTTGTTTTTCTCCTCAAATTCATTCTCAATTCTCCATTTTTGATTCCTTTTGAGCTAAATTAATGGGGGTACTATTTTTGCTTGATGGTAGCTCGGATTGTGTCCATTTTTAGGGCACAACTTCCTTGAGAAATTGGAGACCTCATGACGGAGTAGATTTTGTTACTCTGTGTGCGGGTCCCATATTTGCATTTTTTGGGTCTCTTTCCATTTCTGATTTTCTTTATTGATTTGGGTATTGTTGTTTTTTTTTTTTTTGTGTTCCCTTGGAATTATTCATAGCTTTACCTCACTCGAAGGCCTTTTGAAAGGAAAAAGCACTCGAGTTGTAGTTCATGTGTGTTTTGACCTCAAAATAGGTTACAGTTTCTCTTTCCTTAGACTTGGCTCAGTTAGATTAATTGTATTTTGAGCAGTATTGTATGTTTTGGTTGGAATTTAAGATTAGTTTAGGCTTTTTTACTATAGTTAGTTGATTTATAGCCATTATTGGGTTGCTTAGTGTAGTTTTAGCCGCGAAACCTTAGTTTAGGTTGATCCTTATGGTTGAAATATTGGCTTATTATTCTTGTTTGTCTCTGCTCTTTTTCTTGTTGATTTTACTTTTTGAGAATTCAAAGTTGGGAAACAGTTTTTAGGGTCTTCTTGAAGTTCATCATATGATCTTTTGTTGTATATTTTAAATTTTATATGAAACAGACTATCCAATATCCCTTTTGCATAGTATTAATTAAGTTTAACGGGATTGTTTTTACTAGTGGGTTGAGGCTGGGGTTCAGAGGTTTTTTCTCAAATATTTTTGGATATCCTTTTAGGAGTATTAAGTAAATGAAATGTTATTTGATTTTGATTAGACAAAGAGAGGAACAGAGTAGAAGGAGAATGATATAAAAGGTTCATGGTATATATAACTGTAATTTCCTTGGTATGTTAATAGATAAGTCAAGAATGACTAATTAGTCACTTCATATCATAATAATCAGATATTTAGGATATGTGTCTGAAGAGTATGCAACAATTTATTTAGTTATTGACAAAGATGCTTCCACTAGACATTGAAAATGCGTCAATCGGTTGAAAATTAGAATCAATTACTGGTCATTAGGTAAGTACCCAAGGTAAAGGACTTTTAGATTCACTCATGAAAGAACTAAAGCAATATAAAGCTGTCAGTGGAAGTGTGGATGCTAGAATAGAATTAGATAAATACTTTGGTGAATAAACTTAGGATGGCACTAAAGAATTTAACATCCCACTTTGGTGGAAAATGCACAAAGTTAGATTTCCAATTCAAGCTTAGATAGCTTGTGATGTATTAGTTGTTCCAGTTTTAAGTTTCGCATCCGAATCTGCATTTAGTAATGGAGGATTTCTTCATGATTCATTTAGGAGTACATTGTTCCTAAATTAGTGCATGTTTTAGCGTGTCTTCAAGATTGGCTACGAAGTAAATAATTAAAACAACTTGTTAGTGTTGAAGAAAATCTAGATAAACTCGAGCAAATTGAAAAAAGTATTAGTACTTTTATTATATTTATTGTATATAGTTTTTGCAAATAATTTGAATTTTTTGTTGTATATTCTGGTTCTTTTCAGATTTATCTAGCACGGGAAAATATCCTACCATAGTGGACATGTAGTACAGTTGTACCTAGAAGGTGACTTTTACAAGTTCAGTTTTTAAAAAATTAGACTATTGGATAACCGAGAAGCTCCGGGGTTATGCAAAAAGTTTATTGAAGAAATGTAGGAACGATTTAATTGCCAAAAATTACGCAAATGTCAAAAGGAAATGTTGAAGATTTCTAAGCTTTTAGAGTTACCATGGTCTGGATTATCAACAGGGAATAACAATGGTATGACTCTAAATTATATAATACATGAATTGATAGCGGCTGATACATATAGCGGTTAAGCTAGATACATCTCACATTGAGAAGGATGGGAAACACACTTGGATAGATCATATTGTTCTTGCTGATTAATTTTGAAATAAACCATTATAAAGGGTAGTTAATAAACATGAACCAAAGAAGTAATTTACAAAAGTTTATACTTCATAAGGTGACTTAAATTTTAAATTGTTAGTGAATTGATACAATTCAACATTCAAAGAAATGATTAATATGCAATTTTAAAGCTAATTGGAAGAGGTCGTAACATCCTTTTATTTGTTTCGTTATTATTTTATCTTTCTTTTCTATTAGGACCAACATTCTTTTTGTTTGTTTTGATACTGTTATGACCCAACCCACCGGGCCTTGCGGACACCCACTCTAACGCCTAAGTAGGAGAATCCTTATATCCCAAAAGTTAAAAAAAAAAATATGATTTTATAAATAATATCCTAAGACACACCATGAGTTAAAACTTGAAAAATAATTTAACAACTCCCATTGATCTAGTCTAAACAGGTACAAGATCTACTAAGAGTACAACTGGACAAATAAATAAAGACACAACTCCCACCACGCGGAAGGAATAATAGAAGCTGCTGGAGATTTTCTTCGTCTTCACCTAATGAAACATCACCAATCCTGCATCCAAACTATGTTAAAAAAACATAGCAAGACTAGTATCAATACAAAACACACGTACTGGTGGACATCATCGGTCAACCCAACGCCTACCACATATCTTAAGAAACCAACTAGTACGATCATAGAATAAACAACTCGCTTCTCCACCCTTGCCCTTTCTTGAATTACCTCCAAATCACATTAGCACTCTAACTACTAACCACCTTCCAGTTAGCCTATTTACTATGTGTTTGATCATAGCCTAACCATTCTAACATGTAGAAGAATCCCCCAAATACAACCACCAACATTTTTACACTACCCGTTAACATCTTACCCCTACTTCTCGTCACATTACGCAGCCATAGTCACATAATAAATTACATCTAGCTCTCTTAATACTAAACCCAACTCTTTTCCCCAAGGTGAAATCCACTTAAGCATATTTCATCACATACACTACCTCTACTTCTTGTCATTACCACACACGAACAACCCTTACTATTTATTGCTCGCCTTTTGAACACTTAACCCTTCCACTATACCCAACAAGTCCAACATGTATGAGTCAGTCATAAATATAATCATATGTGTAACGAACATATACTATATCATCAACATTTATGAACAACAATTAGTTTCACATTTTATATCACATCATTAGTCCTCTCATGTAACCCAAACCCAAATAGTTAGTTATGCTAGAACATGGCAACCGATCCCACAGTTATGCCAGAACATGGCAACCGATCCAATAGTTATGCCGAAACATGGCAACTGATCCAAGTTAGTTATGCCGGAACGTGGCAACCGATCCATTCAATCACATCATACTTACAAATACAAGTATATCCTCAAGATCATTCATTTAAGTCATGAATTCATGTCAATGATAGTTCACCCATCTTATTCACAACAAGTGAGATCAACAATGCAACATTAACAACATACAGTAAATTGTCATACTTAGCCCTAGTTCATCATCTAAGGCTTCTTTCTAGGGTTTAATCACAATTCATATAATTCCTCAATCAATCACCACAATTCATTGCCTAGCATATGCTCATAAATCTAGTTTCATTCATGATTTCGTAGTCTTATTCTTGAATCAATTCTATCCAACATAGCTATTCTAGAACGCCTAACAAATCATCGATTTCTCTTCTCAAGGCATAAACCCCATTACTTTGATTTCTATTAATTACCCATGAAATTCACTAAGTGCGCAAAGGTATACACATAAACCCTACCATTGATTTACATATATCACAAAATGAGCACAAATTTAAACTACTCAATTCATAAAACCTAGCCTACCTGGGCGCCAAGAAGTTGCTTGGAGTTTTGACTTTGATTCAGGTTTTTTGGGCTCTACGATGGTGGATTTGTACAAAAATCTACAAGATTTCCCCATCCTCGCGCTAGAAATATCCTTCTCATTCTTTCCCAAGCTTAGAGCATCTTTTATAAGGTTTTTAGGGTGTTTTACGACTTAATTAGGTATTTTAGAAAGATGGAGAAAATAGGATTTGTCACAAATTATGTTCTGCCTCGCCTATTCCGCTATGGCACCAATTATCCCACTCTGGCGGGACAGTGGCCCTGATTTTTCTAAGATTTTCGTCTCTCCTAATTAAAGATGGTGCGGGTCATTACAATAGATACCAATTTACCCCTCGTTCATCCCCGAACAACTAGTGCTCGGGTAATCACCTACCCTAGTTTCCGGAGTACTTCTAAACTAATGGGTAAGGTCATCATGAACCCACCACAACAACTAGTGACTTTTCAAATAGCTGATACTAGCAAGGTACTATACTCAAGGATCGGGAGAAGACTGAGACAACACACGAGGAAACGAAAAAGAATTTAAACTACACAGCCTAGCCCGCCAAGGCGGGATCCCTCCTAATGAGGTGGGGCTGCTGTGGCGAGGATCTCTCGCTGCAGCGGGAGATCGGGAAATAGAAATAGGGGAAAAGATAACATTTTCCCCATTTCTCCCTAACTTCAAAACTCTCTAAAATTCTCTTGAATCACTTCGCCCCGAATGTCAAAACTCAGGTATTTTTCACATTCCTTACACTTCCTACTTCAATACTTTGTTAACAACAATTGCATGCTACTATTTAATCAGTTAGAATGGCTATTTGGTGGTTATATTCGAAAAGTATTAGGTTGCTTGATTTATGATAAATAAACGTAGCATGGACATTTTTCTTACGTCCCCAACGTCTCCACCACGCTCTCAGCATAAGGATTTCGTAAAAGCACGGTTGAATCGGTACGAAATTTATTGGGGGAGGTTAAAGGGTCTTCTTGACATAAACTCGAAATCGGACACTGTTTAGGGGTTATTTGGCTGAAATAATTGCATATTTATGTTCTAGGATAGTTAAATAACTCTAATATGCTAAAATTCTGTCAAAAACAGGGGTTTTTGGGATGAAAAATCACCATTGACGTGCCTAGTGTTCGTCCCAGATGAAGGCCGCTCTGGTGGCTTTCATCCCGCTATGGCAAGCTTCACAATACCACTAAGGCGGGATTATGGCCGCTGTGGCGGGATACACCAGGTAGTGGCCCCACCCCTTAACTCAAAAAAATTATGTTTCTTAAATTTTAAGCCTTTCACGGACTATCCTATCGCAATATAACTTATAATCAATTTATTGTAGGCTTTCTAAATAGTGGGACAAAACGATGAACACTTACCCTTCATTCGATTTTCCAATGCCGCAAGTCGGGAGAGGCATCATGACCACCGTAACATGGGGTTCTGTTGCGAGAGGGGTTTTGTGCTGAACAGGTTGGAGGAGAAGGAGCCTGCCTTCTATGCTCGCCTGGTAGAGTTCGGGTGGCTTCTACTGATTGAGGCTCCTTAGATGCACGCTCTACTTGGGTGAGGGATTTCTATACCATTCTTTCCATTGTCCGTTGGGATGATTCTTACCTTGTCATCTGTGTCCGGGGAGTTGACATTCCCCTAAACACCACCACTATTAACAAAGTGTTAGAGCTGCCCGATGTCCCAAATGTGGAGTTTGACGGCAAGCTATGAGAGATGGATCTGGAGTGGCTAAGAGACACTCTGGTTGAGCCCACGCACTGGGATCAGGTTCACTAGGCTACTGCTGAGGGTATTACTAGCACAGATTGGTCACCCAATGCTAAGATGTGTCTACACTTGGTGACTAGGAGGATTTGCCCATCGGGCAACCGTACTGATATGACCTTTCCCCGGGCATTGGTGGTGGCATGCGCCATACAGGGCATACAGTTAAACATGGGAGCATAGATCATCTCAGAGTGGAAGATGCTCTACAGAGGTAATAATAAGGCGTTCTTCCTCCCTAGTCTTATCACGACATTGTGCAAGCGGGCAGGAATACTACTATTTGATGTTGACGAGGTACTTCCTATGGACCCCTCCTTAACCATCTTTTGGTTCAATCTGGTTCCACTTTTAGGGACAAGAGAAGGAGGACTAGCAAGGCTAGAAGTAGTAAGGCCGCCATGGATTCAGATGACGAGGACCCACTCTCAGGTGAACGGGTCGAAGTGGATCTGGAGACTGTCGGGAAGAAGATGGGGAGCGCCTATGCTAACCTTACTCCGGTTCCACTTAGCACTACCTTAGAGGTTGAGATGCATCGTTGCAAGCTGCGCTAGGAGAAGAGGAAGGAGGTGGACAAGGATCATCTGATGATCCGGATGTGGAAGACTATCAAGGCCATCTTTACTTGTGTTGCCCCTGGGAAGGAGATTCCTCAATTATATCCAAAGGACTTTACACAATTCCTGATGCTGAATGAGGCCTGGGCTAGCATGATACCCCCAGAGGACCTCGACTCTAACATTGACACCACCCAGTCTGAGAGTTCCTGATTGGCTTCCCTTTCGCCCCTCTTGGGCTTGTAATTTTGGACAACTCTATTTTTATCTTTTGCATTACTAACCTTTTGGTAACACATGGATGCTTGTTTTTGTTGTCTGATGTAGCCTTTTATTTAATCTTAAGGCATTTATAATCTATTACTTCTATTGCTGAACACTATTGGATTGACAGGGGTGAGTTTGGACACAAATTGGGGTCTGAAAATGTGACTAGGAAAATAGGGGAAGACAGGCTGATGTTCTGCCTCACTTTATCTCGCTTTGGCGGGCCAATTTCCTCTCTAGCGGGGTCGCCCTGGCGGAACTAATTCCGCCCCAATGGCCAAAACAGGGACAGAACCTCTGCCAAAATTCTTCCTGGAGGTTTTCTCTTTTTCAAAAATTTCCCAAAGGTTCCCAACTTAACCCAATAGTCTAGGATGCGTATTCGAATCCATCTTAATGACATGAAACCCAACTAGCTCTCATTAATTCAATGTTACATCCACACATCCCTAGGATACACCCAGACATTCACACGATTATTGTTTGGTTGCGACGCACATTCAGATTCTGTTTTATGAATCACCTCATAAATTAGCTAGACCCTTGCACCAGCTTAGTTCTAACTTTTTTTTCGCAACGAGTTTCACGACCCTCAAGAATTTACAACTTGCATAATTTCAATCAATGTAGCCAACACAGTGCACATATTAAAGTTTCAAGCACACATTATAGTACACATAATCACCTTCACAGTAATTTCAAACAACAAAAGACACATTCACAGTTAATTCAAACAACAAAAGGCACACATTCATAGTTAATTCACTTAATTTGGTTAGTTCGTCTTATAGGTGGCCATTACCAAACATATATGCCTTATACCTCCCCTAATGCCAGATACCAATTAGACCTTTCTCAGTTCCAATTAACTTTTGCTTGTATCCCTTCAGTCGTAACCATGACGTCCAGTCTACTTCATTCAGATACCAATTGAAATATGGAGATACCAATTGGACTCAGCTCATACCACAAGCGACACTCGCACGAAAGGATAGAATAAATGGAATAACTTCCTAGAATATTTTCTAGCCTCCTATGGATTAGATGTGGACGTCAACACACCAATCCATAGGAGCCTAGTCCACATTTTTCTCTTATACTGGGAGACCGGTAACCTAGGCTCTGGTACCAATTTTTCACGACCCAACCAACCGGGCCGTGCGGGCACCCACTCTAACGCCAAAGTAGGAGAACCCTTATATCCCAAAAGTCAAACATGCAGAAAAATTAAAGAAAACAGATGTAATTACAAAACAAAACATGATTTTATATATAATATCCTTAGACACACCTTGAGTTAAAACTTGAAAAATAATTTAACAACTCCCATTGATCTAGTCTAATCAGGTACAAGAGCTACTAAGAGTACAACTAGACAAATAAATAAAGACACAACTCCCACCATGCTGAAGGAAGATTAGAAGCTGCTGGAGATTTCCTTCGTCTTCACCAAATGAAACATCACCAATCCTGCATCCAGACTATGTCAAAAACACATAGCAAGAGTAGTATCAGTACAAAACACATGTACTGGTAGGCATCATCGATCAACCCAACGCCCACCACATATCATAAGGAACCAACTAGTACGATCATGGAATAAACCGCTCGCTTCTCCAACCTTACCCTTTCTTGAATTACCTCCAAAGGTATACATATAAACCCTACCATTGATTTACATATATCACATGATGAGCACAAATTTAAACTACTCAGTTCATAAAACCTAGCCTACCTGGGCACCAAGCAGTTGCACAGAGTTTTGACTTCGATTCAGGTTTTTCTTACTCTGCAACGGTGGATTTGTCCAAGAATCCACAAGATTTTCCCATCCTCACGCTAGAATCTCCTTCTCCTTATTTCCCAAGCTTAGAGCAGCTTTTCTAAGGGTTTTAGGGTGTTTTACGACTTAATAAGGTATTTTAGGAAGATGGAAAAAATAGAATTTCTCACAAATTACGCTCTGCCTCGCCTATCCCGCTATGGCGCCAACTTATCTGTTGTGGTGCTGCCGCCCTAATGGCACCTGGCCTGCTCTAGTGGGACAGTGACCCAGATTTTTCCCAAATTTTTATCTCTTATAATTAACGACAGTACTGGTCATTACAGTACTTGAATCTTTTTTTACTGAAAGATTCATATTTGAATTTTCTTTATTTTATAGATTTCAATTAAATTCAGCTTCAACTAGTGAGAGCTTGTTAATACACTATAGAGTGGAAGGAAACATCACGAGATAATGAAAATAAGATTAACAATTTATTTTATTTGTAAAATACATACTAACCAAAAGTAAACAAGAAGCAAAATATTATCGAACGATACTAGAAATTGATTGAAAATATATGATATAATAAAGTAGGATAGACATAAGGTTTATATGAATTACCTTATTAGGTCATTGATGGAACGAAATTTATACTTCTCGCTTTTCCCTACATGATAGGATAATTTTCATCATTTCCATATCTTGTCAAATGGTTTGAACCATAATTGACAATATTTTCATTTAAAATATGATTTGTATTATTCGAAAGACTATCTTCACATATATCACGCAAACTCAACTAAGTTACATGTGAATATAGTCTTCCAGATAATTTTGAACATATTTTAAATGACAATACTATCAATTATGGCTCAAATTTTTTGACAAGATATGAAAATGATGGAAATTATCGTATCATGTACGGAATATCGAGAAAGATAAAATTTTGTTCCATCGATAACCTGTATAAGACAATTCATATAAACATTATGTCTATCATACTTCAGAACATCAAATATTTTTAACAAGTTTCTAGTATTGTTCAACTATAGTTTGCTTCTTCTTTACTTTTGGTTATTTGATATTTGAAAAATAAAAGAAATTATTAAAATTATTTTTAAAATCTCATCATTTTTCTTGCATTCCAAAGTGTACTAATAGGCTCTCACTAATTAAAGATGAATTTGATAGAAATGTTTCAACTATAGAAGATTTAAATATGAATCATTCGGAAAAAGAACACTAAAGTGTCAAAACAAATAAAAAGAATGTTAGTTCTGAGAGAGAAAAAAAGGAGAGAAAACAATAACGACAAAAAACAAAAGGGTGTTGCAACTTCTTCAACCTATCTTCAAGATTGCATTTTAATGATTTATCTGAATGTTGAATTGTATTAATTCATTTACAATTTTGAATTTAAGTCGTCTTATGAACTTCGTCAATTACTTCTTTGGTTTGCCTTTGTTAATTACTTTTTATAAAGGTTTATTTCAAAATTTGTAAACTCTAATGACCCTCGAGTTCATTTTTGTCTGCTTTTATTGTTTTACCCCTTCTCGTAGATTCTGTATGGTGCTGAGTTGGATGACATTTTTCAGATGTGGCCAGGTGAGTTTTGAGTAGTTTGTCATTTGGGAGGCTTAATATTTGAAAGAGTTAACTTCAGTCAACATCTGGATATTTGATGTCTGGTTGAAATTATGTAAGGATGATCAGCTCTGGAAGAGTAATTTTTCTATAGTGTGATGATCGATTTGGGTGTCGAGGCTTTCAGTTGAAATTTGTGTAATTAGGCGTTTTAGCTTTTGAGTTTTTCCCAAAGTTTGACCTTGGTTGACTTTCTTAGTAAAGACACTTAAATGGAATTATGTCAGTGCAGTTAGCTCTGGAATGCCGAGTTTGGCCTTTGGTTCAGTTTTTTATATGATCATGATGACAGTGTGGCGCATAGAGTTTTGTTTGGCGTTACTTTATAAGTGTAGTCTTTGCTCAAAATTTTGACCAAATGACCTCTGTTGGTTGTTTCATTGATTTTTTTGCATTTGGAATGTTGTTACCAATTTGGTAGCATAGTTTGTTCGCATTGATGGGATTCTGAACAAATTCCAAGCCCCAGACGGAGGACTTTGGCTTCCTTGTGGAATTGCTAATGTAGTGTTGCTGGTGCCGTGTTCATGGTGACCAAGTGCCTAGGCCTCTGCATTCGTGTGGGTCTCGCCGCATTCACAAAGGGTAGCGCCCTTCGTGTTCTCTGTACATTGGCTACATTCACGAAGGATTGATTGGCCTAGACTCTGTGTTTGCAAGCCTCATGCAGGTTTGCAGAGGGTTAGCTCGGCTGACCTACTTATTGGTCTCCATGTTCGCGAAGGCCAGTTAACTGGCAGTTGGTGTTTTAAAAGACCCATTTTTCAGCTTTCATGTATTATTTCTAACTTGGTGTATAGGCGATTAAGAGAAATTTTTTGAAGGATTTGAGTGTTTCTTAGTGGAATTGATAGGGGAGTTACATGGGCACAATCCAGGAGCAATAAATGTTGTGTTTCATTGTTTATCTCCGCAAGGTCTTCCTTAATTCTCCATTGTTGGTTCCTTTTGAGCTAAATTAATGGGGATACTATTTTGGCTTGATGGTAGCTCGGATTGTGCCCATTTTTGGGGCACAACTTCCTTGAGAAATTTGGGACCTCATAACGGAGTAGAATTTGTTACTCTGTGCGCGGATCCCATATTTGCATTTTTTCAGATTTCTTTCCATTTCTGATTTCCTTTATTGATTTGGGTATTGTTGTGTTTGTTATGTGTTCCCATGGCGTTATTGCTAGCTTTACATCATTAGAAGGCCTTTTGAAAGGAAAAAACACCTCCGTTGTAGTTCATGTGTGTTTTGACCTCGAAGTTTGTCACCGTTTCTCTTTTCTTAGACATTGCCCATTCAAATTAATTGTATTTTGAGCAGTATTGTATCTTTAGGTTTGAATTTAGGATATGTTTAATCTTTTTTATTGTTAGTTGACTTATGGCCATTATTGGGTTGCTTATTGTAGTTTTAGTCGGAAAACCTTAGTTTAGGTTGATCTGTGTGGTTGAAATCTTGGCTTATTTTTTTGTTTGTCTTTGGCTTTTTTCTTGTAGATTTTACTTTTTGAGAATTCAAAGTTGGGAAAGAGTTTTTAGGGTCTTCTTGAAGTTCATGATATGATCTTTGCTTCTATATTTTAAATTATACATGAAACAAGACTATCCAATATCCTTTTTGCATAGTTTTAAGTTTAACGGGATTTTTTTACTAGTGGGTTGAGGCTGGGGTTTGGGGTTTTTTTCTCTCATTTTTTTGGATATCCTTTTAGGAGTGTTAAGTAAATGAAATGTATTTTGAATTTTGATTAAACAAATAGAGGAACAAAGAAGAAGGAGAATGATATACAAGGTTCATGGTATATATAACTGTACTTTTCTTTTGTAAGTTAACAGATAAGTCAAGAATGACTAATTAGTCACTTTATATCGTAATAATAGGATATTTACCTGAACAGTACGCAACAATTTATTGAGTTATTGACAAAGATGCTTTCACTAGACATTGAAAATGCATCAATCGGTTTAAAATTAGAATCAATTACTGGTAGTTACGTAAGTACCCAAGGTAAAGGACTTTTGGATTCACTCATGAAAGATCTAAAGCATTATAAAGCTATCAATGGAGGTGTGGGGTCTACAATAGAATTAGATAAATATTTTGGTGAAGAATTTGAAGATGACACTAATTAAAGAATTGAACATCCTACGTTGGTGGAAACTTCAGGTAGCTAGATTTCCAATTCAAGCTTACATAGCTTGTGATGTATTAGTTGTTCCAGTTTCAAGTGTCGCATCCGAATCTGCGTTTAGTAAGGGAGGATTTCTTCTTAATTCATTTAGGAGTTCATTGTTCCTAAATTGGTGCATGTTTTAGCGTGTCTTGAAGATTGGCTACGAAGTGAATAATTATAACAACTTGTTAGTGTTGAAGAAAATCTAGATAATCTCAAGCAAATTGAAAAAGGTATGAGTACTTGTATAATATTTATTGTATATTATTGTTGCAAATGGTTTATATTTGTTGTATATTGTTGTTCTTTTCCGTTTAGCTAGCACGGGAAAAGATCCTACCAAACTTGAGTTGTAGTACAATTCCAACTAGAGGTGACTTTTAGAATGTTAGTTTTTTTTTTAAAAAAAAAAATAAAAAATAGACTATTGGAAACCTGAGAAGTTCTTTGGTTCATGCAAAAAGTCTATTGAAGAAATGTAGAAGCACTTTAATAGCCACAAAATGACGCAAATGTCAAAAGGAAATGCTGAAGATTTCTAAGCTTTTAGAGTTACCGTGGTATGGATTATGAACAGGGAATAACAATGGTATGACTCTAACTTATATAACACATGAATTAATAGAGGCAAATACATAAAATGGGTAAGCTAAATAAATCTCAGATTGAGAAGGTTGGGAAACACACTTGGATAGATCATACTGTTCTTGCTGACGAATTTAGAAATAAACCTTTATAAAGGGTAGTTAATAAAGATGAACCAAAGAAGTAATTGAAAAAAGTTTATAAGGTGACTTAAATTTAAAATTGTTAGTGAATTGATACAATTCAACATTCTGAGAAATGATTAAAATGCAATCTTGAAGCTAAGTGGAAGAAGTCGCAACATCCTTTTATTTGTTTAGTTATTATTTCATCTTTCTTTTCTATTACGACCAACATTCTTTTTGCTTGTTTTGATACTCAAATCTTTTTCTTACCGAAAGATTCATATTTGAATCTTCTTTAGTAGATAGATTTCATTTAAATTCAGCTTCAACTAGTGAGAGCTTGTTAATACACTGTAGAGTGGAAAGAAAATACATACTAACCAAAAGTAAACAAGGGAAGCAAAATATTATCGAACGATACTAAAAATTTGTTGAAAATATATGATATTATAAAGTAGGATAGACATATGGTTATATGAATTACCATATTGAGGTCCTCGATGGAATGAAATTTTATACTTCTCGCTATTCCTTGCATGATATGATAATTTCCATAATTTTCATATTTTGTCAAAAGGTTTGAACCATAATTGATAATATTTTCATTTATAATATGACTTTTATTATTCGAAAGACTATTTGCACATATATCATGCAATCTCAACCAAGTTACATGTGAACATAGTCTTCCAGATAATTTTGATCATATTTTAAATGACCATATTGTCAATTATGGCTCAAGATTTTTGACAACTCATGAAAATGATGAACATTGTCGTATCATGTAAGGAATATTGAGAAGAATAAAATTTTGTTCCATTGATAAACTCTATAAGACAATTCATATAAACCTTATGTATATCTTACTTTAGAACATCATATATTTTTAACAAGGTTCCAGTATTGTTCAACTATAGTTTGCTTCTTCTTCACTTTTGATTATTTGATATTTGAAAAATAAAAGAAACTGTTAAACTTATTCTTATAATCTCGTCATGTTTTCTTGCAATCCAAAGTGTATGTACTAATAGGCTCTCACTAGTTGAAGTTGAATTTGATTGAAATATTTCAACTAAAGGAGATCTAACTATGAATCATTCAGGAAAAGAACACTCAAGTATAAAAAAAAAATAAGAAGAATGTTTGTTGTGAGAAAAATAAAAAAGAGAGACAACGATACGACAATAAAGAAAAGGATGTTGACTTCTTTCACCTAGCTTCAAGATTGCATTTTAATCATTTATCTAAATGTTGAATTGTATCATTCATTTACAATTTTAAATTTAAGTAGTCTTATAAACTATGTCAGTTACTTCTTTGATTTGCCTTTATTAATTAAATTTTATAAAGGTTTATTTCAAAATTCATCAATTGTAATGACCCTTGAGGTCATTTTTGTGTGCTTTTACTATTTTTCCCCTTCTCGTAGCTTACGTATAGCTTTTTTATGATGTTGGCTTGGGTGACATGTTTCCCAAGGTGGTCGAGTAAGTATTGAGTGGTTTTTTCAATTTGGGAGGCTTAATGTTCGCAAGAGTTGACTTCAGTCAACATCTAGATATTTTTATGTCCAATGGAAATTTTGTTAGTTCCATCAGTTGTAGAAGGGTAATTTTGATCTAGTGGGATGATCGGTATAGGTGTCGAGGCTTTTGTTTGGAGTTTGTGTGATTAGGTGTTTTAACTTTTGAGGTTTGCTCAAAGTTTGACCTTGGTAAACTTTCTTTCTAAACACGCTTCGAATGGAATTCTGACAGTGTGGTTAGCTCTGAAATACCGAGTTTGGTGTAGAATGACTTTTAGTTTAATTCTCAAGGTAATCGTGATGACCTTGTGGAGTTTAACGTTTTGTTTGGCATTTCTTTATAACTGTAAACTTTAGTCAACATTTTGACCAAATCACCTTTGTTGGTTGTTTCACGAATTTTGCTAATTCAGGAATGTTGTTTCCAACTAGGTAGCATAGCTCATATGCGTTGATGGGATTCTGAACGAATTCTAAACCCCAAACGGACGATTTTGGCTTCCTTGTGGAACCATTGATGTAGTATTGCTCGTAAAGTGTTGAAGGTGCCACATTCGTGGAGACCAAGTGACAAGGCCTCCGTGTTCGTGTGGGTCTCACCGCGTTTGCAAAGGGTCGACCCTTTCACGGGCTTGTCACAGCCCGAGCCTACATCCCGGACATGGCCGACTTGAGAACCATGGTTGGTTCCCCAACGAACTCTCATTCCTACTAACTACAAGTGGAAGACTAACTCAAGCATACACAAGCATCAAAACCGAAGAATTATTTAAAAACAACTTATTAAATCTTATTTATCTGAAAATACTGAGTACTAAACATAAAATTTTAAATAAAATATATGAAACTGAATACTATAAGACTTAGATTATCTATCTATGAAGCCACTAATGTATAAAGATAGGCGTCGGGAAAAGACCCACAACATCTCAAAGCGTTACTACTAATAAATCTTAAAATTAGAGTCCTTCGAAAGCATGGAGGCCTCACCAAAAGCTGACGAGCATATGATGTGATCTCAATGAAAACTCTTGTTGATGATCCTAAGTACTTGATTTTGCACCATAAAATGATTCAGGTCAAATGACATCAGTACATTGAATGTACGAGTATGTAATAGGGTTGAATAACAGAATTAACTAAACTGAAAGGCTGAAAGTAACTCAACTGAAATATAGTATAAATCATGATTAAGCATTTACAGTAGGAATGCAATAATAGTAAATAAAGAAACAAAGTGGATTTACAAGAGTTGGAAACTGATAGATTCAAAGAAACGCAACGAAAACAAAATAAGAAAGGATCATTGACCAACAAAAGAAGAATATATTGATGGTACTTAAGAAAGGATTATAAGTCTACTCTCTAGAATAGTTTTAAAGGCTATATTTGGCAATTTTTATCAACACCGACAAGTCACTTAGGGCTCGTCAATATATGATCGAGAAGAGTAGACGTATTGTCTGTGTCTTGAAAGAATACTCATGAGAGCAATGGTCATATTTTACTTTTGTACCTTCAAAAGTAACAATATCTGTAAAATTATCCCACACAACATATCATTTTTACCTTTTTAGCAGTAGCTTACGCGGTTGTTTCAGATTCACTTTCTATATGTGAGTCCTCACTTTCACCCATCACCTTATCAATTTGTTTGTCTTCAGTCATGCTATGAGTTTAATTTTGAGTAACTTTGATAAAAAAAAATCAATAGGAAAAAATTATCAAAATCAAAACAAAGTCACAAACAACATGAAAATTAACAACAGAATTCAACAAAAATTAAAATAGAGAGAGAAAATTATCTCAAGCAAATAGCAACCCATCAAAAATTAAGCGAACAATATCTCGAATTATGAAGTTTGAAAGAAATATTTGAGTCAGTACTCCGAAAACACATACCTTGCACAATCGACAAAAAAAAAAGACTAAACTAAAATAATTAGGTTATAATAACAAATGTAGTACACTACACTTACATATCTAAAATGCATTCACATCATTATTCAAATGAAGAAACAAAAAAACTAAGTTAAAAAAGAAGAAGAAAGAGACCAAAAAAAAACACATTATAAGGGGAGGTAAATAGAGAAACGAAAAGAGAGATGGAGACTTTACTCAGTATCTACGAAAGAGAAGGATTAAGCAAACAAACTTGAGATTTGAGAAGCAATTGAGCAGTGAGAAAGAAGAGACGAAGAGACCTAGATGAGGCTTTATAGTTTACGCCTTTACCTCTTTTAAACTTTAGAGATTTTTTAAGTTTCATGACTTGCTCTCTGTTCTATAAGGCAGAATACATGATTATAGAAAAATAAATAGGCTTCCGTAGCTTTAAAACTTTAGCCTTTAGGTGTTAAGACTTGATGAGTGGTTGTAACACCTCGGAATGTAGTAGGCTAAACTAGGGCTAAGTGTGAGGGCAAGAGCCAAGGGAGAGGTCTAGGGCAGCCCAACCTTCCCCATGCACTATCCACCTTCCCATGAGAGCCTTCACGGCTCGTTGTGGCCACCACGGATTGTGGTGCCACTCGTGGTGGTGAGGTAGTAGCTTCACAAAGCTACCCAAACAAGAGACCCTCCCCACGAGTCACTAGACGACTGCTCGTGAAAGCCTTGATGGGTCGTGGGAGGGGTCATGAAGGTGTCTTAGGTTTATAGGGGTCAAGGGAAGGTGGCCTAGCTACTGTTCCAAGGCTATGAGGACGACCACAGCTCATTGTGAGGACCACGGCTCGTGGAGCCTCTCGTGGAGATGGACAATACTCTGTTAAGTGAGGGGTAAATTGGGTCTTTCCAGTTTTAATTAGAATAAATCTAGGTCATTTTACCCAAGCCTAGTACACCCATATAAGTTATTTTAACCCATAACTCACCCATTCAAGTCATTATTTCTAAGGCCCCAATGGAAATCGCTAATTTCTTCTCTCAAATATTTCTCTCGCTAGAACTTGAAGAAGAAGAAAGAGTTCAAGCTATGATAAAGGTCAAGTCTCCAATCCTCAATCATTTGTGGGCTGTGTTATCAAGGTATGATAGCTTTTCATCAATGAATTCCTTTCATCCATGGAATCCCGATGATTCCCCAATTTAAAGGATGAAATTCCCCAATTTCAGCTAGGGTTTCTTCCAATGTTGTGAGTATTGATGAATATTGATTCAATTGAGTTGATTATGATTGTTTATGCTTGAATTGAGTAGATCCAATGTTTTTAGGATGAAATTACATGTAACCATGCCTAACCCATGTCTAGAAAGATGAAATTGATGTAAATGAGTTTTATGCCATGAAAGGAGAATTTGTGGGTTTAGATGTATTCAATCTAGGATTGATGAGACACATAAGAATTGAAGCTTATATGATGAATCATGATTATTAGTGCTTTTGATTGAGGCTATATGATGAAGTATGATTAGAATTGCTTGAGAGTGAAGCATATAGACACAGATTGTTGAAAATAAAGCTTATAGGATGATTTATGATTAGAATTGCTTTGAGATTGAAGCTTATGAGATTATTATGATGTTGAATTGCTTTGAGAGTGAAGCATATAGAATGACTAAGAGATATAGTGCTTTGAGAGTAAAGCTTATGTTATGAATTGTTGATTATTGATGTAATTATTATGGAAGAGATAGTTCCCACATGAATTGCTTATATTATGAATGTGAAAGGCTGTCTCACATTGAATGATTCTAGGTTGAAAGGATTGCTCACCTGAAATGAATCTAGACTAAAGACTAAAATTGATGAGGCAAGAGATGAATACTCATAACCTCTAGATGAGTAGGATATGAGGTGATTTCTCGAAGAGTAAGAGGCGGCTTGTAACATCCCGAATTTAGAGAAAGGGAAATTTTCACTTCTTAGTCGACTAGCTGATCCGCTGAGTAGACTAGGCGATTTGCCGAGCCGATTTGGCGATCCTCCAAGTGAAGCCCCTCACCTTTTGACTTGATCCCTGATGTCATGCATTTTGTAACTTTAGGCTAGCAAAGTCGAGCTCGCCGTTCTAGTCGGCGAGTCGCCAAAGTAGACTCCCCCATTGCCTATCTCAACTTAGCCCCCAAGTCGACTCATTGTAAAATTAGGCAAGCTGAGGGCACATTTGGCGAGTTGCCCAGTGCTTTTGGTGAGCCTCAGCTTGTAGCAACCCAAATTTTTGAGTTGGAGGTCTTAGGGGTCTTTTTTTATTTTCCTAATTCGAGACTAAGTCATTTTACTCCTTATATAGTAAAGTATATAAGCATTCCACTCTCAAAATTCCCCAAAATAATTCATTCACCCTAGAATCCAAAAGAAAACGCTAAAGTTCATCTTCCCTAAATTATTTCTCTCTCTAGAACTTGAAGAAGAAGAAGAAGAAGAAGAAGAAGAAGACGAGGGAGGTTGAAGATAGGGTTCAAGAAGCAAAGCTTTTGCACCAATCTAATTGGGATTTGTCACTAAGGTATGGTAGTCCTTCATCCATGTAGCCCTTCCAAACTCAATTTCTACATTAGTGAGTTCCCCAAAAGTTAGGGTTTGACTTCAATCATATGGGCTCTTTCCAAAAACGTTTTTAATGGTTGATTTATGATGGATTATGATAGAATTGATGATTTATTGATTATTTATGGTTGAATTATGGTGAATTCCCCCAAGAATCCATGAAATCCCCATGTCCCGTGAACTTGTGATGTGGGTGAATTGTAAAAAGAAGAATATTAAGAGATTATTCTAATACTAATTGTAGTAATTGAATCATGATATCATCCATGTCCAATATAGTAATTCTAAATGTGTTGGTGAATTATGATCCATGGTCCTTGAATGGGCAAATTATGAGAATTATGTATGATCATGATGTTTATATACATGATTTATCAATACTTTGAAAGTAATATGATTATGACTATGATGTAATTGTGGTGTTGATTGAAAGGCTATTCTGGATTATACACTTATGAATGATAATGACATGTTGTGGGAGGTTTTCTCACAATATGGGGATTCTTAGGTTGAAAGGCTCTTCTCTCCTATTGAATCTATGAGCTAACTTATGAATGAATGTTGGGATGAGATGGGCTCCCTCACGTGAGTTGAGGTGGGGTATCTAGTACCAATCTCTTTATCCCATAAATAATGAACTTAAGTAATGAAATGTTAAGTACTCATGGGGAATAATGCTAAGCACAAAGTGGATATTGATTGAGATGGATACTCATATGTGAGTTGAGGCAGGGTATCTAGTAGCAATCTCTTGAGATGGATGCCCCTACGTGAGTTGAGGTGGGGTATCTAGTAGCAATCTCATTATCCCATAAACTACGTGCCATCATAGGTTATTAGCTAGTGAATACACCTAAGCTAAATGTTAATGGTTCTACCTTAGGCAAGTAGGACACTCATTTCATTCCGAATAATACCGAATTCCATGATTTGCTCACATGTTCTATGTTGGTTAAGGCTTACCCCACAATGAATGATAATGAACTATGGCTTCTTAAGAATGCACTACTTAGTGTGGGTGTGGCTATGGGACTTCATCTATGCATTGGACAAGTAGGCTTTGAGAGTAGTTATGATGTGTTCATTTATGCTATGATGATTTATGAAATGAAGTATGCCTAATGTGGATTGTTGCTAAGAGTTTCTTTCCTTGTTATTGTAACATCTCACTATTTGAAATAACTAGAAAGAGTTAAAATTTGGAAATAGTCATTTTTGGTAAGAATATAAAATCTGGAAAATTTGTTAAGTGTGTTACGTTGAGTTTTTGGTAAACTTCAAACGATCATAACTCCTATCTCAGGATGATTTAGGTGTGTTTCTAGATATCGTAGGAAGGATCTTGGAATAATCTTTCCAACGCCATTGAGTTTGCGCGATTTCGACTTCATATGCGTGAGATATGCCATTTGAAGTTGGGTTGTTCGAATAAGGAAAGTCTAATCTGGCTTATTGAAGGGCATTATGGTCTTTTTCATACCCAATTAAGTTTATTCATTTTTAGCAATTAAATTGGGGTCTAAACTAAATTGGTTCAGTTTAGACAATTGGAAATTTATGCTAGGGTTTTTGGAGAAAGAAATCAAGAGGAGAAAAGAGGAGAAAGAGCAAAGTTCATCGTTCTTGAAGGTTTAACTTGTTGATTTCAACAAGGGTTGATCCCTAAAGAGCTATGTGAGACTCTCATAGCATTGGGTTCATTCACCCACGTGCCAATCATGTTTATTTCAGTGAAATTCGTTCTAGAAAGTTGAAAGTTAATGAATCTTGAATGGTGTTCTTGAAATCGGCCTTCGTTCTTGAGTTAAGTTGAGATTAAGGAGTTCCTTGAGGTTATAATGTTGTTTCCTTAAGTTGTTTGAGTTATAATCTTGTGTACATATACTGGGTATTTGAATCTAAAGAGGGATAGAGAAAAATAATTGGAATTAGGTGAATTGGGGTTAGAAAATGAGGAAGAAAAATCGGACAAAGAATAGGTACCAGGTCCGCGTCGCAGACCTGTTCCTTCTGTGTGAAAATTTTCTCTCCACATTGCGGAGAGGTCGCAGACTCCTCTGCTTCAAAAAATAAATTTTGCGATCAAATATTTAAGTGCACCTTCGCGTCACAGACTAGTTTCTAGGCAGTGATTCCTTGATCATTTCTCAAGAGAAGTCAAGAGTCAAGTTAAGAGAAGTTCAGAAAGTTTTCCAAAAGTCTTTTACAAATGTTTCAACTTTGTTTTAAGACTTGAGTTTTGAGTTGAGTAAAGAGTAAAGTTTGAAGTGCTTTTCTTCAAAAGAGTATATCGGGACTATGTATTCTCAAAGAGTAAGGGTTTTCACATTTAAACAAGAAAGGAAATTGAGATTTCCAAAAGACCCTTTGAGCTAGTTTTTAGTAAAGAGTAAGAGTAAAGTTCATTCTTCAAAGATTATTCGAGAACTAAGTATTCCCAAGAGTTAAAATATTTTCACATTTGAGCAAGAAAGGAAATTGAGATTTTTGATAGAGCTTTTAAGCTAAGTTTTTGAGTAATTATCTCAAACCAAAGAAAGAGTTTTGTTTTACACAAACATATGAGCTAAGTATATTTTGGGAGTAGTATTGAGCACGGATATGGGGACGAGTTTGAGTTCAGATAACTCACGTCTCCATAAACCATGTAGCCATCATGGGTACTAAAGGATCACACTTTTTAGATGACTCTTTAAGTTGCTTTTAGCATAGACTAATGGATCCACTTAGTTAAGCGTTCTATATGATGGCAAAGTATAGGACAGTTGTGGTAGTGTGGGCAAGACAATGTATCACCACTTAGGCTCATAGTGGTGGTTGTCGATTAAAGAATCTCCCACAAAAACTATATTACTTTATTATATGAGTAAAGTTGAGTTTGTTATTGCATTTTCTTTAACGAACTAAGTTGTTTTCCACTATTTTACAAGTTTTATATATATATTGCATGTGTTTTATTGCTTTATACTGAGTTAAGTTATTCAGGAGTTGAGTAAAGCCAAGGTAAGTGTTTCTTTCAGATTCTTTTCAAGCTTAAGTTATGTTTATCATTCCAACTCGCATACTCGTACATTCAATGTACTGATGCCAGTTGGCCTGCATCTTATTATAATGCAGATGCAGGTCATCAGGTTCAGCATCGAGTGCCTCGTTGATCCAGTTGAGTACTCAGAGTCACTTAGTGAGCCTCCTAGCTTTTTAGAGGATCCTTTTATTGCTTTCAGTATTTTAGTTTATTAGGATGTCGTCGGTCTTGTCCCGACAACCAAGTTGTTTAGAGACTTCATAGACAGAGTCAGTGATGTTAGTTCATGAGTCATTTCTTTTCATTTTAAGTTAAGTTGAGACTTGAGTTGCCACTTTGGCAGTGGATGTTATTATAATACATTTTAAGTTATATTTTGAGCTTTTCAGTTTACTTGTTTTAAAAGTAATTATCTTGAGTAAAGTCTTCCATTGAGTAAGTAAGCCAGGTCAAGGGTTCGCTTTGGGCTAGCACTGGTTCTCGAGTGTTGGCGGCCACGTCCAGGGTGTAGACTCGAGGCGTGACAGTTATGACTTAGTAAATGTGAAGGTTTCCTTGTCTATGAGTATCAACTAAAGATGAGAATAAAGAATGGTAAGTATGATTATGGTGACCTAAAAGTGCTACTTAGTATATAGATGGATTATGGGATCTTTATTTATGCATTGCACAAGCACAAATTAGGGTTTCTTATGAGATGGCTCTATTATGTTATAATGATTTATATGATGAACATGCTTGTGACTTATGCTTTTATACTAAAGGTCATGATGTTTCTCAAACTTTGCATATAGCATGGTTTTCAACTAACATGTCCGTTTTAGCATGATTTTGTGCATGGCTATCATACTTAGTGCATTTTTGTACTAACCCATATTTTCCACATTTTCACAAAGTGTAGGTTCCGGTTCTTAAGGTGATCCTCTATTGGTTCAAGCTTGGATCGACTATTCTCCTGGCTTGTGGTGATCCTCAAGATTTGAGGAAGTATGAGTCATTAATAATTTCATTCTAGTACTTTCATTTTCAAATTTATGTTGAGGGGGCTGTGACACTATTGTGGATTCAAAGATTGTATTAGATGGCTAACTGAGACAACATAGACTTCTGCTTGCTTTTATAAAAGACTTTTGATTGTATGACTAAAAGTTTTTTTTAAAATTTTGCATCATTTCTTATGTCTTATGTTATGAATGCTAAGGGCTTGTATGAGACCCCTTCGGGGTCAAGTACGCCATGTTACATTTATGGTGTACCCTTGTGTCGTGAAAAACTTGGTAATTAGAGCACAAGGTTTAGAATGATTCTAGAATGATGTCTCATAAGCCATGTTTAGTAGAGTTTTGTTTATAGTGTGAAGCATACCACATTTATGAATGAGAGGCTATAAGTTGTTAGGAAACTACACTTCTTTCATTACTCTTATGTTGTGCCATAGAGTTTAATGCTATAAAGTCCCTCTCCTAACCCTTCTCATGTGTCTTCAGGAAATGAATACACAAAGGGCTAATGCAAGAAGGGTGGAAGAGGAGAATGTGAATGAAGAAGCTCCTCCTCAAGATAATCAAGTTTCGATTAATCCTCCGGATATGTCGGATGTGGAGGTTTGGTTGGATTTTCTAATGTTCGCTCAAGCTATGTCAGCCTAAGCCAATAGAGATGTTGGGACTCATGTGAACCCTAATGTGAATTCCACGGCTTCTAGATTGAGGGATTTGCTAGAATGAACCCTCCCAAATCTCTAGGTTCCAAAGTGAGAGAGGATGATCCAGAATTTGTGGATGAGGTTTACAAAAGACTTGATGTCATGAGGGTAACTTTGGTAGAAAAAGCAGAGCTAGCCGGTTACCAATTGAAGGATGTTGCTCAAGTTTGGAATACTCAATGGAAGAAAAATAGGCCTATAGGAGTGGGTCCCATAAATTTGGAGGTGTTTAAGAAAGTATTCCTTGATAGGTTCTTTCCCCGTGAGTTGATGGAAGTTAAGGTTGAAGAATTCATTAACCTTAGGAAAGGTAGCATGAGTGTTAACGAGTATGCCTTGAAGTTTACCGAACTATCCAAGTATGCTCCATCTATGGTGGCAGATTCGAGGGATAAGATGAGTAGGTTTTTGACGGGTGTGTCTGACTTAGTTAGAGAAGAATGTCATACGGTAATGCTCCATGATATCATGAATATTTATAGGCTTATGGTGTATGCTCAACAAATTGAGGAGTCAAAACTCAAGAGAAAGAATAGACAGGTAAAAAGAGCTAGACTCGATGAACAAGGTCAACCAAGGTTCAAAAAGAGGTCCATCAATTAAGATTCCTCCAATGATTCCCCAGTGGTCAACAAGGATAGGTGTGTTTAACCCTAAAAGTCAAGGGGGAAATGGAGGCGATTCTTCTTTTGAAAAGTTAATGTTTTCATGAATAATGGGTTGTTAGATGTAGTTCCTACTACCTTGTGATGCATTGATTATGTTTGAGATGGAGTTGAAATTTCCTTCTTTGAATTGTCCATTATTTTGATGTTGCATGCATGATGAGCTGCTAGTCTTGAGTCTTAACATCCGCAAGGTGTCTAAAGTGTCACTCGAGGACAAATGATCCCAAGGGGGAAATACTCTAACACCACAGATTTAGAGAAAGGGAAATTTTCACTTCTTTGTCGACTAGGCGATTTGTCGAGACGACTAAGCGATCTGCCAAGTTGACTTGGCAATCCGCCAAGCGGAGCCCCTAGCCTTTTGGCTTGATCCCTAATGTCCTGCATTCTGTAACTTTATGCGAGAAAAGTTGGGCTCATCATTCTAGTTCGTGATTCGCTGAAGTTGACTCCCACATCGCCTAAGTCGACTTAGTCCCCAAGTCGACTCACTATAAAATTAGGCGAGCTGAGGGCACATTTGGTGAGTCGCCAAGTGCCCTTGACGAGCCTCAGCGTGCAGCAGCCCAGATTTTTGAGTTGGAGGTCTTAGGGGTCTTTTGTTATTTTCCTAATTCGAGACTAAGTTATTTTACTCCTTATTTAGTAAAGTATATAAGCATTCCACTCTCAAAATTCCCCAAATTAACTCATTCTCCCTAGAATCCGAAGGAAAACCCCAAAGTTCATCTTCCCCAAATTATTTCTAAGAAGAAGTTCAAGAAGAAAATCTTTCACACCAATTTCATTTGGATTCATAGCTAAGTATGGTAGTCCTTCATCCATGGATAGCTTTCATCCATGGAGCCCTTCCAAACTCAATTGCTAAACTAGTGAATTCCCTAAAAGTTAGGGTTTGCCTTCAATCTTACGGGTTCTTTCCAAAAACGCTTTTAATGGTTGATTTATGATGCATTATGATTTAATTGATGATTTATAGATTATTTATGGTTGAATTATGGTGAATTCCCCCAAGAACCTATGAAACGCCTATGTCTCCAATTTGTGAGCTTGTGATGTGGGTGAATTGTAGAAAGAAGAATACTAAGAGATTATTCTAATAGTAATTGTAGTAATTGAATCATGATATCAGCCATGTCTAATGTAGTAATTCTAGATGTGTTGGTGAATTATGATCCATGGTCCTTGAATGGGCAAATTATGAGAATTATGTATGATCATGATGTTCATGTACATGTTTTATGAATACTTTGAAAGTAATATGATTATGACAATGATGTAATTGTGGTGTTGATTGAAAGGTTATTCTCGATTATACACTTATGAATGGTAATGACATGTTGTGGGAGGTTTTCTCACAATATGGGGATTCTTATGTTAAAAGACTCTTCTCTCCTATTGAATCTATTAGATATCTTATGAATGAATGTTGGGATGAAATGGGTGCCCTCACGTGAGTTGAGGTGGGTATCTAGTAACAATCTCTTTATCCCATAAATAATGAACTTTGGTAACGAAATGTTAAGTACTCTGTGGGAAATAATGCTAAGAACCGAGTGGATATTGGTTGAGATGGATACTCATATCTGAGTTGAGACGGGGTATCTAGTAGAAATCTCTTTATGTGGATGCCCATACATGAGTTGAGGCGGGGTATCTAGTAGCAATCTCCTTATCACATAAACTATGTTCCCTCATAGGTTATTAGCTAGTGGATCCACCTAAGATAAATATTAATGGTTCTACCTTAGGCAAGTTGGACACTCTTTTCTTTGTGAGTAACATCGGATTCCATGATTTTCTCACATGGTCTATGTCGGTTACGACTTACCCCCACAATGAATGATAATGAACTATGGCTTCTCAAGAATGCACTACTTGGTGTGGGTGGGGGCATAGGACTTCATCCATGCATTGCACAAGTAGGCTTTTAGAGTAGTTATGGTGTGTTCCTTTATTTTATGATGATTTATCAAATGAAGTATGGCTAATGAGGATTTTTGCGAAGACTTGGTTTATTTGATATGACTTAGTAAATGTGATGGTTTCCTTGTTTATGAGTATCAACTAAAGATGAGAATAAAGAATGGTAAGTATGATTATGGTGACCTAAAAGTGGTGCTTAGTATAAATAGGATTATGGGATCTTTATCTATGTATTGCACAAGTATAACTTAGGGTTTCTTATGAGATAGTTCTATTATGTTATAATGATTTATATGATGAACATGCTTGTGACTTATGCTTTTATACTTAAGGTCATGATGTTTCTCAAACTTGGCATATAGCATGGTTTTCAACTAAAATGTCCGTTTTAGCATAATTTTGTGCATGGCTATCATACTTAGTGCATTATTGTACTAACCATATTTCTACATTTTCACAAAGTGTAGGTTCCGATTCTTAAGGTGGTACTCTATTGGTTCAAGCTTGGATCGAATATTCTCCTAGCTTGTGGTGAGTCCTCGAGATGTGAGTCATTAGTAGTTTCATTCTAGTACTTTCATTTTCAGATTTATGTTGAGAGGGTTGTGACCCTATTGTGGATTCAAAGATTGTATTAGATGGCTAATTGATACAAGTTAGACTTCTACTTGCTTTTATATAAGATTTTTAATGTATGGATAAAAGTTTTTTTAAAATTCCGCATCATTTCTTATATCTTATGTTATGAATGCTAAGGGATTGTATGAGACCCCTTTGGGGTCAAGTACGCCATGTTACATATAGGGTGTACCCCTAGGTCGTGACAAACTTGGTAATCAGAGCACAAAGTTTAGAATGATTCTAGGATGATGTCTCATAAGTCATGTCTAGTAGAGTCTTATTCATAGTGTGAAGAGCGCCACATTTATGAATGAGAGGCTATAAGATGTTAGGAAACTACACTTATTTCATTACTCTTAAGTCGTGGCATAGAGTTTAACTCTAAAAGTCCCTCTCCTAACCCTTCTCTTGTGTTTTCAGGAAATGAATACACGAAGGGCTAACACAAGAAGGGTGGAAGAGGAGAATGTGAATGAAGAAGCTCCTCCTCAAGCTAATCAAGTTTCGATTAATCCTCTTGCTATGTCGGATGTGGGAGTTAGGTCGGCTTTTCTAATGTTGGCTCAAGCTATAACGGCCCAAGCCAATAGAGATGTTACGACTCATGTGAACCTTAATGTGAATTCCACGCTTATAGATTGAAGGATTTTGCTAGAATGAACCCTCCTGAATTTCTTGGTTTCAAAGTGGGAGAAGATCCTCAAGAATTTGTGGATGAGGTTTACAAAATACTTGATGCCATGGGGGTGACTTCGGTAGAAAAAGCAAAGCTAGCCTCTTACCAATTAAAGGATGTTTCTCAAGTTTGGTATACTCAATGGAAGAAAAATAGGCCAGTAGGAGCGGGTCTCATAGATTGGGAGGTGTTTAAGAAAGCATTCCTTGATAGGTTCTTTTCCTGTGAGTTGAGGGAAGCTATGGTGGAAGAATTCATTAACCTTAGGAAAGGTAGCATGAGTGTAGCGAGTATGCCTTGAAGTTTACCCAACTATCTAATTATGATCCATCTATGGTGGCAGATCCGAGGGATGAGATATGTAGGTTTTTGATGGATGTGTCCGACTTAGTTGGAGAAGAATTTCTTACAACAATGCTCCATGATAACATGAATATTTCTAGGCTTATGGTGTATGCTCAACAAATTAAGGAGTCAAAACTCAAGAGAAAGAATATAGAGGTAAAAAGAGCTAAACCCGATGAACAAGGTCAACCAAAGTTCAAAAAGAAGTCCTTCAATCAAGATTCCTCCAATGATTCCCCCATAATAGTCAACAAGGATAGGGTGTTTAACCTTAAAACTCAAGGTGGAAATGGAGGTGGTTCTTCTTTTGAAAGATATACATATGACAAATGTGGGAAGCAACATGTGGGTAAGTGACTAGCTGGCACGAATGGGTGCTCTAGGTGTGGAAAGAAAGGTCATAAGAAAAGAGATTGCTCGAAACTCATGGAAAAAGGGAGAGAGGCTAAGAAAGCTTCTCTTAGTGATCCGGTTCCCATTCCTCCAAATTATGGTCGCTTTTATGCACTCTGGTGTAGAGAGGAGAAAGGAGTCTCTCCGGATGAAGGCACCGGTATGTTGATAGTTCCCTTTAGTTACACATGTTTTATTAAGATTTCTATGCTATTTGTTAAACTTTGATTTTAGCCTTAGTAGGCCTTAGTAAGGGTTTACTCCCAAGGGGGAGATGGTATGCTTAGATAGTAAGATTATTGAGAATTCTGATATCCTCATCTCTTTCTTCTATCCCTATTCTAGCTTGAGACAAAGAGTTCATTGTGACTTGTTTTATGTTTTGGAGTCATATGTGATTTATGTGTTTCCATGATTTCCTTATGTTATGCATGTTCTTGAGAAATTCATGTTTAGAAAGAAAATGAGTTTTCATGATTTATATGTTTCTCATGTTGTTGTGCATTTAGTATGAATTTGCCTATATGCTTCATGAAATGAATTGTGAAACATGCTTTTTGTAACACCCCGTATCCTACATAGATCTGAATGCAGATTTCCAGAAGTGCAGGTGCCACCTACGGATCGTAGGTTGGACCACGGTCCATGGACCAGGTCTGTGGAACATGGTCCACAGAAAAAAAACCCCAAAAAACCTTGACTGTATGTGGGACCATGGCTCGTGGAACGTGGTCCACAGAAAAAAAAAAAAACCCCAACCCAAGGCCAGGACCTACGAACCGTAGGTTGAACCATGGTCCGTGGACCAGGTCCGTGAAAGTGATCTACAGAACCCATCCTCTGAGCAGAATAACGGCTGACTAGGACGGACCGTAGGGTGGACCACGGTCTGTGGATCAAGTCCGTCGGTTGGTCCCGATAGCTTTTAAGTCAGGGTCGTTTTGGTCTTTTCTGTATGCGTTGGACACCTAAACTATGTCGTTTAGACCCTAAACTATGAGGTTTTAGTCAGTTTAAGCCTAGAAACATAACTAGAACTTACCTTAGTCAAAATCATTAATCAAAACTTAGAAAATAGATCTTGAGAGGAGAAAAGAGGTCAAGAACCCAAGTTCAAGAGCGCAACAAAATTAAATCAGTTCCAGCCCCGAAATCGAAAGATTTCTCCATGGAATTTGTCACCAGGTATGTAGGATTTCACTAGTGGGTTCCTTTCATCCATTAGGTCCCTAGTATTCAGTTAGTTTATTGATTCCCTTATTATGACTAGACCTAGGGTTTCTTGAATGTTAGAATTACTGGGTTTTTAGCTGTTAGAATGATCCAAATCAGATTAGTATGTTAATATTCAGTCTATTACATGAATTTCAGAACCCTAGCTATGTAGTTCTTTAGTTCTTGAATTACACATGCTAGGCTAGATATTTTGGTTATTTCAAATATACATGCCTCAGTCTTAAATGTGCCATTATCAGTTATTTATGCGCATTCTCAGTTTGCATGTTATTTTAGGCTATCTAGTATGTCACAGAAATTCAGTCATAATGTGTTAATCACTTAATCCATTGGGAGTAGCATAATGTCGAGTTGGACTAGGGTCAGTCACTCATATAGTCCCAGAACTACGAACCACGCAGGTTGTAAGTCCCCTCTGTAGGCATCATTTTAGTGATCATGCCAGCATGCCTCTATACCTTTGGCTGGGTGTATTGGGTCCTCTCGATGGGGTGTATACATCAGACTCCACATTTAGCTCATGTGGTTTTATTATCTGTTATTAGTAGCTCCCACAGTTCAGTCAGATTCCATTGCATTGACCATATTTCAGTATTCAGTCTTAGCATGTTTTAATTTGGTCATTACATTCAGTTAGCTCAGTATCTATATCATGTTCAGATTATGCTCTTGCTTTATTGCTTGTTAAGTTATATGTTTATTTCAACTTTACTCTATCCTGCATGCTCAGCACCTTTCGAGTACTGACACATACTCTGCGGTACATCTTCTCATGATGTAGGTTCAGGTTCTCAACATTCGGATCACGCTTAGATCGGTTCCCAATCTCTAGTTCAGCAGCATCAGTGGTGAGTCCTCATTCTTCGAGGACAACAGTCATGTTATCTTTTTATTATTTCAGACTTTTAGTTTCAGTTTTGCTAGACTTAGCTGGGGCATGTCCCAGCACTTCTAGTCAGTTAGATACTATTTTCAGACATAGTTAGGTTCAACTTAGTATTTGAGTTTGATGTTTCTTTTGTATTAAACTCTCAGATTTGATATTCCATTTTAGTATATGGGTATTCCCCATCATTTCAGATTTACTTATTACTAGCTTCCACAACAATTTTATTTCTCAGTTTATCTTCAGTATGCTCATGATTATGCCAGCAGGGTTAGCTTAGGGTCACTTGTGATCCTAGGCCCCGTGTCCGTGTCTTGGGGTTAGCTCGGGGCGTGACACTATTTATGCTTTTGAGAGTAATAGCATAATTGGTTTCATGATAGTAATTTGAGCATGCTTTTTGTCGGAGAAGGTAGTTCCTCCTATGAATTTGAGAAATGTTGAAGTTTTCATGCATAATGGGTTGTTAGATGTAGTTCCTACTACCTTTTGATGCATTGATTATGTTTGAGATGGAGTTGAAATTTTCTCATTTGAATTGTGCATTATTTTGATATTGCATGCATGATGGGCTGTTAGTCTTGAATCTTAACTTTCGTAAGGTGTTTAAAGTGTCATTCGAGGACGAATGATCCCAAGGGGGAGATATTGTAACACCTCGGGTTTAAAGAAAGGGAAATTTTCACTTTTTAGTCGACTAGGCGATTCGCCAAGTCGACTAGGCGATCTGCCGAGTCAACTTGGCGATCCGCCATATGGAGCCCCTCACCTTTTGGCTTGATCCCTGAAATCCTGCATTCTGTAACTTTAGGCGAGCAAAGTCGGGCTCACCGTTCTAGTCAGCGAGTCACCAAAGTCAACTCCCCCATCGCCTAAGTCAACTTAACCCCCAAGTCAACTCATTGTAAAATTAGGCGAGCAGAGGGCACATTTGGCGAGCCTCAGCGTGCAGCACCCTAGATTTTTGAGTTGGAGGTCTTAGGGGTCTTTTGTTATTTTCCTAATTTGAGACTAAGTCGTTTTACTCCTTATTTAGAAAAGTATATAAGCATTCCACTCTCAAAATTCCCTAAATTATTTCATTCTCCTTAGAATCCAAAAGAAAACCTCAAAGTTCATCTTCCTCAAATTATTTCTCTCTCTAGACCTTAAAGAAGAAGAAGAAGAAGAGGGAGGTTGAAGCTAGGGCTCCAAAAGCAAATCTTTCACCCCAATTTCATTGGGATTCATAACTAAGGTATGGTAGTCCTTCATCCATGGATAGCTTTCATCCATGGAGCCCTTCCAAACTCAATTTCTAAACTAGTGAATTTTCCAAAAGTTAGGTTTGACTTCAATCTTATAGGTTCTTTCAAAAAAAAAAAAACGTTTTTAATGGTTGATTTATGATGGATTATTATTGAATTGATGATTTATTGATTATTTATGGTTGAATTATGGTGAATTCCCCCAAGAACCCATGAAACCCCCATGTCCCCAATTTGTGAGCTTGTGATGTGGGTGAACTGTAGAAAGAAGAATACCAAGAGATTATTCTAATAGTAATTGTAGTAATTGAATCATGATTTCATCCATGTCTAATGTAGTAATTCTAGATGTGTTGGTGAATTATGATCCATGGTCCTTGAATGGGCAAATTATGAGAATTATGTATGATCATGATGTTTACATACTTTATGAATACTTTGAAAGTAATATGATTATGAATAGGATGTAATTGTGGTGTTGATTTAAAGGCTATTCTCGATTATACACTTATGAATGATAATGACATGTTGTCGGAGGTTTTCTCACAATACGGGGATTTTTAGGTTAAAAGGCTCTTCTCTCCTATTGAATCTATAAGCTATCTTATGAATGAATGTTGGGATGAGATGGGTGCCCTCACGTGAGTTGAGGTGGGGTATCTAGTAACAATCTCTTTGTCCCATAAATAATGAACTTAAGTAATGAAATGTTAAGTACTCTGTGGGGAATAATGCTAAGAACTGAGTTGATATTGATTGAGATGGATACTTATACGTGAGTTAAGGCAGGGTATCTAGTAACAATATCTTGAGATAAATGCCCACACGTGAGTTGAGGCGGGGTATCTAGTAGCAATCTCCTTATCCCAAAAACTATGTGCCCTCATAGGTTATTAGCTAGTGGATCCACCTAAGCTAAATATTAATGATTCTACCTTAGGCAAGTAGGACACTCTTTTCGGTGTGAGTAACATCGGATTCCATGATTTGCTCACATGGTCTATGTCAGTTAAGGCTTAACCCCAGAATGAATGATAATAAACAATGGATTCTCAAGAATGCACTACTTAGTGTGGATGGGGGGTATGGGACTTCAATCATGCGTTGCACAAGTTGGATTTGAGAGTAGTTATGGTGTGTTCATTTAAGTTATGATGATTTATGAAACGAAGTATACCTAATGTGGATTTTGCTAAGAGTTGCTTTCCTTGATATGACTTAGTAAATGTGAAGGTTTCCTTGTCTATGAGTATCAACTAAAGACGAGAATAAAGAATGGTAAGTATGATTATAGTGACCTATGTACTTAGTATAGATGGGATTATGGGATCTTAATCTATGCATTGCACAAGTATAACTTAGGATTTCTTATGAGATGGTTATATTATGTTTTAATGATTTATATGATGAACATGTTTGTGTCTTATGCTTTTATACTAAAGGTCATGATGTTTCTCAAACTTGGCATATTGCATGGTTTTTAACTAAAATGTATGTTTTAGCATGACTTTGTGCATGGCTATCATACTTAGTGCATTTTTAATTGCACTCACCCGTATTTTCTACATTTTCACCAAGTGTAGGTTCTGGTTCTTAAGGTGATCCTCTATTGGTTCAAGCTTGGATCGACTATTCTCCTAGCTTGTGGTGAGTCCTCAAGATTCGAGGACGTATGAGTCATTAGTAGTTTCATTCTAGTACTTTCATTTATGGATTTATGTTGAGAATGTTGTGACCCTATTGTGGATTTAAAGATTGTATTATATGGTTAATTGAGACAAGTTAGACTTCAGCTTGCTTTTATAAAAGACTTTGATTGTATGGATAAAAGTTTTTTTTAAAATTCTACATCATTTCTTATGTCTTATGTTATGAATGCTAAGGGGTTGTATGAGACCCCTTCGTGTTCAAGTACATCGTGTTACATCTAGGGTGTACCCCTGGGTCGTGACTCGGCTACCCTTATTCCTTAATGTTGGACATGGATGTAAGTGCCCATATTCCCTTATAGAAAGATGTGAAGGTGAATACCCATATCTTATGATGAAAGATGTGGAGGTGAATACCCGTATCTTATATTGAAAGATGTAGAGGTGAATACACGTATACTATAATGACATGATGTGGAGGTGAATACACGTGTCATATGATAATTGGCCATGGAGAAGAATACCTATGATCCCATAAAATGGACATGGAGGCAAATACCCGTGACCATATAAGCAAGGCAAGAGGCGACTACCCATTAGTGTACCGTCCCAGAAACTAGTAAGTTGAACTAGTGAGTTCTAGAGCTTTTTGTAAGAGTTTTGGAGTGTGGTATGAGGATTAAAGTTGTAAAATCAACTCCCGTACTTAGAATAGAGGTTTAAGCGTTAGGGAGTCCAGGTACGACCCCCAAGGACCACCAAAGGGGTCCTTGAGGAGGAACTCAAGACAGTCCAAAAAGCTATTTTTTGGCAACAACCTACGCTTGGCCATCTACTGGTCGTAGGTGGCCCCGTAGGTTGGGGTCGTGGGTCAAGGCTTGGGTTGTCTTGCAAATCCTTAGCTCCAGTACTCACCTACAAGTTGCCAGCACGCTCTGTGACCCCACCCACGGTCCGTGGGTGGTGGTTTCATGGGTCATAAGCAGTTTTCAGCTTTCTGTTTTAAGTTAGGGGTTTGGGGATTAAGTTAGTAATTAATTAGTGGTTAAGGTAGGTCGGTTAGTTAGTTAATTAGCCACCTATAAATACTTAATAGACCCCTAAAACTAAGTCATTAACTTATTCATCTAAGACCCCAAAATACCCTCCAAATAATTATCTCTCTAGAAGTGAAGAAGAAGAGAAGAGAAGAGGGAAGATTTCCTCCATTGTTGAGAGCTTTTTATAGGGCTTTGAAAAGAGGTATGTTTAGCTTATTCATCTATGGTTTCTTCCCCCATAGAGCCCCCTTAGTTTCCCCTTAATTGTGAAGTCAAAAACCCTATTCTAGCTAGGGTTGATCTTACATTGTGGGTAGGGCTTAGGTGTGATTCCAATCTAGTGTATAATACCTAATTATGATTGTATTATCATTGAATTGTGATGTTATGATGAATTGATATGATTTATACGGTAAACCCTAGTCTATTTGATGAATGTGATATTTTGTGGGTTTATGACATTAGAGGTGAAATTGAAGGTTCATGAGTGATCTTCTTAAATCAATGTCATGTGTAGTAATTGTTCAAAGTTAGGAACATATAATCATGAATTGAACTAGACTTCATTAAATATGATTGATATTGACTTGTAAAGATGAAATTGAACCTTTATGATTTATTGTGACTAGAATCACCTAGTAATGAAGTATGTGACTAAAATACCTTGAAATCTAGGTATGAATGAAGGTTGCAAGAAGTAAAGCTTGAATATAAGGCTTGTAGTGATGAATGTTGATCACTAGGGTTTGAAGGTAAATCCAATATGATGAACTATAAAGGCTAAGGCTTTGAGAGTAAAGTCTATATGTGAGATTAGAGGATTAAAATACGGAACTGTGGTAGAAGGCCTATTCCTACCTAATCTACATTATGAGTGCTTAAGTGCACAAAGTGATAGGATCACTTGAGTTATGCTAGTATCCATATCTAATGTAGAATTATAGATGTGGTATTAGGCATGAACATGATATGATACAAAAGGTTCTCTCACATAGAATGATTCTAGGTTGAAAGGCTATTATCACCTAAAATGAATATAAGTTCAAGGACTATGCAATGTGATGAGGTTGTGGTGCTTACCCTAAAAGACCTTTACATGATAGGAATATGTGGTGAGTTCCCTTACTCCTAATTAGTTAAGCATGGGGAGTGTGAGGTGATTACACTTTATATATGTATGACTCCCAAGGCAAGCGGTCATTACCCATTATTCTTTATGTTGATCATAGAGGCGATTACCTATGATCCTTATGTGATGATGTGGAGGCGAACATCTACATTACACGTTTAAATAGATATTGAGGCGAATACCTATATCACCTTAAAATAAATATAGGGCCGAATACCTATATTTCTCTAATAATGAACATGGAATAGAATACCTATGATTCATTGATTGTATGACTAGAGGTGAATACCCTTGTCTTTATGATTCCATGATATGTATGGCCTGAGGTGACTTCCCTTGTCCTTCATGATGAACTAAACATTTATGCCTTGAGGTGATTCCCCCTTGCATTTATGAACATGAGCATGATTAGTTTGGATGGTGGTTCTAGATAACTCTCCAATACATGCATGACTAAGAGGTGATTACCCTTGTCTTTATGATGTTAAGAGATGATGAACATGAATGATGAACCTAAAGTGTCTAGCTTAGCATGGGTAGGATTATGGGGTCATGTTCATGCATGGCACAAGCTTGCCTTAAGGTGACTCATGCGATGTTTTATCTTATATAATGTATGCTTAGATAGGATTGTGCTATATTTTCCTTCTTTGACATGATATGATTGACTAAGGTGATAGTTCCTTGTCTATATGAAGTAAGCTAGTAATGAGACCAAGGTAGGGTAAATATGACTATGATGACTTCAATTTATGCTTGGTGCGAATGGTAGTATGGGATGTCATTTATACATTGCACAAGCATGCTTTGAGGTTACTTAGGAGTATGGTTCCCTTATGGTAGAAAAGCTTAAGACTTGACTATGTATATAGGCTATGATTAAGATGACCAAAAAGGGATACTTGGCTTGGGTGGTATTATGGGATGCTATTCATGCTTTGCACTTGTATACTTTTGAGGTTACTTGAGAATGGTTCTATTATGGTAGGGATGACTAAGAGTCAATTATGCTTATATGATGCTTATGTTGAAGACTTGGCTTATTATGATTATGACTTATCTTATATGCACATTAACTATGTCTTATGTTGACTTGTGATTATATGATGCTTATGTTGGAGATTATGCTATGAATATGTTATTATCGCTTATGCTTATGTCTTATGTTGACTAACCATTTGAGATGCTTTTATGGTGATGTGCTAGCTATCATACTTGGTACATTTGGTACTAACGCATATTGCCTACATTCTAATCAAATGTAGGGTTTGGAGACTTGAGTTCTATCTTGAAGCTAGGTTCCTAAGGAGCTAAGGAGTTGAAGATCTTGGTGAGTCGTTATAGCTTCGAGGACAAACCCACCATTTCCTCTATGTCTTTTATTTCATGTTTTGAGGCTATTGTATGGGTTGTGTCCCAAGAGTTTATTCTAAAAGTTGTATAGATGGTTTGAGACAAAAGTATAGAAAGACTTCTGCTTGTTTTTATGAAAATGACTTCGATTGTAAAAGTTTTAAGTATTCTCGTATTTTCTATTATCTTATATTATGATATGCTAAGGTCTTATATAAGACCCTTTCGAGGTCAAGTACGCCATGTTACGTCTAGGGGATACCCCTGGGTCAAATAGCCCATAAGTAAGGCGAAAGGCAACTACTCCTGAGCCTTTATGAGAAGGCAAGGAGGTGATTTCCTCATGTCTATAAAAGATAAGCTAAAGATGAGCATGATAGATGATGAGCTTGTAGAATGGCCCAAGGTGGCCTACTATAATGAGTGAGACTAGTGGAGGATTACCCATGTCTTGGTTAAGTATGCTTTGAGATTACTTATGAAGTATTCCTTTTATGATTTATGTGTCACGCCCCAAGGCTACCCCCTAGATGCGGAACAGGACCTAGGATCACAAGTGACCCCAAGCTAACCCTGCTGGCATGACATGAGCATACTAAGAATAATAATAACTGATGCGGAAGCTAATCATAAGTAAATTTGAAATGATGGGGAATACCCATATACTAAAACTAAATATATGAAATCTAAGATATTAATACAAGAGAAATATCAAACTCAAATACTAAGTTGAATCTAACTATGTCTGAAATAAGCGTCTAAAACTAACTAGAAATGTTGGGACATACCCCAACTAGATCTAGCAAAACTGAAACTAAAGACTAAAAGCAATAAGATAACCATGTCACTAGTCCTCGAAGAATGAGAACTCACAACTGATGCTGCTGAACTGAAGATCGAGAACCGATCTAAGCATGATCTAACTGCTGGGGACCTGAACCTACGTCACGAGAAGATGTAGCACAAAGTATGCATTAGTACTTAAAAGGTACTGAGCTTATAGGATGGAGTAAAGCTAAAATAAACATATAAATGAACAAGCAATAAAGAAAGAGCATTATCTGAACATGATATAGATACTAAATACTAAACTAATTAAATGCAATGACCAATTTATAACATGCTGAAACTGAATATTGACTATAGTGAAATGTGGTCATTGTAATGGAGTCTGACTGAACTATAGGAACTACTAATAACCGATAATAAAACCACATAAGCTAAATATAGAGTCTGTTGTATACACCCCATCGAGAGGACCCAATATACCCTGCCAGAGGTATAGAGGCATGCTGGCGTGCTCACTAAAATGATGCCCATAAAGGGGACTTACAACCTGTGGCTCGTAGTTCTTGGACTATATGGGTGACTGACCCTAGTCCAACTTGGTTTTAAGCTACTCCCAATAGATTAAGTGATTAACATATTATGACTGAATTTTTGTAGTATACAAGATAGCTCAAACTGACATTCAAACTGAGAATGCATAATAATATATTGGTAATGATACATTCAGAACTGAGGCATGTATATCTGACATAACTGAAATATCTGACCTAGCATGTGTAATTCAAGAACTAAAGAAATACATAGCTAACGTTCTAAAATTCATGCAAGAAATGAAGTAATAATGTAATAATCTGATTTGGAACATGTAAATAACTAATTTATGATAATATACTGAAGTTCTAGAAACCTTAGGTTTAATCATGATAAGGGAATCAAGAATCTGACTGAAATCTAGAGACCTAATAGGCAAAAGGAACCCACTAGTGAAATCCCACATACCTGGTGATGAATTCCATAGGTAAATCTTTCGATTTCGGGGCTGGAACTAGTGGAACCTTGTTGCGTTCTTGTACTAGGGTTCTTGACTTATTTCTCCTCTAACGCTCTAATTTTTCTAAGTTTTGATGAATGATTTGACTTAGGTAAGTTCTAGTTATGTTTCTAAGCTAAAACTAATCAAAACTACATTGTTTAGGGTTAAAAAGACGTAGTTTAGGGGTCCAATGCATAAGGAAAAGACCAAAAGACCCCTAACTTAAAATCTGCTAAAGCCACCGACGGGACTGATCGACGGTCCGTTGATAGATTCACGATCCATCCTGTGAGTTCGTCGATTGACTTCAGAGGATGGGTCCTAGGGGTAACGATCTATGCATTGATCGATCTTCCATCGACGGATCCACGATCCGTCTTGTGAGTCTGTCGATCGACTTCAGAGACTAGGTTTTGAGGGTCTCGACCTACGGACTGATCGATGGTCTATCAACGGACCCACGATCCATCGATGAATTTATGATTGATCCTGTCAGTCCGTTGATCAACTTCTGGAAATCTGCTGGTTTGGTCTGTTTTCGGATACAGGGTGTTACGTTATCTCCCCCTTGGGAACATTCGTCCTCGAATAAAGGCTAAACTAGCTGAAATGGAGGGAAGGAGTTGCAAACCCTACCAATAAACATTGGAGATTGATTTCTTACTGAACTAAGTTACAAAACTATGCAAATACGCTAAAAATACAAGTACAAGCTGAAGGAACATGATGCTAAGACTGAATTTACGCATGAATGACTGAAAAACTGAAGAGGAACTATTACCTCAAGCTGAATGGAATCGGAAGGAAAGAGGTGAGCATATTTGGACTTCATGGCTGCTTCTGTTTCCCAAGTAGCTCCCTCTACAGACTGACTCCTCTACAAAACCTTGACTGAAGCGACTTCTTTGTTTCTCAACCTTCTAACCTGACGATCAAGAATCTCAACTGGTACCTCTTCATAAGTGAGACTATCTTTCACAGCCACACTTTCTAAAGGCACAATAGATGCTGGGTCACCCACACACTTCTTCAATAGCGAAATGTGAAAAATTGGATGCACTGCTACTAGTTCAATTGGCAACTCTAACTCATAAGCCACTTTACCAATCATTTTCAAGATCTTGTAAGGGCCTACATATCTAGGACTGAGCTTTCCCTTCTTGCAAAATCTCATTACCCCTTTCATAGGTGACACTTTCAAGAAAACCCAATCATCAACTTGGAACTCTAGTTCCCTTCTCCTTACATCTGCATAAGATTTTTGGCGACTCTGGGCTATCTTAAGTCTATCTCTAATGAGTTGCACTTTCTCCGTAGCTTCATGAATCGAATCTAGTCCTATTAAGGCTGCTTCACCTACTTCAAATCAACCAACATGAGATCTGCATATACACCCATACAATGCCTCATAAGGGGCCATCTGAATGTTGGAATGGTAACTATTATTGTAGGCGAACAGTAAAAGACGAAGGTGATCATCCCAACTACCCTTGAAATTGATAACACCAGCTCTCTACATGTCCTCTAAGGTCTGAATGGTACGCTCTACCTGCCTATCCATCTGCGGATGAAATATTGTGCTAAGGCTAACTTGAGTACCAAGACCTTTCTGATATGACTTCTAGAAATGAGAGGTAAACCGAAGACCTCTATCTGAGATGATAGACAAAGGAACCCCATGCAACCTCACTATCTCATTTATGTAAAGCTTGGCATAGTCCTCCGCCGAATCTATAGTCTTTACCACCAAAAAGCGCGAAGACTTAGTAACTCTCAACAATCACCCAAATGGAGTCATGCTGTCTGTGAATATGAGGTAAACTTGTGATGAAGTCTATGTTGATCACTTCCCATTTCCAAGTAGGAATGTCAATATTTTGCATCATACCTCTGAGTTTCTGATGTTCCACCTTGACTTGCTAGCAATTTGGGCACTTAGCCACAAAATCTGCTATATCCCTTTTCATACTATTCCACCAATAGACTTCCCGCAGATCGCGGCACATATTTGTGGCACCTGGATTAATAGAATATCTGGAGTAATGGGCTTCTGTAAGAATCTAATGTCTCAACTCACCCACCTGAGGAATACATAATTGACTCTGATAGCGAAGCACACTATCTCCCCCTTCGGAGAAAACCTCAACCCTCTGCTGATGGATTGCACCCTTTAGCTCAAGCAATATCGGATCATTGTCTGGCTTTTCCTTAACTTCTACTACCAACGAATATGCTACCCCATTCTGAACCATTACACCACCATCTGATATGCTCATAAGATGAACTCCTAGGCGAGCAAGTCTGCGAACATCCTTTGCTAGGTCCTTTCTTTCTTTCTCAACATGTGCTACACTACCCACAGATAGTCTACTAAGAGTATTTGTTACTACATTGGCCTTAACAGGATGGTAATACACACTCATATCATAATTTTTGAGGAACTCTAGCCATCTTCTCTGGCAAAAACTTAACTCTTTCTGGGTGAACATATACTGAAGGATTTTTTGGTCTGTGAACACCATACGAGTAATGTCTCCAAATCTTAAGTGCAAACACCACTGCTGCAATCTCGAGGTCATGAGTCGAATAGTTCTTCTCATGTACCTTAAGCTATGTAGAATCATAAGCTATAGCCTTACTTCGTTGTATCAACACACAACCTAGGCCGATTCTGGATGCATCACAATATATGACATAACCGTCTGACCCCTCTAGTAGAGTCAAAATAGGAGTTATAGTCAACCTAGTTTTCAATTCTGCAAAGCTTTTCTCACAATCATCTGACTATTGAAACTTGATTTTCTTCTGAGTCAACTTAGTCAATGGAGAGGTTATGGATGAGAATGCTTCCAAGAACCTTTTGTAATAACCCACTAGACCCAAGAAGCTTTTGATATATATAGGAGAGGTAGGTCTGGGCCATTGTTTCACTGAGTCTATTTTTTGGGAATCCACTTGAATCCCTTCACTCGACACTATATGCCCAAGGAAAGCAACTGACTGAAACAAAAATTAACATTTGTGAAACTTAGCGAATAACTGGTGGTCCTTGATAGTTTACAGAACAACCCTCAAATGACTCGCATGTTCTTCCTCATTCCTAGAAAGGAGGATATCATCAATAAACATGATAACGAACAAGTCTAAATACTGCTTAAATACTCTGTGCATCAAATCCATGAAAGTTGTAGGAGCATTGGTTTGCCTAAATGACATTACTATGAATTCTTAATGACCATACCGAATTCTGAAGGCCGTCTTCGGAATGTCACTATCTCTGACTCTAAGCTGATGATAACCTGATCTGAGGTCTATCTTTGAGAAATGACTAGCACCCTGAAGTTGGCCAAACAAGTCATCAATCCTGGGAATGTGATACTTATTTTTGATTGTGACCTTGTCTAACTACATATAGTTAATGCACATTCTGAGAGAACCATCTTTCTTCTTTACGAATAACATTGGTGCACCCCATGGCAAAATACTAGGTCTGATGAAGCCCTTATCTAAAAGGTCTTTCAACTGCTGTAAGAAGGAATAGAGATAGGCTGGGTATCTAGAAGGAGATCAATTCCAAAGTTGATTTCCCTTTCGGGAGGAACTCTGGGAAAATATTCTAGAAACACTTCTAGGAACTCATTGACTACAAGAACTGACTCAAGAGTTGGGGTTTCGGAGCTTGAATCCTTAACCCGAACTAGATGATAGAGATACCCCTTAGAAATCATCTTTCTGGCCTTAAGGTAAGAAATGAATCGACCCATAGGTGTTAAGCTACTACCCTTCCATTCTAAGATTAGTTCATCTGGAAACTGAAAATGAACAATCCTAGTTCGACAATCGACTGAGACATAGCAGGAATGTAACCAATCCATGCCTAGAATGATATCAAAGTCTACTATTTCTAACTCTGCAAGATATGCTGAGGTGACTTTCTGAGAGACTGTGACAAGGCAATTTCTATATACCCATCTAGCTATAACTGGATCACCGACTAGAGTAGAGATTGCGAAGGGTTCTGAGAGAGTTTATGGGCTAATATTGAATTTGACTGCTATATAAGGAGTTACAAAAGACAAAGTAGTCTCTGGACGTAACAATGCATAAACATCATGATCAAAGACTCGTAATGTACCAATGACTACATCATGAGAATCTTATTGATCCTGGCGAGCCTAAAGAGCATATAACCTGTTTTGGGACTGACCACCATTTGTACCAGATGAATTACCCTGCTGAGTCGAGCGACCTGCTGGTGCTGCTGATGTTCTGGACTGGGCTCTATTAGCATTGCCTCCGTGACCCTGCTTAGAAGGACAATACCTCAACCTATGACCAGACTGACCACACCCAAAGCATCATTCTTTTCCAGCAAGGCACTCGCCCGGATAGTTCTTACCACACTTAGGACAAGTTGGGTATGTTTTGGTACCTGAAACACTTCGCAGAGTCTTAGAGCCTGATGACCTACCTTTCTGATCATTATGGAACTTGGAGGATGGAACACTTATTGATGAAGGTGCTGGAGTCGACGACTTCTGCAGATACTGTGAGCAATTTCCACCACCTGATTTCTGTTGAGAATAGTCATAGTTGCCTGTCCTTGCTTTCTTATTCTCATTGGCTTGTTCCCTAAGCTTTTCAGCCTCAACCTGTTGAACATGAGTCATGAGCCTAGAGATACTCATATTTTCCAGAAATATAGCATTCCTACACTCTGTTTTCACTAAGTCCGACACTCCATAAAGAAACTTATTCATCTGAGCCCTGGAATCAGCAACCATGTAAGGAGCATACCTGGAGAGTTAGGTAAACTTGTGCCCATACTCTTGGACTATCATGTCACTAAACCATTTTAGGCCTACGGCCACCCCAGTAAAGTGTAGCCTAAACTAGCAAAAAGTGTGGCCTTTGATAAAAGGCTACACTTTTGGACTTTAAGCAATGCTTTTTAGGGGGTGGCCTAAAGAAGTGTAACCTTTGACATTAGGCAACACCTTTTAAATGTCGCCATCATAGCTACACTTATAAAGCGTAGCCAAATAGGTATAAGGGCACGCTTTGTAGCGATGCATTAGCGACACCTTTTTTTTATTATACTACACTTAAAAGCGTTGCCTTTGTTTTGTTATTGGTCACACTTAAAAAGTGTTGCCTTTTATATCTCATCTAGAGCAACACTTATAAAGTGTAACTTTTCTTATGTACAAGATAACATTGGACGTCCTACAGCAACACTTTTGAAGTGTGGCAATGTTGTGTAGAATTTTGTAGCCACAATTTTTTATTTTTAAGAATCATAATTTTTATTTGCATATATATTAAATAATCACATAATTAAATATATATACAAGTGACCTAAAGCACAAAATTAACTAAGAATTAAATCGAAGCTATATATTTCAAATAAACTTCGAGAAACATGTCTTGCATGTACAACCAATACTTTAAAAGTGATTGCTTAAAGAGAAATAAATTCCACAAAACCAAATGCATTCAAACATATATGACAATATATAGTACAAAAACTCTTCATCGTTCACTACAATAGATTGAGTTTACATATGGCCACAATTCAAATTCAAATTCAATTACTATCATTTTCCTGCACATTCAAAATAAAATTATAAGTTAGTGAAATAAATCATGTATTTAATATGCTTAAATTTATAGTAAGCCAAACCAATTCATAACAATAAAGATGTGGAAGTGCATAATTGGAGAGTATTTACTGTAAGCCAACCAATTCAAAAGTGGACTCCTACTTTTAGGCCTGAGGAGGAACACCTATAGTCCCTATTTGGATTTCTCTATCGGAGCTACCTTGGCATTGCTATCACAAGGAAATCTTGTCAGCCCTATTGAGTCCTATTGGCAAAGTTTTGAACTTGGACACTGCTTCTATCCAAAAAACTAGAGGAAGTGTTGGTAGGGTCAAGTCCAAATTGAAGGACACCAAGGACACTTGTTACATGTCTGTACTATTAAGTAAAGAGATGAGGATCAAATTTAAAAAAAGAAAAGAGTTGGAGGCTAATAGGAAGAACAAAAACAAAGGGGAACAAGGCAAACAAGATTCCAAAAACCTGCAAATGCAATACACAAATAGAGAGGATGCAAACAGCAGTTCATAATACCAACAGCACCAAAAAAAGGAAATAACAATAAGCCAGTTGATGAAGAATGGCAGACTCAGAAGTGGAAAGCTTACAGGCCAGTTCAACATAGCATGGACAGACCAAAATCTCCTAAGGAAACATTGCAGCAGCAGCAGACTCATCACATAGGTATGCCTACTAATTCTGCACTCCCTACTTCTAATAATTTCATTGATCTTTCTATGCAGGATCAACCAAACAATCAAGAAGGAACAAGGCAAACAAAGGGGAACTAGGCAAACAAGATTCCAGAAACCTACAAATGCAATACACAAATAGAGAGGATGCAAACAGCAGTTCACAATACCAGCAACACCAAAAAAAGGAAATAACAACAAGCCAGCTGATGAAGAATGGCAGACTCAGAAGAGGAAAGCTTACAGGCCAATTAAACATAGCATAGATAGACCAAAATCTCCTAAGGAAATATTGACAGCAGCAGACTCATCACACAGGTATGCCTATTAATTCTGCACTCCCTATTTCTAATAATTTCATTGGTCTTTCTATGCAGGATCAACCAAACAATCAAGAAGGAGCTGAATATCATAATTCAAAAATAAGGATACAATGGAGACACAAATTAATAATAAGTCAATGCCTCAGCATCACATTCAGAATAAATAGCAAGTTCCAAACAAGTCTCAGGTTAATGCTACAAGTCAGGGTCAAGTGAAGAAAATTCAGGACAACAATGATAATATTTCAGGGAGGCAAGATGTTATTACTCCTACCAGTAAAATAAAGAAGAAGGATCATCTAGGCCCTACAGGTGATAACAGTCAGCAAAATAGGAAAGATAATGATCAGACTCCTGCCAACAACAAATCAAAAGGTAAACCAAGCAAGAAAAAGAGAGAAGCAATTAAAAGAAGACAACAAAATGAGGTTGAGATACAGGGTACCAAAGTATAGGAAAGACAGATTCCTAGAAACAAGAACCAGCAGCAACAAGATGATAACTCAAACCATCTTTCACAACAACCATCATATCTCAAAGCAGTAAAACAACAGAGGAAAAAAGTATACAACTACAACCCAAAATCACTAGAGTCCTCCTTCAACACAATACAACACTCATACAACTAAAAATATAAAAAAAAAAATTTAGGTATAGAAGCTGAAAGGAGACAATGAGTGACAAAAACAAAGTACAAACTGAACTTTCAAAGATTCAAGATAGTAAAATAAGTTCAGAATTTCTTCATCAAGAACACCAGCTCAACTAGAAGAAAAACAATATGCAGACTATTAACAGGGAATGTGAAATACAAAATACCTTTTGAAGAACCGAATCATGAGCTGACCCTGAAGAATGTGGAAGATTTGTGCCTCTTACAGCTTGTGTGCTACTTGCATCAATAGGTGAAGCAAGGTTAGATCCAACACACCCTGGTATATCTTGAAAATTCAATCCAGGGTTGTTTTGCAGCAATTAAGTGAATAAATATCGCATTTCTTCTCTCAATTCTTCCTTTAGAAAAGTGATTTCATTGGCATGCTTTTGTTTTAGATTGTTAATTTCCTCATCTTTCTTCAAAGAACTTGTTGTCACTGATCTACCATAGCACCTAAGTCGACCAAGTTGCTCCTTTCCAAACACTGCCCTAAATGCATTATCAACTGTTTCCCCAGAATTTTGGTGATTCTAAAGTTCAACCTGTTGAATAAAATTGGCATCCAAACTGAACTGTAAGTACTATTTCATTTCCAGCCTATGATATCAATAAGAATGTAAAAAAGTTAACAACTTTTCCTAGCAAACAATTCAGCGACAATGACAAAGAATTGATATCTCCTCGCACTTGCACAAAAAGAAGAAGAAGAAGCAGAAAAAAAAAGACATACCTGATAAAATTCAATGGAGTCAAACTCCCCACAATATATAAATTTTAAGTCTGAATCAAATTCACTACTAATCTTCTTTAAAAAACTTACTATTGCAGCTTGGGTATTAGCCTGGATTTCCTTTCCTGTCTTGGTACGAGTTGCATTAAACATTTCAGGCTTTGATGGTTCTTTGTTGTTGTCTTTGGCTGTACACTACAGATTATATCAAAAAAAATTAAAGAAACGTCAATATTTTCTAATAAAGTACAAAAAAATGAAATTGAGATGTTTGAAGAAATGTCAACTAAGTATTACCAATGCCACGCGTACTGTTGCAAAATTAATAGGTCCCATTCGATGACTCCACTATTACCAATGCTACGCGTACTCTTGCAATATATAGTTACATAATGGATTTACAAATTGCAATCCACATCCAAATTATAAACCAAATTAAGTAAAACACACAATCCCTTCAAAGGAACTCCTAATAGAAACAACCGCCACTATCACCAACCAAATATACACTAAAAGCGCAACAAGTCAAAAATAGAAAAAGAGAAAAAAAAATAAAAATTCAACCTAAAAAAAAATTAAAATTATTTAACTCATATTTATCCAATTCTTCCCCCCCCCCCCTACTCAAGTTGTTTATACTATATAACAACAATATAAAGAAAATGATATACTAAAATACACATAGAAAATGACTTCAGAAACCACCATCATAACAACGAATACGCACCCTAACAATAACGATGTCTCAGGTTGGAACTATTACATGCTGAAACTTACTCACGGGTGATGGGAACAAATGCAAACATCTTGATGGACAATACCATCAAAAAACATTATTACTAATACTCACTGATGCATAATAGTTTTATGCAGGCAGCAGGATAAGTTTGAGTGTCTATTTATATATTATCTGAGATATACATTACATAGATTCATGTGTTGCTTCCTCTTTGTAACTGACATTGCCACCTCCTGTTTCTCTGGTACCTTAAATGCTTTTTGTTTCAATCTTATCTACTTTGTAACAATAATAGCTTTATACAGGCAGCAAGTTATCTTATTTCTTTTTAAAGGAAAAATACAAACTGCAGCATGCTATTATTGCATAAATTTGTGAAAAATGCCTTTTACTATGTAATCTAGCAAATTTCAGATTCTATGAAGTATATGTATTAATCAAGAGCACATAGGATATGCTTGGAACATAAAAACAGTAATATTCCTAAGCATATAAATTGAGCTAATAAGGATAAACAAAATGAGGAAGTTTCTTTCTTTATAAGAAGACAAAATGAGACTGTTTAGGACTAAAATAGTCACTTTTCTACTGAACATGCCTTCAGTTCTAATTGGATAGTTGTACAAAAGTTCATCAACAAAACTGATGTGTCATCTACTCAAGTTCAAAATCTTTCGCAAATCAATATCAGAAAGGGAAATTTATAAGACATATAATGACGACTAACGAACTAAAACAGTTTGTGTTCCTAGCTATATAACATGTCTGAAGTTTTCAGTTGATAGTTGTACCAAAGTCTTTCAACTAAACTGATGTTTGATCCATCCATCCGTTCTCAGGATTACAAGCTCACACCAAGTTGCAGGTCAGTGAACTCCAATTCGCAAGGTGGAAAAAAGGGAAGATGACGCACATTGATCAAACTACTCCAAATTTACAAAAAGATAGAAACTTGATGAATCAGGTGTCTACTCACAAGGCTAATAAGGACATAGTCCCTGAACCAGCTTCCTACACTATTATCCAATCATTTGCTGCTCGACAAAGACAAAATCAAGCTAAAAGTGATATTCTTATTTACCTTGCGACTCATATTATCACTACCAAGAAATTACTGACGGCTGGAGCCACAACTACACACACAAATCAGCAACCAAATCAAGAGAAGGCAAATGAGATATGAGATAAGCAGTGGCAAGTTTGAAAGAAGGAGAACTACAAGCAGAAACAACATACTTAGGGAAGAAATAGTCAGGTAAGACACTTTACTATTTCGACTCATAATAACTATAATGATCTTATTGTGCAGGATAAAACCAACAGCCAAAAACAACAACAAAACCACCTTCACAATTTGGTACAACAATAAAGGAAATACATTAACAAACAAAATAAAGGATGATTTGAATGAAGAACAACTTGACAAAGTTAAGGAAAATACAGTTGAGAGGTTCCAGAAGAGAGAAAGAGAGAGAAAAGCCTTAAGTAACAAACAAAATACCTCAACTATCACAAACCAAATATACAATAAAAGAGCAGCATTAAGCTAAAAACAGAAAAAGAGAAAAAAAAATTCAACCTAAAAATATAAATTTAAATTATTTAACTCATATATATCCAATTCTTTTTCCCCCTTTTACTTCATCTCTACTCAAGTTGTTTCTACTGTATGACAACAATATAAAGAAAATGACACTAAAATACACATAGAAAATGACTTCAGAAACAACCATCATAACAGCAGCCTGGACATGTGATTCTGCCAATGGTGTGAAAATAAGCTAAGGTTTAGTGCCAAAAGGAAGTAAACATCTGAGATTTTGTGCAGTGGATTATAGGATTGTGTTGAACAAATCATTTGTTGGGGTGATGAAAGATGTGGAGAAAGGAACACAATAATCATAATTCTGGCAAATACATTCATACAACTTCCCATTAAACGACGATGTTGAAACATCCAAAAGAGCATACAAGCTCAAACATGAGTACAATAAGACTATAAGACATATTAAGAGCATAATAGAGAAGTTCAAGTATTCCATAGTTGATACTACAATTCTACAATGTGCTTTGGAATTAGCTTAGAGGAGTTTATATTAAAAGTTAGAACAACCTATTAACAATAAATCCTAACTCACTCAAATGCTTTTGAGTAGTAATTCCCTCTATTTCAGCTGCTAAATATGCCAAGGGTTTACGATTTTTGGCACTTTCTTCCTATACTTTGGAATTTCAGCTATCAATCTTGATTTGTTCTATTCCAACAACCCCAAAGTAATCAATTCCTTCTTATTCTCCTCTTCTAAACACAACAAAAATTCAGTCAATTGACAAGAAGACTGTTTTTAGTACTAGATTATTAGTAGAGTAACTACTTATGCTTGACAAAATCTGTATTAGGGAGAAAAGAATAGTAGGTATCGCCAGCTTCAGCTCTTTAGTTTTCAGAGAAAACGACTTAGCTTCAGCTCAGTTCTTCAGAGAAAGACGACTTAGCTTCAGCTGGTACATTCAACATTCAACAGAATAAAAAAACTAGATTGTCAAAGATAATCAGCCCATTTATACGTAATACAACTACAAGCTAGAGTCCTAAAAATCAACAATATTCATATCAACAACACAAGAATATCAAAACCCTAAGTTAAAATTTAGAACTTCAAAGATACATAAGAATATCAGAACCCTAAAGGTAGAATTTAGACTTTTAAAGATAGAATTTCTTACCTGATAAACTCTATTCCAACAACCCTAAAGCTTTAAGACGTGAGGCAAGTTCATCTGTGAAGCATTTTGTTCAATTTTCAACAAGAAATCTGATGGAAAAGCTCTTCAACAAGGAATCTGTAAGGAAATCGTGTTCCTCAACTCTTCAATCTTCAATAAGGAATCTGTGAGATGCAAATCGTGTTCTTCAGTTCCGTATTGTTCTTCAGTTCTTCAGCTGAAAATCGTGTTCTTCAACTAAAATTTGTGAGGAAAATCGTATGTGTGCTTCAGTGCTTCTTGAGAGAAAAGCCAATTTCTTCAGTTCCTCAGTTGAAAATTGTGTTCTTCACTGAAGTTTGAGGGAAATGGAAACTTAAGCTGAAGTTTTAAGGAAATGGTTATTTTTTCTTTAGCTGAAAATAATTACCTTTAATGTTTTATTTTTTTTTGCCCAATAAAAATTGGAGGGAGAACAAGTTTTAATGTTAAAATGTTGGAGGGAATATAGTATTTTAGTGAAAACACTAAGGTCACATTTGTAATGTGTTGTTTTTACAATTATAAAAATAGGACACTTTAAAAGTGTGGCCATTAATATAAATAGTTGTTGCCAATCATAACAACACTTATAAAGTGTAGCTTATACCATTAAAGAGTACACTTTAGAAGTGTTGCTAATATTATTGAATCTAAAAGTTAAAAACTTGGCTACGCTTTAAAAGTGTCCCCAAAAGTATTTTAGGCAACACTTTACAAGCGTTGTCCAGATTTAGTGTGGTCGTAGGCCTAAAATGGTGTAGTGTGTTACCTTGCCTCAAGTTCATAAATTACTGGACTTTTGCCTCCCTTAGCTCTCTTGGGAAAAACCTATCTAGAAAAGTCTCACTAAAGCAATCCCAAGTAATAGGAGCTGCATCTATACCCCTATTCTCTTTCCACTGAGTGTACCAGATATGAGCCACATCCTTGAGTTGGTACGATGCTAGCTTAACCCGCTCATTCCCAGTTATTTACATCACTTCAAAGATCTTCTTGACCTCATCAATGAATTTTTGGGGATCCTCACCAACCTGCGATCCTAAAAAAATCTGGCGAATTCATCCTAACAAAATCCCAAACTCTAGGTGCAACTGACCCAACATTAGCATTTTCCTGAACTGGAACCCACTGATTGTTCTGGTTAGCCACACTCTGAGCCAATATCTGAATGGCGTTTCAAAATTTTGCATTTGAAACTTCCTGATCTGGGACTGGACAAGCTGTGTTTGCATTTTTGGCATTCGCATTCCTGGCGTTAGCTCTACGAGAAAGCATGATCTGAAACGTTGAATGTTGAGTTAGAACGGAACTATATCATACCTTACGCACTATAAGAGTAACAAAAAATGAAGATTTTTCCAAACATACTTTGTAGCCTCCCTCTCATTATATGTGGTGCGCACTACACACCCATGAAAAGGATTCTACCTAATTAGGCCTTTCAGACATCCTAGGAAACTTAAACCTAGTGCTCTAATACCAATTTTGTCATGTCTCGAGGCTACCCCATAGACGCGGACACGGGACCTAGGATCACAAGTGACCCCAAGCTAACCCAGCTGGCATGACATGAGCATACAAAGAATAACAATAACTGATGTGGAAGCTAATCATAAGTAAATCTGAAATGATGGGGAATACCCATATACTAAAACTAAATATATGAAATCTGAGAGATTAATACAAAAGAAATATCAAACTCAAATACTAAGCTGAATCTAACTATGTCTAAAATAGGCCTCTAAAACTGACTAGAAATGTTAGGACATGCCCCAACTAGATCTAGCAAAACTAAAACTAAAGACTAAAAGCGATAAGATAACCATGTCACTAGTCCTCGAGGAATGGGGACTCACCAATGATGCTGTTGAACTGAAGATCGAGCACTGATCTAAGCGTGATCTGACTGTTGGGGACCTGAACCTACATCACTAGAAGATGTAGCACAAAGTATGCGTCGGTACTTGAATGATACTGTGCATATTGGATAGACTAAAGCTAAAATAAACATATAACTGAACTAGCAATAAAGAAAGAGCATAATCTGAACATGATATAGATACCGAATACTAAACTAACTAAATGCAATGACCAATTTATAACATGCTAAAACTGAATACTGACTATACTGAAAAGTGGTCAATGCAATGGAGTCTAACTAAACTGTAGGAGCTACTAATAACCGATAATAAAACCACATAAGCTAAATGTGGAGTTTGATGTATACGTCCCATCGAGAGGACCCAATATACCCTGTCAGAAGTATAGAGGCATGTTGGCATGATCACTAAAACGATGCCCACATAGGGGACTTACAACCTACGTGGCTTGTAGTTCTCGGACTATATGGGTGACTGACCCTAGTCCAACTCGATTTTAAGCTACTCCCAATAGATTAAGTGAATAACACATTATGACTAAATTTTTGTAGTATACTGGATAGCGTAAACTGACATTCAAATTGAGAATGCACAATAATATACTGATAATCACACATTCAAAACTGAGGCATGTATATCTGAAATAATTGAAATAGCTGACCTAGCATGAGTAATTCAAGAACTAAAGAAATACATAGCTAAGGTTCTGAAATTCATGCAAGAAATGAAGTAATAACGTAATAACCTGATTTGAAACATGTAAATAACTAATTTACGATAATCTACTGAAGTTCTAGAAACCCTAGGTTTAATCATGATAAGGGAATCAAGAATCTGACTGAAATCTAGGGACCTAATGGGCGAAAGGAACCCACTAGTGAAATGCCACATACCTGGTGATGAATTCCACGAAGAAATCTTTCAATTTTGAGGCTGGAATTGGTGGAACCTTGTTCTTGACTTCTTTCTCCTCTAACGCTCTAATTTTTCTAAGTTTTGATGAATGATTTGACTTAGGTAAGTTCTAGTTATGTTTGTAGGCTAAAACTAACCAAAACCACATAGTTTAGGGTTAAAACAACGTAGTTTAGGGGTCCAACGCATAAGGAAAAGACCAAAAGACCCCTGACTTAAAATCTACTGAAGCCACCGATGGGACTAATCGACGGTTTGTCGACGGATCCACGATCCGTCCTGTGAGTCCATCAATCGACTTCAGAGGATGGATCCTGGGGGTATCGACCTACGGACTGATAGACGTTTTATCGACGAATCCATGATCCATATTGTGAGTCTGTCGATCGACTTTAGAAACCAGGTTCTGAGGGTCTCGACCTACGGACTGATCGGCGCTCCATTGATGGATCCATGGTCCGTCGACGAATCCATGGTCCGTCGACAGATCCACGATCCGTCCAGTCAGTCCGTTGATCAACTTCTAGAAATCTACTGGTTTGGTCTGTTTTCGGATATGGGGTGTTACATTATGTGCATTAATTATACTTATGACTTATTTTGGTTTACCCTTATATTTATGTTGATACACATGCAAGCTATCATATTTAGTATATGTTTGTACTAATGCATACTCCTGCCTACATTTCTTATCCAAATGTAAGATTCAACGATATCGACTCTCATCTCCATGGCTAGGATCTTAGTAAAAGCAAGGGTCGAAGATTGGTGAGTCCTCATAGCATTCGAGGATATAGCCATCATTTCCTCATGTTCATTCATTTTATGTTTTGAACTATTGTATGGGTTGTGTCACAAAGATATTCATATTTTAGATGGTTTGAGACAAAGTGTATTAGACTTCTGCTTCGTCTTATAAATACTTTGATTATGTTGAAATCTTTTAAATTTCTGCTAAATTCTATTATCTTATGTTATGAAAGCTAAGTGACTTGTATGAGGACTCTCGAGGTCTTGTACGCCATGTCACATATAAGGGGTACCCCTAGGTCATGATAGCGGTATATTTTCACTCATTTGAGGCCTATTTAGCTCAACAATTAGTTTCCTCAATACCTAATTGTGTCCTATTCTAATGATATTTTGATGATTTGCAGCTATGAAGGCAAAAGGACAAGGCTAGGATGAATGAATGAAAGAATGACCAAAAATATAAAAAGAAGTGTAAACTATACATTATTGATCGTCAAACATGAAAGGCAGATCGCCTAATAGGTATGACCTCTCCCAAATTGAAAGTGCACAACACTTGCATTAATTGACGTAAGTCGGCGAACACCAAAACGAAAGCTGACATGCCGAAAGAGAAGGGCCAACTTATTGACCATCGCCGAAAGCGACAGTGCAAGGAGAAAAATTGAAGGCTTGAAAATCTAACTAAGGGGATGCTCAGTGGTAGTAAGGCAAACTCGAATGAGCTCGCCAACTGAGGTTCAAACACCTAAAGCCTAGAGTAAGAGAAAGGTGACTTGGAGAGCAATCGATGATCCACCTATTGTGATCGGCGAGCCAAACTAAAGTCACCCAATGAGTAGCGTATTGAGTTTTGGGCCAAATTTTGGAAAACCATAAATAGTTCAAAGGAGAGAGAAAGAAAGATTTCACATAAGTGAGGAAAACTGGAAAGACTGAGAGAAAGTTCTGAATATTTTAGGGAGAGAAACACTTTACCTTGTGAAGAACACTTTCTAGTTTTTGGGTTTTTCAACTTTGTTCTTTAAATTGATAAATTGAAGTTGAATCCAAAGTGGGTTTTCTTGTAATTGATTAATCTCATGTTAACCATGGTTGCTTTCATGAAAGGTATAATTTCTTTGCTTTTTGTGATGGGTGGCTAAAACCCCAAGATCTATGGTGCAATTATGGGGTTGGGTGTTATTTGATGTAGTGGGTATTATGTTGTCCTCTGTTTTGTTGCTGTTCATACATGAATTTGGGCTAATTAGCATGGGTTTAATTTATGGGTTAATGTTGAAAACTTAATTTCTACCTCCGATCTCCTGTCGATACTCGAAAGATATTAGATGGAGTGGGTAGTTAGTCTGATACTAGCAATTTAGGTTTGATGTATGTAACTTGCTTGAAAATAGAGGTTATGGATCTATTTTCCCTATTTCTACATTGAAAGAGAGAATAGAGTGTGGTATTGGGTTGTTTAGTATAGCATATAAATGAGACCAAAAGAAGATTCTATGCAAAGATTCTATGAGATCGAAAGAACATTAGTGTCATTGAAGATGAACCAAACTATTCATGAACGTTCATCACTATAGAGCAACACAATTACCCCTATGTGACATTGATTTCCAATCCCCGCACTCCTAGATTGTTTGTTACTTCTTGAATTTTCCAAAATTTTAGTTTAATTGTGACAATTGATAACCAAATCCTTTGATTAAACTGGTGGAATCATCCACCCAATTGTTTTTACTACTACAAATAGATGAATTTACCATTCAGATTTCTTGATAGAATTTTCTACGATATATCATTCTCTATGGGATTCGACCCGACTCTTAGTTGGGTATTTTTTATTAACGACGATTGTTGTCACTTTTAATTAATTTTGAAGAGTACATTTGAGCGTTATTAGGACTAACAAAGCAAAATAATATATAATTATTCTTACATATTAGGGCAAATATTAAATGAGGCTAATATACCTAAAATAAAAGTGTAAGTATAGCAAACTCGGTGGTGTTGGAAAGAGGACTCAAAGACCTTCGATTTGGTACATCACGGGCCACCTAACTCTTTATGTGCTTAAGCTTATGGTCCTTTGAGGTTGAACCAAAACTAAAAACTGAAGTTTAACTTGTTTGGCTTTTTGAAGTATGAGATGTTACAAAGACTATCTTCACATATAACTTTTTGAGCTCTGGCTCGCCTAAAAAATATATGTGAGAATTCATGTTAAACGTGAAACAATTTATAAGTTCAAAAATGGAGCTTCAATCTAATGACTGCCATTTAGGTTGTCACTATGTTGTGTGTCGTTTAGGTCTAAAAGGTTTCAATTAGCTTGCGCTCATTGATTTAAAATTTCTTCAGTACCATCAATATCTTCTTCTTGTTGCAGGTTAGGTAGTTCCTCCTCGAAAGAATCCTTTTGATCCTTTCTTATGTTGATTTCATTGCGTTCTTTGAAATATCTCATTTTTCAACTCCGCGTAAATCCAGTTTATTTTTATTTTTTTATAAATGATTAGAGATAAAAAAAAAATTGTGGAATATAATAAATATGCTCAATGAAAAAATAATGTAAATGGCCATAAGTGTTGCTAAATTATCGAATAAACAGTTTGGGAACGTATTAAAGTTTTATAATTAACGGCTTATAGGTGTGAGGCGGATTATTCAATTTCCTTATTGGATAAATCGTTAACTAGTTAAGAGTTACCATATTTACATTTTTTAGGTATATTAACATCATCTAATATTTTGCCCTGATATATAAGAGTATTTATATATATTTTTACTTTGTTAGTCCTAACTCCTAAAGGTTAAATCCATAAAGCCAGGAAAACCTACTTACTTTTCTGTAATTATATATTTTGCCTTATAAACTAGTGATTAAGTCAAGAAATTCAAAAAATCATGACTAAAGTTTAAAAGAGGTTAAGGTGTAAACCGTAAAGCCACATGTAGGTATCTTCGTCTCTTCGACTCTTCTTGTTGATCACTGCTCAGTTGCTTCTCATATCTCAAAGATTATTTGGTTAATCCTTCTCTCTCGTTGGTAGATACTGAGTAAAGTCTCCATCTCTCTTTTCGTTTATCTATTTACCTTCCTTCTTAATGTGTTTCTTTTTGGCTTTTTCTCCTTTTTTTACTTAGTTTTTTTTTTTTTTTTTTTGGTTTCTCCATTTGAATAATAATGTGTTTTCTGAGTGTTGAATCTATTTTAGTATGCAAGTATTGACTCAAATGTTTATCTCAAACTTCATAAATCGAGAAATTTTTAGCTTATGTTTTGATGGGTTGCTATTTTCTTAAGATAATTTGCTCTCTTTTTAATTGTTGTTGTATTATGTTGTTGATTTTCATATTGTTTGTGACTTTTTTTTATTTTGATAATTTTTTGAATTTATTTTTCATAGCACAATTACTCAAAATCAAACTCACAGCATGGCTGAAGACAAACAAACAATAAGGTGATGGGTGAAAGTGAGGAATCAAATACATAAAGTCAATCTGAAATTGTTACTTCTGAGGTACAAGCATAATGTGACCATTGCTCTCATATGTATTCTTTTAAGACAAGAAATGGTATGTCTACTTTTCTTGATCATATATTGACATGTCCCAAATGACCTTCTAGTGTTGATAAAAAATAGTCAAATATCGCCTTTAAAGCTATTCCAGGGAATAGTCAACGTGAAGTAATTGTTGTCTCTTGAAAATTTAATCAAGAAGAGTGTAGAGAAGTTTTATATCATATGATAATAGTGGATGGGCTTCCTTTTAGCTTTGTTGAGAAAGAAGGTTTAAGAGTTTATGAAAGTGGTGCAACCTCATTTTTGGATCCCTTCATGTAGTAAGGTGACTAGGGATGGATTTACTCTTTTTAACAAAGAAAAACAAAAATTAAGGAAGTAATTTTTGGAAACAAAACAAAGAATCTATACCCTCACTGATATTTGGACTTCTATACAACGAATTAATTACATGTGTATCACTGCCCATTGGATTGACAGTGAATGGAATATGCATAAGAAAAATACTTAATTTGTTAGGTGCTTACGTAAGTGAAGGATAAATCAAATCTTCACTGTCATAGTTGATAATGTCAGCTCAATCGATGTGATTGTAAAAGAATTTTCTAACCAATTGACTAAGATGGAAACTGATTTGATGAACAGTAATCACATTCAAGTGAGGTGTATGACGCACATTGTGAATCTTATCATTCATGATAATTTAAAAGAAAAATATTCTTTTATTTAACGTGTTAGACATGTCGTGCAATATGTTAGGAAGTCTCTTGCAAGGTTTCAAGAAAGTTGTGATGATGAACAACTGAATTGCAAAAATCTTTATGCTATACCTAATGTTAAGTAGAGTGCTTCTCAAGAAATTGGCCTGGACATGACTTTGAGAATTCTTTTGTTAAACTTGGAATCATTACAGGTGAACTAGTGAGCAACGATCGGGTGCACGTGAAAAGAATTACCAAATTTCTTAAAATCGGTTTTCTCCATACTTTGAAAATATTTGGATTAGTTTATGTGACATCAAATATTCATTTTCTTGAAAATTGTGCAATCGTTCTTTATTTGAATCAATTGATTGTTGTTGGCATTGTATTTTGGATTGACATTTTTAAAGTTAATGCTTTAAATTATTATTTTTTAAATAGTTCAAATTATGTTTTCTCCAACTTTATACAATTATTGATAATTATCCTTATCTTTTAAAATGTTGTGATTTTTATTAGTTTATTTTGAATTTTGATTGATTTTAATTATTAATATATTTTTTGCAGTGCGTAGAATATGAAATATTGTTTAATTTTTCTAAACCATCATTTTTCATTAAATTAAATTTTTATATGCTATTAATTATACTTATTTAAACACAATCTATTAATTCATTAAATACAACTAATGAATTCCATATATAAATATTTAATTATCATATTGTTTTTAGCAAAATTTTAATAGTCAATAAATTTAATTGCTTTTATAATGCTTTACTTAATCATGAAGTAAAGAAGTGATGAATATTTTTAGGTTTTTTTTTGTGGGGGGGGGGGTGCGGGGACGAATTTCTAAAAGGGAGAGTCCTGAAAAAAGTTTTCCCCTCCATGTCTAGATCTCAACTCCACCATTGTTCTGTGAAACAACTCAAACCGCCACTCATCTTCTCTCCTTACTGCTAGAGAAGACAACAAACAAGACACCACCAACCCACCAGAAAGCCTCCACCAGCAACCACACTCTAGCTTTCTCCCTCACCACAACCTCTCACTGATAGAAGAACTCATAGGTGAGCTCCAAGTTTCGGCAAAACACGATGGCCAAATGAGCTCAAAGCTCCAACCAAACCTAAAACCACTGCCTTACCCTCCTTTCTCACTTCTCACGCTGCTATAAGTGAGGAGCTCCACCCTCCGATGAATCGAAGCACCAAACAACAACAAACAGTAGCTTCGCCTACAACCACACCGCCTGAAACGAAAACCCCATTCCATCCTGTTTTCCACTCCAGCGAATGGCGAAACGAACCATCAGATCTGACCACCAAAACCCCATCCCGTCCTCTTCACCACTCTGGTGAACACAAAGGAATCCCCAAATCTCACAACCAAACCCCCACCCCCCCCCCACCCCCTTTCATCCTCTTCACCACTCCAGTGAAGACAAACAAACCCCCAGATCTCACAACCAAAACCCCCACTCCGTCCTCTTCACCACTACAGTGGATGACAAACGAATCCCCAAATCTCACCACCAAAACCCTAGTCCGTCCTCTTCGCAATTCAGTCAATGACAAATGAACTACCAGATCTCACCAGAAAAACTTCACTGCTCCACTTCGCTGGTGCTCAAAATTGCGACCACCAAGCTCAAGCTCAAGCTCATGCAACCAACAAACAACCCTCTTACCTACTCCCCTTTTATATATGTTTTCCCATTTTCAAGTTTTTTGGTCAACACTAACTAACAACAATGAACCAGGTCTTCATCAACCCTCTATTTCTTGTGAGATTTGCTACTCTAGCGTCAACTGTTTTGGTTTCAATTCTATTTTGATCTTCCTTGTGTTTCTTTTACTTTTTATTTGTGAGAATGTCTTTTATTAGTTGACTAATTCAAAAGTTTGGTTCTATTAGTGGAAGTACTTTTAGGAGTCTTTTATGTTTCCAGTTAACTAGCTTTAGGAATCCTAATTAGTTGATGTTAGTCAGTTAGCATGTAATGGGTTAGTACTAAATTAGTGCCCTATTTTTTTTCTCTCGGTTTGTTTGTTTCCAAGTTCTATTTAAAGACTTGTATCGTTGTTTTCGAAAAGTAATAGAAAAGATTTGTTTCTCTATGTTAACATCTTATTCGAGTAGTCGTTCATCTCTTTTGCCAACATCTTTGGCAGTGTTGTTTAATTTTAGTGAGGTTATTTTAGTATAGTTTTAATCTACTGTTTAGATCTGGATAGAAAAGTTAAAACCCAACAACTTATATTCTTTTTTTGTTAAGTTTGATTAAGTATTATTACATTTTTTTTAGTGTTGATAATTTTAGTTTAGATGGTTGTTGTAGTTTTGGTTGTTCTACAGTGATGGTGAACTTTTCCAAGGCAACCTTTTTGTTCATTAAATAATGATTTATTATTATGGTTAGTTTTGGTTAATTTTGATGGCCGTTCATGTTTTTTTCCCACCTTTGTTAACCAACTTTGTTTATTCAATAATTTTCCATTGTTAGTGATTGTTTTTAAGAACTATTTTTCATTAATTCTTTACTTCTCTATTTGACTGTAAGTATTACATAATAAATTTACTTTTAGTGATTAGTGTTAAGAACTATTTTGCATTAAATCTTTACTTCTATGTTTACCTTTAAGTATTAGATAATAAATTTACTTTGGTTATCATTACATTGTTATTGTTTTTAGATAATTCATATTTCAAATAACTTTGTCTTTTACATTTAGTAGTTACATCTATTTAAGTTGGTGTTTAAGAAGATCTGGATAATCTCGAACAAATTGAAAAGTGTAGTAGTACTTTTGTTATATTTATTGTGTATTGTTGTTACAAATGATTTATATTTTTTGTTTATTGTTGTTCTCTACAGATTCAGCTAGCACGGGAAAAGATCCTAATGTAGTTGACGTGCAGTACAATTGAATCTAGAAGGTGACTTTTACAAGGTTAGATTTAAAAAAAAAAAAATAAACTTTTGATGCACAACAATCCTTCTCTAGAAAATATGAAAAATGGATGATCCTAATCTTTCTCAATAGTTGTTTTTTCATTTTATTTGACAAATATTCTCTCACTCTTCAACTTCTACATAATGGATGATCGCAAAGAGGTAAAGAAAACAAAAAAAAAAATCTTGTCTCATTTTTCTTGTTTGTCTTGGCTTTTTTTCTTGCTTATTTTATTTTCTTGAGAATTCAAAGTTGGGTAATAGTTTCTTGGGTCTTCCTGAAGTTCATCATATGATCTTTGCTTCTATATTTTGCATTTTACATGAAACAAGACTATCCAGTATCCCTTTTGCATAGTTTTAAGTTTAACTAGCTATTATTATTATTTTTTACTAGTGAGTTGAGGGTGGGATTCTGAATTGTCTTTTGTCATTATTTTTAGATATTCTTTTAGGAGTATTAAGTATATGAATATGTAGTTTGAGCTTCTTCTTCTTCTTCTTCTTGGGGTTCTAAATTGTCTTTTTTCATTATTTTTATATATCCTTTTGTAGTTTGAGCTCCTCCTCCTCCTCTTCTTCCTCCTCCTCCTCCTCCTCCTCTTTGAATTATATAAAAATGAAATGACTTTTTATTTTTGATTAAACAAAGTAGAAGAAGAATGATATACAAGGTCCATGGTATATATAACTGTAATTTACTTTGTAACTTACAAAATAAGTCGAGAATGACTATATAGTGACTTTATGTTGTAATAATAGGATATTGAAGATATGTACCTTAAAAATATTCAACAATTTATTGAGTTATGGACAAAGATGCTTTCATTGGACATTGAAAATGGGTCAATTCGTTGAAAATCAAAATCAATTATTGGTAGTCAAGTAAGTACCCTAGGTAAAGGACTTTTAGATTCACTCATGAAAGATCTAAAGCAATATAGAGCTGTTAGTGGAGGTGTGGATGCTAGAATAGAATACATAAATATTTTGAATAAACTGAGAATGGCACTAAAGATTTTAACATCCCACTTTGGTGGAAAATGCCCAAAGTTTGATTTACAATTCAAGCTTAAATGACTTGTGATATATTAGTTGTTCCATTTTCAAGTGTCGCATCCGAATCTGTATTTAGTATGGGAGGACGCCTTCTTCATTTTATTTTATTTTAGGATTTTATGGTTCCTAAATGGGTGCATATTTTAGTTTGTCTTCAAGATTAGTTACGAAGTGAATTATTAAAGTAACTTATTAGTGTTGAAGAAGATTTGGATAATCTCGAGCACATTGAAAAAAGTATTAGTACTTTTATTATATTTATTGTATATTGTTTTTGCAAATAATTTGAATTTGTTATATATTTTGGTTCTCTTCAAATTTAGCTAACACGGGAAAAGATCCAACCGTAGTTGACGTGTAGTACAGTTGTACCTAGAAGGTGACTTTGACAAGTTCAGCTTTTAAAAAATTAGACTATTGGATAAAATAGAAGTTCCTGGGTTATGCAAAAAGTCTATTGAAGAAATGTAGGAACAATTTAATGGCCACAAAATGACGCAAATGTCAAAAGGAGATGCTGAAGATTTCTAAGCTTTTAGATTACCATGGTCTGGATTATCAACAGGGAATAACAATGGTATGACTCTAACTGATATAACACATGAATTGATAGAGGCTAATACATATAGTTGTTAAGCTAGACATATCTCACATTGAGAAGAATGGGAAACACACTTGGATAGATCATATTGTTCTTGCTGACGAATTTTGAACTAGACCTTTATAAAGGGTAGTTAATAGATACGAACCAAAGAAGTAATTGACAAAAGTTTATAAGGTAACTTAAATTTAAAATTGTTAGTGAATTGATACAATACAACATTCAGAGAAATGATTAAAATGCAATCTTGAAGCTAAGTGGAAGAAGTCGCAACATCCTTTTATTTGTTTCGTTATTATTTTATCTTCCTTTTCTATTACGACCAACATTCTTTTTGTTTGTTTTGATACTTGAATCTTTTTTAACCGAAAGATTCATATTTGAATCTTCTTTAGTTGATAGATTCCATTTGAACTCAACTTCAACTAGTGAGAGCTTGTTAATACACTATAGAGTGGAAGGAAACATGACGAGATAATCAAAATGAGATTAACAATTTATTTTATTCGTAAAATACATACTAACCAAAAGTAAACAAGAAGAAAACTATTATCGGACGATACTAGAAATTTGTTGAAAATATATAATATAATAATGTAGGATAGACATAAGGTTTATATGAATTACCTTATAGAGGCATCAATGGAATGAAATTTTATGCTTCTTGCTATTCTTTGCATGATATAATAATCTCCATCATTTTCATATCTTGTCAAAAGATTTGAACCATAATTGACTATATTTTCATTTAAAATATGATTTGTATTATTTGAAAGGCTATCTTCACATATATCACGCAACATCAACCAAGTTACATGTGAACATAGTCTTTCGGATAATTCTGATCATACTTTAAATGACAATATTGTCAATTATGGATAAAAAATTTTGACAAGAAATGAAAATGATAGAAATTATCGTATCATGTAAGGAATATCGAGAAGAATAAATTTTGTTCCATCGATAACCTCTATAAGACAATTCATATAAACATTATGTCTATCTTACTTTAGAACATCATATATTTTTAACAAGTTTCTAGTATTGATCAACAATAGTTTGCATCTTCTTAACTTTTGGTTAATTGATATTTGAAAAATAATAGAAATTGTTAAACTTCTTTTTAAAATCTCGTCATATTTTCTTGCATTCCAAAGTGTACTAATAGGCTCTCACTAGTTGATGTTGAATTTGATTGAAATCTTTTAACTATAGAAGATCTAACTATGAACCATTCGGCAAAAGAACACTCAAGAATCAAAACAAATAAAAAAATGTTTGTTTTGAGAAAAAAAAAAGGAGAGTAAACAATAACGAAAAAAAAAAAAACAAAAGGGTGTTGCAACTTCTTCAACCTATCTTCAAGATTGCACTTTAATCATTTATCTGAATGTTGAATTGTATCAATTTATTTACTATTTTAAATTTAAGTCATCTTATAAACTTCATCAATTACTTCTTTGGTTTGCCTTTGTTAGTTACCTTTTATAAAGGTTTATTTCAAAATTCGTAAACTGTAATGAACCTCGAGTTCATTTTTGTGTGATTTTATTATTTTTCCCCTTCTCATAGCGTTTGTATGGTGCTGAGTTGGGTGACATTTTCCCAAGGTGGTCAGGTGAGTTTTGATTAGTTTTTTCCATTTGGGAGGCTTAATATATGAAATAGGTGACTTCAATCAACATCTAGATATTTGGATGTCGGGTTGAAATTTTGTCAGTTCTATCAACTCTGGAAGGGTAATTTTTCTCTAGTTTGATGATTGGTTTGGGTGTAGAGGCTTTCATTTGAAATTTATTTAACTAGGCATTTTAGCTTTCGAGTTTTGCCCAAAGTTTGATCTTGGTCAACTTTCTTCGTAAACACACTTGAATGGAATTATGTCAGAGTGGATAGCTCTAGAATGCAGAGTTTGGCCTAGAACAACCTTTAGTTCAGTTTTCGATGTGATCGTGATGACCTTGTGGCGCTTAGAGTTTTGTTTGGCGTTTCTTTATAAGTGTAGTCTTTGGTAAATTTTTTGACCAAATGACCTTTGTTGGTTGTTTCATCGATTTATTTGAGTTTGGAATGTTGTTTCCACTAGGTAGCATAGTTTGTTTGCATTGATAGATTCAGAACGAATTCCAAGCCCCAGACGGAGGACTTTGGCTTCCCTGTGGTCTCCACGTTTGCGAAGGCCAGTTAACTTGCATTAGGTGTTTTAAAAGAACCACTTTTCAGTTTGCATGTATCATTTCTAACTTGGTGTATGGGTGATTTAGAGAGATTGCTTTGAAGGATTTGAGTGTTTCTTTGTGGAATTGATCGGGCAGTTATATAGGCACAACCCGAGAGTGATAAATCATCTGTTTTTCTTGTATTTCTCCTCAAATTCTTCCTCAATTCTCCATTTTTTATTCCTTTTGAGCTAAATTAATTGGGGGGTGTTATTTTGGCTCGATGGTAGCTCGGATTGTGCCTATTTTCGAGGCACAACTTCCCTGAGAAATTGGGGACCTCATGACGGAGTAGATTTTGTTACTCTGTGCGTGATCTCATATTTGCATTTTTTGGGTCTCTTTCCATTTCTGATTTTCTTTATTGATTTGGGTATTGTTGTGTTTTTTCTTTGTGTTTGATCCCCTAGAATTATTGATAGCTTTACATCACACGAAGGCCTTTTGAAAGGAAAAAGCACCCGAGTTATAGTTAATGTGTGTTTCAATCTCGAAGTAGGTTATAGTTTCTCTTTCCTTAGACTTGGCTCATTTAGATTAATTGTATTTTGAGCAGTATTATATGTTTAGGTTATAATTTAAGATTAGTTTAGGCTTTTTTATAGTTAGTTGATTTATAGCCATTATTAGGTTGCTTAGTGTAGTTTTAGTCAGAAAACCTTAGTTTAGGTTGATCCTTATGGTTGAAATCTTGGCTTATTATTCTTGTTTGTCTTTGGTCTTTTTCTTGTTGATTTTACTTTTTGAGAATTCAAAATTGGGAAACAATTTTTAGGGTCTTCTTGAAGTTCATCATATGATCTTTTTTTCCTATATTTTAAATTTTACATGAAACAAAACTATCCAGTATCCCTTTTGCATAGTTTTAATTAAGTTTAACGGGATTTTTTTTACTAGTGGGTTGATTTAAAGTCTCACAAATTGAAATAAATAGGAAAGAGTTAAAAGTTGGGGAAAGAATCATTTTGGAAATATTATGAAGGTCTGGAAATTTGTGAAGTATGTTAGTTGAGTTTTTGCTCAACTTCAAATGGCTATAACTCCTATCTCAGGAAGAGTTAGGTGTATTTCCAGATATGGTTGGAAATCTCTTTGTATAACCTTTCCAATGGCTCTGAGTTTGTGTGATTCTGAGTTCTTATGAATGAGTTATGCCCTTTGGAAGTTGGGCAATTTGAATAAGGAAAGTCTAATCCGAATTTTTGAGGGGTAATTTAGTCTTTTCCTTACCTAATTATTCTAATTCAGTTTTAGGAGTTAATTGGAGTAAAATCAGATTTTAGTCAGTTTAGAAAAGTTGAAGTTTGACGCTAAGGCTTGTAGAAAAGAGAAAGAGGAGAAGGGAGAAGAGAAATCAAGATTCATCAAGATCGTCGAGTTTAGCTTGTGGATTTCGTCAAGGGGTGATCCCTACGAGGTACGTGAAATCAAATAGCATTGGGTTAGTTCACCCACGTGCCAACTATGATTCAATTCAGAGAATTTAAGTCTTTGAAAGTTTAGAAATTGAGTTCTTGATGAACATTGTTGAATGTTTTGTTTGAATTTCTTGTGGGTTGTGTTGTTGGAGTTTCTTGAGATTTGATTCATGTTTCCGAGTGTAATTTTAGTTTGAATCTATCATATATTGAGGATATAGATGATTCTAAGTGTTTGGGGAAGGAACCATTGAAGTTTAGAGAATTTAGAGATGAAAAACGGAGAAGAAAAATTCTCAAACACCTGGGGATAGGGACGGGGTGTCGCGCCAGCTAGCTCACCCCAGGCCAGCCTCTGAATATTGAGGGCTGGCACCCCGTGCCTCTTAGAGCGCTAAGGACACCATTTCTCCCCATTCATTCTCCAACTTTTCATCCTTGTTGCTTAGCAATGTACCTATGTTTTCTAGTTGATTCCAACACTCTAAGGTACATCTAAACATCATGAAATCATCCATAAACTTGAGAAAATAAACCTTGAATCCATAATACAATTCAAGGAAAGTTAGGATCAAAGTCAAGAGAAGTTAAAAGTCAAGTCTAGAAGCTAAGAAGCAAGTCAAGAGAAATTTATAAAGTTTTCAAAAGTCTTTCACAAACGTTTTTAACTTTGTTTTAAGACTTAAGTTTCAAGTTAAGCAAAGAGTAAAGAGTTAAATTCATTTCTCAAAAAGCTATAAGTGAACTAAGTATTCCCAAGAGTTTAAAATGTTTTCACATTTGAACAAGAAAGGGAAACACCGATTTCCAAGAGAGCTTTTAATCTAAAGTTTTGAGTAATTATCTCAAACTAAGGAAAGAAGTTTTGATTTTTAAATCATATGAGCTAAGTATATTTTAGGAGTAGTATTGAGCACTGATATGGGGATGCGAGTTCATATTAACTCAAGCCTCCATAAACCATGTAGCCATCATGAGTAGTAAAGGATCATATTTTTTAGATGACTCATTAAGATGCTTTTAGCATAGACTAGTGGATCCACTTAATTAAGTGTTCTATATGACAGCAAAATATAGGACAGTTTTGGCAGCGTGGGCAAGATGTTGTATCATCACCTAGGCTCATAGTGGTGATTGTCGGTTAGAGAATATCCCGCAGAAACTATAGTACTTTATAATATGAGTAAAGTTGAGTTTGTTATTGTATTTTCTTTAATGAACTAAGTTGTTTTCCACTGTTTTATAAGCTTTCTATATATTGCATATGTTTATTGCTTTATATTGAGTTAAGTTATTCAGGAGTTGAGTAAAGCCAAAGTAAGTGTTCCTTTCAGATCATTTTCAAGCTTAAGTTTTGTTTAGCATTCCAACTCGCATATTCGTACAATCAATGTACTGATGCCAATTGGCCTGCATCTAATTATGATGCAGACACAGGTTACCAGGATCAGCATCCAGCGTCTCGTTGATCCAGTTGAGCAGTTGGTGAGCTTCCTTGCATTTCGGAGGACTATTTTTATCATTTGCTTTCAGTATTTCATTGTTAGGATGATCGGGGGCCTTGTCCCGACATCCCTCTTTGCTTTAGAGGCTTCATAGACAGTCAAACAGTTAGTAGTTCAGTTGTCTTTACATTTTCATTTCATATATTAAGACTTGAGTTGCCATTTTGGCTAAGTTGAATGTTTGACTTTTTAAGCATTCTCAGTATTTTATTATTCAAGTGAGTATAGTGCTATTGATCATTATAAATATACATAGAGTCTTCCACTGAGTAAGTAAGCCAGGCCAAGGGTTCGCTTGGGGCCAGCAATGGTTCTCAAGTGTCAGCCACGTTCGGGGTGTAGACTCGAGACGTGACAAACTTGGTATCAGAGCACAAAGTTCAAGAGTCCTATGGAGTCTATGAAGCCGTGTCAGTAGAGTCCTAGTTATCAGTGTGAAGCACGCCACATCTATAATTAGGAGAATGCGACACTTAGGAAATATTCTCACTTCTTTCATACTCATTTTGTGCGTTAGAGTTTGATCTCTAAAATTCATGCTTGCGCGTGTTTTTTTAGTTAATCATGCCTCCACAGAGAGCTTGTCAGAGGTCGTCCTGCTAGGCATAATGTTGAGGAGCAAAAGTTACCAAATGCACCTGAAGTGAAACCTCAGGGGGAAGTCACTAATGCTGAATTCAAGGAAGCAATTAGGATGCTAAGTCAAGTTGTGACTAATCAGGTTGGGCAACAAAGATGAGCTAGACAGAAAGTGACTGATTATTCGAGGATATGAGATTTCTTGAGGATGAATCCTCTAAGTTTCACGAGTTCAAGCACTACAGAGGATCCAGTGAGGTTTGCTGAGGAACTGAAAAAGGTATTTGAGGTTTTGCATATTGCCGATACTAAGACAGTTAAACAGTTGCATATCAACTGAAGAATGTTGCAAGGACTGGTTTGACTAGTGGAAAGAGGGTAGAGATGAGGATGCACCACCTGTGAGTTGGGCATGTTTTGAGGAGGCCTTCTTGGGGCGTTTCTTTCCCCAAGAATTGAAAGAGGCTAAGGTACGAGAATTCCTCACACTTAAGCAGGATTCTTTGAGTGTTCATGAGTATGGGTTGAAGTTCTCCCAACTATCCCATTATGCTCCAGAGATGGTTGCGGACATGAGGAGTAGAATGAGTCTGTTTGTTGTTGGGTTATCCCGTCTATCAAGAAAAGAGGGCAGGGAAGCTATGTTAATTGGGGACATGGACATATCAAGGTTGATGGTCTATGTACAGCAGGCTGAGGAAGAGAAGTTGAGGGATAGGAAGGAATTCAGAAACAAAAAGGCTAAGACAGGGAATGAGTCCGAGCAGCAGAAAGGTAATGTGAACCGTTTATCCTTTTAGCATAAGCAAAAGAGACCTGATCCATCATCTGCTAGTGCACCTGCACCCAGAAACAAAGGCGAGTATAATCGTCAAAATTCGCAAAACTTCAGAGCTACACCTTCACATGAATTTGATGTAGTAGTATTATGTTTTGCACTGTTTTGCTATTGTCCATACATGAATTTGGGCTAATTAGCATGGGGTTAACTTATGGTTTAATGTTGTAAACTTAATTTCTACTTCCGATCTCAAGTTGATGATCGAAAGAGATTAGTTGGAGTGGGTAGTTAGTCTAATACTAGCAATTTAGGTTTGATGTATGTAACTGGCTTGAAAATAGAGATTATGGGTTGGATGTAACATCTTGCTAATTTAAGGAACTAGAAAGAACTTAAAAATTGGAAATAGTCATTTTTGGAAAGAATATAAAAATTTGGGAAATTTGTTAAATATGTTAAGTTGAGCTTTTGGTCAACTTCAAACGACCATAACTCCTAACTCAAGATGAGTTAGGTGTGTTTCCATATATCATAAGAAAGATCTTGGAATAATCTTTCCAACTCCGCCGAGTTTGCGCAGTTCCGATTTTGTATGAGTGAGATATACGCATTTGAAGTTGGATTGTTCAATTAAGGAAAGTCTAAACCGGATTTTGGAAGGGTATTTTGGTCTTTACCATACCCAATTTAATTAATTCATTTTTGGTAATTACTTAGGGGTCTAAACTGAACTTGGTTAGTTTACGCTTTTGAAAAATAAGTTAGGTTTTTGAGATAAGAGAAAAGAAGAGGAGCAGGAGCAAGAATCGTCAAGTTCTTCAAGAATCGCTTGTGAATTTCATCTAGGGGTGATCCCTACGAGGTATGTGAGGCTTTCATAACATTGGGTTCGTTCACCAACGTGCCAAACATGTTTATTTCAGCGTGAATTCATCCTAAAAGAGTTTGAAAGTTTGATGTTCTTGATATGTATTCTTTAATTTAATGTCGTTCTTGAATTGGGCTGAGATTGAGAAGTTTCTGAGAACTTTACCTCAAATTATTGAGTGGTTTGGAGTTAGGTTGTTAGGTACATTTGGTGGGTGTATGTATCTAAAAGGAATTTGGGAAAACGAACCGAGTTTAGGCGAATTAGGGCTGGAAAATGAAGAAGGAAAATAGTCGGGCAAATCTGGGCACTAGGGCTGCATCGCGGACCTGCTCATCAGATTTGGGAAAAGTTTTTTGCGGAGCAGAGTGGTCATGGACCGTTCTGCCTCAAAAATTATTTTCGCGACTAAAAATTTAAATACATCTCCGCGTCACAGACTAGTTTCCAGACAGTGATTTCTTGATCTTTTCTCATGTTTAACTATCTAAAAACACTCCTAAACATCATGAGATCGTTCCTATCACAATCCTTGAATCCATAATTCAATTCAAGGAAAGTTAAGAGTCAAGTCAAGTTAAGAGAAGTTCATAAAGTTTTCAAAAGTCATTCGCAAATGTTTTAACTTTGTTTTAAGACTTAAGTTTTTAGTTGACTAGAGAGCTATGAGTAAAGTTCATTTTTTCAAAGATTATATTGGAACTAAGTATTCCCAAAAGTTTTCACATTTGAGCAAGAAAGGGAACATCAATTCCAAAAGAGCTTTTAAGCTAAGTTTGGAGTAATTATCTCAAACCAAAGAAGAAGTTTTGTTTTTAAGAACATATGAGCTAAGTATACTTTTGGGAGTAGTATTGAGCACCGATATGGGGACGCGAGTTCATAATAATTCAAATCTCCATAAACCATGTTGCCATCATGGGTAGTAAAGGATCATACTTTTTAGATGATTCCTTAAGAACTTTTTAGCATAGACTAGTGGATCCACTTAGTTAAGGCATTCTATATGACGGCAAAGTATAGGGCAGTTATGGCAGCGTAGGCAAGACGTTGTATCACCACTTAGGCTCATAGTGGTGGTTGTCGGTTAGAGTTTCACAGAAACTATATTACTTTATTATATGAGTAAATTTGAGTTTGTTATTGTATTTTCTTTAACGAACTAAGTTTTTTTCTATTGTTTTAAAGGCTTTCTATATATTGCATGTGTTTTATTGCTTTATATTAAGTTAAGTTGTTCATGAGTTGAGTAAAGCCAAGGTAAGTGTTTCTTTCAGTTCCTTTCAATCTTATGTCTTGGTTTAGATTTCCCCTCGCATACTCGTACATTCAATGTACTGATGTCATTTGGCCTGCATCTTTTTATGATGCAGACACAGGTAACCAAGATCAGCATCCAGCGCATCGTTGATTCTAGTTGAGCTCCAAAGTTTGTTATTGAGCCTCCTTGCTTTCGGAGGATCCCTTTTTATTGCTTTTCAATATTTAGCTCCTTAGGATGTCATGGGTTTTGTCTTGACATCCATCTCATTTATTAGAGGCTTCATAGATAGACAGTCAGTTAGTTCATTTGTCTTTATCTTGTTATTGACTTATGTTCAGTTTTGAGTTGCCACTTTAGCTAAGTTAAATGTTTAGTCTAAAACATTATGAGTTTAGTTTGAGACAGTTGAGTTATTTTGCATTTAAGTTCTTTTCTTAATGCTTAAAGTCTTCCGCTAAAAGTTAAGCCAGGCCAAGGGTTCCCTTGGGGCCAGTAATGATTCTCGAGCGTCAGTCCCGCCCAAGGTGTAGGCTCGGGGCATGACATATTTGCCCTATTTCTGCATAGAAAGAGAAAATATAGTAATGTATTGAATTGTATAGTATAGCATATAGATGAGACCAAAAGAAGATTTTATGCAAGGATGTTATGAGATCGAAAGAAAATTAGTGTCATTGAAGATGACTCAGCTTATTCATAAATTTTCATCACTATAGAGCAGCACAATTATCCCTATGTGACATTGATTTCCAATCTCCGCACCTCTAGATTGCTTGTTACTTCTTGAATTTTCCGAAATTTTAGTTTAAGTATGACAATTAAAAACCAAATCCTTTTATTGAATTGGTGGAATCATCCAACCTTTTGTTTTTACTGCTACAAATAAATGAATTTATAATTCAAATTTCTTGATAGAATTTTCTATGATATACTATTATCTATGGGGTTCGACTCGACTCTTAGTTGGGTATTTTTTTTTAACGACAACTGTTGTCTCTTTTAATTAATTTGTAAGAGTACATTTGAGCGTTACCAGGACTAACAAAGAAAAATAATATATAATTATTCTTATATATTAGGGCAAAATATTAAATGAGGCTAACATACCTAAAATAAAAGTGTAAGTATAGCAACTCTTAACAGGTTAACGGGTTAACGGGTTAATGGTTTACCCAATGATAAAATTGAATAATCCACCCCCACACCAATAAGACATTAATTATAAAACTTTAATTTGTTCCTCAACCATTTATTTGATAATCCAATGTCAATAAGTCAAACAAATCACTTTTGTTGTTGGCTTATCGGTTACAGTTCAGTTTTGAACACCCCTACTTCCATCATTTTCATATCTTGTCAAAAGTTTTGAGCTATAACTGACAATATTGTCATTTAAAATATGATCAAAACTATCTAGAAGACTGTCACGCCCCGAGCCTACACCCTCGACGTGGCCGGTACTCAAGAACCGTCACTGGTCCCCAAGTGAACCTAAGGCCTAGATGACTACTTAGCGGAAGATTTACTCAAGTAAAATGGAGACTCCAAATACCAAACTTAACTCATATAGTCTCAAAACAGATTAACTCAAGAAATGTTTGAAAGTACCTAACTAAACATAAGTAATTTACTCAAAGTCTCAAAGGAAGATAACCAAGAGAAAACCGGTAAAGACTTCTCAACTACCAATGATGTTAGGACAAAACCCCGACAACCTAACAAGAACAAAACAAAAATGTGAATCCCTCCGAAAAGTAAGGGGGCTCACCAAAGCTAGCTGGAATGCAATGGATCAACAAAGCGCTTGTTGATGACCATAAACAACTGTATCTGCATCATATATAAGATGCAGGTCAAATGATATCAATACATTAAATGTACGAACATGTAAGGGGAAAGCTAAAACATAAGCAACTGAATTGATACTCTAGGAAGAAATACTCACCTCCTCAACTCAAATGTGAAAGCAGCAATAAGATATGCAATATATAAAGCTTTTATAATAGTAGATATTAACTCAATATGTATAAAAATACAATAATAAATTCTTTGCTCTTATTTGGGAGATTCTTTAACCAACAACCATCACTATGAGCTACGTGATGATACAGCGTCTCGCCCACATTACCAGAACTATCCTATACCTTTCCGGGGTATAGAACTCCTCAACTAAGTGGATCCACTAAGCTATGCTTAAAAGTAATAAGAAAACATCTAAAAGTATGACCCTTTACATATGTTGGCATACATGGTTTTTGAGGATATTGAGTTGTCTAAAATCATCCTCATATCGATGCTCAATAATACTCCCAATATATATAACTCATGCTAAAATGTTTAAAAACATAATTCTTTCTCAAATTAAGATAATTACTCAAAAGATCCTCTTAAAAGAGGTGATACTTAAGACTCCTCAAAAACTCATTTAGAAATCAATGTTTCTCTCATTTTAAATCTAAAAGTATTACATACTTGGGAATACTTAGTTCCCTTATACTCATTTTGAAACATGAAAATCAACTCTTCTCATTCTCATACTTATTTACTCAAGTCTTACTTCAAGTTATAGATAATTGCAAAAGACTTCTCAAAATGACTCAAAAGGACTTTCTTGAAATTTCTTCTTAACTTTACCTTGATTTGAAAATGTAAATTAAGAGACGTGATTAGGATATGTATGATCTATCAAGGATCAATGAAGATTTAAAGTGTGGATATCAAGGAGAGAGCATAGGCATGATTCGAGGAAACACACACGGAAAGAAGGCTGGAAGGGTAAGGACCTAGCAACCCTGACGCACTGAGTGGCGCAGGGCGCCAGCCCTAAAACTATTGGGCAGTAGTTGGGGTGCACTTCTGGTGTGGAACGCCAAGCCCTAAACTACTGACCAATAGTTTAGGCGCAATGGTGGCGTGGCGCCCCACCCCTCTACCCAGATTTTTGACGAATTTTCTTGCTCAATTTCAGGCCTAACTCATCTAGAATTGACTGATTTCCTCCCAACTCTTTTTTGATTCATAAACCCAACACAAATTCAACAAAATCCCACACAAAATCCATCAAGAACAACACTCACTCGCAAGACCATCACCTTAATAACTCAAAAACCTCCATAGTTAAGGAATGGGGTTAAAACTCAAGAACTTCTCAAGAAACTTAGTCAATCAACTTAAAGAATGAATTCATGGATAAAATTACATGATTGGTGTGAGGGAGAACAAACCCAACACTATGAAAGCTTACATACCTCGAAGAACACTTGTTCTTGGCGAAATCCTCAAGTTTTTGAAAGAACGCTTGAAATCCTTCTCCTTTCTCCTCTTGAACTTGCTCTAAAATCCCTAAACACTATTGGAATGTCTAAATTCACTTAGTGTCTTATTAGACCCTTTAATTGGGTGGGTAAAACGTGGGTAGGCCTTTAGGGGTAAAGGAAAAGACCAAAATACCCTTTCCTTAGATGGATGAAAAGTCTTAACTAGAAAGTCTCCACTCAAACGAGCATAACCTCTTACTCCTAGCTCAAAATTTAGCTGGTGTTGGAAAGAGGACTCAAAGACCTTCGATTTGATACCTCATGGGCCACCTAACTCTTTATGTGCTTAAAGTTATGGTCCTTTGAAGTTGACCCAAAACTAAAAACTGAAGTTTAACTTGTACGAATCTCTAGTTGGCTTTTTGAAATATGATATGTTACAAAGACTATCTTCATATGTAACTTTATTGAGCTCTAGCTCTCCTGAAAAATATATGTGAGAGTGCATGATCTACGTGAAACAAATTATAAGTTCAAAAATTTGGATCGGAGCTTCAATCATTGACTGTCATTTAGGTTGTCACTATGTTGTGTGTCATTTAGGTCTAAGGGTTTAAATTACCTTGCGCTCATTGATTTAAAATTTCTTCAGTATAATCGATATCTTCTTCTTGTTGATGGTTAGGTAGTTCCTTCTCAAAAGAATCCTTTTGATCCTTTCTTATGTTGCTTTCATTGCGCTCTTTGAAATATCTCATTTTCAAACTCCTGTAAATCCTATTTATTTTATTTTTTATAGATGATTGGAGATAAAAAAAAATTGTGGGATATAGCAATGTGCTCAATGAAAAAAATAGGCATAAGTGTTGCTAAATTACCTTGCAACCATTAATGTTGTTGTCCATTAAGGTACAATAACACTTATTCAAAGGGCATATTAAGCAAGACTCCCACCCAAGTCTGCCTACATCAATTTAAAATGAGCTAGAAAAATGCTTCGATATCATTGAAAAAATTGTCCGACCCGGTGTAGGAGGATTTTCTAAGGCAACGGCTCCAAATAGCAATTCTATGACAATCTCTAGTCTAAGTCTAGACTAAGGTCAAGAATAACTTTTAAAAAATCATTACAAGGCATAAAAACACCAACATGGCATGATAGGCATCGCAGGCAAGATAAAACATGCTTAATTCCCCTAAAAATACCAAAAATGAATGCTAAGAGAATAATTCTATCAACTAACCATGAACCATACTAAGAAACCTCTCAAAACTAGCTAAACATCATGTAAATACATTGTCAAAGATCGGTAAGTTGTAGCCTACCTCGAAGCCGATCACACACGCTTCAAGGTCTACTAAATTGGAGTTTTACCCTCTGAACCGCCTCTGATCGCTGACACACTATCAAATTAATGATCACAAAGTTAATACGGTCGAAACAATACCCACATTGCAAATAATGTCATGGACCTAAAATCGAGTAAAAATGGGTTTGTGGGTCTCATGTGCGTAGCTATGAAACTAACTATAATGAGTCCCAACTAGCTGAAGAAACTTGTGCCCAAAAATTAGACACAATCCTAGCCCAAATCGACACCAAAATAGCCTCATACAAGTTAAGAGCATCAAAATCACCATTAAAGAGAAGAAGAGAGGTTTCTGGGACATGAAATTAACAAGTCCACAATGCTATCCCAACAACTCTAACTTAAGACCCCCACAAATTCAAACAAATCGCACCAGAAATGAGCTCAAATGGAGCTCAATTGATCAAGAAGTTGCCTTTAGATTTTGAGAAATGATGCTGAAATTCGTTGATCTCACTTATATACTACAAATGACCTCCGTATATACGGGACCCAGGGCCGCGAACAGGATGGTCAACTGGACTAGGTCTTATTGACCCTTTTTTGTGAACGTAAGACCTTGTCCGCGATCGTGTGGGTTGGGGTCCCCACTCTTCGTGAACGTGGAGTCGAACCCGTGAATAGGGTTGAAGGGTCCTTCAACCCCATTCACGGGGTGATCGACTTTAATGTGGTGCATCAACAAAGGTTGCACCACCTCAAGTTAATTGGAAAATTATCCTGACGGAGTGATCTGCATTCGTTCGAAATCCATGCACATAAACGAACTCTCTATCCTACCAAATTCGACATTTTGGACTTAACGGAGATGCCAAAACTTTCATTGGAGGTCGTCTCAAAAAAAAGTGGGTCCCACACTCAAAGCTCCATTTAGCCATTAAGCCACAAGGTAGGTCAAAATGAGTCTCGAAGCCTCGGGACCCAAAATCGAAGGTCCACTTAGATCAAGCTCGACTCTCCAGAGCTAACAAGAAAAGTAGAATTGCATTTTGAGGTAGTTTACTTGAAGTATCGACCGTAGTCAACCGTTCAAACTTCAAAAGTTCCAAAATAAAGAAACTTACATAAAAAAAACAAACGAAGGTCAGGTGACTGAACTGCTAGTCCCAGCAAGTCATAAATGACTTGAGATCACTATAGAAAACCTATATCAAAAATATTGCAAAACAGAGAAAATGATCTAAAAGGTCATTACAGGTCACTTTGGACCGAGTGTGTTCTTTTATTCCTTTCATTTGGGCTATGTTGTATTGTTTTAGATTTGTGTTGATAGCATTTTAATGAGAAAATGACATACATAGTCCCTTAACTATAGGAGTAGGTTTAAAATGGTCTCTTAACTATACACTTAATGGATTTAGTCATTTAACTATTCAAAAACTTATCGGTTTTAGTCTCTTAACTATACACTTACCGATTTTAGTCCCTTAACTATAAACTTACCGATTTTAGTCCTTTAAGTATTCAAAAACTTATAAGGATTGGTCTTTGTCCATTTTTTTAATACAAATGACTTAGGTTTATATTAACAGAAATCTTCGTGAAATTAAATCTTTAACCCATTTTTTTAAATTGTTTCTCTATTCGTGTCCTTTATTCTTCAAACTATTCTTATGAAAAGAACAATAACGTCAAGGAATTAACGAGGAAAGAAGATATAAGTCCTAATTTTATTCAATGGGAATAAAATTAAGCATATAATTGTTGTTAATGACTTGAATCTGCACTTGAATATGCTAATCAGTGAGAATTTTATTTATTTTACTCAAATTTCTTTACATAAAATAAAATGAATAGAATAATAAAATTGATCTATTTAAAAAAAATAATTGTAAATATACCATTTTATAAATTTTCAATTTCTAAAAAATTAAACATATTTCGTTCAATGAAGTCATTGGAGTACAAACTTTGGATTTAACGGGTAATATTTTTTTTCTTTTTATAATAAAGTTTAGCATATTCAAGTCATTAGTACCAATAATATGCTTCATTTTATCCTCTATTGAATAAAATTATGACTTGTATTTTCTTTCCTCATGAATTTTATTTTAAATCGTTGAGGTTAAGGTTCTTCGCATAAGGTTAATTTGAAAAAAAAAGTAGCGGAGGGAGAGAAACAATAGAAAAAGTTGCTAAAGGATTTTAATTTCTCGAGGCATGGATTCCGTCAATATAAACCTAAACTATTTGTATTAAAAAATGGACAAAGACCAAACCTGATAAGTTTTTGAATACTTAAAGGACTAAAATCGGTAAGTTTATAGTTATGGGACTAAAACCGGTAAGTGTGTAGTTGAAGGACCAAAGTTGATAAATTTTTGAATAGTTAAAGGACTAAAATTCGTTAAGTGTATAGTTAAGGGACCACTTTAGACCTACTACTGTAGTTAAGTGACTATTTATGTCATTTTCTCGCATTTTAACTATCAGTCTTTGATTTTGTTTTTTTGAAGATTAATAAAATAGACCACTGATCCATAAAGTTATTTTTTTAAAAATAAAATCCATTATAGGAAAAATAATTAAACAATATTTTTTTTTTTTAGGGTTACTCTACTAATACGTTTGGTTGTTGCTCCTAAAAACCAACGATAAACTTTGGGTCGATTTGGTCAACATGAGACAATGAAACATATGAAGACAAATTGATTTTGGAATGTGCTTTCATTTTCAACCTCTCTATTCCAATTTGATTCTGATTTCTACAAAAATAATACTATCAAAAATTGTAAAGAGACATTAGACAAACTCAACCTCAAAAATTGATTTCATTCGGACCTTAAGGATTTGTGGACTGTGGTTATAATAGTGTGACCCAAGCGGCAGTGCATTTTCTATGTTGACAATGAAAAGTCACATACATACACACAAAAAAAGGTTGATATAATTTCCTCAAATATATATATATATATCCTGAATTATGATCGAAATCTCATGGACACAATTTATCTTTATTACCCTCCCCCCCTCCCCCCCACACCCCTAAACTTTTTTTTCTCTATATTTCTTTGTACCTTATATGCTGATGTGGAACAATAACTCAATACAATTAGTTGTGGTGATATATACACACACCGCCATGTGTATAATGTGTGTGTGTATATATATATATTTTTTTAAAAAAAAAAATCTTCTTACTTTCTTTGCCTTATATTTGAAATTTTCTCAAGTACACCTAATTTTTTATATTTATTTTGCCTTGTATTTAAAATTTTCTCAAACATACATATATATTTTTTTTCACTTTTTACTTCTTTCATTGTTTTCTCTCTTTTTTCAAAAATAAAATAAAATTGATTTTACTATTTCTTTTATTTTATTTGAATTTTGATTTCAAATTTAATTCCAAATATTTTGAATTTAAAATAAGTTAATTTTAAATGAATGAAAAATAAAATATAAAAAATAAATAAAGAACACTTTTTAAATTTTTCTACCGTTAATTAATACTTCTAAATGACGGGTCTTCATATTTTATTGTTGTCCTTCTATTCCTCTAATGTTTATCAAAAAGATGTAAAATTAAAAAGGCAAACTTAAATGACTTTCAAATCAAAAAATAAAAAGTAAGAAAATGTCATTTTTTGGGTTTAACTTTTTAAGTCATTTTAAATTATTTCTAACCTTGCCAAACACTTTCAAAAGCTAAAAATAATTTAAAAGTAAATTTGACAAACTTTTAAGTCAATCTAAATAAACTCTTAATCCAGTAATTATGCTAATAAGTAATAACATAAGAAATTTGAGACAAAAGGCTTTGATAATTCTAAACTTTTTCCATTTAGCTAAATTACGATATACATAATTATTCCTTCTTTTGTTTCCATCCAGTGTTCGGAGAGCTCCGATTAAATCAGGGTTGCGCTCTGCCAAGGGCGGAGCCACTTTATACTAAGGAGTTCATCCGAACCCCTTCAGCGGAAAATTCTCTTATTTATATATGGTTAAAATAATTTATTTTATATATATAGTAGATGTCACACCTCCTTCGGCTACTTCGTCTGTCTATATCTACAGATTTTGAACTCCCATATTGAAAATCATGGCCCCGTCATTGCGCTTTGCAGGGCTCATTTGGGGTGGCACTCCCAACAGAATTTTCTCCATACCCAGAGCTCGAATACGAGACATCTGATTAAGAGTGAAGCACTTGAATAGATAGAAAATACAAATAGACGATAAAATAACAAAAGTGTATACCAAACACCACTGTCATAAAAATAAAACAACTATTTTTGATAAATCATATAAAAGTTAAATCCAATTAGTAAAAGTAGCAAAATCAAGCTACGTAATTTTCATAAAATTCTTTATTTACATTAAATTTATTTCTTATCTTATTTAGCATGATTTATTGGGACACCCGGCCTATTTTTTTTATTTTTGATTTCTCATTTGATGTTCAATATTTATATTGGAGTCTGACTAAATTTCAATTCGTATTAGAAAATTTCACATTAAGAGTAAAATGCTTCCAAATAAAGACGACTTCATATTTTGGAGGACTCAAATCCGAAATCTCAGATACCACTCCGTTGCAACGTTTTTTTTATTATTCTTGTCCACAGCTACACCATTTTCATGGAGTAGAAAAACAAATGAAAGTTTTATTTCATTATTTTATTTTACAACGTAACGTATATATGAGAATATGCCCATAGAGGGAAAGGGACGCGGGCCTCGAAAATCACCCATAACGTTACAATTTTTTTGCTAACCACTCATAATATGCCACGTAAATCCGAATACAGCTGTCACCCGCTTCACCAAAACCGCAGACAAAACTTGAAAAACAGTAAATACACACGTTGATTGGTCCACGTGTACAGCAACACTTTCAACTCCTGTAAAATCTAGCCGTTTGCCCTGACCACTCTTTCCTCTTTTTCCCCACTTTCTGTTTCCGCCATTGTAGTGTCCAAAAAGAAAAAAAATCAAGAAAAAGAAAGCATGGGGAAACTCATCTGCGACTCAACAGCATCGTCGCCGGTGATTCCATGGCGGGATCCTACCTCTACTCCCTCATCTATCGACCTCGTTGACCAATCATCGCCGGCGATCACCCCTGTCGCCGTCATTGATACCTCTTCCTGGGAAAATGTTTCATCTTTAGAGGACCAGCAGAGAAAGCATTTGATAAAGATTCAGTCTAAGGGAGTGCTGTGGAAACATCCTCAGGATCAGAACTCTTCCATGGTTTTCCGGCTGAGCCACGGCGGAGAAGTCGAGGCAGACGGAAACTGTCTTTTTACGGCTTGTGGGAAATCAATGGAGGTTAAAACGGTGTCGTACGCGAGAGATCTGAGACGGCGTACAGTGCGGAGGTTCCTTGAAGATCTTGGATCGGAGAAAGAAGCGATTGAATCAGCGATTAAGCACATGTATTCGCCGGATCTGAAATCTGGTTGGGGTATTCATGTGGTTCAAGAGTTGAAGCTGTTAGCTAAGAAGGACGATAGAGAGGTTCTGGAATCGGCTATTTCCGAGCTTGTTCACCTCGGAATGCAGCGGTAATTTCCTATCCATTTCGCCTAATTATTCATTTTATTGTTATTTGTTAGATTTGTATGAGAAAGTTTAGATCTGGTTCATTCCGCTGACTATCATGCATTTTGCCATAGAGAATAGTTTTCTTTGAAGTGGGAATTGCTTTTATTTGTAATTCATTTGATACGAAGAAGAAATCAAAGCTTTGTTTGCTAGGTTTTCAGCACTGTCTGTATCTGCCCGGAAAAGATTTTCTAAACTTTGCTTTTTCTGGTATAGGTGAAGATGCTATCAAGTGTAAAATTGATTGAGTCGCTTTTAAAATTTTATTGGATATGGTTGTGTTTGTTGATAATATTTTTTTGACATTGAAGAGAATTGGCTGCTGAGTCTATATACAAAGAGAGATGCATAGCTGTGGACGATGGCCCAAGTTGGGCCAAGTACATGTCAATATCTGGTTCGCCTGAAGATGAATATGATATCATCACTTTGCAGTATACCGAGGAGGGTTTATTAACTGTAGATGAGAATATTGATGGTCATGCGGCTGCATTTGGAGATGATATAGCGATTGAGTGTCTTGCAACCGAATTTAAAAGAGAGATCTTTGTGGTAAGAAACTGATCTTCTTCTTTTGCATGAACAATTGCTTGCTCTTGAATAATTGCCACCTGTATTACTTGTGAGTAGTTTGCACAATAAGGTTTCACAATCAGCACATACATTCTCTGAAGGTGTAACAGTATGCAACGTATTATTTTTGTTTCTATTTCCAAATGGTGCTATTCAGGCTTTTCTCTATATAAAGCTGCATGATTTGATAAAAGACAACGTCATGAGAGCAATAAGCGATGACATCCATGAGAACAATACTAATGAAAGTAGGATGTTTAGGAAGATTATCTTGCTAGTGGATGTGCCCGTTCCCCATTCCTTTTTCAATTTGTAATGGCAACATGTGTCTATTGATAAAGCGGGTTTACCTGTGTTCATATTAGCAATCCTCCTATTCTTTTCATATGTTCTTTTTTGGTTTTTTGATAAATAAGAGATGATCCCACCAAAGGATTTTGATAGATTGTGTGCAAGTTCTTTTCTCAACTCCTATGTTCCTTACTGTTTCTCAATTGTGTGGTGTTGGATCGTTAATCAAACAATTTTTTTCCTAAGTTTTTCTGTTGGTATATAATTTTTAGGTGCAAGCACATGGATCGGATGCAATGGTTGATGAAGAAAATTGTGTCTTCTTTCTCCCACATCGTCCCAAGTGTGAAATATGTGAACCTCCTTTCTTCCTTTTCATGAAAGGAACAGGTACAGAAATTTTTTGCAATGAAAGATCCTACTGCTAATATTTTATGTTATCCCATCTGAGATTGTACCTTGGCAATTGCAGGCTGGTGTGGTGCTGGGGCTGATCATTATGAGCCTCTTATTGCTTCTCCTTCAGCTTATGTTTCCCAGGAAAAGGTAGCATTGGTACTGTAGGTCATTATTTGAGGTATTCTTGTGGTAAGAGAGGTAGTAGTTAGTTTTCCCCCAGGATATTTGGTTTTGCAAAGAGAATTGTTTCTTCTCCCCCCAGGATATTTGGTTTTCAATTGGAAAGATGTTCCCAATTCTTTTCTAGGTTTAAGGAGGAAGATGTCCAATTGAGACATCAAATTTTTGTTGAGGGTATGTAGTTTTTGGTCTATTTCGAAGTCCATCATCATCAGGCTTGGTTATATTTAGTTGTGTTACCGGCTCGTTTTGTTGTGCATTTTTTTGAGGCTAGTTGTAGTTTGCTGCTGGGGGTACTATATTCACTATTCTTTTGAGAGCTGGAATAGTACACTTATTTTGTTGTAACTGGGTGCTGAATTCCAATCTTAACAAGGAAATGGCTTCTCTTTTCATGTCGGTTCCTGTTTCTTTTCTTTCCTGTTCTTCTAGTTTTGTTAATCTGATTTGAACACCATTAAGTATCTTACTAAATGGTATCTTCTCTTCTTGTTACGTACCTCTATTCCTGACTTGGAACAATTATGAAGTTCTTAACATTTCCGGTAAGCGTTAATCTACAAGAATGGTGAGTAATGCAATCATTACTAACAAGTGACAGCTCAATAACAAGCTAAAGATCATATATGCAACAAATCAAACTCTAAACGAGTGGCAAGCTTGTACGACCCTGTAATCATTAGTGTTTCTGGATACCCTTCCATTTTGACTCAATTACAACGTCATACGATCACAAGGTCACCCAATACCCTCTAAGCTTCATGACACAGAACAACCCTTTAACATCCTTGTACAAATATCAAAACTTGAACTCATGGCTTTCGAGTTGTTATTAAAAACATGATTAGAATGCCCTATAAGCTCATAGAAGAGTTAAGGACTTACAAAACCTTAAAAAATTCTTCACTTAAGGTGGTGGTTGGCAAGAATTTGTGGTGTGCGGTCGGCTGGAGATAAGAGTCAATGGGACTCTCGCAGTGAAAACTCCAGCGATTTGGAGAGACGAAGAGAAAAATGACGATAAGCGTTCAGAGATGAGACACCAACAATCCATCGATGAGTGGTCGACGTTTAGTGTCCAGCAATGAGTTGTAGAAGTCCAAAGAAGAGGAGAGCGATCAGCGATAAATAGAGCTGTCAAAAAGGGCCGGCCCAAGCCTCGTGGGCCAAGGAATTTGAAGGGCTAGGGTGGGCCGGCCCTTCATTTGGAAGGGCTTGAAAATGCTCAACTCAACCCAACCAATGGTCGAGGGCTAGGGCGCTAGCCCTTCTTTTTTAATTTTTTTAATTTTTTTTTCTTTTCAAACTTGTAATTCTATAACATTAAGAAAATGAGAAGATTTCAAATCAAATATGACAAACAATGGTGTTGTTTCAACAACATTAGCAAAAAATCTAGTGTAATTAATATGTATCTCGTATACCATAAACGCGAGCGAGAAAAGAGATTGACAAATAAGATGGGAGGGAGGCGAGAGCGCGAGATTTGTCTATGTATCCTAGATACATGCAAATCTACTTGGATAGAGTGTATCTAGAATAAATTAACCTAATTTTGAGTCCATATATTTCGATATACATGTATCTGGACGTACCAAAATCTAGTAAGATTCATAATATTACAACACAACGTGTATTTAAGTAATTAGATGATATACTAGTGAGATTACTGTAAGTTACTCTTAAATAAAAAGTTTTGGCCCATGGACCGACCCCGACGCCCGACCCCGATCAAGCCTCAAGGGCAGGACTTACATGGGTCGGGCAAGCCCTAGTTTTAAATGGGCTTAAAAAATTCTATCACAACCCTACCCCAATAACGAGTTGGGTTGGCGTTTTGACGACTCTAGCAATAAAGAAAACTCATTCCACTAAGGTGTGTTTGGTATGAATAAAATGTTTTCTTGAAAAATAAGTGTATTTCTAACTTATTTTCTGATGTTTGATTGTTAAGTAGAAAAAGTTTAGTTGTGAATGAAAAACATTTTCTAGAAAATATCTTTTATTTTTGGCTTGAGACTACAAAATACTCTTTAGAAAAATAATTTATGACCCGAAATCAACCCCAATATTCGATCTAGGACCCGAAAGTGACACTCGAACTAGAACACAACCCTGATGATCGTTTCAAAATCCGACCCAAACTTCCGACCATGAAATATTTTCAAAAACAAGTCTTGATGGTATGAATGCTTTATGAATTGAAGAGTACGACTTAAGGGATGCTTTCGAATAAAGTGTCAATATGTTTGATGAACTATGTTGCTTTTGATTGAAGTATTCTTATATGAAAGATGACCACGATTGAGATGCTTCGATTAATGTCTCTATGAATAAGTTATGAAGTCATGATAATGAAAAGGGCTACTCTTAAGGATAATGCATTAATTCTATTGGGGAGTTGTACTTAGCATCGAGTGGACTAGCGGTGATTATCCATGTCCCATAAACTATGTGCCACTGTAAGATAGGCCAAGTGTTCATGAATGTAAGGAGAATAGAGGTGAGTACCCATAACTCTGAATGCTTGAGGTCTTAAGAGGGACTAGTACCCAAGTCTTGAAGTTATGAAAATGATCCTTTACGCCCTGACAAGATATTTAGGGTCCTCTTCGATGGGGTAATACATTGAGCAACGTGATCAGTTCTCATGGTTATATGTCGGTTAATGGTCTCTCCTACACATTTAAATGGAACGATTTAATCTTACGACATGATTTCTAATAGCCTTGCATTATCCTTTTTCTTATGATTTATGAAACTAACTAATAAAGATTTGATATTGTTTACTTGGTCATGCATCGTCATGTTTTGAAAATTATTATAATTTATGCTTCCATTTTTATGATGTTCCCCATATTCATTATATTCAAAGTACTGATGCATATTGTGCATGTATTGTTTTATAATATAAGGTTTGACGTTTCTCCATTCGGTCGTGGTTAGATTGAATCTTTCAGCAGTGCTTGCTAGTGGTGAGTCCTCATGGTTTGAAGGTTGGATCACCTTCTATCAGTTTATTGCTTTATGTCATTTTAGTTTTTAGACTTATTCGTTTGTCCCAACCACATCTATATAGTAAAGGCTTATGTTAGACTTAGTATAGCTTCCGCTTTTCAAGTTTTGTATTAAGAATTCTCTTATGATGAGATGTTATGATTTAGACTTCTTTATCTTTATGATCGATTTCATATTACATGTCTTTATCTTACATCTTTGCTTATGTCAAGTGGCTTGTTTAGGGTCTCTTGGGATCCTATTCATCATGTCACGTTTAGGGTATACTTTGGATCGTGACAAATGATATCATTAAGGTTGATATCATTAATGATATATATATATATATATATATATATATATATATATATATATATATATATATATATATATATATATATATATATCATTAAGGTTTCATGTTCGCACCCTACTCATTAGTCAATATATACAAGTATATATATATTGTTGTGGTATCATTAGGGTTTCTTGTTCACAGCCTACTAATTAGTCAGTGATACTATAAGAGTATAAATATATTGTTGTGGCATCATAAAGGTTTCTTGTTACTCACTAGTTAATGACACTATAAGAGTATATGTGTGTGTGTGTGTGTGTGTGTGTGTGGTATCATTAAAGTTTCATGTTCAGAAATTACTCATTAGTCAATGATACTATAAGAGTATATATATGTATATATTTGTGGTATCATTAAGGTTTTTTGTTCATACTCTACTTATTAGTCAATGATGCTATAAGAGTATATATATATATATATATATATATATATATATATATATATATATATATATATATATATATATATATATATATTGTTGTGGTATCATTGAGATATCTTGGTTACACTCTACTCATTAGTCAATGATATTGTGATATTGTACAAGTATATATATACATATATATTGTTGCGGTAAGATTTCTTGTTCAGAAATTACTCATTATTCAGTGATACTATAAGAATATATATATATATATATATATATATATATTATTGTAGTATCACTAAGATTTCATGTTCAGAATTACTCATTAGACATTGATATTATAAGAGTAAATATATTTATTTCTGTCGTATCATCAAGATTTCTCATTAACACTCTACTCAGTAGTCAATGATACTTTACAAGTATGTATACATATATATTGTTGTGGTATCATTAAAGTCTCGTGTTCAAACCCTACTCATTAGTCAACCGATTTTCATTTGATGGAACTGCAAATTATTGTATTACCGTTACATCGCATCTAAGTAACAAGAGCAAATTCAGACAATTCAAATCAAAGATGTGCCCCATTAACATAATTTTGTATTTTTTATAAAAAAAAAAAAAAAAGGTCAGACTAAATGTCAAATGAAATTTATGCAAACTCAAAATCACATAATTATGTATTTTTTTCTTATATATTTTTATTATTGTTGTCTAGTTATTTTTTTTATTAATATGAAAGTAGTTAGTAAATATTTTTATTTTTTGTATTCATTTTTTTAAAAGGTAAAAATATAAAAACAGAAAAAATAATAATTAAACAACGATAAACTAACAAAAAAACAAAAAAGAAGAAAGAAACAAATAATAAAAATATTACCAAATGATATCTCTAATAAAGGATAAAATGAAAAAAAAAAAAGAATAATGAGAAAATAAAATATTAAATGAGAAAAGAACAAAAAGTAATTTATTTTAATTTCTTAAAAAGGTAAAAATATAGAAAGAGAGAAAAAGAAGAAGAAGAAGATAAACTAATAAAAAAAAAAGAAAGAAATAAATTAATAATAAAAACGTTACCAAATGGTATCTCTGATAAAGATAATATGAAAAAAAGGATAAAAATAATAAATAGGAAAAGAATAAAAGAGAAAACAAATAGTAACTAAGAAAAGAACAAAAGTGATTTATTTTATTTTCTTAAAAATGTAAAAATATAGAAAGAGAGATAACAAATTAAAAAGAAGATAAACTACCAAAAAATAGAAATAAAAAAAAAATATTACCAAATGGTATCTCTAATAAAGGATAAAATTTAAAAACAAAAATAAATGAGAAAAGAGAAAATAAAAATAATAAATGAGAAATGACAAAAGAAATTATGATAGGACAAAATAATTAATAATACGACAAAAGGTTTGGGTTGAGGTAAATTGAGCCTAAATTTAAGAACAAATTACAAAAATACACACATTTTATTTCACTTATTTTCATTATCCCCTATTACTTTTAAAAATCTCCAAAATCTCTTATTTCTTTAATGTATCTGAGCTGCATATTAATGTATCCGAGCCAGCATTTAATGTATTCAAGCTACATATTATGTATCTGAGCTAATTTTTAATGTATCCGAGCTACATATTAATGTGTCCGAGCCAGTATTTAATGTATCCGAGCTATATATTATGTATCCAAGCTAGTTTTTAATGTATCTGAGACAGTATTTAATGTATTCGAGCTACATATTAATGTATCCGAGCTTCAATTATTGTATCCTTTTTTTTTTTTAAGGGATTAATGTAATTAGAAACTTATTAGGGATAGATTGTAATTTTATATTAAAACTATGGGATTTATGTAATTTACTCTTAAAAAAGGAAAAGTATGTTGAATAACAAATATTTAGCATATATTAGGTATTATAGCTACAATTTAAGAAAATTGTAGTTCGCTGCTACAGTTTCTCCAATTTTTATTATTTGCCTGATTTGTATAATTTACTTAATTCGTATAATTCGTCTGATTTGTACAAATTTAGAATTTATATAATTCGGTTCCTGATTGTATAAATCCAGAATTTTGTATAATCTTATCCTAGCTATTTGTATATGATTTATGTAAGAATCATAATAAATTATCTTATTTGTATATTGGCGAGTAAATATACAAACAGAGTTCTTAAAAAATTCCTTAAATGTATAAGTAAAGAAATTCTATATACTTATCCTATTTGTATATTCGCATTTCGAATGTGAATATACAAATGGACAGAAATATACAAATCGCAACCTGCATAGCAAACAAATTTATAGGTATAGAGCCTAATTATTGAAATTATAGCTATAAACCTTATTATATCTATTATGTTTGCTATTTTCTAAAATTTTCTCAAATTTAAAAAGATTGAGGCGAAATTAGGCCTAAATTCAAAGAAGGTTGGAGGGAATTTGAGCTAAACTAAAAGAGGACATGAACTGTAATTTATTTTGGACAAATAAGTATTTGCTGAATTAGTTTGAGTCAGATTATAAAATTATAATTATTTTGTATTTTATAGCCCATTTATATAAACTTCTTCTCTAAATTATATGACCAAACACTAATTTTCAATTTTTTTAAAATATATTTGTAGCCAAAAGCCCAAAGCCTTAAAGCAGTTCATTGTTGGCAAGGGAGGCAAACAAAGGCGGAGAAGGAATTAACTACAGAAAAGGCCAAAGATTCTGTGGTAGCTTTGTCGCTTCACTAAGAGCCAATTTCGATATACAAACTTGACTTGCTTGCTTCAAAGTTGCAACAACCAGTTTTTCATGATACAAGTTCCTTTTTATTGGGCCCTCTAATTTTCCGAATAATTAATTAACAACCCCTTATGTTTGCAATTTCTTAAAAAAGATTTAAAATATTCTTAAATTATGTGAAATTGAACAACAATGTTGTTAATTAAGAGTTTGATTAAAAAATCTCCTTCTAATTACCTAAAAGGTCAAGAAAGTCCTTTTTTCAAATAAATATATTATCTTTTTTTCTTTTTAAATACATTCTTTTTTAATAATAATATTTTTATTAGCAAATGTCTATCCTTCTTCAATTTGAAAAAGATTAAAAAATAAAAATATTTTCTATTTTATTATAAAAAATTTATTGTTATCTAAATGAATATTAATGATATGGTTACTATGATTTAATAATCTTATATTATAAGATATATTATCAGTTAAAAGGTACATAAAATTAATCTATTTTAATTTGATAAAATAAGACAAACAAGAAAACAAGAATAGAGTTAAACGTCATCTTTTTTTTATTAAGGATATGATGTGTTCAAAAGAAAAAGAAACAATGTATTTACTCGGAAAAAGTGTTTTTGACCCATTTAGTAACAATATGAATATTTCTAGATCAAACTATTATGGTAGGAACATTTTGGGACCAAATTATTAACAATAAAACATTTTCAGACTAAATTATTAAGACATGAGATTTTTTTAAAAAAATTATATGGTGATTAAAAGACATTTTTGACATTTTTTCATAAATTAGTTTTTTTAATAAGAAAAGAAGAATGATATTGCATACTACTTACGCTACATAATATGAAAATGGTACACACGTAAATGAAGTATAAAATTTAGATGCTCTATCTTTGTGTAGCTTTCTAACAAATAGAAGGGTTTCAGACAACGCTTGCATGGTCCAAGAATTGTTGCACCTTTTCAAAAAAACAAAGGGTAGGAAAAACTTTATGATGCTTAAAGATTAGGGGTGTCAAATGGGTGGGTTGGGTTGAAATTGAAGATATAAAAATGGGTTGAGAAAGAAATTGGGTTGGGTCTTGATCCGCCCAAGTTTACTTTGGGCTCAAATGGGTTGGGTTCAAATGGGATAAAAAATGGGTTGGATCTTGGCCTACCCAATTTGACCCGATTAATCTCAATAATTTTAACATAGTGATATTTAACTTTTATAATCACAATTCGAATTTTTACTCAAGATTTTTTTTTTAAAGAAAAAGTAACAAATTGATAGATAAATCCTAAAAGATGTTAAATAGATAATAATTCATACCTTTAATATATGAACATATCCTAGTAAAGAGTTTTAAAACAGGTTGAAATTGGAGATTGAATTGGGCTCAATTGAGGATTCTCTTAAAATGGTTTGAGATTGAACCCAATTCAAATTATCTTGTGCCCAACCCTTAAAATTCTGAGCGGATTGGACGGATTATCTATGTTTGGGTTCATTTTTGACACCCCTACTTAAGATCGATCTTGAAAAAGTTTTCAACCATGGTAGGCCTCCTACTTCAACATTATGCTCAATACAGATAGCGGAATCAATATAGCAATGGATTTATCTACCATAGGAGGTGTCTTTAAGAATCATATTGGTGATCGAATTCTAGGATTCACGGGACTTTGCTATAACTCTCAACCCTTAGAATCTGAAACTCGTGCACTCTTGATGAGCCTTACGTTGACCTAGTTAACATGTTGTACATAGTAATAGTGCATCAGCAACTGCTAGCTCGATTGTGGCTATAATGTAGCTCCGATTATGACCTTGTAAGATTTTGTAATAAATAAATAAAATAGATCTGCCCCTTTTCGCTAGAAAAAGAAGAAAGTATTTAATTAAGAAGGTTTATGTTAATGACATTATGATGCACAAAATCAAGCACACCATAGTCCACTGTGGAAACTTATATTGCATATCATTCTCAACGTACCACTATTTAATGTTAGAGTTAAGTTTCAAAAACATATATAAAAGGAGTATTCTGATTTCTGGAGTTTATATTTATACTATAAGGTGTGTACGAATTTTCTATCTAAACTATGATTAATTATTTATTAAAATATTCATCAATTATCAATTGTTTCCTTTAATGATGATGATATTTCAAATAGGAAAATAAAATTATAAATGGATAGTTATGATGCATTTTAATAAATAGTTAATGATAATTCAAATAGAAAACTTGCACAATTGATAAATCAATATAACATTCGAAAGATCAAAATATTTCAATTGTGCTTTTAGCTATTAACTTGTTAAGATAAGAGTAATAGGATTGAACATTGACATAGACATGGTAAAAAAGGAAAGAAAGAAAAGAGTTAAGATTGATAAATTATGAAGTTTGAGGTTAGATTCTAAGTTGATGAAAACATGGGGGGGCTGATTAGAAAGTTTGTTAATAGGGTATTAGTATTAATGAATGGCAACATAGTAGCATTTCTCCGTCTCTCCACTTGGCGGAAGAAACTAATGTTTATTTAGCAAAGGCGAAACACCCTTTCGGAGATCTCAAGAGACTAATCCCAACTCCTTTTACGCCATAACCCCCCATTCATCTTTCATTCCCCTCAGTTCTATCGAACCCATCTTCTCTGATTTATCAAGATATGGTAACCCTTTATTCTTCCCCTTCCACTAACTGTTCTGGGGCTTTTTCATCTTACTCCAATTCTTCTATTGGCTTCTACAATTATCATAACAACTTGCCTATTTCATCCAGAAAGTTTGGTTCTCACAAGATTTCTTTGCAAATTAATGCCGTTCGCATGCAAGATGGTTCGCTTTTTGCCCCCCTTTTTCCTTTCTTTTCAATTTATTCCTTGTTTAGTTAAGTTGCAAGATTTTTGTTCGAGTTGTTATTGACTTTACATAGATAAAGTTCGAGTCTTTTTTTATGTTTCTTCTTTTGCTGATCTAGACGAATGGTTAATTGTTTCAATTTTATAAGTTAATTTTGTCCCAATTTAGTTGTAGGGACCTTTTTTTTTTTTTTTAATTAACTCAAAATTGATTAACTTGTTCTCCAACAAAAGACTCTTTTTTGAGTTCACATCATAAATTTTGAGATTCTTTCATTTTTTTTTTTTGTTGAATGGATTATCCATGCACAGAGTAAAGCTGACCCTCAATGTGATTTTTTCAAATCATTGTATATGTTGGTTTCTTATGTTGAGTTTAATGTTGTATAGGTGCTGTAGTGGCTCCACCTAGCAAAACCCAAGATGAAACTCCATTGAAGAAATTAAAAGATGGAATTTTGTCAAAGGAGCAGAAACATACATTTGATTTTGATAGCAACAAAGATAAATCAACTGTCAGTATTACTGTTGTTGGTGCTTCAGGAGATCTTGCCAAAAAAAAGATATTTCCTGCACTTTTTGCACTTTATTATGAGGGTTGCTTACCGGAGGTGTGTCCCGTATTTATCCAGTTTTGTGGAGGTTACTGATGATTATAAATTAATTATATATCCTTAATTACTTGTATGGTTGTATACTTAGATACGGTAGAATGGGTTTAACAAAATTATGTTTTTTTTTTGTCAATGCAGCATTTCACTATTTTTGGCTATGCCCGGAGTAAGATGACTGATGATGAACTCAGGAACATGGTCAGCAAGACACTTACTTGCAGGATTGATAAGAGGTGAGATTTAGTTTGATCAGTAAATATACATAATTTTAATCTTTTTCGATTTGCATATAGGACATTTAGTTTTTTTTTTGTCTTCACGTTTTACATTGATCAATGAAATGTTGGCCTAAGATGAATTTAAATGGAGACACATGATCTGTGTATTCGTATGGCCAACCCCAACTTGTTTGGGATTGAAGCATAGTTGTTTTATTTCTAGCAGTGGTTAAATCAAAGTGACTGGGATCGATATAATTGTGCTTAACTTTGTTATTCAGGGAAAATTGTGGTGAAAAGATGGAACAGTTTCTAGAAAGGTGTTTCTACCATAGTGGACAATATGATTCCCAGGAAAACTTTGCAGAGCTTGATAAAAAGCTGAAAGAACATGAGGTAATTAGGGATGATATCCTGAGTATTTTGATCTTTAGATTTTGGGATAAATGAATTTGTTTTTCATAAACTGAAGCCTCTGCTTGTCTTATTTATAACGGAATTGTGCATAGTATTTTGTTATTTGGTTGACAATATAAGGGCTTGCAAATTCAATTGACCTTGCCAGTTCATCTTAAAACACCCAACTCACTTGTAAAAAACCTGAGGGTATGACAAAGGGGGAACTTTATACTTGTGAATGGGCATTATGACCACCACTCAATAGAAAATCATCCTCTCTGTTTATGTATCAGCATTATGAATTATTTGGTTGAACTTGTCATTGTAAGTCATGAAACGGCCTTATCCTATCATGTCTCTCTCCTCCTTTTCCTGGCAAATGAAAGAGCTTTAATGATTTTCAACTTCTGCCGAGATCTTCAGCCAAATCCATCACCTTGTTGCAGTTTCCATAATTCTAAGGATTGGTGAAGTTCAATATAATTTCTCTGTACTTGCAATTCTCAGTGTTGACAGTAATAAGTTTTGTAGGCTGGAAGGTTTTCCAATCGTCTGTTCTACTTGTCCATTCCACCAAATATTTTTATAAATGCTGTACGATGTGCAAGCCTCTCTGCGTCATCTGCTCATGGATGGACTAGAGTCATTGTAGAGAAACCCTTTGGTCGGGATTCTGAATCCTCTGCTGCATTAACAGGAGCACTTAAGCAGTACTTGAAGGAAGATCAAATATTCAGGTGCAGTTATTTAAAGTTGAATTGTGTTTGACCCACTGAGAGGACTATTATTTAACTGGTATATTTTATCCTCTTTTCTATTTTGCAACAACAGGATTGATCACTATTTAGGGAAGGAGCTTGTGGAAAACCTTTCTGTCCTTCGCTTCTCCAACTTGATATTTGAACCCTTATGGTCAAGGCAGTATATAAGGAACGTGCAGTTTATTTTCTCTGAAGATTTTGGCACTGAAGGAAGGGGAGGGTAATTCTCTTTCTCAAAGTTGGAATGTAGGTGGTGTAGAACTAGATTTCATAACTTATTGTTTTACTTTTATGTGTGTCTCCAGTTATTTTGATCATTATGGGATAATTAGAGACATTATGCAAAACCATTTGCTTCAAATTCTTGCCCTCTTTGCCATGGAAACACCTGTCAGTTTGGATGCAGAAGATATCAGGAATGAAAAGGTTTTATTCCTTTATGACTGGTTTATGTTAAAGGAATTTGTTGTTCCCTAGTTCCTTAACTAATTCCTATTATATGCCAGGTAAAAGTTCTGCGTTCTATGAGACCTTTACAACTAGATGATGTTATCGTCGGGCAGTACAAAAGTCACACAAAAGGGGGTGTTAACTATCCTGGTTATACCAACGACAAGACTGTACCCAAGGACAGTCTAACCCCAACTTTTGCTGCAGCTGCTCTTTTCATAGATAATGCAAGATGGGATGGGGTGCCTTTCCTTATGAAGGCTGGAAAAGCTTTACATACCAGGAGGTTAGTGAACCCAATCAGAGATGCATATTTTCTTTTTCATTCCTTCCTTATTTTCACTTACCCCTCATACCTCTTTTCTTTTACTTTGCCAGTGCGGAAATAAGAGTACAATTCAGGCACGTGCCAGGAAATTTATACAATAAGAACTTTGGCTCAGATCTAGATCAGGCAACAAACGAGCTTGTTATCCGTGTTCAACCTGATGAAGCTATATACCTAAAGATCAATAACAAAGTTCCCGGTCTAGGAATGAGACTGGATCGCAGTAATCTTAATCTGCTTTACTCAGCAAGGTACTGATGACAATTATGTAATGCATCATTTCATATTTGAGACTGTTACTTTAATATAGGGAATAACTTGAATATATTGAAAAAAATGAGATAATTAAAAACTTCTTATTGAGGAGTTTGACATACATACAAGATGCAAGCTAAATTTAGTTATTGCAAATAAGTTTTCCTTCATCTCTTCTGCTACTCATTTTGATAAAAGCTACATTACAACAACATACAACTATGCCTCAATTACAAGCTAGATAAAATCTACCTTAAACATCTAAATTTGGATCACATAAATCAACTGCATATGTAATGATTAGCCGAGGTTTGTCTGCTGTTTTGATATCAGAACGAGATGATTGCTGAAATGATTTCCCATCATGTCCATGTCTCACATCATGAAAGTTAATGCACTTTTTGCTAATTTGGAAGTAATTGAAATGAACTTTCAGGTGTTGCATAATTGAGATAAAAACTATGATGAAGTGTCTGCATTTTACGGGTTCATGTTTGAAGGCTTAAATCTTCTGATTCTTTTAGAAAATTCTGATGCATTGCTTCAGTTTAATTTTTTTGCTTCTTAGCACAATATGTTCTTGGCAACAAGTGAAAACCTTGTCATGCTATGTCTTTTCTTTTCACTCTGAAGACTGATTTTTTCTTTATGTGCAGATACTCAAAGGAGATCCCTGATGCATATGAGCGGCTACTTCTTGATGCCATAGAAGGTGAACGTAGGCTTTTTATCCGCAGTGATGAACTGGATGCTGCTTGGTCTCTTTTCACACCAGTGTTGAAAGAACTTGAGCATAAGAAAATAGTTCCAGAAAGCTACCCTTATGGAAGTCGAGGACCTATTGGAGCACATTACCTTGCAGCCCGATATAAAGTAAGATGGGGCGATCTTGCTTAGACAAAGTAATTTGCCATTGCTATGAGAAACCATATGTAGCCTTACAACTTCTTCTGCTTAGGATGTTGCAACCAAATTTGTTAGTGGGATTCCAGTATCCATACTAACAAAGCTTGAAGTTGCTTACTGTCAAGGTAGATGACAATAGGGAACACAAGTTACTGAAACAAAAGAAGAGGAGAATCTGGGTTCATTTTGTTATTCAAATAAATCTTTTCTATTGCACCAATGCATATCCATTGGTAGCATCTTTTTTCATGTAGCATTTAGTATACCTTGTTAGAATCTAATAATTCGAAAAGTCATCGTCTTCTTATCAAGTATTCATACATGCAGCTTTCTGGTTCCGAACTATATTAAATTTTATTGCATGAAATGTACTATGAAATAGAAGGTTTGTTGCCTTCAATATTTCTTCACCTATGTTGGTTAGTGTACCTTAAGCATGGTAAGATAAAGTGCTTAAAAGGACATTAACATTTTGCAAGGATTACAGGTGTAACAACCCCAATACCCATTTTGAGCATTTATACTTCATTTCATATTTTGATTTGGACTTAGTTAGATGGTTCGAGTTGAGACCCAAAGAATTCGAAAAGGTTCTTTGATATGGTCTTGTTTTTGAAGGCTTAAAGGTTAAATTAAGGAACCCAAACCTTTTAAGAATTTATGATTTAAAGTGTGATTTAACACCTTGTATAAGTGAACAATGTTCTTTACATCTACAACTCCACTCTATTTTTTACTCTCCATTCTCTATATTTGGGAAGTAAAATAGAGAGTTAGGTCTCCAATCACCCTCCATCTCCAACCCTATTCTATTTTACTCTCCATTCCCTATATTTGAAAAGTAAAATAGAGAATGTCATCTTCAAGCACTCTCTATTTTACTCTCTACTCTCCAATTATGGAGAGTTGAATAGTATTGGAAAACTACTATTCATACTCTCTATTTCACTTTTTGAATGTTATATTATTATTTCTATTATTTTGTAATTAACATATTATTTTTCATATAAGACTTATTAAATCTCTAATATTCACAATTCTTTTTAAATGTAATATAACATTTTTAAAAATATTTTATTTAATATATACTACCTTCATCTCAAATTAATAATATTTTAAATATATTTTTTTAATTTTCATCACTTTGTGATACAATTTGATGTTACTATTAATTTTCACTACGAAGAATGCACAAAATTTAGATGATAAGATAAAAAAGATATTTTTTTAAAAAAATACATAACATAATAATTTAAATACAAGATAACAATACAATACAATCCATAATAATTTTAAAAATCACAACAATAATTTAGTAATCTTGTACGTCGTTTCTAGATTTAACAATATTCAAAAAAGGAATTAGTGTATGATTTAGAGAAGTTGTGGTTGTGACTGCTGTTGTACTTGTTGATTTCTATTTTCAATTATTCGTAGTTGTTCTTTAGAAATTTAGAATAAAATATAATTTACTATTAAATAAAAAATTTCAAAAAATTAAAATTTTATATTAGATGAAAATTATATAGGATGATTATTTGAAAAAAAAAAAGAAAGGAAAGATTTATATTATGAATAAGAAAATAAAAATGAAATAGAAATAATAATATAATATTGAGGAGAGAGAAAAAAATTCTATTTTAGAGAGTAAAATAGAGAATTGGTTTGGAGTTGGTTGTCTGGAAAAATAGAGAGCTCTATATTTAGAGAGTTAAATATAGTGTAGGGTTGGAGATGCCATAAAAAGCTCTTTATTCTCTATTTATAGAGAGGTGAATAGTAGTTCTCCAAATTTGGATAACCACTATTCATCATCTCTATTTCACTTTTTCATTAATTTAATATTATTTCTATTATTTGTAACCAACATATTATTTTTCATATATGACTATTAATTAAATCGTAAAACAAAAAAGTACGCCGATCGGGCATACTATGTGTAATGATTCCCCCATTCACGATAAATAAAAAGATAAAAAGAAAAGTCATTCCATTTCGACAAGACCCACACCCAAGTTCCATAGCTTTTGGTTCGCTATCCCGATCATGATTTTCCTACCTCCAGAGGGAAAGGTACTTCCCTTTTGGGCTGGTTGTGGGCGAGGAGGGATTCAAACCCCCGACATCGTGGTTCGTAGCCACGTGTTCTAATCCTCTAAGCTACAGGCCCCACCTCGCCTCCACTGGATCTGTTCTCGAGAGTACCCTAAAAAAAGGAACATTTCCTCTCCCCAGCAATTTCGGGTTAAGAAGATGTGAAAGCGCATTTATCTCTATAAGTCTATAAGAAGGGTGTGTTCCGAGGTGTGAGGTCGGAGAGAAGGGATGCCACAATTGGGGTTTTGAATAAAATGACCTTTTTATTTTTTTCTAATATTCGTAATTCTTTTTAAATGTAATAACATTTCAAAAAATATAGTATTTAATATATACTACTTTTATCCTGAATTAACAATATTTCAAATATATATTTTTTTCAATTTTCGTCACTTTAAGAGATAATTTGATATTATTATTGATTTTTACTATGAAGAATGCACAAAATTAAAATGATAAGATGAAAATTTTAATTTAAAAATACAACACGTGACATAATAATTTAAATGCAAGATTACAATACAATACATAACATAATAATTTTAAAAATCACAACAATAATTTAGTAATCCAGTAGGTCTTTTTCAGATTTCACAATATTTGAAAACAAATAGTGTATGATCTAGAGAATTGTTGTGCTTGTGATTGCGGTTGCGCTTGTTGATTTTTTTTTTCCAATTATTCGTAGTTGTTCTATAAAATTTTAGAATAAAATATAATTTTATATTAAATAAAGAATTTGATATTACATGAAAATTATATAGGGTGATTATTTTGAAAAAAAAGAAAGAAAGAAAGAACGGATTTATATTGAAATAAGAAAATGAAATAGAAATATAAATAATAATATAGTATTGAGGAGAGAGAAAAAAGTTCTTTTTTAGAGAGTAAAATAGATAATTAGGTTGAAGTTGATTGTCTGAAAAAACATTTGCTACTTTTACCACACTTAGAAAAAGACCTTAACATATATGTATAATTTAGAAATTATCGAGATCGGACTTATACACATACAAAGGACGGTTCGAACTTTAGTTAGAAGTTGTGGGGAGTTATATATATTAAATTAGGTAACTCAGCCACTGTTTTAATTTAACTATTTTCTACCTGAAAATAAATTATTGTTTTAGCCCTCAATTAATTAAAGCTAAGCTATTGATATTAATATTAGATATGTGACACTCATTCAAGTAATAATTTAATTTGTGGAAATGAAGATAATAGTTAAATCTTTGTTCACACTCTCACCACTCTACATAAACTTTAACTAGATATAGTAGGTTTTTACTATTATCTAAATTACTATATTTGCTTTGTACGATACATTAATGTAGATTAAATTAATCTGATAATGTATTTATACTCATATTACACATAACATACGCTCTATTAAAATAAAAAAGAAAGTGTAAAAAAGATATATATTACTAGTAATATAATCTTTGTCCATGAATCTCACTTATGGAAAGGTATAATTTTTGTTTCCTCAATTCTAAATAGTTCACCAACGATTGTTTGTTATCCTTAATAATTGTCAAGAATATCAAATATGAGATGATTATGGGTGTCTTTAGTGTGAAGGAAAACATTTTCTAAAAAATGTTTTTCAATTTTTCCATGTTTGGTTGGTTTAAATGTTTTTTAAATCAACTTGTTTTCCTCAAAATTTAAGGAAAATAATTTCCCTTCAAAAATTAAGGAAAACATTTTTCAAAACTCTACTTCATCCTTAAATTACAATTTGTTTTCTTACTGTAGCCCATAACCGACCCTCCCCATCCAAGAAAAAAATAAAAATTTTAACTTTTCTTATTTTTAAAATTTCAAATATTTGTTTACCCCAACCGCCAAACCAACCCCCAACCCCTACACCCTCCCCCCACAAAAAAAACTGTTGTGGAAAAATAATTCAAATTTTTAAAATTTTATTTTTTACCCCATCTCATACCTAACCCCCCCCTCCCCCGCCATCCCCACCCAGGCCACCCCGTTAAAATTTATTTTTCAAAAAATTATTTTTAAATAATATTTAAATTTTAAAATTTTCATTTTTATGCCACCCGCCACCCCTACCACCTTCCACCCCCATCAAAAGTTTTTTTTTAAAAATATTTTTGAAAAATATATCAAGTTTAAAAAATTTCATTTTTACGCCACCCCCAAGCCCCTTCTCCCCCACCCCCCCACCCCGCAGCGCCATCCCTACCCATGCCATCCCCGTCAAAAGTTGTTTTTGATAAATATTTCAAAATTTAAAAGATTTCATTTTTATGCCAACCCCTAGCGCCCCCCCCCCCCTTTTTTTTTTTTGAAAAAATTTTAAATTTTAAAAATTTCAACGTTACCCCTATCCCCATCTTCCACTTATGAGCACCAACTCACTATCTTCCCCCTGTTTTTCAAGTTCATCTTTGCAACTCAACTTGTCCTCCATCTTATCCATGTCTTGCCCGTCCCTAATCACCCACAAAAATGGTCTCCCACATTTCAACAACCCCTGACCAATCTCCTCCATCAATTGATTTGATATTTTGGAGTAATTACCAAATGCTATGTAGATAACTTGATCCCTTATCCTTTGAGTTTAATCAATCCATATAATTCTTTGAACTAATCTCAATCATATCAGCTCGAAAAGTATTATCATCAAGAAAAATTGAAGGAATTGAAGGCCCAATTCTCACCATAGTCACATGATTTAAAATTTTCAAAGCTTCAAAAGTGTTCACAAAAACTCTTGAATTTTCTTCACTATTCAACATTTCAATTTGCCTTTTAATAGACTGCCATGTTAGAACTCTCCACATCATCAAACACAAAAGAAGGAAAATCAATTGGACTAAGTGGTGGCAATCCTGGTAACTCTATTATTTTGTTCTTAGCATCATAGTTCTTGAAATAATCAGAATAGTCTGTGAATCTATAATAGTAAACATAAAAAATTGCGTCTAGTTGGATCCAAAATAATGTAGATGGGATATTAATTTTTTTGGCCAATAAACCAACCTATTCCATGATAATAGCATTGATGACATGTGAAAAAGGGGTACCTTTTTTGTATTTGATTGGATTAAATTGAAAATGAATTTTGACCCGCGAGACTTCACATAATAATAGAACAAATGGAACTCAATCAATTGTACTTAACTAGAATTTGCCATCATAGCCATCAGAGAGCAAAGCTTAATCCTTCAACTTTTGGGAGTTCTTTGATTTTACTGAAAGCTGATAGACTTGTGGTTAAAGTGACTTCAATGCCTAAATTGATTAATTATTTGGAAAATTGAAGACATAGATTAATTTGACCTTGACCTGGTAATAGTGCTATAAGAACATGAGACTTTTCATTCTTCAAATGTTTCATGTTTTGGATGATGAAATGAGAGGTATCCATGAAAGAGAATGGGAATTTTGGGCAGGAGAATTTATTAATGAATATAGCATTTTTAAACTGGCTTGGTACAAATGATTAAGGTCGCACATATTTATACTAGTAAATAGATGGTTCTAGATATAAAATAAATCTAGAAAATTTATCACATTCTTTAAATATCTACCTTAAATATTGAGTTTTGAGATTATAAAAATATTTATTAAATAAAAAGCCCGACTACCCCTCGTCGATTTTATATTTTTTAAGAAATTATTTTTGAAAAATATTATAATTTCTAAAATTTCTTTTTTACGCTACTCCTACCCCCCCCCCCCCCAACAACCCCATCTGCCTCACCCCGTCAATGTTTTCTTAAAAAAATTATTTTTGAAAAAAACTTTAGGATGGAAGTCTGGGTTGATCCTGGGTCAGATCTCAGGGTCGGCTTTTGAAACTGTCGTCGGGGTCATGTTCTAGTTAGGGTGTCAGGGTCAGTACTAGATCAATATATTGGGATTGATTTTCGGGTCATAAATTATTTTCCTAAAAAGTATTTTCTAGTCTCAAGCCAAAAATAGAAGATATTTTCTAGAAAATATTTTTCATTCACCAACAAACATTAGAAAATATTTTTCAAAATATATTTTCTACTCACCAACCAAACATGAAAAAATAAGTTAGAAATCGACTTATTTTACAAAAAAAGTTTTCTAGAAAAACATTTTCTTCGTACCAAACACACTCTACCTTTATATTTCAGATTGAAAGATATTATGAAAATAAGTGATTTACTGTGGTAGATAAGTTGCAATAGGCTGTGAGATTTTTAAACCTAGCTATAAATATTTTACACTCTTTCTACAGATGTTTTATCCAGTCAGAATTGTCATTGCAAGATTGACTTGGGTAAACAAGTACAAAAATTGTTTAACAAAAGCTAAACGTTAACCAAGAATATTTATGACATGTTTATTTTTCTTTAAGCAGTTCCTAATAATGTGTGCTGTTTCATTATTTTAGATGCTATTAGGTTGTATATGACCGGGTTGGTTTAGGTTTTTCAAAATATCAAATTAAATTATTTGTGTCAAATTTATAAATTTATAAACCAAATCAAACTAATAAAACTCGGATTTTTTCGAATTTGTTCGAGCTGGTTCGAGTTTTCCAAATACGAAACTAAACCATTTGTGTCGAATTTTTAAATCAAATCAAAGTAATAAACTTCGAATTTTTTCGGGTTTTTGGATTTTTCCAGTAAAATATTCATTCAAACATATAATTAACTTGTGCTCCAAATATTTCTTTAATCCAACCAAAATACAACTATATAAGGTGTTTCTTAAGAAAATAATACAAACTATGAAATGAGTGATGACACTAAAATATTTAATAAAAAATAATAATGAAATCGTATAAAATAAATATTGCAAATTGACAAGTCATAATGAAAATGATCATTATTTAAAAGTACTAAATCATGCTAAAATAAGTCTAATAAGTATAAATTACATGATTAAACATTAAAGAAAAATTAAAATTAGGTTATGTATTTTAAATGTCTAAACCAATGTAAAACTAAAGAACAAATATTCAACATTATTGTCATTCATAGTGTTGAATTAATTTATTTTGTTATCATTAGTATTGATTTGATTTTGAATTGAGCTTTATTAGAGTTATGTACTAACATGACTATAACCTTTCTCGCACGTACCATTCAAAATTCGAAGTCTAAAAAACTTTAAAAATATGTTAAAAGATAAAAAGAATGAATACGTATAAATAATTTTTAGAAATTACATCAAAGTAAATACTATTATGTATAAAATAAATTTTAAAAATTATATATATAATGTCGGATTGGTTTGGTCTAGGGTTGACTTTTTTAGTTAAAACCAAACCGACCCAAGTAAAGTTAGATTTGTTTTCCAATACCAAACCAAGTCAAATCAAATCATTAGTCGATTTTTTTTTAATTTGCGGTTTGGTTCAATTTTGTACACCCCTAGATGCTATAACTCATTGAGACACGTAAATCTTTACCAATTTTTGTTGGTCACTATTATTATTTTTGTAAGCTAAAGATTACTTGTGAGAGTCTTTTTGGCCAGGGGGCAGATCTACGTAATAGTGTGGGGTGCCACAACACCCAGTAGTTTCGGTTGAAACTCTCTCTATATAGGTATATTTATCATAATTTATATAACATATGCCACCCACAGAAAAAGAAAAAAAAAAAAAAACTATGTAGTGTCAATGGCAAAGCGTCAATTTTTTTCTTCCATGGTCATGGCCTCGAATCCGCGTTACGTGCTTTTTTATTGCTTTACATAAAATTGATGAAGCCAAGACAAGACGCCTTTAAAAATGAAATGTTTTGAAATATCTTTTTTTCTCCTTCCAAAAGTTCTTTAAAAAATAAATAGTTTTGATGATAATCAATTTGTGTTTGAACAATAAATTTTAAAAACATTTTTGAACCACAATTAGTATTTGTGTCAATTTCTGTTTATAATGGTTCTTAATTTTTATCAACTATTCCACTTTTTGTTCAAATTCTTGGTAATAAAAAATGTATTTTTTTTTTCATCAAGTGTTCTTTTTCAAGAATCTTTTTAATACTGAAAAATAGCTTTTGCTATTCGTTAAAAACAATTATTTTCTTTTAAGAACTTGATCAAATACTTCAATTAATTTTTTCTTAAAAAAATACTTTTAAGGCTAAACGGGCTACTAGAGTTCTTCTATATAAATATTGAAATTACACTATTGTTCATAAAATGTGGCATGCAGAATCTTAAAAACCTTGATCTGCCTTTGATCCCCGTGCCGAGCACGGACCATACCCATCTAGTATATATATATATTGAAAAGGTTGATTGTATTACAACCATTGGATAGGTTTGGATGACTTAAATTTAGGGTGAAGAAGAACAATCATATATATGTTTGCCCCTGTGGCACACATGGATTAGCTAGTTTTGGGGAATTTGGATTGTTAGTTTTTTAACTTAATTTTTTGCCTAATTTTGAATTGTAATTGTAGTCAATTTCTTTGGAAAATAGCCACCATTGGTTATTGTTATAGCCCTCAATTAACTAAACCTAAGTCATTGATATTAATATTAGACATGTGACACTTATTCAAAAAATAATTTAAAAAAATAAAGATAATAATTAAATCCCTTTTCTATAAATATGATTCTTCTAACACTATAAGAATTGAAGATTTAGAATATGGCTTCTAGTTATTTTGTTCACACTCTCATCTCTCTATTCATTACACCATTAGTTCTTATTGCATTCTTTGCCTTTTTCCCCTTCTTTTGCATCTCTAGGGTCATCCTTTTTCTATATAGGCTTGTGGTGAGTGAAAACATGAAAGGAAAAGTTGTTCTTATCACCTGCGCTTCATCAGGAATTGGAGAGGTTCCTTCCTCCTCTCCCCTTATTTGTTTTTTTTTTCTTTACATGCATCGTATTTTACACTACTAAAAAACAACAAAAAAATGACAGAAGAAAAAGCGACGGACTCAGCGATGCTGTCCGTTGCTTTTTAAATTAAAATTTAATTTTTTTTTATTTTTGTTTAAAAGCGACAGACGGCATTGTTGAGTCCGTCGCTTTTTAAATTTTTTATTTTTAATTTTTTAATTTTTAATTTTTTAATTTTTTTTAAAAGCGACGGACGGCATCGCAGAGTCCGTCGCTTTTAAATGTTTTTATTTTTAATTTTTATTAATTTTTTGTATTTTTTTTAAAGCGACGGACTACATCGCAAAGTCCGTCGCTTTTTAATTTATTTTTTTTAAAGCGACGGACTACATCGCTGAGTCCGTCGCTTTTTGAATAACTTTTTTACCATTATGCAGTCCGTCGCTTTTTATTAATTTTAATTGTTTAACTATTTTTTAAATTATTGATGGATAGCATCTTTATGTATGTTGCTTCTTGGTCGAAATATGTGGTAAAATATTTTTAAAAAGCAACGGACAATGTCTCTTTGTCCGTCGCTTTTTGGTGAAAAGGTCATCAAACTTTTTTCAAAAAAAGTGATGGACATAGAGACTCTGAGGTCCGACCTCATGAGATCGGTATATTTTATTAAATCTAATTACTTTTAATAAAAGTGACATTCGGAGGTCGATTTGTTTAAAATATTCCAATAATCATAATTTTGCTATTGTGCATAATACTAAAATTTCATTTACACCTATAGTTAATTGTTCAAGAAGTGTAACAATTTTATATACATAATTTATAAAAAAAAGTTAGAATTTGTGGAATAAATAAAAAAATATCTATAATCCATATTTAGAATATGAAACTACGTTGATATGAATTAGGAGAAAATTAACTTGATGGATAAATTAATTAAATTTATTAAATTAAAATTTTGTTGATGTGTAGTTAAATTATATATATATATATATATATATATATATAAACCTCGATAAATTGAATTGATTAAATTAAACTTCTGTTGACGTGTAGTTAAATTATATATATATATATATATATATATATATATAGAATTGATTAAATTAAACTTCTGTTGACGTGTAGTTCAATTATATATATATATATATATATATATATATAAACCTCGAAAAATTGAATTGATTAAATTAAACTTCTGTTGACATGTAGTTAAATTACATATATATATATATATATATAAACCTCGATAAATTGAATTGATTAAATTAAACTTTTGTTGACGTGTAGTTAAATTACACACACACACACACATATATATAATTTAACTACACATCAACAAAAGTTTAATTATATATATATATATATATATATATATATATATATAACTATATATGTAATTTAATTATATATATATATATATATATATATATACGTGTGTATATATATATACTACAATTTATCAATCAAGTTAATATATATATATATATATATATATAAACCTCAAAAAATTGAATTGATTAAATTAAACTTCTGTTGATATATATATATATATATATGTGTGTGTGTGTGTGTGTATTAACTTGATCGATAAATTTAATTTATTAAATTAAACTTCTATCGACGTGTAATTATATATATATGTATATATTAACTTGATTGATAATTTAAATTTATTAAATTAAATTTATCATATATATATATATATAATTTTAATTAATAAAACTAATTTCTCTCACTTCTCTCTCACTCTCACTCTCTCTCTCTTCCGCACTCACTCTCACTCTCGCGATTCCAACCGGCGCCAGGCAGCAACTCCGACCGGCGCCACCGCAGCAACCCCGACCGGCGCCACGCCACCAGCCCAGCAGCGGAAGTTCGCGGGCACGCAGCAGATCGATCAGCCGCTGCAGCGCAGCTCGCACCAGCAGCAGGTCGACCACGCCGGCGCCGCCTCCATCCCGACCGGTGCCGCCTCCATCCCGACCGGCGCCGCCTCCATCCCGACCCATTGTCCTTCTCCTTTAATTCAAGGTTAGGGTTTCATAATAATATTTTTAATTTCTTTCAATTTGAGTATTTAATTTGTTAATTAGTATATTGAATTAGTTTTTAATTGATTGATTGTTAGTTAGTAAGGGAATGATTTAGGGTTTTTGATTGTTAGTTTGAATTAGGGATTATTTGATTGTTAGTTTGTGTTTGTTGATTGTGAATTGAAATTTTAATGTTAGGGTTGGTTTAAATTAGGGTATCTTAGAATTTGTTTGAAATTTGGTATTTCTTGAGTTAATTAGTTGATTTTGGAATTGCATGTAAGATTAGATTGAATTAGGGTATTTAGGGAGTTGTTTGAATTTGGGTATTATTTGAGTTAGTTTGAATTATTATTGAGATTTTAGGACTAATAGTTTGAATTTGAGATTAGGAATAGCTAGCTAGTTGAATTTAGGATTTTAGCACTAGTTAGATTTTGGGATTTTAGGACTAGTTTGAATTTGTGATTTTAAGACTAGTTTGAATTTTGAATTTAAGACTAGTTTGAATTTATTATTGAGATTTTAGGACTACTAATAGTTTGAATTTGGGATTTTAGCACTATAGTTTGAATTTGAAATTTTAGAGATTTGAATTACAACTTAATTAAAACTTGAATTTACTTGAAATTGAACTTAATTAGGAATATGAACTTGAAATTAGATTGGGGTAGTTGGAACTAATTAACATGAATATATAACTAATTAAGTTTAATTAGAAATTAGATATGAACTTGAATTGAAACTTCAACTTATTAAAACTTATATATATATATATATATATATAACTAATATTCTTGGATTTGAAGTTTATATTTAACTAATTTAAGAACTTTTTGTGCTAGGCAACTGAGGAAGCTCAACATCAAAAAAAGTTGATACAAGACTATATTGCTTCTTTCACAAAGTGGAGATAAGGTTGGTGCTTCTAAGTTTCTTAAGTTCAAGTACAATTGCATGTTTTCAATAATGTGTTTGTGTCCCTCTAGTATTAATACTTAGCTTTAATTTTGTGATAATCTGTTTGTTAAGCATAAGTACCAACACTAGTTGATCCTATTGATGACAAAATTGATTTTCTTGCAAGATCGATTTGTGTCCATCTAGTGTTGACACTTAGCTTTAATTTTGTGATAATGTGTTTGTTAAGCATAAGTACCAACACTAGTTGATCCTATTGATGACAAAATTGATTTTCTTGCAAGATCGATTTGTGTCCATCTAGTGTTGATACTTAGCTTTAATTTTGTGATAATGTGTTTGTTAAGTTGTGTGAATATGTTAAGATAAATAATGTGGTTTAGTTGGTGGATTGGTTGTTGTTTTAAGTCAAAACTAAACTAGTTTAGCTTGTTAAGTTGTGTGAATATGTTAAGATAAATAATGTGGTTTAGTTGGTGGATTGGTTGTTGTTTTAAGTCAAAACTAAACTAGTTTAGCTTGTTAAGTTGTGTGTCCATCTAGTGTTGACACTTAGCTTTAATTTTGTGATAATGTGTTTGTTAAGTTGTGTAAATATGTTAAGATAAATAATGTGGTTTTGTTGGTGGATTTGGTTGTTGTTTTAAGTCTAAACTAAACTAGTTTAGGTTGTTAAGTTGTGTGAATATGTTAAGATAAATAATGTGGTTTAGTTGGTGGATTGGTTGTTGTTTTAAGTCAAAACTAAACTAGTTTAGGTTGTTAAGTTGTGTGAATATGTTAAGATAAATAATGTGGTTTAGTTGATGGATTGGTTGTTGTTTTAAGTCAAAACTAAACTAGTTTAGGTTGTTAAGTTGTGTGAATATGTTACGATAAATAATGTGGTTTAGTTGGTGGATTGGTTGTTGTTTTAAGTCAAAACTAAACTAGTTTAGCTTGTTAAGTTGTGTGTCCATCTAGTGTTGACACTTAGCTTTAATTTTGTGATAATGTGTTTGTTAAGTTGTGTAAATATGTTAAGATAAATAATGTGGTTTTGTTGGTGGATTTGATTGTTGTTTTAAGTCTAAACTAAACTATTTTAGGTTGTTAAGTTGTGTGAATATGTTAAGATAAATAATGTGGTTTAGTTGGTGGATTGGTTGTTGTTTTAAGTCAAAACTAAACTAGTTTAGGTTGTTAAGTTGTGTGAATATGTTAAGATAAATAATGTGGTTTAGTTGGTGGATTGGTTGTTGTTTTAAGTCAAAACTAAACTAGTTTAGCTTGTTAAGTTGTGTGAATATGTTAAGATAAATAATGTGGTTTAGTTGGTGGATTGGTTGTTGTTTTAAGTCAAAACTAAACTAGTTTAGCTTGTTAAGTTGTGTGTCCATCTAGTGTTGACACTTAGCTTTAATTTTGTGATAATGTGTTTGTTAAGTTGTGTAAATATGTTAAGATAAATAATGTGGTTTTGTTGGTGGATTTGGTTGTTGTTTTAAGTCTAAACTAAACTAGTTTAGGTTGTTAAGTTGTGTGAATATGTTAAGATAAATAATGTGGTTTAGTTGGTGGATTGGTTGTTGTTTTAAGTCAAAACTAAACTAGTTTAGGTTGTTAAGTTGTGTGAATATGTTAAGATAAATAATGTGGTTTAGTTGATGGATTGGTTGTTGTTTTAAGTCAAAACTAAACTAGTTTAGGTTGTTAAGTTGTGTGAATATGTTACGATAAATAATGTGGTTTAGTTGGTGGATTGGTTGTTGTTTTAAGTCAAAACTAAACTAGTTTAGCTTGTTAAGTTGTGTGTCCATCTAGTGTTGACACTTAGCTTTAATTTTGTGATAATGTGTTTGTTAAGTTGTGTAAATATGTTAAGATAAATAATGTGGTTTTGTTGGTGGATTTGGTTGTTGTTTTAAGTCTAAACTAAACTATTTTAGGTTGTTAAGTTGTGTGAATATGTTAAGATAAATAATGTGGTTTAGTTGGTGGATTGGTTGTTGTTTTAAGTCAAAACTAAACTAGTTTAGGTTGTTAAGTTGTGTGAATATGTTAAGATAAATAATGTGGTTTAGTTGGTGGATTGGTTGTTGTTTTAAGTCAAAACTAAACTAGTTTAGCTTGTTAAGTTGTGTGAATATGTTAAGATAAATAATGTGGTTTAGTTGGTGGATTGGTTGTTGTTTTAAGTCAAAACTAAACTAGTTTAGCTTGTTAAGTTGTGTGTCCATCTAGTGTTGACACTTAGCTTTAATTTTGTGATAATGTGTTTGTTAAGTTGTGTAAATATGTTAAGATAAATAATGTGGTTTTGTTGGTGGATTTGGTTGTTGTTTTAAGTCTAAACTAAACTAGTTTAGGTTGTTAAGTTGTGTGAATATGTTAAGATAAATAATGTGGTTTAGTTGGTGGATTGGTTGTTGTTTTAAGTCAAAACTAAACTAGTTTAGGTTGTTAAGTTGTGTGAATATGTTAAGATAAATAATGTGGTTTAGTTGATGGATTGGTTGTTGTTTTAAGTCAAAACTAAACTAGTTTAGGTTGTTAAGTTGTGTGAATATGTTACGATAAATAATGTGGTTTAGTTGGTGGATTGGTTGTTGTTTTAAGTCAAAACTAAACTAGTTTAGCTTGTTAAGTTGTGTGTCCATCTAGTGTTGACACTTAGCTTTAATTTTGTGATAATGTGTTTGTTAAGTTGTGTAAATATGTTAAGATAAATAATGTGGTTTTGTTGGTGGATTTGGTTGTTGTTTTAAGTCTAAACTAAACTAGTTTAGGTTGTTAAGTTGTGTGAATATGTTAAGATAAATAATGTGGTTTAGTTGGTGGATTGGTTGTTGTTTTAAGTCAAAACTAAACTAGTTTAGGTTGTTAAGTTGTGTGAATATGTTAAGATAAATAATGTGGTTTAGTTGATGGATTGGTTGTTGTTTTAAGTCAAAACTAAACTAGTTTAGGTTGTTAAGTTGTGTGAATATGTTACGATAAATAATGTGGTTTAGTTGGTGGATTGGTTGTTGTTTTAAGTCAAAACTAAACTAGTTTAGCTTGTTAAGTTGTGTGTCCATCTAGTGTTGACACTTAGCTTTAATTTTGTGATAATGTGTTTGTTAAGTTGTGTAAATATGTTAAGATAAATAATGTGGTTTTGTTGGTGGATTTGGTTGTTGTTTTAAGTCTAAACTAAACTATTTTAGGTTGTTAAGTTGTGTGAATATGTTAAGATAAATAATGTGGTTTAGTTGGTGGATTGGTTGTTGTTTTAAGTCAAAACTAAACTAGTTTAGGTTGTTAAGTTGTGTGAATATGTTAAGATAAATAATGTGGTTTAGTTGGTGGATTGGTTGTTGTTTTAAGTCAAAACTAAACTAGTTTAGCTTGTTAAGTTGTGTGTCCATCTAGTGTTGACACTTATCTGCCATGAGGCTTGGAGATTCTAGTAGCGAGCAGTCAGATGCTATGGCCGATACCCCTCCATTGACTCAGCGTTTTGTGCATCCTGATGTACGACCCTCGTCTACAGCTACACCTAGTGCTACACCACATGATACGATGTCTGCTCTAGCTCCTGGCCAGAAGGACAGACTTGGTAGACTCATGATTGAGCCGGATGGATCATCGTAAGTTTGTTTTGTTATCTTTATTTCTTATACTTTAATATATTATTCATGAACTAACATATTTATTATGTGTTTTGTAGGTGGTATCCTACAAAGGATGCTGCCCGGGCTTTAAAAGAATGTGTTAGAAGACTCTATACACAGGCTTATCACTCTTGGACTGAGATTCCAAACAGTATACGCCAGAAGATGTTTAATAACTTTAAGGTATATATTTTTTAGTTAAGTTTAGTATACTTTACTTTTTTTTACTATCGATATAATTAACGTTATTCAATTTTTTTTTCCAGACTATGTGCACTTGGGAGTCGAGGTACAATTTGGTCATTGCGACCACATTTGAGAGGAAGGCATCCACCAGACTGTCTGCCTGGCTAAAGAGTGTTCGGGATAGTGGTGTACGTCCCGGTTGGATGTTGCCTAATGTTTTTGATGAATTGGGTGTGTATTGGAAAACAAACGAGTTTAAGGCAATATCAGATCAAGCCACAAAGGCTAGAGACAGTCTTAAAGGTGGCTCGTTGCACACCGGAGGTGCAAATACGGTTGGAACAATTGCACGAGAGATGGTAAGTTCTTATTTAAATTTTTAAATAAATAATTAGTTGATTCATATATATCGTTATAAATTTCAGTTTTTTTTAATAGGAAAAAGAATTGGGACGCCCTCTCATTGAACTAGAGGTTTTCAAGAAGACTCATGTAAGGAAAGAAAGAAAATGAGTCGGATCTGGATGTGTGGCTGGAGGAAAGGGCCGAACGAACTTTTGTAAGTTATTTAATATGAATAATATATATTAATAGTGAATATATAATATGTATATATATTAATGTCAATTTTTATATTTAATATGCAGAATGACTTTCAGCACTACGTCGCTGAGAATCTAGATAGTTCGGTCAAATTGACCCCTGAACTGTCCATCCAAATTTGGAAAGAAAAAGTGGTTGGGGGGGGGGGGGGCACACAAGGGTAGATGCTATGGTCTAGGCTCTCAAAATGATGTTAGACGACTCCAGTCAGGCTTAGAAGGTATTGGATCGTCACGTCAAGCCGAGGCACTTGACGCTGTTCAAATTGCTGCTATGTCGGATCAAATAGCTAAACTTACAGCAGCACTAGCAGAGTCGGAGCGAAGAAGAGTAGCTGAACAAAAAAACATGAATGAGACTGTTCAGCAAATCAAAGGATAAGTGATCAACCTAGCTCATCGACCTAATACTTCGGCTCCCCGATGACACCGACGACGAGAGTGATGAGGATGATTATGTAGATCTCACTCCCTAGTTTATATCTTTGGACATTTATAAAGTTTTTTAAACGAATATTGAAAGATTTTATAATTTTTTAATTTATGATTTATGTACTTTTGAATGTTATTTTATGTTTTGTTTAGATTGTTTATAATTGTATGTTTGATTGGGCTGAATACTGTATTATTGAATTGAATTGAATTCAATTGAATTTTATTTGCAGGTGGCCAGTTTCTGCTGTCAAAAATAAAGCAGGAAAAGCGACAGACTGCGTGGTTTTGTCCGTCGCTTTTCTGGGTTTTATTTTTTAAAAATTTCATAAAAGCGACGGACAGTGTGGTTTTGTTCGTCGTTTTTCTGGATTTATTTTTTAAAAATTCCAAAAAAGCAACGGACTGCGTCGTTATGTCCGTCGCTTTTCTGGATTTTTTTTAAAAATTCCCAGAAAAGCGATGGACAAAACCACACAGTCCGTCGCTTTTCTGGAATTAAAAAAAAAAATTCCCGAAGCGACGGATAGCGTCTCAATTTAGAAATTAAAAAAATGAAAATTAAAACAAAAGAGATGGAGTCCGTCGCTTTTTTGAAAAAATTAAAAAAATAAAATTTTCAAAAATAGACGCAGTCCGTCGCTTTTTGAAAAGCGTCGAGCTAAAAAGCGACGGAACTGATTGCGTCGCTTTTCCATTGATTTTGACGCGAAAAGCGACGCAGTCTGTCGCTTTTTGGCGTCTTTTTTTGAAAATTTTTTAGTAGTGTTACTGGCATAATATATAAATATGTCTTTTAACTTGGCCTCAAATTATATTTATGTCCTTTAATTTTGGGTGTGCTCTACATATACTATGTCACGTACGACTCATGTGTCTACTCTTGTTCAACTTTATACAAATTTAAGTGTCTACTTGTGCGCCCAAAGTTAGAAGGCATAAATATGAAATGAGGTCATGTTAAATGATACTAATATGAAAGACGTTATTAAAAAGAAGTCATGTACTCCCTCCATCCACTTTTATTTGTCATGTTGTGCTTTTTGAAAGTTAATTTAACTAATTTTCAAAATTAAATTAGATTATATTAATTCGATATTTTAAACAAAAAAATTAGATATTCAAAAACTATACGAAAAGTACTATAAATTGCAAATTTTCGTATATCAATATGATGAAAAAATATATCGTAAAATGTTAGTCAAAGTTCTTATAGTTTGACTCTAAAAAAAGAAACCATGACAATTAAAAATGGACGGAGGTAGTATATATGTTCCAAAAAAAAAAAAAAGGTTTGAAATTATGATTTATATGTAAGAATTATTATTAATTATTATTAATTCTTATTAATTATTTCTTACTTATGGCCCAAGTTTACTTGAAATTCAAGTAATACCATAAATAATATTTAATAAGGAATATATATCGTCCGTATATTGGTTACTTGATGGACGTACCAGATTAAGTCATAACCTCTATAAATTGGTCCTCCCTCCACCCATTAGGGTTACCACATATTCTCTACAATAATTCCATCACTGACGGTTGTAGTAACATAACGTTAGGGCAAGGAGGTAGAAACCAATTTACGACTAACGCTTCCGCTTCTCTCTGTGATGATGTCTTCCTCATCAGGTATGTGCCCCTAACGATCTCTATATAAGATTATCGTGTTCAAGATCCTGATATTATGTATTAAAGTATTTAATCTTACATTATATCCAAATAACAAATAATAGTATAAAAATGTTGTTTGGCTTTAGGCCCCCAAACTTATCGAGACAGTCTGATAGTAATGATGTATAATATTGGTGGAATTTAATAGGAATTGGCTTATGAATATACAAGAAGAGGTTGTTCATTAGCAATTGTGGCAAGAAGGGAGAAGAAGCTTTGGAAAGTAGCTGAGAAGGCAAAGAATTTAAGGTGTCTAGATGTCATATCTATCAGAGCTGATGTATCCAACGTTCAACACTGCAAACGATTTGTAGATCAAACTGTGAAACACTTCGGCCGCTGTAAGCAAATATAGTGTAATTTTTATTTTATTTTTTACATTGTATACAATAAGCTGTTAAATTCAAACAGAGAATAGTACTCTTATGAATAAACTATATATATATATATATATGTACTCATGCAAAAAGAGGTTAATTACATGCAGTGGATCATCTCGTCAACAATGCTGGAATCACCTCTCTGTGCTCTATCAATGATGTGACGGACATTACCATGTTTACATCTCTTATGGTAATATTCACAAATATTTTTCAAAAATATTGATGAGAGTGGCCTAGAGGAGGGGCGTAAAAAATGAAATTCTTTTAAATTTGAAATATTTTTTTTTTTAAATTGACCGGGACGGGGGAGGGGGTCAGGCTATGGGGTGGAGTAAAAAAATAAAATTTAAAATTTAAAATAATGTTGATTTGTACTTCCAAGAGGCAAACATTTTATTTTTTGTCATGTTTTGATTACTTTAAACTCTGATCGTTTGGTAGGAAGTATTAGGAGAAATAGTCCATGTATTATGTATGGTATTATATAGTATTATGTTTGGTAAGAATTTGGGCCTATGTATAACTAATCCATGGATTAGTTATACACCCTACATATGTAGAGGCGGACCTACACTTTAAAGAAGGGTGCACATGCCTCCGCTAACTTCCGAAAAAATCATATGTATATATGTATATCTATTTTGAAAAACTGGCATAAATTAAGATATAGTTAACAATGCACCGATAAAAACATATGAGTGACTTTGTGCTAGTGGTACAAGCTAAAAATACCACGCTTGAGACCAGTGTTCAAATCTAACTAAAGCCTTTTTTCGAGCTCATATTTGAGCTAAAGTTAAAGTCCTGGGTTTGCCTGTGTACAAATGGTATTAGAGGATGTATTACTAATACCTTCTATTTGGAGGTATTAGTAATACATAGGATTTAATACCATGGGATAAGTCTATGTAAAGACAAAAATATCCCTCTAATCATTTTGTTTATTTTCTTGATTTTATGTTTTAGTATTAGTAAATTAATTTAAATAAATTAGCATATAAATTATTAGAGAGAGTTGTTTGTTACTAAATAAATTCAATACAATTTTTGAAATGTGAATTTAACATTTACTAATTAAAAAGGTAAATATATCACCACATGATGTTTCTTAATTGAATGTATAATATATATGTGTGTGTGGTTTTCTAATTATTTGTATTTTGAACAATTTATAAAATTGCATACATATTAAAACTATAACTTGCAATTTTTATGTGTAATTGTAGATGGTTTACTCAATTTTACTAAATATTGTTTACCGTCTTATTGGTTTTAAAAAGTAGATGATTTATCTTTTTTAAATTGAAAAATGTCATTTTGTGAGTGCTAAATTTATTAAAATGACAATTATTTATCCTCAAATAATTCAAGTGAAAAAATAGCAATCATGACAATAAAATTGTTCTTCACTTAGCTAGTTAGAAGGTCATAAAAAAATTAACATTATCCGGCAATTATCTACTTTGACCAATTACATAATAATACAAGGGTATAATTGGAAAGAAGTTTTTTATACAGTTTTAATCCAAACACAAGATGAAGTAGGAAACAATGAATCAAACACTTGATAAAAATAAATCTTGTATTACTAATCTCTGTATTACTAATTCCTGCGTTATTAATCTTTATACCAAATGACCCTGAATCTTTGTTGTTGCTGTAGGATATCAACTTCTGGGGGTCTGTTTACCCAACATATTTTGCAATTCCTCATCTTAAGAAGACGAGGGAAAGTGTTTGTCAATTCTTCATCCAGTGCAATTGTGCACCCACGGTCTATAAGTTTCTATACCGTAAGAATTTTATACCTATTTGATTTTCTTTTTAATTTATAGTATCCTAGTCTATGACGAATTCTCAGAGACATGTCTTAACTAAACTAATGTCCTATTTCTCCTTCAAACTCATTTGTTTTGTAATTTTATACATCTTTTAACTTACGTGACATATTCTGTAACTCCACGTAGTTGAGGCACGTGGAAGATGTTTGGATGTCACGTAAGCCAAAAAAAGTGTACAAAATTACTAACAAAAAAAAAAGTTCAGAAGGGTAATAAGACCTTAGTTTAATTAAGGTGTGTTTCTGGGAATTCAATCATATGCCTTGTTCCCTAATTTATATGATATATTTTAATTAATTATGGTTTTACAGGCGAGTAAAGCTGCACTAATAAGCTTTTATGAGACTATGAGAGTGGAATTGCTCCGGAAATCTCAATTACTATTGCAACGCTAGGTTACACCGACTCTGAAATAATGGGAGGAAAACACTTGAAGGATGGTGTCATGCAAATTGACTCGCACCAATTTAGTGTAAGATCACCTTTAATTATGTTATCAACTTTCTAACAAATAACTAGAGGTGTCAAATGAGCGGGTTTGGTTAAAATTGAAGATGTTAAAAATGAATTGAAATTGAATTCGGGTTGGATTATGACACATCCAAATTTACTTTAATTTCAAATAAATTGAAATCGGATTGAATCATGACCCGCCCACAACAAACTATTTTTCAAATTGATGTTCAACGCGATATACACTAGTAGGGGTGTACAAAACCAAACCGAAAACCGAACCAAACCGCAAATCGAGTCAAACCAAAAAAAAAACCCGACTAGTGGTTTGATTTGACTTGGTTTGGTATTGGAAAAAAAAACTCGACTATATTTGGGTTGGTTTGATTTTAATTAAAAAAACCCAACCCGAGACCAAACCAACCCGACATTATATATGTAATTTAAAAATTTTATTTTATACATAAAAGTATTTACTTTGATATAATTTTAAAATATTTCTTATACTATTTCATAGTTTATATCTTTTAATATATTATTTCGAGTTTAAAACTTAGAATTCGGAATGGTCCAATAAAGATTGTAGTTCATAGATGTTGATAGTTATAATAAAACTTAAATCAAAATCAAATTAATACTAGTGCAAAAAGAAAATCAATTCAACACTAAGAATGACAATAATGTTGAATATTTGTTCTTTAGTTTTACATTGGTTTAGACAATTAAAATACATAATCTAATTTTAATTTTCCTTAAATATTTAGTAATGTAACTAATACTTATTAAACTTATTTTAGCATGATTTTGTACTTTTAAATTATGATAATTTTCATTATGTCTTTCCAATATTTATTTATATGATGATTTCATTATTATTTTTTATTGAATATTTTAGTGTCATCATTACTCATCTCATATTTTGTGTTATTTTCTTAAGAAACACCTTAGATAATTGTATTTTGGTTGGACTAAAGAAATAGTTGGAGCACAAGTTAATTATATGTTTGTATGCAAACTTTACCGAAAAAATCCAAAAATCTGGAAAAAAAAATCCGAGGTTTATTAGTTTGGTTTGATTTATAAATTTAAAAATTTGACACAATGGTTTGGTTTGGTATTTGAAAAACCCGAACCAACCCGAGGTTGAAAAACCCAAATTTTATTAGTTTGGTTTGGTTTGATATTTGAAAAACCCGAACCAACCCGGACATGTACACCCCTAGTCAAAACAAATGATGTCACATAAAATGAGATGAAGAAATCGAAGTAGTCGATATTATTTCTATTTATAATACTCATATAATTAATTAAGTTCCTTGTTTATTTATGTTTGCAGGATGCTACTGTTCTTCCAGTTATCAATTGTAGTGACTGCGCCAAAATCAATTATCAGTGCAATATGTCGAAAAGAACGATATATTACTGAGCCAAAATATATTAGCGTGCTCTTCTTCGTTAAAAGTGTATGCCCTCAAGCGTTTGAATGGTTCTATCGCACCTTTGAGCACAAGTTCTGTATCGGCCATGCTTCATCGACTTATAAGTAATTTTTTTTTTTTAAAAAAAAAATAGATTATGATCGAAATTCTAGAGACATATTTTAACTAAATGAAGGTCCTATTACCCCTGAATTCATTTTTTTGTAATTTTGTACACCTTTTTGGCTTAAGTGGCAACACTTCGTGACTCCACACAATTGAGGCGCGTGAGAGATATTTGGATGCCACGTAAGCCAAAAGGTGCAAAAAAATATTTTTAAAAATGTGTTCAAGGGATAATAAGATCTTAGTTTGGTTAAAGCGTGTCTCTGATATTTCGGTTATTGTCTAGAAGGGTAGTTGTGTCTTATAAAAAAAAGTGTGGAAATATTTATGTTATTGTTTTGACATTTGTATGATGTTTTTACCATGGTCAAAAGGTGAATCGTTAATAAACTTGAAGTTTAATTTCAGGAAAAAACTAAAACAAAATGTATATGTTACGGAGTTTATCCATAAACTTATACTTATCATCTATGTGTATTCCCTAGGTTCTATGAACCTTTTTGAATAAGAATGTATCTATTTATTATGATACTTAATATGGTGACTTTTGGAATGATTTCTCAACATATAAATAGGGTTATTCATTCATTATTGTAAGAGACACATATGAGACATAAAGTCATTTGAATAAGATGATCTTTACATTCTACTCCCCATATCTTTTGTCTATATTTCTTATAGTATATTGCTTATGTTTTACAACACGTTATCAGCACAAGACTCTAGCCAATTGAGATTGAGTTTTAGTTTTATTTAGCTCATGTTCTGGTTGATCTCATTATGAGAATCAAGAAGGAAAAATGATAACTATTGCAATTAAGATATTATATGCATAAAATCAGGTATGATTTTCTAGAATCTTTTTATGACTTAGAATACAATAGTGTTCGGTCACTAACATTGACCCCGAACCAAAGGCATATACTACTACTGGTTGAATATGACATGCTCTACAAAATTATTTAAATGGAATAAGGTATAAAGATTTTGTAGCATGAGTTTGAATATTATTTTGATTATTTTGAAAGACTCAAAGGGTCAGTCCTGTTGTACTTTAGTCTATTATACCGTTGGTTAAGGGCAAAACGGTGGATTCAAGTCCCATCTCACCAAAAGGGTAAGACATCAGGTTAAAGTTTGGAAGCAACATAATGAAAAATTTTGAGGATAAGACGGCAGATTCATGTTTTATCGCACCAAGAGGGTAAGACATCGATTTGAGTTTGATGCACCATGTTGATAAGGATTGGGTTGAAGTCCCATAGATTTATGGCCTAACACGCCTTATATGGGTAAGGCATTGAGTTTAAGTATCAATGCATCATAGTGATGATATAATGATGACTAAGGCTTTGATGAAAAATCATGAAATTCGTCCCATTGAATTTGCTCCATTTCCTAAAGCGAATGTGGTAGCAGTACATGATAAATTTGAAATCCGCCCAATTGCTCCATTCTATCACATGAATGTGTTGGCAGTGAATAATAAGTCTAAAAGATGACAAGTGATTGAATGTATGAATAAGGGCGTGGATGGACAGAATTATAATAGTCATCATTGTGGTAATTAGGAAAGGAAGAACATTGTGGGTTCTCCAAATAGGTCTTCAAAATGTGAAGGTAATTACTATCATCATAATGGTATGAAAGGTCATTGGACCCGTGGTCGTTGAGCGACCTAATAATATAAAAATCCTCCACCCAAAAAAAGGAAAATAAAGTGGTGGTACACATGACCTTTCAAAGTGATGTTGAGGTGGGTCATGCAAAAATGATGAATTCCAAAGGCATGACAATGTGCTTATAATGAAAATTTATGAAGAACGTATAAATGATTAGTCCATTCCTTGAAGAGAATGTGACTTGTGATAAGTATCGTGAATGTTCGACCATTGTGAAAGAGAATGGGTCAAGATGTAATAAAATCATTATGGGTTGGATATACACCACAACTCACCTCTATGGGAGGTTTGAGAAAAATAAAGACCAGTTGGCATGAACGGTTGGTCATTTAGGTCCAATGTGATGCAAAAGTAATTGAGAATTCACGTGGCCTATATGATGAAGAAATAAAAGATTCTTCAAGAATTCTCATGTGTTGTTTGTTCTCATGATAAAATGATCATTGTATCATTATACCAGCTAAGGTTGGGATTGTATTCCCTAAGATTTTGGAACATATAAAAAGATGAATATGGGCTCGTTCACCTGCTATGTGGACCTTTTGCAACTATATGATAGATGCATCTATGGGATGGTCACATGTGCTTTGTTGTCAATTTACAAATTGATTTTTGTAAATTTGTTTGCTCTAATTGTTTAATTAAGAGCACAATTCCAAACAATGAAATTATATTGATAATGCTGGTTGGTTTAGCAAAAATTGTATGCTTTCAATTATAGCTAAACCATGGGTATGAGAACAAAACTCCCAAATGAGATTTGATATGAGATGAGTTTATTTAACATGTAGCAACACATGTATGCACCAAGCCAACAAGGTTCACCCATCATAATTGGTTCAGGGTCAGGAACCAAATCATTTCCATATAAAGTTTGAATGTGTGATATCTGATTTGATTGCTCCACCACGCACAAACATGGATCCTCAAATAAGGTTGGGGTGAACGTTAGATTTTCTAACATTAAGGGGGGGATATGATTGACAGCTGAAACTTATGAGATGAATTATCTAGATCCTCGTTAAAAAAATATGAACTTGAAGTTCAAGAGATAATTCATATGCATAATGTTGCAAATTAGTTGCCAGATGAATTTGTTGACCATATATTATAGTTCAGTTGCAAATGCTCCAATGAAAAGTCCTTAAGGGACAAAGTTTATTGTACGCATGAAGCGTGATATACCAATCGATTCCAAATGAAAAACTTCTTAAGGAAGGAGAGGAGCAAATGATCAAGATGGTCATGATAATGAGGCAATTGCTTTAAAACGAGCATGATGACATAACACTTCATAAAAATATTGACAAAGGTTCATGTACCTGAAATGATGAAATATGAAGAGATCTCAATAAGTTATGTCATATTGGAATTGAGTCAAAATATCGCCGACGGTATCTTTGATATGAAGTAGCGCTCAATGCTATAGATGATGAAGAGGATCTTGAATTCAAATCTGTCATATAATGTGGATAGATAAATGATTGGTCAAATGAAATGCACAATTTAAGTATATTATGTTTCACTTTCAAAATGATGTTTTGAACTTATAGTCCATGGATCAAGATATAATGTCAGTTGGGGTACAAATTAATCATTATGTGAAAGTATAACCGTAAGATATAAAGTACGGTTTGTGCCTTGGGATATAAAGGATTTTCGCAAAAGTCCTGACATTATTAAATGGAAATATATTCTCCTATGGTGGATGCAATGAGACTTGTTTCAGTCTGGCAATTGATGAAAATGCTTGAATACGTGTAATGAATGATTGTCATGTCTAGCTAGATGATGAAAATTATATGAAAATCCTTGAATGATTTAAAAGGTCTTAAAGTAATTTCATTGAGTACTCCAATGATTGTGAGATTGCTTAAAAAAAGAAAATATCAATTTCAATCATATGAAAATAATTGAAAAATATCATGTATTAGTGCAATTGGTGCACATAGAGATTATTGATTATGCAGATGTAGGGAACTGTGTGATTCCTCTTTGAAATGGGGTATTCCAGCCACCACGTATGAAGATAATGGTGCATGTATAGCTCGATTAAAGGGAGGATACATCAAAGAAGACTAGATAAAATACATTTCATCAAAGTTCTTCTTCACACATGATCTTCAATATAATTGTGAGATAAAAGTTCAATAGATATGTTCAAGTGACAATCCTACAGATTTATTCACTAAGGCATTGCCAACATCAACATTTGAGAAGTTGAGATATAAGATTGGAATGCGTCATCACCGAGATATCAAGTAAAGCTTTCATCAGGGGGAGTGAAATACGTGTTGTACTCTTTTTCTTAACCATGGTTTTATCCCAATTGGATTTTCCTGATAAGGTTTTTAATGAGGCAGCACTCAAAGCGTACGTATTATGAGATGTATGTACTCTTTTTCCTTCACTAGGATGTTACCCATTGGATTTTTCTAGTAAAGTTTTAACGACGCACATTATCTATGGACATCCAGGGGGGTGGGGTTATAAATTCATTGGACTAAGTGGATTGTATATTGAGTTTATCCATAAACTTATACTTATCATCTATGTGTATTCCCTAAGTTCTATGAACCTTTTTGGATAAGAATGTATCTCTTTATTATGATACTTAATATGGTGACTTTTGGAATGATTTCTCAACCTATAATAGGGTTGTTCATTCACCATTATAAGAAACACATATAAGACATGAAGACATTTGAATAAGATGATCTTTACATTATACTCCCCATATCATTTATCTATATTTCTTATAGTATATTGCTTATGTTTTACAACAATATCGTTTTACTTTATTGGTTAAGTTTATCTCTCATTATATTATTGGATCAAATTGTCCTTAGTGTTACTTAAACTTGACAAATATGCCTGATTTATTCAAATCGATTAAAATTACTAATTTTTTTCTTAAATAACTTGAACCATTGTTTTAACCTAACCCAATTAAAAAATTAACTCATACAAAATATACCCCAATCCCATTTTCCTCATCTTCTTCCCTTAATCATGAAAGTACAAAAACAACAACGCAAGAAGCATCGGCTTTAATACTCCCCTTAGGGGTGGACATGGTATGGCATGGTATGGTATTTCAAAGTTTCGATTCGTAAATTTCGGTATTCAATTTTTAAAATATTATATCATTATCATACCAATTTAATTTGGTATAGTTCAATATTTTGAAGTTTGGCTTCGGTATTTTACGGTATGGTAAATCGATAACCATAGTTTGTTCAACTCCGACTAATATATACTCGTATATTAGAGTATTATGATATCGACAATTAAAATAAGGTCTCAATTGTATTATACTAACACATTACACGTGTAGAAATATATATTCAAAATAAAGTATGTACAAACAACTTTTTTTTGTTAATCAATTAAATTTTAATCAAAATAGAGTAGTCAAAGTTTCAACTTCTAAACATTTAGTTTATACTAATACTAAGTTGCATATTTATTAGTGTTTGGATAAACTATATATGTTATTTATGTATCTATGTACTTCAGTATGGTATTTGGTATTTTGGTATATCACTTCTAAATATCAAATACCGTAGCGAATACCAAAAAAAAAAAAAAATATATATATATATATATATATACCATATACCATACCAAATATCATAATAGCAAAATCGTGGTATTAAAATTTTTAGTATGGTATGGTAATTTGGTATATATCATATCATGTCCACCCCTACTCCCCTTGTCTTTAATTAGTTGTTCACTTTTGAATTGACACACCTATTAAGAAACAATAATTGACATACTGAGTTTACTATTTTACCCTATTAATTATGAAGTGGATAAATTAAAATTTTAAAATTTTTCAAAAAGTTTTACATTTTTCAAAATTAATTAATTGAGAGTATAATAAAAAATAAAAAAAAGAGTCCTTTCTTGATTTGTCAAAATGAACAAGTAAAAAGGAACAAGTAAAAAAAAGAAAATTTGATAAGTAATTAGAGAACTGCTAAATGACCACTATTATGTGGTCTAAATTTGGCTAGAAATGTCAAAAAGACCAAACTACAGTAAAACCTCACGAAATTAATACTCAATTAATTAATAGTCTCTCTAAGATAATAATTTCCTTCGATCCTGACTTGGGTCAATGGAAAAAATCACTCATTTTGATAAGATAATATATTTTCAGAAGACCCTTGTATAAATAATATATGGTCTCATTAATATTATAAATTAATAATTTTTTAAAAGTACAAATATATCTAAGAAAAATTGGTGAAATATGATTCTATTATGTTCTGTTTTTTGTTAAAATTTAAATCTAGTTGAAGTTCATCTCTAACTTTTCTTATTGCACCCAAAAGTTTCAATTCGGTATTGTCTTTTCTAATTGCACCATAAAATTGTGTAGAGTTCTAGATGCAAGTGTTTCTTTACGCGTAAATGGTTTCAGAGGCATTGTATCATCTTCAACTTTATCATCAACATTGTTTTTCTAATGATATCCACAATTTGTTCTAAGCTCTGGACCTCTGAAGATGCATCATTTTCACCCATCCAATAGGTTATTAACGTCCATTTTATTGCGGTAACCGGGATAATTAATCATGACCTTAAGTTCAAGAATGACATTTTCATAAGTGGGTTCTTTCAAATTTTTTGAGAGTCCATTCCTGAACAATTTTTCGGTGTCGAACACTCCTTAAATTAATAAATATTTATTTATCGATTAAATAATATCTATATAAAATAATAGTATATCATGATCCCGCTCATATTAATTTAGAGAGATTTTATTGTAACATTTTTTTTCAAATAAAGTTTAAATTATTACTCCTACTATTCCCTAAATTCAAGAAGTAAATGGAAGGGAATTTTTATGAAGTTAGAACTTAGAACTATCATTAAGGGTCATTTGGTTACTGTATAAGATAAATTTTATTCATGTATAAAAAGTTGCATTAGTTTTACTATGTTTGGTAGAAGTTTTGTATTACGTATAAAAGTCAACATAACTTATTTACCATGTTTGGTTGGTAAGATTTTAAATGTTGTATAAAAGTTATTCATGTATTAATTTATATGGTGTTTGGTTGCATTTTTTGTAGTCCTATATAATTAATACCAACATAACTTATGAGGAAATCTATGTATAAGTTATGCAGGGTAGAAGGTAAAATAAGTTATGTGGTATTAGTTATACATGTATTAAAATGATAAATTACATATTTACCCTATTAATTTATTTTATTTTATTTTTAATTGAAAAAACTTTACTGTTTTCCTAACTATATTTTTTTTTATTTGTTTTTATATATATACCGTTTTCATTTGTTTTTATATACTTACAGTTTTTATTTATTTATGCAATGTGAATATTTTTTTAATAAAATTTGATTGCATATTTTTTGACGGCACATATGCTAATCAAATATTAGTATTATATATTATTCAATATATTCCACATATTTAATTAGCATGTATTATTATTTTGTAAATAATATATATTAATAATTTACAATAAATTCAATATTCAATAGTTAATAATTCATGTATTGTAATCTCTACATAACTAAATAAATACCTACATAACTAATATGTGCATAGCTAATACCCACATAACTAAACCCAACATAATTAAACCCTACATAACTAAACCCTACATAATTAATACTTGAATAATAAACTCTACATAACTAAACTCTGCATAATTAATATCTGTATAACTCTAACCAGTAACCAAACTGTAACACCCGGAAAACTAGTAGGTGAAACTAGAGCCTTACGTGAGAGTTTTTGAGTTTGATGTGGGGTCTAGAAGTGTAAAATGGTTTCCCGAACTTAGGTTGAGTATTTTAGGGGTTAAACATCAAGGTACGACCCCCCCAGGACCAACCAAGGGTCCTTGAGGAGGACCCTAAAGCCTAATCCCCAAGACCCCCAAAGCTGCCAAAACTGCCCAAAAGAGGTCCACCTACGGATGGCACCTACGGCCAATATATGGACCCTTACCCCATAGGTGGAGGTCGTGTGTCAGGCCCTCAAAAGTAGGTTCCACTCCTCACACCCACGGACCTGCAGGACAGGGCGTAGACCCACCTACGGTCCGTAGGTTATGGGGCATAGGTGGTGCCTGAATCTACCAAGTTCCAGCCAAGTTGAGGGGTCTTTTGGTAAATTCCTAGGTTAGTTATTATGAAGTGAGGTCGTTTTATATAAGATTATTTAGACCTATTTAAGACTTTTTAAGTTATTAACTAACTCATTACCTCATAACTCCCCAACTCAAATTGTAACCAACTTAACCCTTTCCAAAAATCTTCTCTCTAAAAACTCCATTGAAAAGGAAGAGGAAGATCAAGTTAGGGCTTGAAGGAAGGGGCTTTCTCACACGATTTTGGTTGGATTTCTTCATCTAAGGTATGGCAATCTTGATTCATGGAATGCTTTCATCCATGAAGCCCTCAAACTTTCAATTTCAAAGAAGCAAATTCTCTGAAACCTAGGGTTTTCATTCTAAGTCATGGATTCTTTCTCAAAACATTTTTAATGGTTTAATTATCATATATTAAGATTTAATTGTTGTTTTATGGTGGTTTTAAGATAAAATCTCCATGAATCCATGAATTTCCCATAACCCTAATTTATGACTATGTGATGTGGGTGAATTGTAGTAAGATGAATACTATGCAATTGTTCTTGCAGTACTCTAATTACTTGAATTATGTCATTATCCATGCCTAATTGTAGTAAGTCTAGGTGTGTTGGTGAATTATGTTTCATGGTCCTTGAAGGGGAAATTATGAAGATTGATGTATAATCATGATGCTTATGTACATGCTTTGTGATTTCAATGAAAGTAATGTGATTATGACTATAATGCAATTGTGATACTGTTGAAAGGTTATTCTCAATTATACACTTGTGAATGATGATGACATGTTGTGAAAGGTTTCTTCAATGTAATGATATACCTTGAATTGGTAGGCTTAGGGCATCCTCTTCATGTGTAAATGAAAGTGATCTTGATTGATGTACCTTGAATTGGTAGGCTTAAGGCATCCTCTTCTTGTGTAACTAAAGTATCTTGACTTAATGAACATTGAATCGGTAGACTGAATGGTTGCACTTTCATAAATGATTAATGAAGTATTCTAAGGCTTTGTCTTGAATCGGTAGACCAAATGGTATCCCTTTCATGATGAGTCCATGAACTACTATAATGATGAACCTTGAATCAGAAGACCGAATGGTAGCCCTTTCTTGAGGATTCAATGAGCTATCCTAATAACGTACCTTGAATCGGTAGACCGAATGCTAGCCCTTTCACGTGTGTAATAATGTACCTTGGGTCAGTAGACCGAAAGGTAGCCCTCTCAAGTACAATAATGTTAAAAGAGAATGAATTACTCTATGGGAATTTAAAGCTTAGCACCGAGTGGATATTGTAAGGTGGAAGCTCTCCCCACGTTAGGCAGGGTTTCTATGAACACCTTCCTTATCCCATAACTATGTGCCCACATAGGTTATTAGCTAGTGGATCCACCTAAGCTAAATTACCGGTTCTACCTAAGGCAAGTAGACCAACCCTTTACGGTGTGGGATAGACACCGGATTTCATGGTTTTCTCACATGGTCTATGTCGGTTAGGGCTTATTCCTATCATGTGAGTTATCTGCTATGATTACTCAAGAGGTTCTATGAAGTGTTGGTGGTAGTATGGGATGCCATTCATGCATTGCACGAGTAGGGTTTGAGAGTGGCTATAGTATGTTTCTCGAATGTCATTATGTCTAATTAAATGAATGTACTTACAGTGATGCTAATGAGGATGTTGACTTAAAGGCTAAATGTAATGATGAATGCTTAACTTGGATTTTTATTATGAGTTGCTTTCCTTGTCATGACTTATTAAATGTGAATGTTCCTTATCTATGAGTATTAACTATAGATGAGATTGAAGAATGGTAAGTATGTTATGGTGGCCTCAAGGTGGTACTTAGTATGTGTGGTATTATAGATGTCATTCATACATTGCACAAGTATAACTTAGGGTTGCCTAAGATGATGGTTCTATTATGTTATAATGATATACATGTTGAATATGCTTGTGTCCTATGTTTTTATACTAAAGTTCATAATGTTTCTCAAACTTGACATATAGCATGGTTTTCAACTAAAATGTCCTTTTTAGCATGATTTTTGCATGGCTATCATACTTGGTGCATTTTTGTGCTAACCCATATTTCTTCTACATTTTTATCAAGTGTTGGTTCCGAATCTTAAGGTGATTTCTTTGGTTCAGAGCTTGGATTGACTATTCTCCAAAGCTAGTGGTGAGTCCTCATGGTTCGAGGACGAGAGTTATTCTTTTCTAGTTTCTTTCATGTCATTTTATGTTTCGGACTATGTTGAAGGGCTGTGACCCTATTATTGATTCAAAGTTGTATTAGATGGCCATGTGAGACAAAGTTAGACTTCCGCTGTTTTTAAATAAAGACTTCGATTATATGAATTTAGTTTCGTACCATTTTCTTATGTCTTATGTTATGAATGCTATGAGGCTTGTATGAGGCTCTTCGGAGTCTTGTACGCCGTGTTAGGATCGTGACACAAACGATCCCTAATTGTATAACAAAATTATTTTGTTGACTTTATAATGTGGGGTCCAGATCCACCGCCTTAACCTTTTTAAATTCTTCTTAATTCACTCTTTTTTATTTTTCCTTTTGTATAATACACGGTTCATTTGAATTAAAAAGAAAGTTACATAATTTTGACACATAATCTTGACTTTTCTTTTACTTCAATTAATCTTACTAGGCTTCTTAGGGTGTGTTTGATAGGTGAAAATGTTTTCTAATTTTTTCATATTTGGTTGAGTAAAATATTTTGAAAAATATTTTTTAAATCAATTCATTTTCCTTAAATTTGAGGAAAATGGCTTCCCTTCAAAAACTAAGGAAAACATTTTTTAAAACTTTCCTCCAATTTCAAATTACAATTTTTTTTATTGAAAAAATAAATTTAAAGCTTATTTTTAAAAAATATTTTTCAACTTCAATTTTTTTTATTTTTTTACCCCACCCTCACCCCTCACCCCTCACCCCTCCCCCTTCCCATCCCCCTCCCACTCCCCGTCCCTCGCCAGCCCCCTACCACCCCACCTCCCCAAAAAAATTTAAAGTTTGTTTTTAAAAAATATTTCCAAGTTAAAATTTTTATTTTCACTCCTACCCCTCGTCCAAAAAAAAAATTTAAAGTTTGTTTTTAAAAAATACTTTCAATTTCAATTTTTTATTTTTCACCCACCACCTCCACCTCCACTCCCACACTTACCCCCCAACCCCCCAAAAAAAATTAAAAATTAAAGTTTGTTTTTAAAAAATATTTCCAATTTCAAAATTTTTATTTGTTCACCCCATCCCTACCCGCGACCCCCCATCAGCCCCCCACGCCCTAAAAAAAAATTTAAGTTTGTTTTTAAAAAATATATTTAATTTCAAATTTTTATTTTTTTATCCAATCTCATCCCTACCACACCCCCCCCCCCCCGCGCCACCGGCCCCACCCCCACCACCCCACGCTCCCCCCAAAAAATTAAGTTTATTTTTAAAAAATGTTTTTAATTTCAATTCAAAAATTATTTTCTACTCTCTAGTAAAAATAAAAGATATTTTCTGAAAAATATTTTTCATTCATAAATCAAACACTAAAAAATCTTTCTGGAATATATTTTCTACCAACCAACCAAACATGAGAAAATAAGTCAAAAATCTACATATTTTCCTTCATGCCAAACACACCCTTAGTCAATTAGTCTTGACTCTTGAGTAATTTACTAAAATAAATTCTTATATTTTTATTATTAATTTCGCTAAATTCTGAAAAACAAAATACACTAATTAAAGAACAATCTAATTTATAATATCTACATTTTAATAATTACTAAGAAACTAGTATTCGTATAAAATTAAAAATAAAACAAAGATACTAAAATAGCAAGATAAAAACATATGATATAAAAAGAAAATAAAGAAAGACATCAGAAAAGAAAACATCTTTTCAACGACAATTACTCATGTTTTTTTAAATAGTATTCGTATTAGAGTCATTATTATTAAAAACGGCTTATTTTTAAAAGTGTTTTTTCTAAATTGCTTTTCAGAAAAGTATTTTTTAAAAAAAACAATTTGTGTTTGGCAAATTCATTTGAAATGTGTTTTTGATAAGAAACTTGTTTTTGGCTATTTTTTTTAAAAAAAAAAAGGGTTTTGAGAGTCAAATTATGAAAAAGGGCAAGTATCAATGGACTTTTAATATTAAGATTATTTTATAGAGAGAAACTATTTTAAACATCTAATATAAAAACTTTAATTACATTTTTAATTTAATTAATTAATACATATTCAAATTTTCAATCAATATTAGTCAGAGATAAATAATGTTGAAAATATTGAAAATAGTAATCTATTTTGTTTTTTGTTACCTATTTATTGGATTTATTCTTAGCTATTATCCCTTTTTTGGTTATAATACTCTAAAGTTTTAAAAAAATTCAATTAAAATAAAATAATACATAAATTAAGAAAATATTTTTTTTATTTGTTACTTTTTTGGGAGGGTCTAGATCTTTAATTGTTACATTTTCTTTTTTAATCCTGCAAAATAATTGTTGTTATTTTATTTTAAATTTTGTAGAATAATACGTAAAATAATATAAACAATATAAAATATAAATAATAATATAAAAAAATAAATAAAATAAATAATTTATTATATAAAAATTCTTGAATGAAAATCAACTAACTTATGAGATATGTTAATTGATTAATAAGGGATATATTGATAAATATGTATATATGCAAGGGATATTTTAGTCTTAAAAAAAATTTGCTTCTGCTTCTGCTTCTGCTTTTTTTTTAAAGCAAATTTTTTAGTTTCTTCCAACAGCAGAAAAATTACTTCTTATTCCATTTAAAAGTACTTTTAAGGATTTATCAAACACTGAATTTTCAAAAAAAAAAAAATGTCTAGCCTCCCAACAACAACGTCAAACAAGCTCTTAATTATATTGGTGGGAGAATTTATATTATTTTGAATAAGTATGACTATTATGAAAATATTAGTATAGTGGCATGTTTTTGTTCATGTGTACCACATTAATTAATTTAGAGAAAATACATAAAAATCCTTCTAAATTTGACAGCAAAATTTACTTTAGCACTGAAACTATACGAGAGTTCAAAATACCTCTTTTAATATCTTTCAAGTGAGTTTTTTCAACCCTCCCATCACCAGCGCTACACACGTGTTGAAACATCTTTGTTGGGGGCGTTAATCATCTAATTTTACCTTTTAACCTTTTTTAAAAAATATATTAAATCCACTTTCTCACTTCAACGGTAATATCCTAACCCACCCACCCAATTTTCACCTTCAAAGGAACCCTAATTTTCTCTTCTTCATCACCAAAATCAACTCAAAATCTGCTCAAGTTATGAAATTGGGACCTAATTTCTTGTCTTCTACTTTATATATCTCAAATCTTAGCACTTCAAACTTAAAAAAAATGAATCTTTGAAGGAATAATTTTGCTCCGGAAAAAAGGTAAAATTCAAACTTATTCTTCTTCATTTATTGTTTTGATTTTTGTTTCTCCCTTTTCTTTACCGTCAGTTTTTTCAATTCAATTATACGTTTTTGGGATAAACAAAATTGTTATCTACAATTACTTGTGATATAACTAAATAAAAATATAATTAATTAATTTTTCTCATTTTACCTTAACAGTTAATTGTTTTTGGACGTGTAAACAAGATTTGTAAAGTTGCAAAATAATTTCTTAAGGAGCAACTGTTAAAACTATCATTTTCTTTATACTTTCTAAAAGCCTAAAGGACGTGTAAAAGGAAAAATGGACAACTAATATGAAAAATGAAAACTAAATTGTTCTCTTGTTCTTCTCTTAACAATTTTATAACACTTAAATACGTCAAATATTCTCCAGCAACAACATATAATGAAAAGTGTGTGAATAATCTTGACAAAAAATTATATAAATTTTGACACTATTTATACGATATTCTTTTGGTTGAAATTCAAGCTATAAAATGTTTCTTTTTCATAAATAAACTCTCACTAAATTGTTGTTCTTCTTATGTTAATATAATGAAAAATTAAAGTATACAAATAAAATAAATTAGGCTAGCTAATTTTCCGTGAACCAAAGGGGAAAAAAAAGAAAGATAAAAGGAAGAGAGAGAACCAAAGGAAAAAAAGTTTAAAAGAGAGAGAACCAAAGGAAAAAAGTTTCAACGGGGGTGGGGGGGACTTTGGCCCTTTTTCCTAAAAGTACTTTACTCTTTCAGAGCTTATTGGTATATTCTTTTGCCCTTATTTCATTGGCAAAAGGAAAACATTCTGTTAGGATGTTCCTCTACTCTACTTGATTGGTTGTATCTATAAAGATTCAAGTTAACCCAACTAACTGTCTACACTACCTAACGCTAACTATATCTCAAGCTACCCCTACACAAAATGGGATGGAGTAAAAGAAAATGTGTTATGGAAATTTTACAGATGACGCGAAAATGTACAGCACAAGAAATTGGGACACAAGTTACAACTGTACAGTAACTAATCTTCTATCCGTTGTATCTCACCCATCATGATGCGATTGCTTGTAACCTTGAAACCAAGAAGAGCAGGATCAATTTGTCTTCCTTTTTTTCCTTTCTTCTTACCACTACGGTGTGTTGCATCCAATGTCTCTGATGCATGTGCTTCCTGAGCTGTTGGCTTCTTAGCATTACTCTTAAGCATGTCACTGAATGATGTCTCTGAAACATCAGCGTCACTGCAAGATGCAGTTCGACGAAAGCGCCCATCTTTCTTTACAGACGTCGCAGCACCAGGAACTTGATTTGCAGCATTACCTCCCGCTTCCCTCTTAACCCCTAGTGACAGAATTGATACAAATATAAGTTGGCAATTTGGATGGAGAGAATGAGTGTGGTGCAAGGGGATTGACAATAACTGTTACAAGCCATAAAGGAATAGCAGACATCAAATTAGCTACTCCCTCCATCCCAATTTATGTGACAACCAGGCATAGAGTTCAAGAAGGAAATGAAGACTTTTAAAACTTGTGATTTAAAATAAGTAAAAGATATTTGTGTGGCTAGAAATCATCTCATTAAGGATAAAATGGAAAGTTCAAAGTGTTGCTAAAAATAGAAAGAATCATTATTTTGGACAGACCAAAAAGGAGTATCACATAAATTGGGACATAGGGAGTAGTATATTTCTCACATCTTCAAGGTGCAAAATATCTAGCAAATATAGAAATATCAAGATAAAATCAGTAAACAGCGATAGCAACAAAAAGGAGAAAGACATCCTACCTTCAGAAGCCATGGCATCTGAAGGATTTTTGCCTCTCACAAGGCCATCAGAAGTTATCTCCGATAGACCCTCCTGTGTTGAAGAAACGCGCAATACAGGTGGGTGCTTTGGCAAAATGTTATCTGACCTTTTTGATGTCACAGCCATCCTACCCAAATAGAAACAAAATTCAGATGCATATCAGGAAAGCAAAATCACAACATAATCTTCATTGAGGGAAGGAGCTAGAGTCCTATATACAGGATAGTTGGTAAAACTCTTCCGTGACTTGTACCAAAAAAAACACTGATTAAAGAAAATATTAGCCATTGAAAGGAAAAAGAAGAGGAACAAAACTTTTTGAGCAAGGAAGAAGTAGCACCATGTAAAAGTTACAATCAGACATTTGCATAGCACGGTTTTACAAGATTAAAACACAACTCGGAGTTATCAAAGGCACGCTTAAGCCCTGAAGCGAGGCTCAGAACGCGTTGAGCACTTCGCCTTGCTTAATGTGCGGTTTAGTGTCATCATCAAGGCTCTAAGACATACTTTTCTTAGTGAACGAGCATTTCCTGAAGAAGCAACACTAAACCATTGATATTTCACTTTATCATAAAAACAAAATTACTCATATACGATGTATAATTATCAGTAAAATAATGTAGGCAAGTGAAATATCGTAGCTAAAACATTCAGTACTCTAAAGCAAAAATGTTTCTTAGTCTGCCAATCTACTTCTATAACTAGAGTACATTCTTTTTGTAATAGAAACTTGGCAATAAATTCTACACAACAGGAATTATAAGTAGTGATTTCTTCTTTCAAAGAATTTTATATGAATAAACTTGTTGCAGCTACTGAAGCACAAACTTTACTTGATTTCCCAAACTACCAACTACACCCATCAGAATGACATACATAAAAATAAGTCCTTTCCAGGAAGAAACAGAGATAGCACATACCGTTCCTTAGGAATTTCCTCTGTAGCCAAATCCCTTCTATCACTCTTGTCATTGTAAAAGTCAAGACTTCCACCTAAAGATGATTTAAAAACATTACAATCTGTCAAACAATAAAACCTTCTCTTTTAATAAGACATATACAAGCACAGACACACATATATAAGCATTCAATATAATACACAACATATGTATATGCATATATGTGTGTGTAATTGTGTATATATAGAGAGAGTAACCTCCAGTACCAAGTGAAGTGTGCCTGCTGAGCAAGTTAATTGGCATTTCCCCTTCTACAGTTGGCACACCAGCTTGCCTAACGATACTTTCATGAGCCTCTAAATGTACCTACAGATAACCATCGTGACATGTAAGAGTGTATCTTCATTGCCAACACATATAAGATGTATGTCTGGGATCTTGTAAATTACCTGAGAGGCATCATTGATGCTGGAAAAGACAGGTTCAGCTTCAGCTAAAGCTCCAGAATGAGATTTGAAGGGCAATCTCTCACAAGCATCAACACTATCAGCAATCTCATTTACATGATCTCTCTGTGGTGGAAAACCTGAATTAGAACCATATGACCCAACAGTGATAGCTTGGTTTAGACTCATATCCTGGTCCAAAAGAGGGTTGAATGAACGGTTTGAAGCATTTGTCGTAGAAAAGTGACCGGAGTGAAAGCCCCTCTCAAACAAAATCCCTCTGGTCATTTCTGCTTGCTCGGTTGACTGCTGACCAGATTTTTGCTGGAGCAGTTCCATAAGTAATCGCTTTGAACTGTCATCATTAGCACCAGCTGACATCCACATACTTTGATCATCAGAAGCCCTTTTGACATCAAAATCCCTTCTTCGCCTCTCACCATTGCGATGTAGTTGCTGCATCCTAGTTTCCATCCAATCAGCTGGTAACTGACCATTTCTTTCAGACCAATGATTTTCCATTGTATCTCCATTTGGAGCATGAAACTGATTTGAAAATAGAGGACTGTGAGGAGATTGCAAGTGGATGCCAGTCGAGAAACCAGGCATATCACCAGCTGAGTGCATTCTTGAATTTGGATCTTGCATTTCTAAACCTTGTGCGTGCACTAGAGAATTTATGGCATCCAAATTAACACCAGGACCACCACCAGGTACTGACATCATCCGTTCCAAAGGCATAAATCCAGTGTCATAGAGACCCCGCTGAAGTCTATCCTGCATTGACAAATTCCTTTCCAGATGACTAATATGCTCTTCCGGAGGGGGTATCTGTTGCTGTTGGTAAATATCTAATGGACCAAATCCAGAGTTTGCACGACGAGCAACACCTGGATTTCTTAGATACTGACCAGTTTCATCAGCAGGCCAGACAGCACCTATCTGTCTGTCTTCCTCCATTTCCAAACGTTGTCTTAACCTCTCATGTGCTTGTTCTTGTTGAAGGGCTTGATGCTCCAAAGGGTGCAACTGTCCATGTTTTGCCCGTGATAGGAGCTCCATTAAATCATTTTGAGGCACTTGATGTGGCATTTGACCAAACTTTGCTTGAATGAGATGCTCAATAGATGGTTCAGTATGTCTTGGTGGAAGATACGGACGCTGTTGCAGTTCACTCAGAATTTGTTGCTCTATCAACACCTGCTCCAGAGCACTGCTATGCCTCATAGCATCAAGACGTGATTGTGTGTAACTTGGTTCACGTACTTGTCTCTGCAATAATTGTTCAAGAACCAGCTGCCTAGCATGGGACTCTTGTTCTTTCATTTGCATTTGCTGTTGATGGAACTGTTGCTGTTGCTGCAGTTGTTGAAGCTGCAACTGTCTCTGCTGTTGCAGCTGAAGCACCATAAAATGTTCCAGATCCTGCCCAGTCTGACTCGCCAACTGTGGTTGGTGTATTGAATTATGATTTGTGCCACGTTCCATCATAGCTTCATTTAAGTGGCTATTATGAGAGGATATAAAATTATGAGGATGCTGTTGCTGAAGTTGTTGGGAAAACAGCTTGTCTGCCAACTCAAACCGGTTCAGTTCATGGTCCTGGTGCAACAAGCGGCTGGCATCCATAGCATCTTGATATATGTTGGGTTCAGATCCAGCATTTCTTCTATAAGCATCAGTCCATGTCTCCAGAGCAGAGGTTGAGTCCGTCTTGGCACCAAATGGCCCAACCCTTGCAGCACCAGAGTTTAGAACTTGATCCTGGCCACTTCCTCTAAAAGGAACATCTGAGATAGGACCACTCCTTCCTGCAGTGCCTTCAAGCTCTGACCATAATAAACCAAGTGGGTGCAATGTCTCTTCATGATTTGGAACTCCACCCTCACACATTGCGCTTGGAGTTGCACGGTGGATATTTGAAGGAACAGTAAGACCTGTGGAAGTTTTTCCAATAGGATTGCCACCGCTTCCAGGTCTTCCTGGAAACACAATTTCTGCAAATGAAGATGGAAACTTAAAAATTAAATAGCAAAATAACATATAAAGGTCAACCACATTAAATATCAATGGCCATGACCTTAGTGGCCTATATGCAGGGAAAGAGGCTAGATTCCCACCTCCAAAGCCACAGGAGGCTATGCTTTCAGATAAACAATAAGGATCCAAGCTAAAACTGCTAACTCACCTTCATCTTGAGCAACAAAATTGTTAAAGTCTTCACTATGTGAATATGGAGGTTTAAATTGACGAGCTGGATGATCAGGTATTGACTGAATACAATGTCCACCAAGGCCAGCAAAATCAGATGGCGGCCAGCTCGAGCCATCAAAGGCAGCAGATCCAACCATCTCAGAAACAGAAGCTGAGCTAAGTAAACCAGAATCCACCTTCCCCTCTAGTACAGCAGATGGTTCTGCCTGGGAAAGATTGGTGTTACCAACATGCTCATGTTCAAATTTCAAAAGCGGCATTACATCACAAAGTTCAAAGAAAGGTGAATCTTCAGGGGCATCTTCCAAGCGAACTAGTAAGTCCATACCAAAAAATCCCTGATCAAACCATGAAATGATGTCAGCTCCGAGAAATGGCCCCTGGATTTCGCCCTGAGGATCACGATAGTACAAACTCAACTCCTCTGGTGGAATACCCCTTCCTAGAAGGTTGTTCCAATAGATTTCAGAAGAGGACTTCACAAATACAGAATTTGAATCATTAGACACCTTCAAACTTCCATCAAAAGCAACATATTGATTGTTCTCAAAGATAGGTGTCCTGGTTACTCCGGAATCTGGTAAGCTCTGCACAGAAATATCAGATTGGGACCCACTAATGTAGTTAAGGCAGTCACTATTGTCAGTTCTCTTCCTGGTAAACAAACTTCCATCTGCAGCAATAGCTTCAGAAACATTGTCTTTCAGTCCTTTATGATTATCTCCTCCTGAATCGCAAACAAGTTCCTTTGTCAGAAGTCAACAGAACAATAAACCTTGCTGAGAAGAGCTAATTTAAATAGAGGTAATACTTTACTCACCATCAAACTTGACCTTGACACCGTTCTCGTAAACAAAGCTATAGGTATTGGCTTCTTCAACACCTATTGAAGTTTTCAGCAACCTATCAACTGTCTCTTCAGTGACATCAGTGGAGGGAGCACCCATTTTTGTATTGTTGGGCTCTGTATCCCCTGTTTCTGGAAGATACAAAAACAAATTCAGAGAGAATCTCTTATCCTACTCCACCAAAAAGACAATGGATAGGATGGGAGTAGCAGTCAGTACCGCATCCGGACATAGCATTCAAGAAACAATTACCTGTGACATTATCCATTGATTGACCCTTTCTAAAAGAATTGTGAGAAACGCCACCACCAGTAATTTTACCCTTCCATATATCATTGAGAACAGCCTATAATAAGATTGATCAAGCAGCTTTATGGAATCAAATTTTTGAACACTTAATAAACCTACAAGTCTGAACAAATGAAGTAATAGATGTAGCTCACCTCCTCCTCAGCATCAGGAACAACAAAAGCTAATGGTTCAACAGCAATTACTTGAGTAACTGGGGGAGCTTCTTCCATATTTTCGGGCATGCTACAAAGAGATGAGCCAAGCTTTTGCCTGCGGTATATGTCAAGAGTTTTCCCCCTTGGATAACTGAATATGCCAGTCGAGATTCTTGATTTTCCAGGCACAGAATTCTCAAATGGTGAAGCACCAATTGCACCCCCAGAGGAAGGTCTTATAATAGTCCCAGTAGACCTCCCACGACCCAAGTTAAATCCCACATTTGACCCTTCTACTTTTCCTCTCTCCTGTCCAAAACCTGGAGCAGCTCGATAGGAACTAGGAGCTGCAGAGTTGCCCTCCATTTTATAGCGTGGACGCCACTTGTCACGAGAATCTGATTCCCGTTCTGAGACAGTACGGTTGGCCACAAATGTTTGACCATCATTATGAACATCTTCCTTATCTACATCTATCCTTTTCTCACTGCGATTTTCTTTTTCTTTGTCATCAGGACCCCACCTAGAAGACCACTTGTTATCACGCCTTGTATCAAGCCCAGAATTGCGGTTATTAACATCATGCTCAGCACGGCGATCGGTTTTCCTTCGCTCTTTCCGACCAAGCAAGCCAGTTTCCCTTTCTTCCTCACGCCACCGGCGACTGCTCTCAGTCTCCACTGTCGTTCTTCTCCAATCCTTCTTGTCGTCAGGTACATCTGTACGCCAAGCCTCCTTCTGACTTGAATCAACAGAACTTCCAAGTGACAGAGAGCTTGGTGGACGCGGTTCCTATGATGAATAAAACACAGTAGAAAACATTTTACTAGAAACTTCAAGCAGTATAAAAGAAATATGGGCATGTGTAACATCTGAACATCTGGCACTTTGAGATATATATATATAGAGAGAGAGAGAAGAATGGAAATCCAAATCTCAAAAAGATTACAGGCAAATAAAGCAAAATTTTCTTCAGTTCTGCTTAACATTGCAACAGAAATCGGTAACAGACACTTCAAGAATTTCATACGTATAAAGTCTAGGAGGAAATAATGCTACAACGTGACCGAACTCAGTTGAAGTTTAAAGGAAAAGTGTTTTTGGGGTGTTTCAAGGTATCTTTTTTTGTTTAGATCAATAATAGGAGCTTGGATCGACAGTGACTTTCTAAATATCAGTTTTAAGACGTAGAGCTGTTATGAAGCCACAAGTAATGGACGACATGCATGACAGAAGTATTTCCTCTGTGGTCATGGGCAGTAAATACCATATAAAATCACAGGATTAACAAACAAAAACTTTTATGCTTAGTGTGATCCTTCAAAGGGGTGAAGATTTCCGTCTTAAGCAGACTACACACACTTAGTCAACACATATGGGTACTAAAAGATCAAAGTCAATATCTTTGTTATGTCTAATATGGTTAGATGCCAACACCGACAAGATTTCACGAAGACTGTCTAATTCAACAACAAAACACTTCATTCTCAAGGGTTCCCTATATTTATACTTAGAAAGGGGAATCTCCGGATGGAACAAACCAATTCCTTTTTAGTTTTGACTAATAAGTACAATTCATCATACCATACAGAAAGCAAGTAAAAAGTCTCAATCATGTACAAAATAACATTTTTATAGCTGGCAATGACTTTATATGATCTATTGAGTTTGAGATGATGTTGTAACTGCAAGAGGGAGGGGCTATTATACATCCATATCTCGACTGGTCTGACGAGAATTTCTCTCAAACTGCAAACCATCTCTCAAGTATTCCAAATAATAAGAGACTAAAATAAGTATAAGACAATAATGCCACAAAAGCAGATCTTAGGGTCAAAAAATAACTGTCAAGTTTTGAATTCTACTTGTGAGTATAGTTTGTATGATGGAATTATCCATTGATGAGTATAAATCAGCAAGTCTGACAAGTAAGCAAACTCACCATCTTTGTGTCACTTGGCTTAACATAAAGCCACTGTGGAGACAAAGGAATGCTGCTGTCCACCATTGCTTGATCTAAAGCAAGGTCAAGGAGAATTACAACAGAATGTAAAAAGTATATATCAGAAGAAGATCCAGAGTTCGCATGTAATCAAAAATTAAAAAAAAAATGAAAGAGAAATACCTTTGGAAATATCAAGCTGGCCCATGAAAGGCTTGTTGTCACCATTACCTGCAAGCAGATGTTTGTTAGCAACTGTAAAACATGACAAAGTGGGAGCAAAAGTAAATAAATAAATAAATAAGAAAATATAGTTGCAGCTACTTGTAGATCCAAACACTAGAAGAAGGTGAGAAAATCAACAATTTCCTAGTGTAAAATAAATGTTGACAAGCATCAATCCCTCGTCAATTAAGATTGACCAGAAGACTGGCCGCTACAGTGTATTTTGAGTTGGCAATAGAACAATTGGATAGACTGAAATGTGAAAGCAGCAAATCCAGAGAACTAAATACAGATAAAGAGGATACCTGATCTGAAGCCCTAGAATTTACTAAATTGAAGATTCAAATATAAGCCCTAAACTAATTGTAAATCAAAATTAAAGAAAATATAGAGTACCTTTGGAGTGATCGGAAGTCTTAGAGGAAAGAAGATCGTCAGGAAGATCAAGATTTCCTTCTGCCATGGCCTTGTCGAGATGTGTAAGAAAGAGGATCGATACAGAAAAATCAATCGGAGAAAAAGGGGAGAGAGTGAAATGGAAGAGTCAAATGAGAGTGAATGTGGATTTGAGGACCGAAGCACAAGCCAGAGAGAGTTTTAGGGTTCCGAGAGCTATTGATGAGAACTGTTGCAGAGAGAAAGAGAGAGATGCGCGAGTCGGGAACAGGTGACGGAGAAGTAAAGGCTGAGGGTTTGGGTGGTCAGTAGAGCCAAATCATCTTCTCGAAAACCAAAAATTAAAATAAACGAATTTTTAGACAAAATTATCCTTTTTAACTCTATTTTGGTCATTCAAATAAATTCTTTAAATTTACTTACCACAATATGCCCTTATGGTAACAATACATTCACCTCGAGTCCGATGTACAAGTAGTTGTGTGTATTAGATCGGGTACCACATTGATACGATACATGAACACCAGCATAATTAAAAATTCTTTATCATGTGTGTACATATGAGATTGATGAATTATATAACATTGTACAATAGTGAGATTAGTATGGTATATGAATTCCTTGGTCATGCGACTATTTGATTATTTTTTAGTTGGCTACTGTTATTGTACATGTTCTAAGTGTATATGTGTTTGATGATCCTAAGTAAAATTATTGTGAGACATTGGTATGTCCAAGGTAAGGTTAGTGATCTGTGAATTTTTATTACTAGCGTGTTTGAAATACATGTTCATCTTATTTGACTAGGTGTAAAACAAAAAAATTCTTTTGAAATTTCTAAGGGTAGGGGTTCTTATTTCCATTTCAAAAAGGTTTTACGCACTTGAAATGTTCGCTAACAGGCAATTATCCAACGACTTGAAAACTTTATGACTAACTTTGGAAAAATATTTAAAGGAAAAGATATTTAAAGTTATTTAGAAAACATAATAATTTAAGATACTTGAAATAATTTAAAGAGAAAGTTTTGTCAAAAAATGACTAAGTAAAGAAAGACAACTAAATAAATCACTTAAATAGAAAAATTCATTATACCAAAAGATGATTTGTCGATTTAATTAAGTTAATCTAAAAGTATAAGTTGGAATTAAATACAATCAAAAGAAATATACAATAATAAGAGAGAGATAAATTTGGGCTTTTGTCCAAATTCAGAGTACTGGGCTAACAAGTTCATTCTTTCTTTCTGTCCTAATTCTAAGTAATTCAGTCTTTTAAGACACTTCATTTTGGGTCTAGCCCAATTTTGTTGTATCATTATGTATATAATTACTATATACTTGTTGTATATAGTGTATATTGGACGTATATTGATTACAAATGTAAGTAATTGTTAGCAATGTTAATGAAAGCTTTCACCGATTCGGGTCCGCCCTTTGGGTAATTCAACGGATCTTTCTGGGTCCGCCCTTAACACAGGATAATCCAACGAATCTCTTGATAATCTTTCATAAACATGCCTAAGTTACCTAAATTAGACCTTAATTCTCACTGTTTAAACCATCTTCTTATAGACACAATGTCATTTAATCATAATAATCTAGTATGATATGGTCTAACACAAACAATTTAGCCTATCATTTAGGCTAGATCTAAGAAGAAATAAATAAAAGAAACTAGTACCTGTATTTGAACTCCAAAATTAGACCTTTAATTCCAACCAAATTGAAAGCTTTTATTCAAACTTCGAAAATATTACAAGATAAAACTTTTAGAAAGATTTTTAGAAGGGGTTCTAAAACTTGCCTCCTTACTATAACTTACATCGTCTTATAGAGGGAAAACAAAACATAACGAATAAAAAGATGGCCCACAATCTTTACAATGGCCAATAACTAAGGGATAAGACCGACAAATAAATATAACCTTCCTATCTACTACATGTGGCAGACATAACTTTTCGTGACCACTAATCCTTTATTAAAGATAAAACTTTTATTAAAGTCAGTCTTTTGTCATATAACCTTTTGTCTTCACATCTTTTCTTTTCCTTTGCATGTGGCCTTGTCGGAGGATTCCTCCACTTGCTCTTGGAATTTTTTGAAAAGAGCATCAATATCAATTTCTTCTGTGCTATGATCACTTTGAGCTTCTCCTACCAAACATGTCTCATCATCTTGATTAGTATGACTTGCAGATACCATAGAAATATCACCTTCAATCTCTATGTCAAGATGTCTTATTAAGTCTCTCTTGACTTCTTCCATGTATAATGCTATGGTTTCTGACCATATGATTCCTTTCTTCATATGAAGTTTTTTAGCAATCTGTTTGAAGGGACTAGGAATATTCTTTTGTGGTTTAGATATCTCCTGAACATGATATTTATTAATTGTCTCATTTATTAAATCTAAGATTTCTTGGCCATGATGAGCCTTGCCTTCAAGGTCTTTATTTACCAACTTACTCCAAAACTTTGTATAAAAAGTTCGTTGTAAACAGGGGACTCCTTCAGAAGTATTATTAACTTCTACATTCCATTTCATAATCCATGGAATCGAGAATTCTATAAAAAAGAACATTACTGACATTCTTTCGAAGAAGATACTATCTTGCTCCATGCTTATAAGCTTTGGGGATATGTCTAACCATTCCAAATATAATTGCTTATATGGTAAAAATTTTATGGAGGGACCATATAACATCGACCATTTGCAAAACCAATTTGGAATTGACTGGGTAAACACATTTGGACAAATCTTTATAAACCATGAATGCTTTCGATTAGCATTTTCATATAACAATGCTTTATTATAGCTATCAACATAATCCCAGTAATTGTATTTTACTGCAATTTTTTGCTCAGGATGGATATAATCCCTTTCCTTTAGAGGACACATTCCCCATTCTTTTGGAGAAAGAATTCTCTTTATGATAATTTTCGAGAAGTTATAAACTTTCTTTGTATTGGAAGGGTAGAAATGTTGAAATTATCCTGACCTTGTTGCCGAGAGTATCATCTTATAATGCATCCTATATTTATATATAGTAGTAGTATAACACACTAAATCTAAATACCTGGTCATTAATTGCCAAGGATCATGCTTCCATTTTAAATCATGATTCTCTAAAAGAAGTATAACTTCTTTTTTCTCATTCATATCAAATACTTTTGTATTTTCTTCATCCACTAATATCGTGGAATAGGTTGGAGGAGTATGCTCCTGACTTTGTTTGGATTTCATAAAATCCATAAATTCTTTATACATTGGATAATTTGTATTCATCCCTTCTCCACTTGTAGAAGCACTATTTGCTGCTACTAGCTGTTTATTTCCTATTTGAGCGAGGATATGACCTCCTCTTCCTCCTGTGCTTCGTCCTTTTCCCCTTCGTGAAGGGGGCCATGATGGCCTCATACCTGAAAGCAAGACAACTTTTATTAGTCTAGGTATTCTCTAGTGAGAAAATCAGGTAGACTATTATCTTCTCCTTTTTTATAATGAATCTCAAAATCAAATGGTGCTAATAAAGCTTGCCACCTGGCAAACATTTGTTTAAAAACATCATGCTTACAATCTTTATTAAACATAAACTTAGCGGCTTGGCAATCAGTCTTTATCACAAACTTTTGATTATAAAGATCGCCTTGAAATTTCAGAACACTTTTCACCATAGCTAAGATTTCTTTAGTTATCGTGGCATAGTTTTTGTGAGTTGGGTTCCATTTCCCAGAATAAAATTGAACAATATAATGACATTTATTCTCAGGACAGTATTGTGTAAGAACACCTCCAAATCCTAAATCGGAAGCATCTATTTGAACTGTCTTCTCCCAATTTGGGTTTGCCAATGTAAGGCATGGAAAGTTTTTAACCTTTGTCTTAATTCGCTTAACAGCTTCCGTATGATTGGTTGACCAAGCTTTTGGATTGTTTTTAAGCCTGTCATACAATATAGCCATATCAAGGGCTAAATCCTTTATGAAAGGTGCTACATAGTTAAGACTTCCAAGGAATCTCTGCAACTGAGTTTTATTAGTAATTTCATCAGGAAATTTAGAGGCAAATTCAATATTTCTATTAATAAGACTAATATTTCCTTTTTCAATATTATGACCCAAAAATCTAACTTTGGTTTGAAATAAAGCAATTTTTGGAGCAAATATAACCAAACCATTTTGAATAATAATTTTCTTATAACTCAAGATGTTTAAAATGAGTTTTTATATTTTTTGAAAATACTAAAATATCATCTATGTAAACTATTATAAAACTACTATAAGGTATGAAAATGTCATTCATAATTTTTGAAATTCTGATGGAGCATTCTTTAAACCGAAAGGCATGACGTTCGATTCAAATTGACCCATAGGTACATTAAAAGCAGTTTTAAACCTATCTGATTCATTTATTTGAATCTACCAGTAACCTAATTTTAAATCAAATTTAAAAAATATGATAGCATCATAAACTCTATCTAATAAATCCTTCTTATTAGGAATAGGGTACTTGATCCATCGTAAAGCTTTATTAAGTGGTTTATAATTGATAACCAACCTGGGGGCACCTCTTTCTTGTTCAGCATATTTATTAACATAAAAAGCTGTGCAAGACCATGGAGATTTTGAATGCCTTATAAGGCCTTTCTGAAGTAAAGATTCAATCTCTTTTTTGCATAACTCCAAATATTCAGAATTCATCTAGCATGGTCTAGTTTTTGTAGGAATATTATCCTCAATAAAATCATTTTCATATGGAAGACTAACAACATGCTTCTTTCTATTCCAAAAAGTATTTGGATGATCTCCACAAATATCAAGGGAGAACTGGTTTTATAAAATAGCAATCTTATCCTGTAATTTAGGATTCTATAAAATATTATCAATCTCGATACTATTAATCTCACCTTTCAGAAAACTCAACTGATTATTTTTTAAAATCATTTTAGAAGTTAATTCATTAATCATTCTCGTAAAAGGTTTAGTTATGAATTCTAATAAAAAAAGGTTTGTTATTCCAAGTACCTATAATTTTCATTATCCCAATGTGTAAGAGGGAAAATATCATTTATAAAGGGTACTCCTAAAATAATTTGGTTAGTAATATCTTTAACTAAAACAAAGCTTTCAGGAACACAATTTTTTCCTTTGCAAATAAAAGCTTTAGGTAATTTAAACTCAATATTCATTTTACTACTATTTGTTGATCTCAAACTATGAGTAGTTTTATGAAAATATCTTGAAGGGATAAGTCCTTCTTGAATTCAATTTAAGTCAACTGCGCTATCAATAAAAGCAATAAATTCTTTTTTTATAATTATAATCTATAAAAAGCGTAATTTTTGTATAAAACTTTTGAGAAGTAAAAGCTTTTAGACTTTGTAAAAAGTCTCCTTTGGAATTACCAAAATTTTGATTTTTCAAAAAATCAAGATTATTACTTTCTCTTTCATATGAAGAAGAAGACGCAGAGTTATTACTCAAATTTTTTCGAGTCTCAAGACTGTCAAAACGGACTTGTATAATAACATTTTTTTCTTTCAAATGTCTGATATCGGCCTTGAGATTATTAATCTCTTCTTTTAAATCATTGATAGTAATAGGAGAACTATTAAGTTTCCTTCTTTCTAACAGAAGGTTCTTTACTTCTGCTATGGTATATGAACCTTCTTTAGTAGGTATTTCTTCAGGAATATGATCCTTAGAGGAAGATGCTGTATTACTAATTTTATCAATGATTTTGGCTCTTTTTTCCTGATCCTTAACCGTTTGTAAGAGCTCTATAATTTTTTCATTGTCAATAACATTGATACTCAGTGCTTTAAACTGGGAATAAATCTTATAAAGATGATCTTCCTCTCCATCCTTATTACATTCTAATCCTTGTTGACAAGGTAAACAATCATCTTCTAATGACATATAATCTTCTTGGTGAAGAGCTTTAAGGTCTTCACTTGTTGATGATTCTTCCCTACTACTATATTTTGAATCTGATTTTTCTGAATCAGAATTAAGCATAATCTTATACAAAGAATCTTTAAGATTATCTTCTATGTCAAGACTTTTGATCTTCTCCTTGACTCTACAATCCTTTGCATAATGTCCAAATCTTCCACATTTGTGACAAGTATCTAACTTATCAAATCGACGCTTAGATTTATAAAATCTTTTGTTGCTTCTTCCTTCTTTATTTCTTTTCTCTTTTCGTTCTATTCTCTTTCGTTTCCATTCTTTATAATCTTTCTTGGAAGATCTATTCTTGGAAGAATACTTTTCCTTCTGCTTCTCCTTCCTATCCTTAGAAGCAGGTTTAGGAATATCCAGAGCAAATTGCTCACGGAATTCTCTCAACTGTTGTCTCTCATTAAGATGATGCCTTTTAATCTGTTGGTTTAACTTAATCTCATTGCATAAGGATAATCCTTCTTGTACACAAGCACATATTAATTTTCCATATGTATAATCCTCATAATTGATGCTATGACCATCACCTCTCAATATTTTTCGCACTCTTTTTGCGAAAAGAGCTGGTAATCCATCAATGAATTTGAATTTCCAATGAGTGTTATTACATTATGGCAACTCCATGACTCTACACAGAAAAACATCCTTATAGAACCTAAAAGATGTAAGAGTCTAACACCTTAAATTCTAGAGTAAGGCCCTAATGGTTTCACTATTATCCGACCATCTTCCTGAAAAATGTTCTATTATATTTAGAACCAAAGTATAAACAACATTTTGAGTCAGTCCTTGATCCTCTTGTTTGACTGCTAAGAGTATTTTATCTCTTTGATCCTGATTGAGATAATTATCCCACCAACCTTTTAATTGGCCTGTAAATCCTGCTGTTATCATATCAACAATAGTTTTATCACTATTTTTGTTTGTCTTACAGATAGTACTATACATAAGCATTCTATGTACTGTTGTATAAATTTGTCTATCTGTATAACTATCTATGTTCCATTCATAGATTTCTTTCCTATTATAACTATTAGTTATAATATGTTCATGTTCTTCAAGTAGAACATCCTGGGGAGTAGGCCTAGGATAGTCCTTTGAACTGACTTTCTGGCAGATTTTTCTGATATCTTATTAATCTCAACAGGAAATTCCTTGTTACTACTACTTTCTCTTCTTGAAAAATTATTAATCTTGAGAGGCTTAAGGTTATTACCTTTGAAAGTATTTTCTAAGAAATTTTCCACATCAGAAAGATCTCTTAACTTGAAATCTTCAATTTCTGGGGGAGGTTGAATGCTGGGTTGAGCCACCTTACCTTTACCTTTCTTATCAATGCTGAATTGAGAAAGAAGTCTATCCACTTTATCATGAAGAGAGACAATATGATCCCTAACATGCTCATATAAATGTTTATATAATTATGCTGTTTAATCATGATATTAATATGATGAGTAGTAACTAAAGCAGTATTATTTTCAAATAATTTTGAAAAAGCATTAAAATGCACAATCTTATCATCTTTATTAATTTGAAAAGATTGTAATGGAGGAAACACCGATTTAGTAATTTCACCATTACTTCAAGTAAAATCTTTTTCTATTACTGAAATATAATTATAAACATGCTTACTCATAAATCAAGGGACAAAAACAATTAAAATATTTTGTCTTGACTCAATAAGGTCTTTATAAAACTCTTTTTGATTGTATACAACACTTGTTTATGTATATTAGCTTATGTTTGCCTTTATATCAGTTTCTGTTTTCCCATACAAACATGAGACCGACTCGATAAAGAAAATTAAGCCTCTATGACTCAACTCGAAAATGTAAAGAAAAAAAGAAGTCCACTTGATACTCGGATAGACATCACATGCAAACAAGAGGATATAGATTATAATTAAACTAAAATAAACAAAGAAAATAATAAAAGACATGTTGAAAGCACACAATTTTAAAAGAGTAATTGAAAGAGAGCAATGATCATTCAATCCATAATGAAGTAACATGGCAACTGGTAACATGCATACACGTAAAAAAAATAGAGGAAAAAGAGCAAAATTGGTCATTATCATATATTCAAGTAACTAAAGACATGGAATTAACATTATATATATATATGGGTATGTAACACTGAAAATAGTAAAAACACAGTAAATACAACAAATACTACAAATATACAGAAATCTGATGAAAATCGATAAATACAACAAAAGCGATAAATCTGATAAAAACGGTGAAAACTAAAAACAGTAAAAATAGTAACAATAGAAAATAGTAAATACTACAGTAAACATAGAAAACTAGAAAAAACAGAAAACACAGAAAATACAGAAGAAACAGAAAATACAAATAAATATAGTAAATAAAATATAATACACTTAGATACACTTAGATAAAATAATGTGGTATATATAGTAGTAATAAATATAAGTAAAGTAGTATAATATGTATAAAGTAGTAATAAATATAAAGTATAGGAATATAATAATATATAATAAAGTAGTATATTAAGATAAGTAGAAATATATATATATAATATATTATATTATATAGTAAGTAGAATTATATATATTATATAATATAAAAGGCACGTATGGGAATATATTATTACAAGTATGGGAAAGGAATATAATATTATATATATATGTTAGGTATGGTAGTAAGTAGTAGTAATATGGGAAAGTATATTATATAATATATGTAGTAACTAATATAAGTAGTACTTAGTATAAAAATTATATATTTAAGAAGTCAAAAATAAATATATCCGTGTTTATGCTTTGTTTCAAATATATTGTAAATCATACTCAGTACTCCCTCTTTCTTATAGTTAAATCCTGCTAATTTATGACTTAGTTCCCTATTTTCTCCATGTTTTATCTTGGTTTTTTATTTTTTATTTTTGTTTTGGTTTACCCAGTTCATATCTTCTTCTTAACTTTTGTTCTTAACAATTTCATCTTTAACCACACCCCGGACATAAAGACTGGCAACAAATTAGTCCTTTCATCAAGCGGACTATAAAAGCCAAGAATCCTAGGAATTTACAGGTTAATCCATAGTCATTATTAAGAGGTTAAGAAGATAATCATATACTAAGGGTAAATTTTTAACACATCATGTACAACACTTTACATTAAAAGAACAACTTAAAAAATAACATAAAAGGATAAAGTAACATAATATTTAACATATTTTTTGGGGGGAATTTAAGAAACTAAATATCATAAAAACTTACATGATTAACAGAGAGAGGTTTCCCTTTCGGGAACCCCCGAAGGACTTTGAAAAAGCTTCAAAAACTTTTACACACAAACACACTTATTTTTATTTCACAAACTTTAATATGCAAAAGAGGATTTTTGGTACATAAAGGATTATGGAGGGAGGATGGAAGTTGGGCATTTCTTACTTTCTCTCACTCTGGTTTTTTCCACACTTTTTTCTTCCGTTCCATCTTTTCCTCTCATCTACTGCCTTCTTATATAGGCAAAGAAAATTTCTAAAAGACTCTTCTAGACTTGCTACGTGGCCTTAATTATTAATGGCCGACAACTTGATAAGATTCCTTTAATAATGCAGGTCGGGTACTCATTGGGCCCCATCGTCACATGCATTATTAAGTTCATTTTTTGACTTATGTTACAGACTCAAATATTCTACCGACGCATGCTATGTCAACAGTTTTTCCCTCTTTTGGAGGGTAGTGATAAAGTGACAATACACCCATTTTTACAGGACACGTAGTGGGTATTCCCACCTAATACTTTTATATACTAAATATTACAAGACATGTAGTGGGCATCCCCACCTATTAATATTAATTTTTCTTCTTTAGTCTTCTTGTTCCCATCTTGCTCCTATGACTTTTTGTCAGTTTTTATCAACTTTTTATTTTATCTTGCCAACTTTGTCAACTTTCCGTATGACTTGTCTTGATATTCTTGACTTTGTATCCATCTTACTATGACTTTGTATCCATATTATTATGACTTTTCTTGCCATTCTTGTATTTTGTATGTAACTTGTCCATGGTACATCTAGTTTAGTTGTAGGTAATGAATTCTTTGGAATATAAAATGGTTAAGTGTCTAAGTTGTGTAATGCAATAGTATCAAAACTCATGCCTGAGTCATCATCTTCATAAGGGTCTTGTGAGTCTTGAATATTATTTATCTCATTCTTGTCGATGTCTGATTTGTAAATAGTGTCTTCTGAGCCATTATTTGGGCTGGGAATGTCTTTGATAATATGTTTGTCTTGGCTTTTATCTCGGAAAATTTTTTCTAAAGTTTGCTTAATTATTTTTTCTAATTTTTTATTTTTTTCTTTTTTAATAATTCATTTTTTCTTAATGTGTCTTTTTGAAAGTATTTAGGTAATCTTCTTCGTGAGGAAGAAGACTCCTCTATTTCACTTTTTGGCAAAGTGACAGCCATTAATGGGTTTGATAAGTCTTTACCGGTCACCGTTTGAACCGGACTAGTATGTGCTCGTCTGATGGAGTTCTTAGCATTCAGTGGGGAATGCACACCCATCTCATCCATTTTTAGAGATGGAGAACTCATGTCTTTTTTCCCGGTAGTATTGTCTGTTTTTGGCTGAGTATTACTTTCTGCTCTTGGCGAGTATTTGCTCTGGATTGTCTCGAGTTGTTTCACTAGTCTCATATTTTCTTGAATAAGGATCTCATTTTTAGCATTGAGTCTCTTGAAACCCTTAGTCATAGCAGAACAATGATCACAAAATATTACTTTGTCTGAATCTTTTTGGATATTGTATTGAAGTATTTGGTTTTGGCTTTGTCTAAGAGCTGGTGAAATATAATAATTAGGCCCAAGTATTCCTCTTGCATAGTCTAAAGCTTCAGTAAAATCATTAAAACCTTTAAAAAATGGGGTTTTTTTATCACATTTATAGAATCTATTACTTCTATCCAAGTTTGAAAAATACCTTTGGTTTTACCATGTATGACTACATAATATTTAAATTTATTGTCTCTATTTTTGTCTGAAAAGTATTGACATAAAGCATTAGAAGCTGCTATAAAATACTTAGTGTCTTTTTTATTGTATGCAATCCACAAGTTATCTATTAAACATTGTTGAGCCTTATCTAAATTACAGTCTGGAGCTATTCTAAATGATAAATTGCACTTAGTATATGAGATTAAATTATACTTACCAAAATAAATTCTCTCCATTAAGTTGTCTGTTGTACTTAATGGTTTAAAATTTTATTTTCCTAATAATGTCTGAGCATAAGTATCTGGCTGGGCGATGCCCTTGCCTTTGTCTACTGTCTGTTGACTTGTTGGTCTCATGCTGAAATAAGCATTAATTAGTCTTTAATTGCATTATACTTAATTTATCAGCTAAGTCATTGTCTTTTCCTTTAGCGTATTCAAAAACAATATTATTATATATAGATATTATATCTATAAAGTTTAACCACCGTCTTTTACTACTAGCTTTACTATTTATTTTCTCATGAAATTTAACTATGGCTTCGCAGTCTGTTCTTACTAAGACTTCATTTTTGTTTAAGATATATAATTTAAAACTGTTTAGTCCGTATATTACCGCTAATACTTCTGCGTCTATACTACTCATACTTCTGTATCTAGTAGTAAAAGACGGTGGTTAAACTTTATAGATATAATATCTATATATAATAATATTGTTTTTGAATACGCTAAAGGAAAAGACAATGACTTAGCTGATAAATTAAGTATAATGCAATTAAAGACTAATTAATACTTATTTCAGCATGAGACCAACAAGTCAACAGACAATAGACAAAGGCAAGGGCATCGCCCAGCCAGATACTTATGCTCAGACATTATTAGGAAGACAAAATTTCAGACCATTAAGTACAACAGACAACTTAATGGAGAGAATTTATTTTGATAAGTATAATTTAATCTCATATCCTAAGTGTAATTTATCATTTAGAATAGCTCCAGACTGTAATTTAGATAAGGCTCAACAATGTTTAATAGATAACTTGTGGATTGCATACAATAAAAAAGACACTAAGTATTTTATAGCAGCTTCTAATGCTTTATGTCAATACTTTTCAGACAAAAATAGAGACAATAAATTTAAATATTATGTAGTCATACATGGTAAAACCAAAGGTATTTTTCAAACTTGGATAGAAGTAATAGATTCTATAAATGGGATAAAAAAAACCCACTTTTTAAAGGTTTTAATGATTTTACTGAAGCTTTAGACTATGCAAGAGGAATACTTGGGCCTAATTATTATATTTCACCAGCTCTTAGACAAAGCCAAAACCAAATACCTCAATACAATATCCAAAAAGATTCAGACAAAGTAATATTTTGTGATCATTGTTCTGCTATGACTGAGGGTTTCAAGAGACTCAATGCTAAAAATGAGATCCTTTTTCAAGAAAATATGAGACTAGTGAAACAACTCGAGACATTCCAGAGCAAATACTCACCAAGAACAGAAAGTAATACTCAGCCAAAAACAGACAATACTACCGGGAAAGAAGACATGAGTTCTCCATCTCTAAAAATGGATGAGATGGGTGTGCATTCCCCTCTGAATGCTAAGAACTCTACTGTATCGGAGCAGAATACAGCTAGTTCGGTTCAAACGGTGACCGGTAAAGACTTATCAAACCCGTTAATGGCTGTCACTTTGCCAAAAAGTGAAATAGAGGAGTCTTCTTTCTCACGAAGAAGATTACCTAAATACTTTCAAAAAGACACATTAAGAAAAAATGAATTATTAAAAAAGAAAAAAAATAAAAAATTAGAAAAAATAATTAAGCAAACTTTAGAAAAAAAATTTCGAGACAAAAGCCAAGACAAACATATTATCAAAGACATTCCCAGCCCAAGTAATGGCTCAGAAGACACTATTCACAGTCCTGTATTATCAGACGAAGAACAGATAAATAATATTCAAGACTCACAAGACCCTTATGAAGATGATGACTCAGGCATGAGTTTTGATATTATTGCATTACACAACTTAGACACTTAACCATTTTATATTCCAAAGAATTCATTACCTACAACTAAACTAGATGTACCATGGACAAGTTACATACAAAATACAAGAATGGCAAGAAAAGTCATAATAATATGGATACAAAGTCATAGTAAGATGGATACAAAGTCAAGAATATCAAGACAAGTCATACGGAAAGTTGGCAAAGTTGGCAAGATAAAATAAAAAGTTGATAAAAATTGACAAAAAGTCATAGGAGCAAGATGGGAACAAGAAGACTAAAGAAGAAAAATTAATATTAATAGGTGGGGATGCCCACTACGTGTCTTGTAATATTTAGTATATAAAAGTATTAGGTGGGAATACCCACTACGTGTCCTGTAAAAATGGGTGTGTTGTCACTTTATCACTACCCTCCAAAAGAGGGAAAAACTGTTGACATAACACGCGTCGGTAGAATATTTGAGTCTATAATATAAGTCAAAAGATGAACTTAATAATGCATGTGATGATGGGGCCCAATGAGTACCCGACCTGCATTATTAAAGGAATCTTATCAAGTTGTCGGCCATTAATAATTAAGGCCACGTAGCAAGTCTAGAAGAGTCTTTTAGAAATTTTCTTTGCCTATATAAGAAGGCAGTAGATGAGAGGAAAAGATGGAACGAAAGAAAAAAGTGTGGAAAAAACCAGAGTGAGAGAAAGTAAGAAACGCCCAACTTCCATCCTCCCTCCATAATCCTTTATGTACCAAAACTCCTCTTTTGCATATTAAAGTTTGTGAAATAAAAATAAGTGTGTTTGTGTGTAAAAGTTTTTAAAGCTTTTTCAAAGTCCTTCGGGGGTTTTCGAAAGGGAAACCTCTCTCTGTTAATTATGTAAGTTTTTATGATATTTAGTTTCTTAAATTCCCCCCAAAAAATATGTTAAATGTTATGTTACTTTATCCTTTTATGTTATTTTTTAAGTTGTTCTTTTAATGTAAAGTGTTGTACATGATGTGTTAAAAATTTACCCTTAGTATATGGTTATCTTCTTAACCTCTTAATAATGACTATGGATTAACCTGTAAATTCCTAGGATTCTTGGCTTTTATAGTCCGCTTGATGAAAGGACTAATTTGTTGCCAGTCTTTATGTCCGGGGTGTGGTTAAAGATGAAATTGTTAAGAACAAAAGTTAAGAAGAAGATATGAACTGGGTAAACCAAAACAAAAATAAAAAATAAAAAATCAAGATAAAACATGGGGAAAATAGGGAACTAAGTCATAAATTAGCAGGATTTAACTATAAGAGAGAGGGAGTACTGAGTAGGATTTACAATATATTTGAAACAAAACATAAACACGGATATATTCATTTTTGACTTCTTAAATATATAATTTTTATACTAAGTACTACTTATATTATATAATATACTTTCCCATATTACTACTACTTACTACCATACCTAACATATATATATAATATTATATTCCTTTCCCATACTTGTAATAATATATTCCCATACGTGCCTTTTATATTATATAATATATATAATTCTACTTACTATATAATATAATATATTATATATATATATTTCTACTTATCTTAATATACTACTTTATTATATATTATTATATTCCTATACTTTATACTTCTAGTATGCATAAAAGCTTTACTAAGCTATACATTGAATTTTAAATTAATAGCAAGTTATCACTAAGACATGAAAATTGAACCAGTAAGAACAAATAATACTCATAACTATCTAATATGCACCAAATAAATCATTTTATAATCATAACGAAAGATTAAAAAAAAGTAGGGAATAAAGGGAGTAAGTTTTAGTTCTACATTGAGGATAGAAGGGTGATGGTATTAAATATCGATACTATGACTTTAGGCGAAGCAAATCAATATGTTGAAACTTTAGTTTATCAAACTCATAATTCTTAATAGAAAACTCAGAACAAATATGCTTACTAGGAGTCTTAATAAATCAAAACATGGTCATTCTTTGTTACCACTATAAGGATCACTCGTGATTGGCCAAAAACATTGAAGGAATCAACCTACACAATCAACATGTTTAGCATTTTTTTAAAAGATGAAATCAAATAAATATGGAGCTATTTCAGAAGACAACAAAATTTTGCTAGCATATAATTTGAAAAGGGATGTTAATTTTAATGACCAAGTTCTGTCGACAAATTCAAACATCAATTACAAACTACTTGCTATCACAAAGAAGGCTTGCATATATAGATTATATTAAGATTAAAGCAAAGTTTGAACCTCAATCATTTGGCAAACATAAGGAGACATGAGATGGGAGAAAACTACAATTACAACACCAAGAATTCAAACCAAACAAATACAAATGATTCAAATAGACAAGCTATGACTACAACTAAATACTTTATACAAGATTAAGCTTACATTGATATAAGACCACAACCAGTGAATCCAAAGCTATAAAAGAAATTGGTAGAAATGATGACTACATCCATATAAAGAACAAGATTCTGAAGAAAAATAAAATACACAACTCATATTTCATCAAACAAGTTGGAAACAAAGAAACAAGAGGAACATTCGAGTTATCCAAAATAAAAGATTCATATAGAATAACATGTGTCACATCAGAACAATTTGGGTTGACTCGAATAAATATCTTTACCAGATTAATACATGTCAAGGTTCAAAGTACTTCACACAGATGGACTAATTAACAATAAGCAAATAACAATTAAATAGCAAAGGCATACTGAAAATCAACAAAGGGCAAATAGGTACCCCCAATTTAATATCAGTCGGCTCAAAGGAACATGCTTACGAGAAAATAAAATTTTTATCATCGCTTTAAAACCCACAAAATCACCTAGAACGGACAGTTAAGTTCAACCAAACAGATGGAGAGGACGAACTCAAACAAAGAATTCACATACTAAGGACTCAACTAAAGAAGAGATTAAGATAGATGAAGCCAAGGAAAAAACTTAATAAAATGCATATCGAGTCATCATACGCCGACATCAAATAGAGAATACAACACGCTAAAATATTCAAGTCATATTAAGAGGCATAACAAGATATTAATCAATATAGGAAGTTGTAATGATCCTTCATGTTATTTTATATGTTTTCTCATCTTTTTAGCATTTAGATCTTTCTTGTAGAAACCACAAGTAATTTATGATTTGTTGAGACTTACAATTTGATCGCTTGATTGTTTGTTTGAGTTTTGTGCAAGTTTCCATATTTTGGAGCTTCTAGAATTTGTACGATTAATTTCGATCAAAACTCTAGGATGACGACCTCAATATGCAACTCTAATGGTTTCGTAAGCTTCTAAACATTGAGTTTGTTCTAAAACAACTCTTCGTGCGGATCTCGAGGCTTTTGGGCTTATTGTGAGCCCCTTATGGAATTTGGCTAGAAACATATTTTGGGTATGGGACCTACTTTTTTATCGAGACAACCTCGGTTGAAAGTTTAGCATATTTTATTTGTGCGCATGGGGTTCCAAATGAATCTCAAGCATTCTGTCGGAGTTTTGTCAACTCCAAAGTTTAGTTGATGTAGCCTATTGTGCCCAAATGCACACGCAAGTGTGCGTGGTTGCACAAGTAGTATAGTTCTTTTTAGAAACGAGTTATCGTTGCCAAGGGACTTATGATCAACTTATATTTGCTAACTTAATTCCAGAATTCGACAAGAGAAACTTTAAAAGAGATTGAATGTTGTTTATTACTAATACAACTAATGCAATAAATAAAGTAACTAATGTGAACGACTTCAAATTGATATTTTAAACAAGTAAAAGACAATTTCAAGGATGCAACATGCATTGGATTTCATGTATCGTATCTCAGGTAATGAACTAATTTAGGTTATCAAGTCACTAATTAGGTAATTATATGATCATGGTCTCCCGACCTCTAATCGCCTACTCCAATCAGCTGTCTAACTACATCGTTGAGCGGGGATAGACAGTCCTAATTGGCGAGCATTTATTTTTCTTCCTGTTTTATAACCAAGCTAGGTGTTCATCTGAGCGTCACTCCTAAACACAAATCAACTCAATTTGATGGAAGATCAAGATTTATGTATCATTTGATCTATCTACCTTAAAGTCTCCCAAGTTTACGAGTAGACAAGAGATTTATCGCTATGATGGCCAGTCAAAAAAATACTAAAATAAGAACAAAAAAGTAACTTAAAATGATAACCATGAATTAATTCAAAACTATTGATACTCAACAATTATCCGTAGCTACAGCCCCAGAACAGAGGCGTTTAGCCACTAATCTCTAAGAAAAGAAGAAAAGAAAAGAACCCTAAAATGTATTGACGACCTATATTTGATCTCCCATAATAATTATATAATAATTATTTCTATGGATTATTTATAGAGATAGAAAATTCTAAATAAAATAATTGAGTCCAAAATAAATTGGGAAACCAAAACCCGAACGGAATTGAGTTCCGTTTGAACTGTGCTCTGTCCACCGCCTTCAAGAATTTGTGTGCAGCTCCTAGTTTCATATTGTGACACGTGGTAGGCTCCAGGTAATTTCCTTAATTTCGTTTCTTTGCCGCATTACTTTGAACATATATATAAATATTAATACTATATTATAATCTTTCCACTAAGCTGCTTCCTTGATTTCATTCCATAATCTTCCATCTTTTATTCATTTTAGGTCCAAACTTCTTCATCTTTACACCAATTTTCTCCTACAAATAAAATATACTATTTAGCACAATTCAAAAAATTCATGCTAAAAAAGGACAAATACAAATACTAAATATGAGAAAAATAATGATTTAAAATATATATTTTTGGCCTCACATCATAGCCCTTGATGGTGCATCTTGGGTTGGTCTTCGCGTTTGTAGATCTGGTCCCCACATTCGCGGAGAAGGGTCAAGTTTTCCCTCCGTGTTAGCGGACTTAGTCCTCGTATTTATGGAGAAAGGTGAAGTTTTCCCTCCGCGTTCGCAAAGAATTGCCTTGGCTGTTATATATTTCTTTTTAGCAATTTTCAGCCTCATTTCTCAAAATTTAAAAGCAGATATCTTGAGTTCTAGAGCTTAGATTTGGGTGTTTCAAGTCGTTTTTTTGTCTTGAATTGGCATGGCTATGTATTGGAGTGGTTGGATAAGTGTTGGGGGAGCATTGTTTTGAGGTAATTCTCACCCCAAAGGGACTGCCATGTATCCTTTAATGGTGATTTTTTTGCATGAGCTGTTTATCTCATTTTTTAGCTCGGATTGTGCTCATTTTTTGGGCACAAGTTCCTTGAGATATTTAGGATCTTTTAATGGAGTCAAATTTGAAATTTTTGGTATGGGGTCCACATTCTTGTTTTACTCAATTTGTGGTCCATCTCTAATTATTGCAATTTTGGTGTTTAATTGTCTGTATTGATGGTTTGATCAATAATTTATTAGTGTGGAGGTGACTGGAGGTGTGTTGGAAGCATCTAACTATTGTGTGGTGGATTCTGAGCTTGCGTGATCGGCTTTAACGTAGGCTATAGTTTACTTTCTTGATTGGGATTTATTAGATGATATAAAGTATGAATTACATGTAATTTAGGAGTGTATTTGTCAAGTATTATATCTCCTTCCATTTATTATTCTTGTCTTGATTCCTGTAGAATCGTTGGGCTTGTTGTGGGTGACATAATCTTTAATTTAGGCTAGTAACCTTGATTAGAATATAAATTAGCGTGACTATCCTTTTTAGAATTGATACTTGAGCCTTAAATGCCTTAGAATGTGCTTTATTGCTTTTGTAGTTGTGTGGTTCTTTTACTAGGGCTTATTTCAAATGGTGTATCTTGTGTTAGTGCCTGAGACCTTAGTGACTCATCATAGCCATAGGTTGCCATTAGTTGTGCTTGGTTGTACTGGAGCGATGTGATTAGGGTAAGGCATCGTTCCTTGAGTTATTTCTCTCCCCTAATTTGATTCTGAAGCTCTTCCTGATTCCTTTGTTTGTTGATTAACGGTAGGCCTATTATGTTTTATTGAGCTATTGTTATATTGTTGGGTTCAATTTCATGGTCGAGACCAGTTGGATTCCAACTTAATTCTCTTTGCCTTAATAGCGAGGTAGGGCTGGATTATATTTATAATCGCATGTGCCTTGTTTGGATGTTGGTGATGACATGCATTGCATTTGTTGGTCAGTCTCATGTGTTTCGTGGTACGATCTTGGTTCATGCATGGGATCATCATTACTATTTATGGAGAAAGACTATTTTCACTTGATTACTATTTTAAACTAGTTTTAAGGGGAATCGTACCACTTGGATCACTTTGTGAAGCTAATTTTCTAGATTTATGAGGTGTCAAGGACGTGATCATTTTCTACTTGAAATATTAGAGGCATCTGAGATATGCTCAACTTTTACTTGACTAGTCGGTGCGTCGACACCTTTTTTGCATCGCTTTGGCTACTCTTACCTCTGGTACCATGACATATATGATGTCTCGTAAGTCCCAATTTGGGCCCAAGAAGTGTATACGTACTTCCCACATGCATATGGGTCCCTCTGATAGTGTGTTCCATTGTACAGGAAAAGAGAGCTCCATGAGTCCTACCTTACTTGATAAGGGTAGAGGGTAGGTATATATACTTGGTTATTGATGGTTCAGCTGGTTCTATTGCATCTCCTGCATTCCTATTCATTGACTATCACCAGAATAATTAGTTGTTGGTTGTATCCTTTGATTTTTTGGGGGTCGGTTGGGACTTATGGGGTCCGATTAATTTATAGTTTGACTATATTATGCATTCTTGTGATATTGATCTAATAGTTGTTAGGTTGTTGTTTAGATTTATTGATGTTAGTTCTCCCTGGCCTTAGGTAGTTCATGAATTCTGTAACATAGCTTTGCTTGTGAGTAGGTTGTTGGCTCGTGTCTTAAGGTACGTTATTTGACTCAATTTTTTTACTCTTTGTATCTTGCTTCTTCTTTCTTAGTGCCTATCTTATTATGTTATATCTCATGTTTAATTATGTGTGTTCTACTTTCCTTATTTATTTGTTGTTTATATTTGCCTTGACTTTGGAGCTCAGTCGATCGATGCCTATTAAGTATTGTTTATTGGTACTCATACTATACTTCTGCAGCCTACAAATTATAGTACGAGTTCTCATCGTTGACTTGGATCTTGTGTGGAGCATCTTTATGGATTCGAAGACTTCGGTGAGCTCATGGAATTTGAAGTTATTTTGGGATAGGCTAGTCTTTAGGTTGTATTTGGAGATAGTTTGTACTTGTATTGTATCTGTAAAAGCCTTATACTCCTATTTTTATTAGATGCTCGATTAGTGACTAATGCCATATCTTAGAGATGGTTTCTTGTATTATATTTCGGTTGATAACTTTTTTTCTCAGTAGTAGTAACTTGTTGTTTCTTATTGTTATCTTCCATGTGATAGCCTGTTGCTTATAGTTTTGGGCTAGGGGTTAAGCTTATCTATTGGTGGGATGTAGTAGGTGCCATCATGACCTGAGAAACTGGTCGTGGAATGTTGGTTTCATATGTTTTGGTTGACTGACATCATTGGTATGAGAGCAACGGCCTAATAAAGTCATACAGATCGGTGCGTCGATGCATGTATTCTATCTTCGGGAGATTATAGGGCATTCTTAGCTAATTTTGTTTTTTGATTCCTTATCGTGTGTTTTCGCTTTGATGAACCTCTAAAATTGCTTCTTTGGAATATACTCTCTCTTAGATGGATGACACAAGGTATTCGATGGATGTGGATGGAGCATCGACATATTCTACCAGAGTTTCAGCACTTGGTCGGGCTAGATGGCCTAAGTTAGGCACATGCCTTAGGTTAGGAGATGTTCTTCAGCATTCAAAGAGTCTGGGGCAACCCAAGATCTGTCAGGGTTGTTGACTACCTTGGCTTCTTGAGATTCGGTGTTAGGAGGCCTTAGTCTTTCTAAAGGTACACCACATGAAGGTGTGGTTCTTGATGTAGTCGATGCTTCTCAGGACAGAGTTGGGTTGATTGGTCCCTTGCAGGGCTCTGCATCCATTTTTGAGTATGTTTTGTGATTTTTGTAATGGGTCAGTCATACTCCCACATTATTCCCTATAGGTCGAAACTTGAACCAAGAGTTCATAAGAGGGTTGTCCTTACCACTCTAATTGGCGTCGGAGCACATGATAACAATAGGGTTTACCTTTCCAAGGTTGTTAGTCATTTGAGGACTGTGGAGCAGGCTGATACGCCCAAATTACACCTTTCTAAAGAATATAGGGCTTTAGGTTCAATCTAGTAAACGGCGGATTATCACACCAAATTTCATTGTTTAATCATTTTCACATTCGTTACTTTCTTGGTCAGGCAAGTAGGACTAAGGCAGGTTCTAACGTTGCACACCGTTAAAACACAATCAAAACGAAGAGATCAATAATACATGCATAAATACTATTTAAGAATTACTTAATTATTAGGTCTACGTTGTTAATTACTCATGGTTCCACAACCCTAGTTGTGGATTTAGCTACTCATGCTTGGGTGATCACAATTCATAATAAGTTTGTTAAAATAAATCATAAACTTACAATTAGAGTAGATGGAATTCAGAATCTTGAATTGACGCACAAAAATGATATTATAAACCAATGCTTCAAGAATTAAATGGACAAAGTGTTCACAAAATAATTTTCAAAGCCAAAACTAAGTATCCAATTGTCTAAAACTTAAAACGTAAATAAAAATGATTATTTATAAACATCTAATACTAAATAAAGTCAAAAAATGAAATAAAAGAAAAATGGCCTTCGACAGTCAACTTTACAGGTCATGATCGACGGCTTGTAGACCACACCCATAGAAGGCAGCTTCTTCAAAGGCCATTTGGACACATCCTACGAACATGATCTACAACTTGTAGACCTTTGTACGGTCTGTCCTAGAAATACGTCATTTACAATACTGGGGCTCATAATTCTTGCCTCTTTCTACGACTCAGTACTACGGTTCTTAGGTCATCCTACAACCTGTAGTATGTTTTCGTCTCCCCATACTTAACCAAATTTCCAGCTTCTTCTCCGGCCTTCATCTACGAGTCAACCCTATGTTTTGTAGTATAATCTAGTGCTTATAGGTCAACTCGTAGCTCATCAAAAACATGTTGCTTTAATAGAATTCCATCTTCAGACAGTTACAACCTACTTTCCTGCAAACATAGATAGAAATAACATCAAATCTTTTAACAAAGGCATAAGACACGTGCAAAATCCAAGTGTAAAACATTATAAGTATCGTAAATTTGCGGTACATCAACACCCTTAACTTAAAATCATTGTTTGTCCTCAAGAGACATTACTAACTTTAAACGACACGATGCAAAAGTAAACCCAAAAACTCAAGCAATCACGTGACATTTTTTCAAACAATCAACCCTTCATTTTTTCACTTTTCACTACAGTGCAATCATTAAGTTCAACAACAAGACAACGCATGCAGATCAATTTACGACACAGAGATACCAATAGACATATTTACATACACAAATAACAATCACAGAGATATCATCTCTTCGACAGTGTAACTTGTGCCCTTATCGCAAAGAAATCCCTTTGTTCACATATATTTGGATTTATAGTTCAACTTCATGGACTCAATATTGCTCACTCTCAGAGTTAAATTCAATACAATACATGCACAATACCACATGTTGCCCTTATTTTCAATACTTAGACTCTCAAACTGCCAAATTAGGATCACTATAGGACTTTCTTAGCTTGTAACGCATGCTCAATGTCAGGTATGGTATAATTGGATTTTTAAGTGACTTTTCTGCCCTCTTTGACATTACATTGACTATTTTTCTCTTTAACAACCAATCCAAGTATCACATTAATATTTCTTTTCTCCTCATTATTCACTGAAGCTCGGGTGTGACTTTGACTTACTTTTTTTTCGTTTCAGCTTTTCACTCTTTTATTATTTTATTTTTATTTATTCTACCATACAATCTCAATATTTTTTCTCTTTTCTAAATAAACAACTCTTTTCATACCCATTTCTTTTCTTGTTTTCCTCTATAGTAGCCACCCTCAACTTAGGTTTTTTACCTGAGTAAGGGTGAATGATGTCCAAGGAGGGACCATGACCAAAAAAAGGTTAACAATTATCACGGGAAGGTGAATTGGGTAAATTGAAAGAATGGTCTAATTTAGGCTATTTTCATTTAGTAGATTAATTTTAGGCTTTAGTGGACTCAATTTCAACAATGGCCTATGATTATTTCCCAATTAACAGCTAAACCAGATTAGCAAGACTAACGAGACTAGTTCTAGATTGATATACACAATACGAATGAATAAGTATCCTCACACATGCATGCCACATCATTTCACTATCAAATTATCAATGTATTTGGTTCATGCTTCAACTTAAGTCATGTTATCTAATCGGGTCATTTCATGTCATAAAAAATCCTACATATATGACTTATCAATCACACAGATATAACACACAAACCAAAATCCAGAGGGGTATCAATTTCATGGGGTTGAGCTAGCATCCTCAGCTCGAAGGCATCTAGCCTCCTCTGTGTGGCCTGAGTCTGCTATGAAATAACAGCTTGCTTCCTCACCTCAGAATCTTGAACAAATTGCTACATCCATGGTCGAAGGTGTTCTAACAATTGCGCCATTTGAGTCTTTAGCCGTTGAAGTCTGGCTATCGGCAAGGTGGAGAGACCCGTGTAGTGGGGGAACATGGTGTGCTATCAGCCAGGGAAAAATAGATGTGTGTGTTGCCTCATCGAGATCAGTAGTAGTAGTATCTCCTGCAGGAACCTTACCCTCTTTAGACCCAGTAATGGTCATCTACAACATGCTGAACTATGAGCCGCGTAATGGTGAAGTCAGGTTTGACATATCCCGGATAAGCCCAACATCTAGTGTTTGAGTCTATAAAATCAGTAGGTCAATACCCCTGAGTAATGGCACTGTAGACTCACGACTTAAGTGGAATATCAGCCTAGGAAAGGGAGGTGTCATGGTCATCCAGAATGCTCGCCCATGTATCTCCTAAATAAGTACCCGAAGAAAATTAATCTTATATCCAACCATGATATATGCAACCATCACTGCTCGATCATGAATCATATGGTTGTCTGCCATAGTAGGTGATAAGCGAGAACGGTCAAGCGACCACAAAATTTTACAATAAAGTTGAATTAGGCCTTTTTGATTGGGCCTGGACCGTGTACTCAGTTTGAATCAACCCCTTGCTCTGTAATGTATCCAACAACCTATCTCAATAAATCCTCTTTTTAAAAGGCATCCTTCATCACTTTTGTATCACGCACAAGTTGCAACTTATAATCAAACTCTGTTGTCGACATAGTCTGCTCATAACTCGGGCCATGCAAAAATTGGTGAATGGTTTGCTCTGAGATGTCAATCGGACTTCCCAAACTATAGTGCTCAGAACAGGAGGTTATGCTAGCTCCTTACCCTTTTTCGACATTGAGTTCTTGACTATAGCTGCATGCGATGCATAAAACTCCCAGACTATATTTTTATTGTACTGGCCTAGGACTCTGCCATCCACTCGCACCGATGTCGTTTGAATAGTGTACGTAGCTTTAGAGAGGTGTGAAAACAATCTCGACTCCTCAATAATAGGCCAGTTAGGGTGTTTTCTTTCATTTTGAGCAATTGTCTTCGGAAAGATCTGAAATATTGCCCAGATCTCAAAATGATTTAGCTGACCCGCAACCCGAACAAAATGAATGTGCTTCTATGATCCCTCATAACTTAATTAAGATCCACACTGAGAGCCCAGTGTAGACTCTTTCGGTGAAATACCTTCTTAGCTTTGTGAGACAGTTCCCTCTTAAGATTGGAGAGTCGATGTTTGGAGTAGTCCGGGTCTGGGATCATCCCAATTGCTGGGACTATTTTCTTGTGGTCCGGGGTGCCCGAGGTGAGTCTTCACCCATGCATGGGTTGTCTTCTAACCCACTATATTCATCATCTATGGGTTTATTTTGTAATTGCAACTGAGATGTAGAAGCGACAGTGGATTTCCCCCCATATTTATGAATTACCTCTTTGTGGCATAGTAACTATAGGAATACTTGTTAGTAACAAATAAGACGGTAAAAGAAATAAAGAAAAACTACTAACAGATCAACGAAACTAAAAAAAAATCAAGACAATGCACTATTTTTGGTCTTACGGTTGGGTTCCTATGGGTTGTAGAAGGTTCTACTACTCGTATGGTCCAATCATAGGAAGGAAGGACACATTTTAAGTTTTCGTAGTTGGAACTACGGACTGAGAGTATAGTTCGTCAAAGTTTCTATAGACCGTAGTTCAGTCCAATAGTTCACAACTAGAGCTACTGGAATTTTATTTATGAACTAGGAATCCTATCTACGATCTGTAGGAAATCCTATGACTCTTAGATAGGCTCCGTAGTTTTTGTCATTTAGCATCAACTATCAGATGTCTTGTATGAGTCCTATTTACAGTTCGTAGGAAGTCCTACGACCCATTGATAGCATTTGTACAGAAGGTGTATGGGAAATAGTCAGTAGTGGTCCTTTAGGCCTATCTACAAAGGGAAACTACGGGTCGTAGATGGATCTATAGTTTGTAGAAGGTCTCGTAGGTCATAAGTTACTTTGGATAATGTGATTATTTTCACACAATTTCGCAAAATTTATCAGCCCCATATTAATTCTAAATTGTATGCATTTCTAATTCTGACATTCAAATAACACCATCATCCTTAGGATTTATATTTTCAATTTAATCAAAACAACCACTAGTACCACAATTCAAACCCTAATTCAAGTTCACAGTTTGGATTTATTCAACAATTTATGACACAGATGCAAATAATTGTTGACACTCACAATACTATTGTCCCTAGGGTTGATTTTAAACAATTTAACACATCATTAACAATCATCACAGCCCTAGGTCAAGTGTCAACTTCAAATTTCAACCAAATTTAATAAATTTTAGGGTGAGATATCATACCTTTAGAAGTAATATGAAGTTGTGTGAGTGTGTTTTCAAACGTAGACGCCTAGACTTCGAATCCCACACTAGGATTGATTAACCCATGACCTTTTTGTGAATTTGTCCTACTGGAATGTACAAAAATAAAGGAAATGGAGTTTGTTGGGAGGTGATGAGTACGGAGTGAGTTTTTGTTTTAAGGAAGAGAGTGGGGATTAGCAACGATTAAGGAGGGGTGTTAAGGGGTTTATAATAGTTGGAGAATAGTGAAAGAGGGAAGAATTGAAAAATATAGTTTTTATTACGATAGGGTCGTGCGTTTGGTGTCTTAATTTAACCTCACTTGGTCTTACGAAATCCCATCTACGGACCGTAGAAATCTTTTGTGCATCAACTTCACACTTAGAATAATTCAGAAACATACATGGAGTCTACGGGTACAAACTACAGACAAGCTACGATTCGTACTATGCACTTGTAGACTTAAAGTTGCAGTTGTGTTTGGAAATAGGTTTCTACGACTACAATCTACAGTTTGTCCAATGAACTATGAACCCCCTATATGGGACCCATAGAAAAATCCTCAATCATGTTACCTTATTGAGGTTTGACGAACAGGGCCAACAGTCTGTAGGAATATCTACGGCTTGTAGGACCTATCCGTAGGATCCAATGCACTTGAAATTTTTCTAGATTTTTCTTTATATCCTACACATATAGCAAACATTAGGCCTTCGTTTTCAAGTGCACTGGATCGTACGGATGGGTCCTATAAATCCTCAAGACCTAATGTCCAAAAATTGTCCAGAATAGGTTAACTTAGGGTCTTTATATTCTGGACACTTTTTGGACACAGACTCTAAGTTAACCTATTCTGGCAAATAAATAAAAAAAATAAAAAAAAATAAAAAACTAATAACTAGAAAAACATAAAAAATAATTAAATTACATCTTGGGTTGCCTGCCAAGCAGTGCTTGATTTAACCTCGCGGCATGACATAGACTCCTTAACTACTTAGACTTCATCAAGATTTCATTCTTCAATCACCTTTGACTTCCTTTGGTTGCCCTAAAGATTTTTATCCTCTGGTCATTCACCTTGAACCTTGTTGTTTCATCATTCCCAAGTTCAACCACTCTATGTGAAAACACTTGCACAACTTTAAAAGGTCCAGTCTACTTTGATTTGAGTTTGCTAGGAAACAAGCACAACCTTGAATTAAAGAGAAGGACAAATCACTGAAAGCAAATTCACGCTTTTCTAACTTTTGATCACGGTACTTCTTCATCTTTTCTTTATACAAGGCTGATCTTTCATCTGCTTTTAGGTGAAACTCATCAAGTCCATTCAACCTCTGATTTGATGTAGCACCCCAATCTAGATTCAACTTCTTGAGTGCCCACATAGCTTTGTGTTCTAACTCTATAGGCAAGTGACAATACTTCCTAAACACAAGTTCGTAAGGAGACATACCTATGGGAGTCTTGAATGCAGTACAACATGCCCATAGAGCATCATCAAGCTTTCTTGACCAATCCGTTCTGTTTGCATTCACATTTTTTTGCAAGGATTTGCTTTATCTCTATTGGACACTTCAACTTTCCCACTAGACTGAGGATGATAATGGGTTGCTGCTTTATGTCGAACATCAAACTTCTCAAGTTACGCCTTGAACAACTTATTACAAAAGTGAGAACCACTATCGGTAATAATAACCTTTGGTGTACCAAATTTGGAGAAGATATTTTTTTTCAAGAATGCGGTGACACTTTTTCCTTCATTATTTGAAAGCGCAATAGCTTCCACCATTAGATACATAGTCAACTTTTACAAGTATGTACTTCATCTCTTTTAAACTCACAAATGAAACCATAAAGTCAAGGCCCCGAACATTGAACTATTCAATTAACAACATAGGAGTAAGTGGGAGTTCTTGTTTCTTTGAAATACCTTATACTCTTTGACATCAATCATAAGACTTGGCGAAATTATAAGCATCTTGGTGAGTGGTAGGCCAATAATACCCACACTACAAGATCTTATGTGCTGTTCAGATACCACTATGATGACCACCAACATGAGACGAATGACAAACTTCTAATATACGCATCGTCTCAACCTCACGAACACAATGACTAATAATCCCATCAGCGTAAACACGAAATAGATAAGGCTCTTCCTAGAAAACTTTTTCATATCAGACATGAATTTTCTTCTTTGGTGGAATGACAAATCTGAAGGCACAACATCACTCGCCAAATAATTAGCAAAATTTGAAAACTAAGGAATGAGATAAAAAAAAAACAACCAAACCCTGTTCGTCAGGAAACGCATCATCAATCTAAACTCCATCAGCTAATTTCAACATTGCTTCTTCCTTTAATCTGTACAAGTAATCAACAACTTGATTTTCTGTCCCTTTTCTATCTTTCACCTCAAAATCAAAATTTTGAAATAATAATACCTATCGAATTAGTCTCGGTTTTGCATCTTTCTTTACCATAAGATACCTTAACGTTGCATCGTCAGTGTCTAGAATGACTTTAGTACCAAGCAAATATGATCTAAATTTCTCGAACGCGGAGACTACAACAAGCAATTCTTGTTCAGTGACAGTGTAGTTTTTTAAGCAACATTCAGGCATTGGTTGCATAATATATGGGATAAAGAATTTTTTCTTGCCTTTGCACTAATATCAGGAACCACTCCACTCACATCACACATAACTCTGAACGGTTGTCCTCAATCTGGTGAAATAATGATCGATGCAAAAATAAACTTCTATTTAAACCCTTTAAACGCTTTCAGACAAGAATAATTGAACTCAAACTTTGTAACCATTTAAACAACTTACACAACGGGGGCGCTATTTTGGAGAAATCTTTGATAAAAACCAACATGTGCCAAAAAGCTAACACCCTTCAAAGAGATAGGTGGTGACAACTTGTCAATCACCTCGATATTTGATTTATCAACTTCAATACCTTTATGAGAGATCTGATGGCCTAGAACTATGCCTTTTTTCACCTTAAAGTGACACTTCTCCCAATTTAGCACAAGTGTAACACCTCAAAAATTAGTAGGTTAAACTAGAGCCTAAACGTGAGGGTTAACGTCAAGAGTGATACGCAAAGGCCAAGGGAATTGGGTGAGGGCCATGCCAAAAGGGCCAAGGTTGCCAAAACATGCCTAGCCACTTCCCACCATGACCACGAGGGTCTTCATGACTCGTGGTGGCCACCACGAGTCATGGTGCCACCCGTGGTAGGTGAGGCAGTAAGTTCATGAAGCTGCCCAAGAAAGGCTCCCCTTCACGAGCCACTTCACGGCTCGTGGTGAAGATCACAGACTGTGGGAAGGCTCATGGGGTTACCTTTACCTCATGGGAGGCTTTTCAAGTTGGGTAGGCTACTGTTCAAGGGAACACGGCCACCACCACGAGCCGTGGTGCCCTTGACGGGTCGTGAACATGGGCGTGGTGCCTGGGAGTGAGATGCCTAGTGAGGGGTTCTTTGGTAAATTCCCATTTAGGTATTTATTAAATGAGGTCATTTTGTATTGTTTTTGTACACCTATATAATTCTTTGTAAGTCATTAACCAACCCATTTACTCCTTTAATTTCCAAAACCCAAAATCAAAACCCAAAAGAATTCATCTTCTCCAAAATTTCTCTCTCTAGAACTCCAAGGAAGAAGAAGAAGAAAGTTGAAGCTAGGGCTTGAAGAATCAAGATTTTTCTCCTCAAATTCGTGGTAAATCTTCAATAAGGTATGTCAGCTCTTCATCTATGGGTAGCCTTCACCCATAGAGCCCCTTCCACACCCTTAATTTCGAAGCTAGAAAACCTAAAAGTTAGGGTTTGACTTCAATCTCATGGATTCCTTTCAAATTCGTTTCAAATGATTGAATTATGTTTGTTTATGGATATATTGATGATTTGATATGATTTTAAGTTGAATTCTTCAAGAATCCATGAATTCCCCTAATTTCTCAAATTGGATCTTAAAGTATGGGTATTGATTGATGTTAGTAGAATGCTATAGAATTATGAATGTTATGAATTGATTACTTGAATCATGTTGTTATCCATGCCTAATGTAGTAGTTCTAGGTGTGTTGATTGAATGTGATCTATGGTCCTTGAAGGAAAAATTATGAGAATTATGTATGATCATGATGCTTATGTACATGCCTTATGAATACTTTGAGAATAAAGTGATTATGATCATAATGTAATTGTGGTGTTGTTGAAAGGATATTCTCACACACACACACTTATAATGAATTATGGATGAAGTTTCTATGATTATGATAATGATGATGTGTTGATTGAAAGGCTATTCTCAATTAAACACTTATGAATGATGATGCCATGTTGTGAAAGGTTTTCTCACAATATGGGGATTCTTATGTTGAAAGACTATTCTCACCTATTGAATCTGGGAGCTATCTGATGTTGGATTGAGTGTTGATACATTCTTCCATAATAATGAACTTAAGTAATGAAATGATAAGTACTTCATGGGGAATAATGCTAAGCACCGAGTGGGTATTGATATGAGATGGAAGCTCTCACGTGAGTTGAGATAGGGTTTTTAGTAGCAATAACTTGAGATGGATGTCCTCACGTGAGGTGTGGTGGGGTATCTAGTAGGAATCTCCTTATCCCATAAACTATGTGCCCTTATAGGTTATTAGCTAGTGGATCCACCTAAGCTAAATGTTACCGGTCCTACCTTAGGCAAGTAGATCAACTCTTTTTGGTGTAGGAGACACCGGATTCCATGATTTGCTCACATGGTCTATGTCGGTTAAGCCTTACCCCCACAATCAATGATTATGAACTATGGCTTCTCAAGAATGCACTAACTTTATCCATGCATTGCACAAGTAGGCTTTAAGAGTAGTCATGGTGTGTTCCTTTATGTTATAATGTTTTATGAAAATAATATGCTTATGATGATGCTACTAAGTATGTTGATATGAAGGCTAAATGTAATGATGGATGCTTAACTGGGATTATTGCTATATGTTGCTTTCCTTGAGATGACTTATTAAATGTGAATGTTCCTTATCTATGAGTATGAACAAAGGATGAGATTAAAGAATGATGAGTATGATTATGGTGACCTAAAAGTGGTACTTAGTATAGATAGGAATATGGGATCTTTATCTATGCATTGCACAAGTATAACTTAGGGTTACTTATGAGATAGTTCTATTATGCTATGATGATCTATATGTTGAATATGCTTGTGACTTATGCTTTTACACTAAAGTTCATGATGATTCTCAAACTTGGTAAAGTGCATGCATTTCAACTAAAATGTCCTTTTATCACAATTTCAAGTATTTCTATGCATGACCATCATAATTAGTGCATTTTTGTACTAACCCATATTTTCTACATTTTTCACAAAGTGTAGGGTCCAGTTCTTAAGGCGATCTTCTTTTGGTTCAAGCTTGGATCGACTATTCTCCTAGCTTGTGGTGAGTACTCAAGATTCGGGGACGTATGAGTCAATTGTAGTTTCTTTCTAGTCATTTCATGTTCGGATTATGTGGAAAGGGTTGTGACCCTATTTTTTATTCAAAGATTGTATTAGATGGCTAATTTGAGACAAGTTAGACTTCCACTTGCTTTTATAAAAGACTTCGATTGTATGGATAAAGTTTTTAAATTCTGAATCATTTCTTTTATCCTATGTTATGATATGATAAGGGGCTTGTATGAGACCTTTCGGGGTTGAATACGCCTTGTCATATCTAGGGGGTACTCCTGGGTCGTGACAACAAGATTACATTCTTCAGAGCATTTAGAACATCACTTAAATGAGCCAAGCAATCAACAAACAAGTCACCAACCACCAAAAAATCATCCATAAATACCACAATAGTGTCTTCCACTAGATCTGAGAAGAAAGAAATCATGGAATGTTATGAAGTTGTTGGTGTATTACACAACCCGAACAACATCCTTTTGAAAGCAAAGATCCCATAAGGACAAGTGAAAGTAGTCTTCTCTTGGTCTTCCGACGCTAAAGAGATCTGATTGTTGCCTAAATACCCATCTAGAAAATAGTACTAGCCCTTTCCGGCAAGACGATCTACCATTTGGTCCATGAACGACATTGAGAAGTAATATTTCTCTGTCCATGCATCCAACTTGCAATAATCCATGCAGACTCTCCAACCAATAACGGGACTCATCGAAACAAACTCATTCTTTACATTAGGAACGGCAATGATTTCTCCCTTCTTCAACACGCATTGAACCAGACTCACCCAATTACTATTGGCAATCAGATATACTACTCCAACATCTAACCACTATATGATGTCTTTCTTCACAACTTATTGCATTGGTGGATTTAGTCACCACAGGTGCTCAATACTTGGTTTAAATTAGGCATGAGTTAGATTTTATGAGAACATACACAGGGTGGAATACCTATGATGTCATCAATTGTCCATCCAATTGCTCTTTTAAATTGCTTCATTACCGCTATAAAAGCCTTTACTTGCCAATCGTTCAAATCAGCAACAATAATGTCTGGCAAACTTATTTCCTAGCCTAAGGACACATACTGCAAATGGGATGGGAGAGCCTTAAGTTCCAACTTTGGAGGCTCATCAATAGATGGTTGTGCATGTGGAGTTTCTCTATTTCTTAGATCCAAGTCTAGCTTCTTTGGTGGGCGACTAGTGTAATCCTCCCCATCAAGTACAACAACAAACTCATCGTACTCATCAATATGCTCTCCATCAAAATTCATAACCACAACCACTAATGCTTTAACACCTAATCTCTCTTCAATTGACACCTTAATTGCTCCTCAATGGTCAAATTCACTAGGACGCTTGATTAACGTTTCAAGGATACTTCATGCAATTCTAATTGTCAACGATTGCTAGTCAGTATATAACCCAACTAAATGAGTTAGGGTTGAATACATGGAGCGGTACGTGTTAAAGATTCAAGAGTCAAGTGTAAATATTCTCAAATCAACCATATGAATTGACATTTACGAATAAAAATATAATTCAAATCAAGGGGTGACACGAATGTCAAATAGCAGGGGGTTTTGGCTTGATATTATCAACTACAACAACATCAAATAACACAATAATGAGATGGGCTCTTGGGATGTGATTCAATTATAGGCTAATGTATACTAATGGGTAATTGTAACTATTAGGAAATAGCTATAAATTAGTGAATAAGCTAGACTATAGAGGAGGTGAACTTTCTCTCGAACAATTTACCCTGAATCAAGTCAATTTCACTCAAACATCGACAAGCATACAACATAAGAACAATTTACACTTTAGTCTATTCACTCTCTCGAGCTGAACCCATGACAACCCAATACCCACAGACCATCAACCAATAATCTTGGTTTTGAAACCTCTCTCGAGCAGGCGAAAAATACGATGGTAGAACTGCATTTGCAACTATAATTCTTTAATTTAAACCACAATTAATGATTGAAATCACTTTTAAACAACATTTAAACTAACAATTAGCAATACCCATAAATTAAATCAGCCCATAATCACATAATCACACCCCAAGAATTGGGGTTTTAGCTAATCACATAATCTATCGCACTTTTACCTTGGCCTTCAGCATCCTCCAGGTTTGTAACTTTGGGCGATCTAGTAATGCATCGCGGAATCACTCGGCGATCCGTCAACTGCTCCTTCTCTTGCCAACTTGATTTTCTCCTTCAGGGCTTAGCACACTGGAACTTTAGGCGGTCAAATGGCCATTCGGCGACTCACCTAATGGACTTGGTGATCGCCAGGCTCTCTTTTCTTTCGTCTTTCAGCTCACTTCATTCCTTTTTGCAAATTAGTGTCCTTGCTTTGTTCCTCAATCAAAATACCTAGAAATCAAGGATTTTTTATCAGTTATTGGCACAAAATAAGTATTTGAAGACACTAAATCTATCAAAATAAAGCCCTAAATGACTCCAAATCTTGGACTCATGAACACCCCCAACTTAAAATTTTGCTTGTCCTTAAGAAAGACTCAAGTTCAGCAGTTAAAAAAGAATGTCTCAAGCAGTGCTACACAAGACTCAATCATGAATGCACATGACAAGACTCAACTTACTCATGCAAGGATCAATTGTGCACTCAAAGACTCAAGTTGTGACTCACCATTACCAATGAATCTCAAGCTCACAATACTTGCTTCAAATGCAAGTTCAAGCTCAACAATGGTGCTCAAATGCCCTCACACAAAGAATGATTCCATATTCACACACAATGGTTCAACAATTTATAGTTTTGGAATCACATACAACTCACACACTCACAACGATGAACACATGTATGACTTCACCAGTAGGTTTGCCCTTATTTTCCAAACAACACTTGTTTCAGCTCACTTAAAATCAAAAAGGTCTTTTCAAGGCCTGTAATGGGGCTGAGTGTAAAGGTATGGTCATTTAAGCTTAGTGGTTGCTATCCTCATGAAATGTGGTATGAATAATACTTTCTTTCCTTTTCTTTATCATTCTCATTCATGCTCAAAATTCACCCCATTATTCACTTTCCATGGAATACCAGACACCCCATTTCTCTTGCACTTTCACAAATTTATTTCAAAACCTTTTCATTCATTTTCTTTTTCATTATTCTTTTCTTTTTCTCTTTTTTTTTTATGGAGGGGTTCTATCTTTTTCACAACCATGGATAAAAGGGAACTTCTTTGCACTTCTTGATTTACCTTCTCTTTTTACCACAAGCCTAAGTTGGCTATTCAAACAATCCACAAATCATGAGGATTATGGGTGAATGGATAAATAATAGTGACAATTTCCTCAAGTTTCTTCCAAGAAAAAGGGTAAGGCTCAAAGGGTGTTCAAGCAAAGCTCACACACTCACAAGGTATGCCACAAAAGAGGTATAATGTCAAATTGTTTCACTCTTTAAAATTGTTGCCTAAGATCATTTCAAGAGCTTGCATCACTTAGTCAACCGGACTAACGGGGCAAATTCTAGGTGCATCACACATGGTTCACGGTAAGCTCATCACACAAGGCATTGACACCAATGTCAAACAGACTCCACACTTTCCCTAGTGTGCAATGTTTATCACAAGAGACTCAATTTGATAATCAGCTAGTCACAATGAGATGCAAAAAGTTCACATATTATCTCTATAACTTCATTTAGCCTCATCATAGCCGCACATTCATGTTTGTTCCATTGAGAGCACCATTCAAGTCATCGGTATTGATCATAACCGATACTCAAATTTGCACAAGAACAACCACATTAAAACACAATCAAGAAATTTTCAATTAAAATAAGGAGCCACAAGCTCAAATATCCACAACACAGTGCCAAAACACAATATATAGCACAAAACCCAATATATACAGAAAAGTCATAATCACAAGAGGTAGGTATGTAAATACCTCACCCCACCACAAACAAAAAGCAATTTGTCCTCAAATGCAATAAAACATCCAAAAATCAATAAAGAAGACAGAGAGGGAGGTAAAAAGAAGTCATGTCTAAGCAGTTGCTCCATCTGTCGGGGCATCAGTGCTCGGTGTGACACTCTGATCTTGGGCATCAGTGCCTGGAGTTACATCAACAGTACTCGATCCACTAGGGCCTCAATCTGCTCCTCATCGGTCTCTGTCTCTGACTCATCGACTGCCATATCATCTATCGGCACACCTCCGGTGGTCTGGAGGAATCTTAAAACTGGCCAGGGCATCCAAATCATCTGCTGCCTCCAATAAAGTAGTGAAGTCAGTGGACTTCAAGTAGTCCACGTCCTTCCTCAGATCTGTAACCTCGGCTTTCAAAGTCATCACCTCAGAAGACTCTCTCTGTCGATGCTCACAAGTCTTGACTCTCACCATTAAATCATCAATAGAAGTCCAAAGGGGGGGTCAGTGCAGCAAGGATGGCACTCTCTATCATCCATGGGACTGCAGCCTCTAATCGGGTAGCCCTCATATTAGCCGAATGGGCTAGGTGCCCCATCTTCAGGATCATAGCCTGAGTAATCCTAGCAGGCTGGAAAAGGTAGAAGAAGGAATGAGAGTAGATATACCTGAAGGCCCGGAGGCTGGAGTAGGCAAAGATGCCTCTGCAGGTATAGAGTTAATGTCCACCTCTAGAGATGTATCCACCGGAGCTGCTGTCCTCTTGTCTGCCTTATCCCGAGTGTACTCGATCTCTATACGCCGGATGTCTGTAGAGGATGTAGGAGTGACCTTAAAATCTCTCGTCTCATCATGAGGCACTTCAACACGCCAGCATAACTCTGTAATCAGCACCAGTAATAGTAGGGATGTCTAGCTCTGCTTAGCCCTCATGGCCATCTCCTGCTCTATGAGGAGTCCCTAGTTAATGCTCCTCCTGGATATGATCGACCCTAGGTAGGTTGCCTTAGGGTAGCAGAGGATGGACTCATTCTGGGATGGCATGATGGTGCTGTTGATAAAGCCAAACCAGTACCGAGTGGCAATATTCAGGTTCTTCTTCTCAATGGGGATCCTTGGCTTAATCCACCTCGGGGTATTATCGGAAATCAAAGGTGCAAGCTAGCCCTTTAAGTCATTTAGGACTGAGTAATAGGTAGGCTCTCATATGCAAGTGTAGTGCCTAGAGCCCTGTCGAGTATAATATTAATGTGATCTTTACTACACCTGACTTTCTTCCCCCGAACCATGACCGACTTCACTGGTCTGAAGGCATTGGCCTTCTTCTTCCCCTTTGGCACCAGCTCTCCGTATGATGTATAAAACTCATGGACCTATGTAGGAATATAGGGGCCTCGGGGCATGGCGAACTGCTCGAACCGGTGGAACTGGAGGGTGTCTCTCACTATGGAGTATCTTCCCTCTAGGCCCTCTATGGATAACAGCTTCTCCTCTAAAATTGTCTGCAATCCATCGGCTTTCAATCTGTTAAGTAGCTGGGGAGGAGGGACTTGCACAGATGGCACTGGGGCCACAGGTGGTGCCAGGCTAGCACTGTACCAGTTGCAGGAGGAGTGGCTGCTGGGTGATACCTAACACGGATCTCTGCTCGCTTAGACTGCAGGGGCTGGTCATCATCCTGTTTGAAGAGTTCAGCCTAGGAGCCAATGACTCTCTCTTCGTATCTGAGTTGTGCTTCTGGGTCTCAGATACGGGCCTTTTTCCCTTGTCCTTGCCTCCTTTGGGAGGTGTCGTCTTTTCCTTTTTAAGAGGATTGGCTCCCCCTTTATTTATCAATATGCCCTGTGTTTTTTTACGGGGCGACATGTCTCTACCGGCCACTTTTGGTCTAGCCATATCTGCAAAAATATCAAAAAGAGTTAGAAATAGTTCAAACAAAGTTGCAGAAAATAGTTGCAGACAGTCTCGTCGAACTGATCGGCAAGTCGCCGAATCGCTTTGGCGAGCCAGATCGGGCTCGCCGAAAGGGTTGGCTAAAAAATTCTCATAAAAATTGGCATGTTGGCAATGGGAAGGGCCTTTCAGTGAATTGCTAACATCATTCAGCGAGCAAAGGCTAGCCTGCCGAAAGTTACAGTGCATTTTAGGGGTTAAGGGTGCAGAAAGGGCGATCAAGAAAGACGATCGGCGAGTCGCCGAGTGCACTCGGCTAACTCAGGCTTCTCGCCGAAAGTTACAGAACCAAAAATCCATTTGAGCATGAAATTAAAGGTGATCAAGGGGGATTCGGTGAACTATCGAGTGGTTCGGCGAGCTCGACTCGGCTTGCCAAACTGTCCAACGTGCCTACTTTCAACCCCGACTTCCAAATTCAACCCCGCAACCCCCGAAAACAAAATCAAAACATGCACTCCCTTAATTAGACTTAGAACCATTACACCCATGCCCCCAGGATACTGAGACTTCTCCCGATTTGGCCAAATTTGGCAATCTGAAGACTTTTGCCCTTAAAAATGATGTCAACCGCTCCATTATTGGGCAAAATACGTCATTTGGCAAAAATGCGGGTTACTTAGACTTCACCAGACTAGAGCCAACAACAACACAACACAACCCAACAAGATTTTGATCAATTTTAAGCACGATAATTTGGGAAATCAACAATATAGACAATTTAGGCAAGATATTTGAATTAAGATAGGCACAAATGCACACACGCATAAAAACAATGAAATCAGAGAGGCCTAACACATGTCACTAAGATAAGATCAATTGCAAATGAGTAAAATTTGCTAAAACAAATTTGGGGTTCGGAAAACCAACCTTTAATGCCGATTAAATAAGTTGAAAAGCTAGGTGAAACAGATATCCAACTCCGAACACACAAATGAAGACTAGGAATCGGTAAAAATACGAAAATATAAGAAAGTATAGTGCGGGTGTGAGTTTGGAAAGTTGAAAATTGAGGGAATGTGAAAGATTTTGAAATTTTTAACTTTTGGCCTTTAAAACCATCCAGTTCTCTCTCATTCGGCGACATTAGTCTTGCTCGCTGACCCATTCGGCGATAGGCCGAGTGGGCACTTACCTCGCAGAGTTTAGAAGGACCTCTAGTTAATGTGGGGGTCCAAACAGCGGACAAAGTCGAGATCACCGACCTTTTCAGTGACAAGCCGATTTGCTCCTGGGCTCGTCGAGTTTTACAGAGTCCAACTTCAAAATTCGATGAGTCCAACAAGGGTCCAAGTCAGGCTCACCGACCTCTTCGGCGAGTCGCCAACTGCACATTTTGCTCGCCAATCTCCATGTTTCAAACACATTCCACACTTTAACCTGCACAATCAACACATAATTATTTCACAAACAAAAAATAAATAAATAAAACTTGGGTTGCCTCCCAGGCAGCGCTCTAGTTAACGTTGTGGCACGACACAAGTCCTCACTCAAACTTCATTCTTGAGGTTGGCCATAGTATCACTAGGCAACCCCTTTGTTGTCTCGAGTTTAAATGAGATGAGATATGACCCATCTGGGTCTCCAATGTTTGATAGAGATGGAATGAGAGGTAACCGTCTGGCAAAGGGTCAACACATCTTTCTTCATCTCTTTCAAAATTTTGTCAAACCTTGTTGACAATACGAGACAACATATCCTCAGACCAACCACCTTCTGAATCCTTTGGTTTTTGACGCTCGTAGGGAGGAATGTACATGTCCTTCTCCCCGTTTCTCTCTTTCCAAGTGGGGTTACAACCCCTCCACTCTTTATCATGATCCCAACCTTCATCCCTACTCCAACCTTGGTTACCACCCTGCCTCAAGTAGTTTATACGATAACTACCTCCTTGGTTGGCTAGGAAATTCACCTCTTCGTTGTACAAAGCTTCAAACTTAGCCTCATCGGGGCTTACACACCCGACACTCACAACATTGACACTTCGAACACCAGATCCAGTGACATTTTTGGACAAAATGTCAAGTTGTGTCATGATCTTTGCCATGTTCTTATCCCTCTCTTTGTCTTTCTCAAGCTGCTCCTTGGTCAATTTAAACGTGAGAGGGGAGACCTAATCTTCGCGGGTATACCAAGCCCGATTAATTGTGGTCATACCATCCAAAAATTAGGCTACTATAATGTAAGGTTGTTGTACCAAACCTTCTGGAGAAAGTTGGTCAGCTACACCCTTGTTGACCGAATCAAGGCTTCGGTAAAAATATTGTAGCAAAACGTTGTCGGGCAAACCATAGGTTGGGTATTGCAGCACCACCTTCTTGAATTGTAGCCAAGTCTCATGAATTGGCTCACCCTCCAAATGCTTGAAGCTTTGGATGCTGTCCCGAAGAGTCATCATCTTCGAAGGAGGGAAAAATCGCACTTGAAATGCGCTGACAAGCTCTTCCCACAAAGTGATTGATTCTCGTGGCAATTTAGCCAGCCACTTACATGCTTCTCCCATTATAGAAAATAAGACCGACTCTTGGGATATGTTCTTGAAGGAGAACGCACCGCAAACATCAATAAAGTTTCTAATATGCTCATAGGGATCCTCATGAGCCAGCCCACCAAACAACCCTTTCAATTGCAAGAGCTGCAACATAGTACTTGTAATATGGAACACAACGTTCCCTTTAGCTGGAGGCAAGCGAATGGCACCAATTCCACCCATTAGATGAGGGTCATTAACATTAAGCTCATTGACATCGTTTAGGTTGCCGATGTCATCTTAGTGGCCCACTTGGCTACCACTGCTTCCGTTCACACTCATGCCCTCTGTTCAAAACAGCAACACACAAACCAAAACTGAAAGTAAGTAGATTCAATTATAACTAACAAGAACAAAATTCAACTTAACTAGAGAATCTTAACCAATACCACTCCCCAGCAGCGACGCTATTTTGATTAACGTTTCAAGGACACTTCATCCAATTATAAGTGTCAACGATCGCTAGTCAGTAAATAACCCAACTAAATGAATTGGGGTCGAATCCCACAGGGAGTGGTACATTTTTAAGATTCAAGAGTCAAGTGTGAATATGCTCAAATTAGCCATAGAAATATACATTTATGAATAAAAATATAATTCGAATTAAGGGGTGATACGAATGTCAAATAACGGGAGTTTTGGTTTGAAATTATCAGCTACAACAACAACAAATAACAATAATGAGACAGGTTCATGGGATGTGATTTAATTATAAGCTAATGTAGACGAATGGGTAATTGCAACTGTTAGGAAATAACTATAAATTAGTGAATAAGCTAGACTATAGAGGAGGTAAACTTTCTCATGAATAATTTACCCCGAATCAAGTCAATTTCTCTCGAACATTGACAAGTATACAACATAAGAACATACTACACTTTGGTCCATTCACTCTCTCGAGTTGAATGTGTGGACAAGGGTTTAGGATTCATTCTCTCGAGCTGAACCCATGACAACCCAATACCCACAAACCATCAATCAATAATCTTGGTTTTAAAACCACTCTCTCGAACAGGCCAAAAACATGACGGTAGAACTGCATTTGTAACTACAATTCTTTAAGTTAAACCACAATTAATGATTGAAATCACTTTTAAATGGCATTTAAACTAACAATTAGCAATACCCATAAACTAAATCAGCCTATAATCACATAATCACATCCCAAGAATTGGGGTTTTAGCTAGACATCATAAAAAGATAAAAATCGTTACCAAATTGTGTTTCCATCAACTGGGTACGATTTATTTCGTCTTTACAAAGGTCCAAATTGAAGAATCTCAAAGACCTACTTCCAATTTCTCAAAAATGGAAAATTTCAATTCTTCAAAGCTAAGGAAAACTTGTCTCAATACTCAGTGTTCAAACTGAAAAATAAATGAATTCTAAAGATTGTTGAGAATAAAATTTTGATCCTAAACTTAATGTTTGAAAATGTATTTATAGTCGCCAAATATATGCTGCGAAGGGCCATTCGGCGCAGTAAGTCGGGCTCGCCGATCAACTTGGCAATCCGCCATTTGGTCCTTTCCATCGCCCTTTTGCCTTGGTCTTCAGCATCCTCCAGGTATGTAACTTTGGGCGAGCTAGTTATGCATCGCGGAATCACTCGGCGATCCGCTGACTGCTCCTTTCTCTCACCAACTTGATTTTCTCCTTCAGGGCTTGGCACACTGGAACTTTAGGCGGTCAAATGGCCATTTGGAGACTCGCCTAATGGACTTGGCGATCGCCAGACTCTTTTTTCTTCCTTCTTTCAACTCATTTCGTTCCTTTTTGCAAATTAGTGTCCTTGCTTTGTTCCTCAATCCAAATACCTGGAAATCAAGGATTTTTTTATCAGTTATTGGCATAATATAAGCATTTGAAGACACTAAATTTATCCAAATAAAGCCTTAAATTAGTCCAAATCTTGGACTCATCAATGCTGCTTTGAAATCACTTTGATGATTAATTGATTTGCACATATTGAATGTTATTTATTCATTATTTAATCAAAATTTTGATAGCCCTCTCTCCATATCAACTAAAGCACACCTAGTAGCAAGGAATGGTCTCTCTAAGATGATAGGCACTTCAAAGTCAAACTCACAGTCTAATATCACAAAATTCACCAAAAATATCAATTCCTCAACTTTAACTAGAATATAGCATCCTAATAGATTTCTTCACAGTACGATCAACCATAAGTAGCCGCATTGTAGTCAGTTTGGGGGCTCTTAAATCCAATTTTTTGAATACAGATAACAGTATCAGATTTATGCTAGTACACAAGTCACATAGGGCCTTATCAAAGTGTAACATGCCAACAGTACATGGAATAGTAAACGCTCTAGGATCCCCCTTGTTTTGCACTAACAATCCAATAGCAATGACACTACAATGTTGCAACTTATCACCCCCTTAAAAAATGACAGCCCTTTTTTTTGTCACCAGATATTTCATTAACTTAGCATAGTCTGACATCCATTCGAGTGCTTCAATCAAAGGAACATTTATCGATAGTTGTTTCAACCTGGAGATGAACTTGCAGTATTTTCCTTCCTAAGTTTTCTTGACCAATCTTTGAGGGAAACAAGGCAGAGGTCTGGGCATTGGAATGATATTTTGAGTAACTTCCGCTTCTTTCTCATTTAGATCTTTAGGTTTTTCCACTATTTCAACTTCATCCTATTTCAGTTCCTTCGCACTTTCCACCTTAGTCGGCACAAGAGGGTAAATAGTTTGTTTTCCACCTCGAATAGTAATTGCCATGCATTGCCCATTATTCTTCAGATTTTGGAAAGTATTATTGGGAAGTGTTCCTTGTTGCCGTGGATTCACACTTAAAGATAGTTGACTCAATTATTGCTTAATCTATTTAATGGACACTTCCTGTTAATTTATCTTTTTCCCAATGCTTGATAAATCAGTGCACATCTCCTTCACATTGTCATCTGTCGAGTCAAATCTTTTCATCATCGTAGAAATCATATCCTCAATATTATTCAAACTTGATCCTCCATCTCAATCTCCTTGTGGAACAAATGTATGACTCTTATAGTTTCTGTTGTTATACCCATTCATGTTATAATTATTATCACGATTGTAGTGCCCTTCATGCTTTTAATTGTTGTAGTTTTGACCTTGATTTCCTTGACCTTGGCGCCATTTATTCTGATTGGATTCTTGGGCGTTAGTTTGTAAATCCCCTAATTGTTTATTTAAAAAGTTGACATCTACTTCATAAGCATACTCATCATGCAGTGGTGCTCTATTATTGTAGTTTACTGCATTAACTTTCTCAGCACACCCACCCAAATGTTTCAACACCAATCCAACCTCTGTTCTCAATTGTGCCACTTATTGACGCATATCTTCACTCGCTTAATCATGACTTACTTGTATTGAAAAGGATATTTCTGTGGTAGCTTAAGTTCTAGTGCTTTATACTTTATTATTCTTTGAAATCATTTTCAGCTTCTCTGCAATTTGTTGGAATGAGTTAACTCGTATGATCCTCCAACAATCGTATCTAGCACAACTTTACCATTTAATCTAACTCTATAAAAGTTTTCCTTGAGTGACTCATCATCAGTTTGGTGGTTCAGAACACTTCTAATGAAAGTTGTAAATTATCCTAAGAATCACTAACCGACTCCCCAAGTTGAGCCATGAAATTGTTGAGTTTATTTTTAAGCTTTAACTTTTTTGACAATAGGAAGTATTTTTCTAGGAACAATCTATGTAGCTCAATCCTTGTGGTAATTGAGTTGTAAGGAAGCTCAGACAACACATGATCGCATCTCCTCTCAATGATAATAGGAACACATATTACCCAGTCACATTCATATCTAAGTTTGGCCTTCCCACACTACACTTACAAATGTCGATGCCTTTACTTAGATGAGCATATGGATCCTTGGATTGCATACCGTGAAATAACCCTCTGGATTTAAGCATTTCCATCAGCCTACTTGTAACCAGAAATATATGCTTAAGTGGTAATTGAGGTCCAACTATGGCACTCATTAATACCACATCATTGTGATCAACCCTGTAATTATCACGCACATCATATGCTTGCTGATCATGCACTAACACAAGTTGTTTTGGTTGTTTCCTGGTACCTCCCCTACTCCTGAAACTTGGACTCTAGGTTCATCCTCCTGACTTGCTCCGATTGGATCATCGTTTAGTCGTATAATCCGACCACATTCGACCATTTTTTTTTTGCAGTTTTTGTCTAAATCTGGATTAAAAAGGGTTAAGGATTTCCTTGACTTTGTGTACTTAACATACACTTCAAACAAAACCTGTAGAAAACAAAAACAAAATAAAATGTAAATTGGGAAATAATTGACTAATAGTGCAATAACAAAATAAGTATAATTTAAAAGCCTTATTCCCTAGTAGTAGCACCAAAATTTGATGTATAATCAGTCGTTGTTCAAATAAAGAACCTAACAGAGGTTAGGGTCGATCCCTCAAGGAATAAGGTCTAGACTTAGGCTAATTAGCTGTTGATTGTACTTTTAGTCATATTACTTTTGTAAAAAAAAAAAGATTTGTAACACAATATTAATTGATTAAATTCAGTAACAAGTAACTAAGTAATAGGATTCAACGTTTTGTAAAATCAATAGAAGATGAAACTAGTGTGTATGTGTTCCCATAAGTTCTTAACGCAATAAAACTTATAATAGTAACCCTATCTAGTGTTTAACATGCAAAGTAAGTCTATGGGTGTATGCTTTACTAACCCTTACTATTGACCTCAGATTATCCCTCACTCTGGGTTAAGGCTATTAAACAATGGATTATCATGTCAAATCTTTGTTGTTTAATCTCTTTTCCTATTCGTTACTTTCTTGGTCGGGCAAGTAGGAATAAGTCGGGTTCTAACGTTGTGCACCATCAAAAACAATCAAAACGAAGAGATCAACAATACATGCATAAACACTATTCAAGAATTACTTAACTATTAGGTCTACATTGTCAATTACTCATAGTTCTCATAATCCTAGTTGTGGATTTGTCTACTCATGCTTGGGTGATCACAATTCATAATACGTTTATTAAAATAAATCATGAACTTACAATCAGAGTAGATGAAATCCAAAATCTTGAATTGATGCACAAAAACGATATTATAACCAATGTTTCAAGAATTAAATGGACAAAGTGTTCACAAAATAATTCTCAAAGACAAAAACTAAGTATCAAATTGTCTAACACTTAAAACATAAAAAAAATAACTATTTATAAACATCTAATCCTAAATAAAGTCGAAAAAGGAGATATAGGAAAGGTAGGCTTCGATAGTCAACTCTACGGGTCATGATCTATGACTCGTACTGTAAAAGACACCTTCTTCAAAGGCCATTTGACACTTCATATGGACATGATCTATGACTTGTATGTGTAGACATTTGTACGGTCTATCCTGGCTATCTGTTATTTACAATACTGGGGCTCATAATTGTTACCTCTTTCTATGACTTAAAACTACGATTCGTAAGTCATCCTACGAGCCCGTAATATGCTTTCATCTCCCCATACTTAGCCAAATTTCTAGCTTCTTCTTCATCCTTCATCTATGAGTTAATCCCACGACTCGTAGTATGATCTACGACTCGTAGATCGCCTCGTAGTTCATAAGCATGTTGCTTAAATAGAATTCCATCCTCGGACTATCACAACCTACTTTCCTATAAACGGAGATATAAATAGCATCAAATCTACAAATAACGGCTTAAGACACATGAAAAACTTCAACTTTAAAGCATTATAAGTACTGTAAATTTGTGGTACATTAGAGGTGTGCCTTGAGACATACAGAAATAGTGGCAAGATGCCTCATCATTGGTACAATGGTTGCATTATTTCACTTTGAGGCGGGTATCATCTCAGTGAGGTTCATTTTTCTTCTCAACCTATCAAGTCTATAGTGGTATCACCTCAAGTTCTGGGGGGTATAATGTAGGTCATGCTGCCTATGGAAAGTAGAGCTTAGTCAGACTTCTCACGGTGATCATTTCCAGCATTCAACTATTGGGGCTCATTTTACTACAGTTTGGCCTTCAACTCTTGTTGACACCCAATTTTGGACCTCCAGATTATAATTTAATAATCGAGCTTCTTCAATTTTAAATGATTTAAAATAATTAGTTTTATAAAATTTCAAAATAATATAATAAAAATAGTTTGCAAGTTATTTTTAATAGTTTTGTCATCTTTTTTATAATTTTTAAATAATATATATATATTTTACATAAATTATGTATATAATTAGTATATTTTATGAATATTCGAAGATCGTCTTAAAAAGATTTTGTTTTTAATTAAATGTTTTGTTAATTAGTTTAGCTTTATTATAGTTTATATTTTTAAATCAATTAATTTACAAGTACATTAATTATTTTATTTTGTTGGGATTAAGAAGCTCAGTAATTAATCGATACTAATTCTTCTTATTTAATTTTAGCCAAATTCACCAACGAAACTCAAATTGGCTAAATTCTTAATTCCAATTGGCCACAATTATAATTCATTTGGCCATCATTTCAATTGATAAATCTAACTACGATTTTAATCCTCTTAAAACTAGCTTTTCAGCCAATTTCTGGACCAAAATCAGCCAAAACTTTAGCCCACAACAACAACTCTCACAATACAATACTTACAACTTTCAGCAAGCCCACCATTTTCTCCTAAACTTAGACTAAGCCCATTCCAATACATACAACAACACAACAATACTCACAACATACATACGTGTACATCAACTAGTGCATCCACATCATGCCTTACGCGTCTTCTTCCTCAACGTGACCAAAAGATCCTACAGACCCCACACTCCTATACTCGTCTTCCCCAACCTATAACCCTAATGACCCTAAGCGATCACATCCAACCACTCTCACGCCCCCTTTTCCCCTTTTTTAGGGATTTCCAAATCTCTTCCACTGTTGGCCTTTGAAAAGAGGAAAGAAATTCAAAAGATTTTGAATTTTCTCAATGGATTTCCCCTCCAAAATTGATCTCAATCTTCTCTATAAATTGTCTCTCCTTATATGTGTTTAAGGAGGAGAGAAATTGGAGACAAGACATTTTTACCCTCTAAAAACAAAGGTTTTTTTATCGAAAGGACAAAAGTTTGAGAGCTAGTTTTTATTTTGTATCGATTCTCTTCTTGTTTGAGTTAAGCTCACAGTAGTGGATAGGCTTCACGATCAAGCTCATCGTGCTAGTCTCGCTACTCCAGAAAAGGTACATAACCTCGCCCCTTTTAATTTTCTCTCTGATTTTAGTTGTTCATCTCTTTGATTAGTTACTTGATTCGATAATCTCAAAAAGGAATGGTGTCTTTGTTGATAGTTTAGTCTTCTGCTCTTGAGCATGACTTGAATATATATGTGAATGTGGTGAACATATTTTGAGTTGATTTATGTGATTTTAGTCTAGTCGAGTCCTATTTGAACCATGATTATGAGTTGAGTTCTTGTTCTAACCTGCTTAGAATGCATCCAGTTTCCATAATAAGTAGTTTTGATTTGGTTCAGGTCGTAGATGATTTTTTCTAACTGAAAATTGTTACTGTTCTTATTTTCTAGCTTTCATAGTTGTATTATATTTAGTTTCAAATTGTTTTATTTGTATTGGTTTAGTCGTGGTTGTTATGAATCTACAATAAAAACCAGATTCACTCTTTTACATTAAGAGAATGTGGAAATCACTATATATAGTTGCTTAAGCTTGTTCTAGTGTCTTTATTAATCCTTATCTCGAGTCTATTTCACTTGAATGTTGCTAGACCTGTTTGCTGTTGTTTGTATCCTTTTCAGCCTTCAAGCGATAGATTCTTCGATTGTATATTACTGGGATACGTAGGAGCTACAACGGCTCGGTCTAGTAACAACGTTTGACCTGATTCTTGTCTCAACGAGATACGTAAGTGCCACAACAGTTCGGTCATATCTCCCATAAGATTTATATTTTCCTTTACAATAGAAACTGGACATAATTTTTGAGAGGTACTAAAAAATTCTCAAGAAGATGATCTCTCCAACATGTCAAGACTGAACATACATTTTGAGTTGCAACTGGGACAAAATTTTTGAGAGAAAATTCTACAAGTCATATATCAATAGTTCGAGATACTCCATGACATCTAACTGGGACAGATGTTTTTGAGGATGTCCTAAAAAATTTCTTCAAGCATCACTAGAAGTTTGTAGTTAATTTTGAACATTGCGAGCATGATTAGAAGTTTAAAGTTAACTTCAGTTGATCTCTGGCATTGTTAAAGTTCATAGTCAACTTCAACAAACTCCAACATCATTGGATTTCAAATCCAGCTACAAAACTTTCTAATTCTAACAGTTTTCGAGAGGACCAAGTAAAAAATTTCTCAAGCTTTAAGGATCTTTAGAGTTCTCTAAAACAAGCTATCGGACATGTCAAAAGTTTTGAACCATGGACGGTCACTTAAGCTATGCATGATATGACATTTGACAATGACCTTTACCAAATTGATTCTCGAAAAATCTTTTTCCTTAAATTTTTTTAATATGTCAAATATTTTGTATAATTTAATCTTATGTCTATCGAGAAGCAAGAAATTAGAGTGATCAACTAAAGATAGCAAGACAAGGAGCAAGCGATTGAAGAAGTCAACACAGATCACTTTGTTTTAAAAACTAACAATTTTTTTGTGGATGCAAGTCTATAAGATTGCCTCAAGATCATCATATTCCTCCATTCAACGAATATGGAGAATTCAAAAGGACAAAGATCTCCCCAAAAATTGACAAGAAAGTTATTGAAGTTCTTCAGAAGAAAAAGAAGCAGTTCAGAATACGAGCAACATCACCTCGTTCAAATCTCCAACAAAGCATGAGTCGCAATGAACACAAAACTATTCAAAATAGGAACAAGTGAAAGCATCACTCTCAACATGTACAAACATCTTCAATGACATTAAATTTCATTTTTCAGCACCAAGAACGTTTGAAGAATATTCACAAATCCCATTGATATCAGATGCAGTAATGTGAACCACCTAGAGAGACATCATTATTACCACCCAGAAGGACATTTCTACAGATTTATCAAATGAGATAATACCATCACTCAGAGGGACATTGTCTTTATGACGCAAAGAGTCATTCATGTCGTATTATCAGAGTATTTAATACTAATGTCAAGAGGGCCATTACATATTTAAACTGTCGAGAGGACCATCATATATGCAAATGCCAAAAGGGTCATTGCATCTTCAAATGCCAAGAGGGTCATTGCATATTCAAACCGCTAGGAAGGCTATCATATATGCAAATGCCAAAAAGGGTCATTACATCTTCAAATGCCAAGAGGGCCATTACATATTCAAACCATCGGGAGGGCCATCATGCATTCAAAATGCCAAGAGGGACATTGCATCTTCAACTGCCAAGAGGGCAATTACATATTCAAAAACCACCGAGATGGCCATTACATATTCAAAATGCCAAGAGGGACATTGCATCTTCAAATTCCAAGAGGGCCATTACATATTCAAATCGCTGGGAGGGTCATCATATATGCAAATTCCAAAATGGTCATTGCATCTTCAAATGCCAAGAGGGCCATTACATATTCAAGCCACCAGGAGGCCCGTCATATATGCAAATGCCAAAAGGACCATTGCATCTTCAAATGCCAAATGGGCGGTTACATATTCAAACCACCGAGAGGACCATTATATCTTCAAAATAACAAGAGGGTCGTTGCATATTCAAACCACCAAGAGGGCAATCCGTATTATATTATTAGAGGTGATAATATCATTGCTGAGAGAGTCATTTATATCATCCACCAAAAGAGGTGATAGCATTGCCAAAAGTGTCATCATTGTATCATCACATCAATTCATCATCTACCGCGTCAAAATCGATGGAGGTTGACGTCATAACATTTAAAGAAAAGAACATGTTTCTACTAATAAGTTTATTTCAGTATTTGTTGAGAGCATCAAAGAGGATAAATTCTCAAACCAAACTATAAGAATGGACGCCACCAAGAAGGATGCAGTACAACGTGGAACTTTTTCTTAGTAGCAAATTGGGAAATTGTTCGGAGAGGAGTGTCAAACTCTTAGGACGTAAGTTGAGGAGAAACTTTCACCACAATAAAACTACACCCCTATCAAAAGGCATGTGGGTAGTTCTTTGGGTTTTTTGATATAAGTTTTGCATACAAAAATCTTCGACTCTCACCGGGGGAAACTTTCCAATCTGAGTGACACTACACCAAGAGTTTTGGAGATTATGTCTATGTAAGTTCTTACTTATGGATGTGAAGTGCACCACATTCATGGCTAAGAGGTTCCAAGCCTATTTTTCATACTCGACTTATTTGTTACTCTTCCAGAACCAAAGGTTATCTTAGCATTCTAGATTTTCTTTTCAACCGATCGAGTAGAACTACAAATAGTCTAATTCCCTGAGTTAAGGGATATATAGGCAGTATCAATGTTGAAAACTTGTATGTACTCTGACATTTTCTCCTAAATCTTATTCTCGAGCATTCTGGTTCCTTCATAATTCGATATCAGGATAGCTTTTGAATTCTTTCAAAAAATATGTTAAATTGAACGTATCGAACTACAAGTGGCCTGAATTCTCATATAGCCTGAGATATGTAGGAAATCCAATTTCTTGGTTTGGTCATAATTCATAAGTTCCGTACTAAAACCCTTTTCCTAAATGATGAAGATGGGGTCGATCAAAATTGGATTTATTAATTTCATTCACCTCAAATTTCTTTCATCAATCCAAGTCAAATGAGGGACAACTCTTGGTGATGATTATTATGAGTGTGGACAGGTAGGCCACTTTATTGGAAATTATCAGAGGGCCTTAGTGCATGTGGATAGAGTTGATCCTGAGTATGGTTTAGGTAGATAGGATGCCTCATCACATTTTTCACGCCAGGCTCCCGTCTTTGGAGGTTGCTAAGATTGTAGAGGGTGAGAATACTGATCTATGGAGTGCTCTAGGTGGGACTTGATCATCCATACATTGTTGACATCTGTTACTCTCCAGACTAAGGTGGTCAGACCTTGTCATTTTTGTGGAGAGCTTGGCAATCGCTCTTGAGCTTATCCCCAACTTGGTACCACTGTGGGATATTTTTAGTTGGGTTAGTACCATGGGTTCATGGTACCTTTGGTCAGAAATGGTGCCTTGAGTGATAATGGGGGTACTTTAGTTATTTATGTCGAGGCCGGTAATGACCCATTCTATGCTTCTATAGGCCGGCAGGAGGATGAAGCCCATGTATCCCTTCTTTGGATATAAATTTATATTTTATCTCATTTTTTCTTATTTTGTGTCGTTTTGGGGTTTTCATACCTATTCGTGCCTATTTGACTTGTTAGTTATCTCGTGATTGTTTTGACAACTTTACTTGGGATTATGTTTGTGTTTTATCTCTTATAGTTGAGTCTTTTTAGTAGTAGATCGACTAGGTCATTGTTATATGATTGGTAGTAGTGGTTGAGTAACTCCCCATGTTTTTTTCTTAGTAGTGTTATTGTGATCGTATCGTTGATATAATTGGTTTTCCTTTTTTTCCTTTACAGTATGTTTTTACTATGATGTCGATCTTTGGTAGGTAAATGGTTGGAATAGATTTACCCGATTTAGGAATTTATTGTGATGTTGGACCCAGTTGGCTTAGGAGGTTGCCCTAGTTGTGTGCCATCTTTTTGGAGTAGTAGTTGGGAGATTTCTGGTTGTCGAAGTTGTGTGTAGGGTAGTTTGAATTTTTTTGGTGTTGTGGTAGTCCTAGTTTTCCGCTTCTTTCATTTCCCTCACTCTTATTCACGGCTGCAAAGTTATGATACGCTCTTTAGGTCTTTTTGGATTCCTCTCATTCTGGTAGTCTTGGTGCCTAGTTATGGCTAGTCGGAATTTGGAGGTATGATGTCTTATTGCACTTTGTTTCTATTGTTAGTTCTCTACAGTTGTGTTGATAACTCTTGAGGTTTTGTTTTTGATTGGAAGTTAGAGTGGTGGTGTTCATTAGTGGCATCAGACTTTAGCCTTCGTTGCAGGATGGGAATTTACTTAGAAGGTTTATCTACATGATGGGGTCAGAGTAATTCATGGAATCTATGATTTTGTATTTGTTCAAGAGAGGTTTGCTTTCGGTGTATTGGGTAGCTTGCGGTGATTGTTGATGGGAGTTGGTATACCTGGGCCAATACCAGTTGGTTAATTATGTTTTTGCACTGCCACCGGCTTGGTTTCCCTTGGATTGGGGTGGTTGGCTTAGATTTGCGGTAGCAGAGTATTTTATGGGCACATATGTTAGTTTTACAGTAGTTCCCTAGGTAGAAGTAGGTCACCAGAGCTAGGCCAGTGCAACCTTGTCGTTCACTGGATGATCGTCCTTTGAAGTAGAGTGTTTCATTTCAGAAGGTTGCGTTTAAGCTAAGGTTGTTGGTTTTTGGAGTTAGGTATAGATTTTAAGCTTTGTCCTGGGCTAAGTTCCTTGTTTTAACTATTGTCGCTCCTTAGTGTTCAGGTGGAACATGCCATTCATCTAAGGTTTGTGTTGTGTGGGTTGGTAGGTAGGATTCAGTTGGTGTTGGAGATGTTCAATACAACTAAGGATCGATAGAACCCTCTTGATGACTAGAAAGTGTTTAATTTGGAGCATAGGACAATTATATTGATTGGTGAGTTGAGTGCATCTACCATGGTCCTATGTTTACTCAATTCGGTGGTTTCAGTGTGGTATTGGTTTTCTCAAATAAATATGGTGCTTTTAGTCAAGTTCGATTCAGTTAGGCCAGAGTTGGAGCCCAAAAAGGAATTGGATGAGTTTTTGGAGTTTCAAAGTGAACTTGAGAATTTTCCTCCTAGCCTGAGTTTTGTGTTAGTATTGTTCAATTCGAGAGGGTGCTTGAGGGTCTGACGAAGCATGTGAGCCCGATACCTTTATCTCTTCGTGCCTTCAGGCTGTACCTATCCTTCTACTATCATGGGTGAAAGTTTTTTTAGTAATGTATGTTGTAATAACCCTCCAGGTCGTTTCCTTCATTCTTATTAATCTTTTTATCATTATGACTTGATGGGACTCACAGTTCGGTCATTAGGCCGTTCATTTGAGTTTTGTGTAAGTTTCTACATTTTGGAGCTTCTAAAGTTTGTACGGTTGATTTTGATCACTCCTGGAAGATGGCCTCAGAATGCAATTCTAGCAGCTCCGTAAGCTTGAAAACATTGAGTTTGATTTAGAATGACCTTTTTAGTGGATCCCAAGGCTTTCGGGCTCATTATGAGTCTTTTTGTGGAATTTTACTAAAATAGAGTTTAGATGTGGGACCCATTTTTCATTGAGATGACCTTGGATAGAAGTTTCTATGGTTCCATTGAGTCCGAAATGTCAAATTTGGTGGGGTATCATATTTCATTTGCATGCATAGGGTACCGAAAGAATCCCGAGCATCCCATCAGAGTTTTTTCAACTCCAAAGTTTAGTTGAAGCAACCTTTGCTGGTACATCTTGGGTTGGTCTCTGCATTCATGGACTTGGTCCCTGATACGCCTAAATTACACCTTCCAAAAGAACTATGAGCGGACGTCGTTCAAATAAAGAACCTAATCGAGGTTTGAGTCGATCCACGAGGAATGAAGTCTATAGACTTAGCTTAATTGTTTGTTAGTTGTACTTTTAGTCAAGTTATTTCCCTAAAGGGGGGGGGGGATTGTTAGCTTAATACACACACTCTCACAAAAGAAACTCAGTATCGTAAATGCATAATATCATAGGCTTGCCCTTATTTTCAATACTTTGACTCTCGAATCGTTAAACTAGGATGACTATAGGACTTTTTTAGCTTGTAACGTAGGCTTAAGGTCATGTGTGGTATATTTAGATTTAAAGTAATTTTTCTGTTGTGCTTGGCATAACATTGACTTATTTCATATTTTACAACCAATACTCATTTCACTTTTATTTTCTTTTTCCTCATTTTTCATTAACGCTTGGGTGTTACTTTCACTTTGTTTTCTTTTTCTCTTCAATTTTTTCTCCTGATTTTTATCTATTTCTTTTTCTTGTTTTTTCCACGGCCACACATCCTTATTTTTCTCTTTTCTTATTATACAACTTTTTTCATACCCCTGTCTTTTTTTCGTTTTCCTCTATAGTAGCCACCCTCAACTTAGACTTTTAGCTTGAGTTGAGGTGCACGATGTCCAGGAAGGGAAAAACAAAGGTTAACATTTTATGAACATGGAAGGTGAATTGGGTAATTCAAAAATGGCCTATTTAAGGCTCAAAGATTTGGATCGAGAGGAATATCTTCATTTGGTCAGTTGTTTTAGGCTTAGTGGACTATATTTCGACAATGTCCTATGATACTTTACTAATTAACAGTTCAATTAATCTAGCAAGACTAACATAGCAAGTTCTAGATAGGCACATATTGTAAGAAAGAACAATAACCTCACACACATGACACATCGTTTCATTATCAATTATCAATTATCAATGTATCTAGTTTATGCTTTAGCTTTAGTCATGTTATCCTATCAATTCCTATCATGTCATACAAAGATTATAACTAGTCAACTTATCGGCAACACATATATAACACAAAGCACAAAATTTTGGAGGGATATCATTTTTTATCAACATTACCATCATGTTATTACTCTAGTCTATTTTAACAATTTACATCCTAAACATGCCGGATCAACAAAAATTAAAAGATCCTCGAAAAAAAAAACACAGGTAAGAAAACTCTAATGAAATATTCGAGTATCCGAGCTATTCAGACTTCACGTAGATACTCACGAGCAACTTATCCTAACCCCACATGAAAAACTATGCAATATCCTAAATTCACTAAAAATATAAAACTGAGGGTGAAGACAAACCTGCAGCGACTAAGCGTCGATGTATTAACTAGAGGCATGTGGGCCCATTAGTGTGGAACCTGGTGCATCAACATGTGCCTCTATATCAATCTGGGTAACACCATCAGTAGTGCCCTCTAATCTTGAAGCTCCAACCATTTGTTGCCTAACTCTCTCTAATCTTGCCTCCTTGGATTGAATCGACTCAAGTAAGGTTGACTTGACTGCACACCACTCCTTCTTCCTTGCTCTTACCTTAGACTCATCTCCAATATCAATGTCCGATTGTGTGCACTTTGTAGTTTCACAAGTAGTTTCTTTTGCCCCAAAAAAAGCCATGAAAACCTCATATGCGGGATCAAAGTGTGTGGGACTAGGAGATGGAGATGGTGGGGCAATAGTCAGTATGGTCACTTCAACCTAGAGCTTATCTAACTCCGTCTGGAAACTCTATAAGAGTGGTCTGAGGTCGAGCTAAGTAGTGGTGGGATCCCATTATGGAATATCTACAACTCCGAGTTTCTCGGAGGCAGGCATCACACTCATCTCAGGTATGCTAAATTGAGATCCTCGACGTGGAGCAGTCAGGTTAGTATCATCCCTGATCAGCCCAACATCTTGAGTCTTAGTCACCTCAATTAGATCATCAACTCCTGCTATCAAAGGCACTCCAGAATACAAACATAATTTGAAAATCGAGCACATAATAGAGATCATGGTAGTAGGCCAGAATTCCCTCTCATGGAACTTGGCGATTAGAATGCAAGCGAAGTTAATCTTATACCCGACCATCAAGCATGCCACCATCACCGCACGATCAAGTGTCAGATGGATATCATCCATGGCGGGGATAGGTAAGATTGCACTATTGCCCACCAAAACTTTACTGCAAAATTAAGTGTAGCCTTTTGGGATCAGGGATGAGCTAGATACCCACTTGGCATTGATTCCCTACTCTATTATGTTCCCAACAACTCATCCACTGGTTAAACTCGACCGTGGAGATTGTCTGCACATAATCTGCTACGTGAAGGAACCAACGGATGATGTTCTCAAATAAGTATGCATGCCACTCACGTACTATAGCACTTAACAATTGAGGCTGGGAAAGCTCCTTAGCTTTCTTTGGCATATTGTTTTTCACAATCGCCGCATAAGAATCATAGAATTCTTAGACCATGTTGTTAGTGTATTTGCCTGGTGGGTTTACCATCTAGTCGTATCTATGTAGTTAAGATAGGGCATGTATCTTTGGTACTGTGTATAAATCACCAATCAGTACTCTCAGCTCTTCGGTGATTGACCTTATGGATTTTCCCTTCTCGTTCTAGGACTATGTTTTCCAGAAAATATCAAACATGCTATATACATACCATCGACTGGACTTCCCCTCTACTCATACCAGTTGTGAAGGCATCTCTGTTTATTTTGCCTTGTCGATAAACTATGAAGAACCAGAGTCAGACTCTGATTAGGAGTGTGAACCAGAGTTTGACCTGAACTTTGATGTAACACCCCGACTTTTCGAAACGTCTAAATTGACTCGTATCTTCGTGAAATGACCAGGAGGGTGGGTAATAAATTAAGAATGATGTTTTATGTGATATTTTAAGTGTTTAAGGGTTGTATCTCAAGTTTTTAAGTTAGGTAAGTGGTAAAATAAAAGCTGGCGAAAATTACTGTAAATTCCTTTTTAAAGTTTTGTCTGAAATTTGGGTCAAATGTCTCAGATATTTTCTCCCAATATATAAAGAGTTATGGTGCCCACGACCTATGAAATTGAAGTTCTACGAGTCTAGTTTCCAATGCATCAACCCATTTTTTCATAAGACTTCAGAATTGAGAGATATTCGCGTTTTCGCAAGACTGCGCAAGTAGGTAAGTGAGGTGGGTCCCCCAGGTCGGTGGAACTTTATATATATCATCTTCTTCGACTTTTCTTCATTTTTCCTTCATTTTTTTTAGTGAATAACCAGAAAACTCACAAACCCCATTTCTAGGATCAGCCAAGTTACAGATTTTCGTGACTTAAGTCCTTGACAAAAGTTGTTCTACGCATTGAGCTCGTCAACATGGTATAATTTGTTTTATCAATTTCCTAGAATATCGTACTGTGGTGTGTGGACAGTAGGGGTTTGGGCATATTTTAAAGTTTTGAGGTGTATTACGAACTTAAAATCAAGGTAAGACCCTTCTTCCATCGACTCTAGATTTGATAAGTCACAAATAACAATTTGCGATGGAAATACATATCTTTTATCGGATTATCGTGGTATCCTCTATTATTTTGTGTTGATTATGGTCCTGCCTTGTTGTGGTATCGAGGGGGGTTGTAAGTAAAGTCGTTAGGCCACGTGAATTTAGGGAAAAAGGTACGTTAAGGCTATTCCCTACTTACGACATATTTCATTAAAGCTTAGGAGCAATGTAATTGAGTTGTTATCCTTGTTATACTTGTAGCCATTGTTGTTGATTTTTGGCTGCTCGAGTTGATATAATCCTCCCTTGTTGGGATTCTTATTCAGTTAGTAGCGTCCCTATGTTGGACACGACTTAGAGGCTATTTGTATAGGTTGCTTATAACTAAATTTCTTGTTTTTAGTGATTGGATTGTTATTGTTGCCCTTGGGGCTATTGTGGTTACCTACAGGAATGTGATCTATGCCTAGAAGGGCTATGTTTTGCCTACGAGGCTATATAGATGCCTACGAGGGGTATGAGTTGCCTATGGGTATATATTGATGCCTACAAGGGGTATGAGTTGCCTATAGGGCTATATTGACGCCTACGAAGGCTATGTGCTTCCTATAGGGCCATGTTGTTGCCTAAGAGGGCTATGAGTTGTCTATAAGCTATGTTGATGCCTAAGAGAGCTATGTGCTGTCTAAGGGGCTATATTTATGCCTAAGAGGGCTAAGTGACTGCCTAAGGGGATAGGGGACTACCGATAGGGGTATATAGACTGATTGGCACCTTCCCAGCTTTTGGGGACCTGAGTAGGTGGACTTGTGTGCTATTTGTATCTGCCGAGCTTATGGGGGCTTGGTTAGGTTATTGTTTTATTATTTTTGGTAAGTTAAGATTTAGGAGCAGGTCGGTACACTTATCGTATCCTTGATCTATTTATCGGATTATTCCAATATATTAGGATACCTTCTCATAGTCTATTGCCTTACATACTCTGTACATTATTTCGTACTAATGCCCCATTGCCTGGAGGCGCTGCATTCATGCATGCAGGTCCCAATAGACGACCCAGTAGACCTCCTCAGCAGTAGGATTGACTTTTATCCGGTTGGCTAGCCTTTTTCCTCCGGAGCTGCCAGAGTTTAGAGGTTTGTTAGATTTTGTTGTATATATTTTTATGGGTAGGCTGGGGCCCTGTCCCACCAATCTGTACTACTCTTAGAGGCTTGCAGACTAGTGTGTGGGGTGTGTAGCTACGTTATGGCCATGTTGGCCTGTTTGTTGGTTTGCTGAAGCTTGTGAGCTGTTTGATGTATTGTCTTGATACATACATGCTTTCAGTTTTGGTATAGAGATCATGGTGGCCTTGACGGCCCAATTAGGACTTTTGTGCTAGTTGATTATTTCTTTATATGAACTCTTGGGAGTAGCTGTTTCGTTTATAGATCTGTTGACAAGGATCTTGCCGGCCGAGGGCTTAGTTTTTAGCCGATATATACTTGTTTGTTTTCTTGATTGCGTGTAGCTGCCATGCGCTAGTAGCAAATGGTTCGGCAGTGTCAGCTCGTACCTGAGTTTTGGCATTAGGAGCCAATTGCGCCCCTTGAGTTTGGGGTGTGACATACTTGGTATCAGAGCAACGTCGTATCCTAAGGAGTCTGCAAGCCCTGTCTAGTAGAGTCTTGTTTATAAATGTGATGTGCACCACATTCGAAAAGCAAGAAGCTATCAGGCATGTTAGAATAACTATCCTTCTTTTGCTCAATCAAGAAGTGCAAAAAAGTCCCTCTTACCCATGGTTTTGAGAAAAAAAGAACCCCTCCATATAAAAAAAAGAAAAAAAAGAAAAAAAGAGAGAATGTTGTGGAATAAAGTACAAAAGAAATGGGGTTTCCAAGCAATCCATGGAAAGTGAATAATAGGATGACTTATAACCACTAAAGAGAATGATGAAGGAAAAGGAAAGGAAGTTTTGTATGCACCATATTTGATGAGGATGAATGTTACTGAGCCTAAATGACCATACCTTTGCACTTAGCCCCATTACAAGCCTTGAAAAGACCTTTTTGATGTTGAGTGAGCTTAAACAAATGTTGATCGGAAAATACGGGCAAACCTATGGGTGAAAACATGCATTGTGTTCTTCCTTGTGAGAATGAGCATTGCATTTTATTCCGAAACTTTAAATGATTAAACCTTTGTCTGTGAATATGGAATCATTCCTTATGTGAGGGCATTTGAATACTTTGGTTGAGCTTGAACTTGCATTTGAAACAAGTATTATGAGCATGCTTGAGTCTTGTTGTATGCATTCATGATTGAGTCTTGTGTAGCACCATTCGAGACCTCCTTTTAGAATGGCTGAGCTTGAGTTTGCTTGAGGACAAGAAAAAGTTTAAGTTGGGGGTGTTGATGAGTCCACAAATTGGACTCATTTAGGGCTATATTTTGATAGAATTAGTGTCCTCAAATGCATATTTTATCTCAATATTTGATGAAAACCCTCAAGTTTTAGGCATTTGGAGTTTGAGGGAAAGCATGGACATCACTTAGCAAAAAGGAACAAAAGCAGCTGAAAGAATGAAGAAATGAAGATCTAAGAATCACCGAACCCATTCAGCGAGTTGCCAAAAGGTCTTACCTCGCCTTTTGTTCCAGTGTGCTGAGCCCTAAAAGATAGGATCAAATCAGCGGTGAAAAGGAGTAGTCGGCGTGTTGTCGAGCAGTTCCGCGAAGTAGTACTATGTCGCCTAATGATCCAAAACATGACGATGCTAAATGATAGAGCATGACGGCGATGAAACCTACCAAAGGGTGGATCGTCGAGTTGATTGGCGATCTTGACTAACAACGCCGAATAATCTGCTACAACATAGATTCTTTAAAACTATAAATACTCATTGAAAATTATTATTCTATTATCGATTTGCTTTGAACGGTAATTTTTCAGACTTTGCTTCAATTTTTGAGTTTTGGGCGTGACATTTGAGTCCCACTATCATCCCCCGAGGCTTGTTCCTTCTCATCAGACTAGGGAGAAGTAGGTGCTGGGGGTGAGGCAATATTAACCAGCTCCGAAACCTCTGTCATTTTCTTAGTTTGGTTTCAGGTGGTCCGAGGCTCAGTTAGAGAATCAATCCGCAAGTTGTAGATATCCTCGAACCAAATGTCCTCATCATCGGTTTACTGATTCTTAAGCTAAGACTTGACTTGAGTCCTGATCCTCTTAGATGGTGAGGTGGATTCTCCCTCTTGTCTCAGCATTGTACTTGTAGGGTAACTATTAGTTACTCAAAAGTACAAAAAGAAAGCAAAGAAATGAAAAGAAATCAAAGAAAAAAATTTAATCGATATTATACTATTTTTGACACTTTGACAGGGTTCCTACGGATCATAAAGGGTTCTACAGCGTGTAGGTACAAATCATAGAAAGGCAAAGCTACAAACATGTCGTAGAAGTTGGATCTATAGATTGACAGCATGGTCCGTCAAAATTTCTAAGGACCATAGGTCAAATTGTAGTTCCCAAACTTAGCTATTAGATTTGCACTACTTGGACAACGAGACTGATCTATGAGCTGTGAAAATTTCTATGGATCGTAGACAAACTCTTAGCACCCAACTTCAATTTTTAATCTTGCATAAATTTTGTACAAGTCTTATCTATGCTAAGAATTGTAATGTATCGGAGCATGATACAGCTAGTCCGGTTCAAACGGTGACCGGTAAAGACTTATCAAACCCGTTGATGGCTGTCACTTTGCCAAAAAGTGATATAGATGAGTCTTCTTCCTCACGAAGGAGATTACCTAAATATTTTCAGAAAGACTCATTAAGAAAAAATGAAGTATTAAAAAATAAAAAAAAATGAAAAATTAGAAAAAATAATCAAACAAATTTTAGAAAAAAAATTTCACGACAAAAGCCAAGACAAACATATTATCAAAGACATTCCCAGTAATGGCTCAGAAAACAATAGTCACAGTCCTTCCCTATCAGACGAGGAACAGATAAATAATATTCAAGACTCACAAGACTCTTATGAAGATGATGACTCAGGCATGAGTTTTGATACTATTGCATTACACAACTTAGACACTTAACCAAATTTTAGACTTCATTTGAGACTACAAAGAAGAAAGACAACGTAATTGCAAGTCATCCACTAAAGAAGACAAAGTCACAAAGGAACAAAAGATGAGATGGAAAAAGAATTAAAAAGGACAAGAAGGCATGGGAAAAAGGAAAAGTCAAAGATGGCATAATGGCAAGCATGGCAAAAATAAAGAATATAGATATATATATTAGGTATAAAGAGTCAGAAAGTTATATATATATAAAATAGGTATAAATATTCAAAAAGTTAGGTGGGGATGCCCACTACGTGTCTTGTAAAAATGAGTGTGTTGTCACTTTATCACTACCCTCCAAAAGAGGGAAAAACTGTTGACATAGCACGTGTCTTTTTAATAATTGAGTCTGTAGTATTAGTCCAAAAAGATGAAGTTAATAATGCATGTGACGATGGGGCCCAATAAGTACCCGACTAGCATTATTAAAAGAATCTTATCAAGTTGTCGGCCAAAAAAAATATAGGCCACGTAGAAGGAGTCAGTAGGGGTCCTTTAACTTTTGCCTATAAAAGCGTATGTAAAGGAAGAGTAGAGACAGAATGAAAATAGCAGAGGAAAAACCAGAGTGAGAAAAAATCTAACAGCCTTTTTTCCTCCATACTCCTATGTATCAAAAATCCTCTATTGTATATTAAAGCTTGTGAAATAAAATAAGCGTGTTTGTGTTTTAAAGTTTTTGAAGTTTTTTTCAAAGTCTCTCGGGGGTTCCCGAAAGGGAAACCTCTCTCAGTTTATCATGTAAGTTTTACGATGTTTACTTCCCAAAATTCCCCCCAAAAATATTTATAGTTTATTTTTCTTAAGTTGTTAGTTTGATGTAAATTGCTGTACATGTGTTAAAAATTACCCTAAGTATATGGTTAACTCCTTAACTTCTTAATAACGACTATGGATTAACCTGTAAATTTCTAGAATTCTTGGCTTTATAGTCCGCTTGATGAAAGGACGAATTTGTTGCCAGTTTTTATATCCGGGGTGTGGTTAAAGATGAAGTTGTTAAGAACACAGGTTAAGAAGAAGAGATAAACTGGGTAAGATAAAAAACAAAAACAAAAATAAAAATTAAAAACAAAAATAAAAAATAAAAAATAAAACATGGGGAAATAGGGAATTAAAGTCATAAATTAGCATGATTTAACTAAATGAGAGAGGGAGTACTGAGTAGGATTTACAATATAATTGAAGCAAGCCATTAATATATTTTATTCTTGCTAATTTACGTTCCAACTTCATATCTATATTATACCATATTGATTAGTTGTTACAGTATATATCTATATTATTATATAGTTGTATCATATCTATCTTATTGTTATTTATATTATATATATCTATATTATTATATTTTATCTTTAGTTAATATATTGGTCAAAAGTCATAAGATAAGACAGAGTTTAGAAATATAAGATTTACATATTGGTATTTATATAGAAAATACAATCTTAGAAGTGTAGCTATCAAAAAGAAAAAACAACTAGAAAATAAATATAATATAAAAAACATAGAAGACTTAGACAAGTTAAGTTTAAGAGATACAGAGTTTAGTAGTAATACTAGGTGAGATATAATAGGTTATGATAATGATATAATTCGATATAATCAAAGAATACATTGGATAAATAAATGTATTAAAAAAGAAGCAATTTTGTTAGGATAATTAATGCAAACCATACTGTATTTACATCTAAGCGCTATATATATTTGGTATCAGAGCGAGAAGTTTTTGGGAACCAATACATATATGAAAAGACATCCTTCGTTTAGAAATATAAGATTTACATATTGGCATTTATATAGAGAATACAATCTTAGAAGTGTAGCTATCAAAAAGAAAAAACAACTCTCTCTCTATATGTGACGAATAATGACTCTCTTTTACAAAAGTACATTATAACTCAATCTAACTCGTAATTAGTTTTGAGAAAAAAATTGATTTATATAAGATAACTTCAATTTTCTTATTTATATATATATTTCACTAATTTTTCAACACTATCTTTTCTGACTCATATCCGACCAATTCTTCTTCATTGGATTCTCCGTTTCATTATTTTATAGTATCTTTTGAGATCAGTCTTCTTATCGATATTTGAAAATAACAATTGCAACGAAGTTTTGGTTTTGCTAAATTCTTATCTATATTTTTCTCTTTAATTATCCAAATTTTGAATTTTTCATTGATATTTTGTAAGAAATTGTATAGTAAATCTTCTTCTATTCAGAAATACATTCTATATCATATCGATGCAAACATTTGATATTGATTATATTATATTAGCATAAAATTTAAAAAATGATACATAAGATTAGCATTTTAGAAAGATTTAACATATTTAAGAATGAAAATTGTTCCTTTAAGATCTTATCATTTTGCAGTAGATAATCTTATGTGCATAAGTGACTTGTGTGCATAAGTGACTTACCCTTTTTTATAAGACTTTATTAACTTACATTACTTGATATTTTGGCACAGAAGTACCCTCATAAAGCATATATGGATACTTTTCATCAAATATATTTTTAAATCTTTTTAAAAATACTTTATCGAGGTGTACAAAAGTTGATCTAAACACCATGATCATCAAAAGAAAAAAAATCTAACTTTAAAAGTTAATTCAAATAGATTAGCAGAAGAATGAAGATGCATGTCTACATATCATGCTTAACAAATAGTACTTAATTTAATAATCAAGTAATTAAAATTGTTTTATGCTTAACATTATTATTATAATTCTAGAATTTTTCTTAGTTACATTTTATTTTTGTTTAGCGATTAAATTTTATTATATCTTTATTCTTCTAATAAGATGATGATATAGATTGTGCGAGAGTATTATGAATTTGAATAAACTAATAAATAAATAAATTAAATAATGCTAAAAATCATTATGTCAAATTCAAATAATGAACTAAACTTATATATTGATTTGTTTTCACAAGTATTCTATTATAATCCATCAATGTGCTAAGTACTAACATTTTATCATAAACTTTACAATATCTTTTTATAATAGTTGAATTTAAAATTATCAATAAGTCACCGCGCAACGCGCAAGGATGTATACTAGTTACTTATAAAGAGACATCCTATAAAGAAAGAGAAATATACACCTAGTCAAATCAAATAGACATGAGTATCACATGAAATCAGTATTTCAACATGCCAGTAATCAAATTTCACAGATCACTAACCTTACTTTCGACATACCGATGTTACTTAGATTATAACTCAATCCCAACTGCGTTGCTGCAATCTCGGTCATGACATTGGCCTCTGCACCACCTGTGTCGACCATGGCACGAGCGGATCGTCCATTGATCGTGATGTCTACATATTATATGTCATATTATTTTGCATATCACTAACCTTACTTTCGACATACCGATGTTACTTGGATTATAACCCATTTCCAACTTTGTTGTTGCAGCCTTGGTCATGATATTTGCCTCTGCACTAGTGTCAACCATGGCACGAGCGGGTCATCCATTGACCGTGATGTCTACATAATGTATGTCGTATTATTTCGGCCGCTCTGAATGCTTTGTGATAGCTCTGCATAGTCCAATCAAGCCCAACTGCGTTGTGTCTGAAGCTTGCCTTAGTTCTCGTTCATCTTTCTCTTTCCATTCCCGTAATATGGCTCCAAGGTTCTTTAGTTCAAGGCATGTTGCATAATCATGCGGCCCACCACATATGTAGCAACTGTTTCTCTTTGTAGTCTCTACCTTTCTTTCTGTATCACTTTGACGTCCCGACTTCTTACCATCAGATTTATAGGTGTCATGATTCCTGGGATGTGGCTGCTGCTTCTTGATCCCCATGATATCCCCCACATTGGTCATGACTATCTCTCACTTCCTTCCTCTGGCTCGTACAGGCTTGTCATGCCTAAGGTATGTCAAAGCTTTGGTTTGCATGATGGCTTCATCAATAGTTCTGACTTGTCGGTGTTCTAACTCCGTTCTGGCCCAATTTTGAAGCTTATGCAATTGGAACAAAATATCTTCATATGTGAGGTTGGTAATCTAAAATGTAAGGGTGGTAAACTTTTTCACATATGCTCGTATGCCACATGTCTGCTTCAACTCCCTAAACTTGTGTTTGGCCTCAAATATGATGTTGTTAGGGAAGAAAACCTTTTTGAACTCCACTCAGAATTGCTCCGAGGTGTTGATGGTGCAAAACCCCTTCGTTGTCTCAGACTCTTTATGCCTCCACCACAACATGGCCATCTTTGAGGGGTACAACACCGCATTGTTGATCTTATTCTCATCACTATTCACCTTGTTGCACTTGAAGTAATTCTCTAAATGCTACATGGAATTCTCCACCTCTTGCTCGTCACGGACACCTTTAAACATCAGTGACTTGAGAGCCTCAATCTTGACCTCCCAATCTCCATTGAGTGACGCAGATCCTCCAGTTTTCAATTTTCCCTTAAGCACTTCCATCTCGGCCTTCATGGTTTCAATCGTGCTTAATGCATCAGTGAGTCAACACTCTAAGGAAGTGATGATTTCCTTCATCTCGTACTTCGCATGCCTACGTGCCTCCAACTCTTTGCGGATGTTATCATTCTCTTCAAGGGTGAAGTCCCCGAGAGTCTTGAACTTGCCATCGACTTTGTTCAAGCACTTGCCTAAGATCTCCACAGCCTGTCTCACCATGTCAACCCTTGTGATTCACTCTTCTACAGGTGTGACGTCAATGGGCTCCTCACCTCGTTCATCGTCACTCGCTTAAGTGGTCGAAAGTGGATGCGATGTTAGCGCTTCACTTGGTGTAGGATCGAGTAGAAATTCCTCGCTACTCTTAAGGTTCTTCCTTTCCTTTCGGTGTTTCTTTCCACCATCCAGCCTAGCGTTGGTAGTGCTAATAGCATTGATGTCTCCCTCGTTAGTCATTCCCTTAGTTTCAACCTTTGCCCTGATACCACATTGTCACGGACTTCGACTAATGCTCTGTGCGGCACTTGACAACTTACTCCCTTGTAAGCTCAAGTAAGCTCTTTGAAACTTAGATCTCTATAATATTCTACTAAGGACTATTGTTCTTCCAATGTAACCCTTCCACATGGACAACTTTATGCCACGTGGCATCTTAAGTGGAATGATGATGTGGCGGGTCATGACACAATACTGTATTTGGGAAGGAGCCCAAATTTATCTCTCTTATTATTGTATATTTCTTTTGACTATATTTAATTCTAACTTATATTTTTAGAATAAATTAAAACGACAACTCAACTTTTGTTATAATGAATTTTTCTATCTAAGTGATTTATTTAATTGTCTTTCTGTACTTAGTCATTTTTTGACAAAACTTTCTCTTTAAATTATTTTAAGTATCTTAAATTATTATGCTTTCTGAATAACTTTAAATATCTTTCCTTTAAATATTTTTCCAAAGTTAGTCATAAAGTTTTCAAGTCGTTGGATAATTATGTGTTAGCAGACATTTCAAGTGCGTAAACCTTCTTGAAATGGAAATAAGAACCCCTACCCTTCCTTTGAAATTTCAAAAGAATTTTTCGGTTTAGACCTAGTCAAATAAGATGGACATGAGTATCAGACGAAGTCAGTATTTCAAACCTGCTAGTAATAAAATTTCACAGATCACTAACCTTACCTTGGACATACCAATGTCTCACAATAATTTTAGTTAGGATCATCAAACGCATATACACGTATACATGTACAATAATAGTATCCAACTCTAAATAATCAAATAGTCGCAGGATCGGGGAGTTCATATCCCCTACTAATCTCATTACTGTATTATGTGAAATAATTCATCAATCTCATATGTACACGCAGATAAAGAATTTTTAATTATGCCTATTTGCAGGGGTCACTAGGTGTTCATGACCGAGGAGTTCTTACCCTCTTGATTGTCCCAATCTTATTATGTTCATTTGATTGTTCTCTTTGTAATAATATGATTAATTTAAGTCACTTGAGCTTCATTACAATGCCACTATGAAGGTTTCTTGTTTGTTTTCTCTACCGCTATTAATTGGTTCTCTTCATTAGGAAATAGGTATATAGTTTTTTTTAGTTCTAAGTACGTAAGAATGTGATCAGTTCTTCTTTGTCATAACTTGAATAATATTGAAATCTCTTTAAAGTGAAAATAGTTACTGTTGTGTTGGAACTTTCGTGGCTTAATTGTTTTAACTTTTAAGAGTTCTTAGGTTAAAAACTGTTTTAAAATTTGAGTTTGTGTAACATATATATATATATATATATATATTAATTCCATGTCTTTTAGTTACTTGAATATATGATAATGACCAATTTTGCTCTTTTTCCTCTATTTTTTTTTTACGCATATGTATGTTACTCGTTGCCATGTTACTTCATTATGGATCGAATGATCATTGCTCTGTTTCAATTACTCTTTTAAAATTGTGTGCTTTCAACATGTCTTTTATTATTTTCTTTGTTTATTTTAGTTGAATTATCTGTTAATCTATATCCTCTTGTTTGCATGTGATGTCTATCCAAGGGTCTTGTGGACTTCTTTTTTTCTTTACATTTTCGAGTTGAGTCATAGAGTCTTAATTTTCTTTATCGAGTCGGCCTCGTGTTTGTATGGGAAAACAGAAACTGATATAAAGGCAAACATCAGCTAATATATATAAACAAGTGTTGTATACAATCAATATACGTCCAATATACAATATATACAACAAGTATATAGTAATTATATACATAATGATACAACAAAATTAGGCTGGGCCCAAAATAAAGTGTCTTAAAAGATTGAATTACCTAGAATTAGGACAGAAAGAAAGAATGAACTTGTTAACCCAGTACTCTGAATTTGGACAGAAGCCCAAATTTATCTCTCTTATTATTGTATATTTCTTTTGATTGTATTTAATTCCAACTTATACTTTTAGATTAACTTAATTAAATCGACAAATCATCTTTTGGTATAATGAATTTTTCTATTTAAGTGATTTATTTAGTTGTCTTTCTTAGTCATTTTTTGACAAAACTTTCTCTTTAAATTATTTCAAGTATCTTAAATTATTATGTTTTCTAAATAACTTTAAATATCTTTTCCTTTAAAAATATTTTTCCAAAGTTAGTCATAAAATTTTCAAGTCGTTGGATAATTGCGTGTTAGCGAACATTTCAAGTGCGTAAAACCTTTTTGAAATGGAAATAAGAACCCCTACCCTTAGAAATTTCAAAAGAATTTTTTGTTTTACACCTAGTCAAATAAAATGAACATGTATTTCAAACACACTAGTAATAAAAATTCACAGATCACTAACCTTACCTTGGACATACCAATGTCTCACAATAATTTTACTTAGGATCATCAAACACATATACACTTGTAATACGTAATAACAAAGATGGCAACTAAAAATAATCAAATAGTCGCATGACCAAGGAATTCATATACCATACTAATCTCACTATTGTACAATATTATATAATTCACCAATCTCATATGTACACACATGATAAAGAGTTTTTAATTATGCTGGTGTTCATGTATCAATATGGTACCCGATCTAATACACACTACTACTTGTACATCGGACTCGAGGTGAATGTATTGTTACCATAAGGGCATATTGTGGCAAGTAAATTTAAAGAATTTATTTGAATGACCAAAATAGAGTTAAAAAGGATAATTTTGTCTAAAAATTCGTTTATTTTAATTTTTGGGTTTCGAGAAGATGATTTGGCTCTACTGACCACCCAAACCCTCAGCCTTTACTTCTCCGTCACCTGTTCCCGACTCGCGCATCTCTCTCTTTCTCTCTGCAACAGTTCTCATCAATAGCTCTCGGAACCCTAAAACTCTCTCTGGCTTGTGCTTCGGTCCTCAAATCCACATTCACTCTCATTTGACTCTTCCATTTCACTCGCTCCCCTTTTTCTCCGATTGATTTTTCTGTATCGATCCTCTTTCTTACACATCTCGACAAGGCCATGGCAGAAGGAAATCTTGATCTTCCTGACGATCTTCTTTCCTCTAAGACTTCCGATCACTCCAAAGGTACTCTATATTTTCTTTAATTTTGATTTACAATTAGTTTAGGGCTTATATTTGAATCTTCAATTTAGTAAATTCTAGGGCTTCAGATCAGGTATCCTCTTTATCTGTATTTAGTTCTCTGGATTTGCTGCTTTCACATTTCAGTCTATCCAATTGTTCTATTGCCAACTCAAAATACACTGTAGCGGCCAGTCTTCTGGTCAATCTTAATTGACGAGGGATTGATGCTTGTCAACATTTATTTTACACTAGGAAATTGTTGATTTTCTCACCTTCTTCTAGTGTTTGGATCTACAAGTAGCTGCAACTATATTTTCTTATTTATTTATTTATTTACTTTTGCTCCCACTTTGTCATGTTTTACAGTTGCTAACAAACATCTGCTTGCAGGTAATGATGACAACAAGCCTTTCATGGGCCAGCTTGATATTTCCAAACGTATTTCTCTTTCATTTTTTTTTTTTTAATTTTTGATTACATGCGAACTCTGGATCTTCTTCTGATATATACTTTTTACATTCTCTTGTAATTCTCCTTGACCTTGCTTTTAGATCAAGCAATGGTGGACAGCAGCATTCCTTTGTCTCCACAGTGGCTTTATGTTAAACCAAGTGACACAAAGATGGTGAGTTTGCTTACTTGTCAGACTAGCTGATTTATACTCATCAATGGATAATTCCATCATACAAACTATACTCATAAGTAGAATTCAAAACTTGACAGTTATTTTTTGACCCTAAGATCTGCTTTTGTGGCATTATCGTTTTATACTTATTTTAGTCTCTTATTATTTGGAATACATGAGAGATGGTTTGCAGTTTGAGAGAAATTCTCGTCAGACCAGTCGAGATATGGATGTATAATAGCCCCTCCCTCATGCAGTTACAACATCATCTCAAACTCAATAGATCATATAAAGTCATTGTCAACTATAAAAATGTTATTTTGTACATGATTGAGACTTTTTACTTGCTTTCTGTATGGTATGATGAATTGTACTTATTAGTCAAAACTAAAAAGGAATTGGTTTGTTCCATCCGGAGATTCCCCATTCTAAGTATAAATATAGGGAACCCTTGAGAATGAAGTGTTTTGTTGTTGAATTAGACAGTCTTTGTGAAATCTTGTCGGTGTTGGCATCTAACCATATTAGACATAACAAAGATATTGACTTTGATCTTTTAGTACCCATATGTGTTGACCAAGTGTGTGTGGTCTGCTTAAGACGGAAAATTTCACCCCTTTGAAGGATCACACTAAGCATAAAAGTTTTTGTTTGTTAATCCTGTGATTTTATATGGTATTTACTGCCCATGACCACAGAGGAAATACTTCTGTCATGCATGTCGTCCATTACTTGTGGCTTCATAACAGCTCTACGTCTTAAATCTGAGATTTAGAAAGTTACTGTCGATCCAAGCTCCTCTTATTGATCTAAACAAAAAAAGATGCCTTGAAACACCCCAAAAACACTTTTCCTTTAGACTTCAACTGAGTTCGGTCACGTTGTTTGTCTGTTACCGATTTCTGTTGCAATGTTAAGCAGAACTGAAGAAAATTTTGCTTTATTTGCCTGTAATCTTTTTGAGATTTGGATTTCCATTCTTCTCTCTCTCTCTCTCTATATATATCTCAAAGTGCCAGATGTTCAGATGTTACACATGCCCATATTTCTTTTATACTGCTTGAAGTTTCTTGTAAAATGTTTTCTACTGTGTTTTATTCATCATAGGAACCGCGTCCACCAAGCTCTCTGTCACTTGGAAGTTCTGTTGATTCAAGTCAGAAGGAGGCTTGGCGTACAGATGTACCTGACGACAAGAAGGATTGGAGAAGAGCGACAGTGGAGACTGAGAGCAGTCGCTGGTGGCGTGAGGAAGAAAGGGAAACTGGCTTGCTTGGTCGGAGAGAGCGAAGGAAAACCGATCGCCGTGCTGAGCATGATGTTAATAACCGCAATTCTGGGCTTGATGCAAGGCGTGATAACAAGTGGTCTTCTAGGTGGGGTCCTGATGACAAAGAAAAAGAAAATCGCAGTGAGAAAAGGATAGATGTAGATAAGGAAGATGTTCATATTGATGGTCAAACATTTGTGGCCAACCGTTCTGTCTCAGAACGGGAGTCAGATTCTCGTGACAAGTGGCGTCCACGCTATAAAATGGAGGGCAACTCTGCAGCTCCAAGTTCCTATCGAGCTGCTCCAGGTTTTGGACAGGAGAGAGGAAAAGTAGAAGGGTCAAATGTGGGATTTAACTTGGGTCGTGGGAGGTCTACTGGGACTATTATAAGACCTTCCTCTGGGGGTGCAATTGGTGCTTCACCATTTGAGAATTCTGTGTCTGGAAAATCAAGAATCTCGACTGGCATATTCAGTTATCCAAGGGGGAAAACTCTTGACATATACCGCAGGCAAAAGCTTGGCTCATCTCTTTGTAGCATGCCTGAAAATATGGAAGAAGCTCCCCCAGTTACTCAAGTAATTGCTGTTGAACCATTAGCTTTTGTTGTTCCTGATGCTGAGGAGGAGGTGAGCTACATCTATTACTTCATTTGTTCAGACTTGTAGGTTTTCTAAGTGGTAAAAAATTTGATTCCATAAAGTTGCTTGATCAATCTTATTATAGGCTGTTCTCAATGATATATGGAAGGGTAAAATTACTGGTGGTGGCGTTTCTCACAATTCTTTTAGAAAGGGTCAATCAATGGATAATGTCACAGGTAATTGTTTCTCGAATGCTATGTCCGGATGCGGTACTGACTGCTACTCCCATCCTATCCATTGTCTTTTTGGTGGAGTAGGATAAGAGATTCTCTCTGAATTTGCTTTTGTATCTTCCAGAAACAGGGGATACAGTGCCCGACAATACAAAAATGGGTGCTCCCTCCACTGATGTCACTGAAGAGACAGTTGATAGGTTGCTGAAAACTTCAATAGGTGTTGAAGAAGCCAATACCTATAGCTTTGTTTACGAGAACAGTGTCAAGGTCAAGTTTGATGGTGAGTAAAGTATTACCTCTATTTAAATCTGCTCTTCTCATCAAGGTTGATTTTCCTGTTGACTTATGACAAAGGAACTTGTTTGCGATTCAGGAGGAGATAATCTTGAAGGACTGAAAGACAATGTTTCTGAAGCTGCAGATGGAAGTTTGTTGACCAGGAAGATAACTGACAATAGTGACTGCTTTAAATACATTAGTGGGTCCCAATCTGATATTTCTGTGCAGAGCTTACCAGATTCCGGAGTAACCAGGACACCTATCTTTGAGAACAATCAACATGTTGCTTTTGATGGCAGTTTGAAGGTGTCTGATGATTCAAATTCTGTATTTTTGAAGTCCTCTTCTGAAATCTATTGGAACAACCTTCTAGGAAGGGGTATTCCACCAGAGGAGTTGAGTTTGTACTATCGTGATCCTCAGGGCGAAATCCAGGGGCCATTTCTCGGAGCTGACATCATTTCATGGTTTGATCAGGGATTTTTTGGTATGGACTTACTAGTTCGCTTGGAAGATGCCCCTGAAGATTCACCTTTCTTTGAACTTGGTGACGTAATGCCGCATTTGAAATTTGAACATGAACATTTTGGTAACACCAATCTTTCCCAGACAGAACCATCTGCTGTACTAGAGGGGAAGTTGGATTCTGGTTTACGTAGCTCAGCTTCTGTTTCTGAGATGGTTGGTTCTGCTGCCTTTGATGGCTCGAGCTGGCCGCCATCTGATTTTGATGGCCTTGGTGGGCATCGTATTCAGTCAATACCTGATCATCCAGCTCGTCAATTTAAACCTCCATATTCACAAAATGAAGACTATAACGATTTTGTTGCTCAAGATGAAGGTAAGTTAGCATTTTCAGCTTGGATCCTTATTGATTATGTCAATGCATAATTTCCTGTGGCTTTGGAGGTCGGAATGTAGCCTTTTTTTCCTGAAAATAGGCCAGCAAGATCATGGTCATTGATATTTAATGTGGTTGGCCTTTATCTGTTGATTTGCTATTTAATTCTTGAAGTTTCCATCTTCACTTGCAGAAATTGTGTTTCCAGGAAGACCTGGAAGCGGTGGTAATCCTATTGGAAAAACTTCCACTGGTCTTACTGATCCTTCAAATATCCACCGTGCAACTCCAAGCGGAATATGTGAGGGTGGAGTTCCAAATCATGAAGAGACATTGCATCCACTTGGTTTATTATGGTCAGAGCTTGAAGGCACTACTGGAAAGAGTGGTCCTATCTCAGATGTTCCTTTTAGAGGAACTGGCCAGGATCAAGTTCTAAACCCTGGTGCTGCAAGGGTTGGGCCATTTGGTGCCAAGATGGACTCAACCTCTGCTGCGGAGACATGGACTGATGCTTATGGAAGAAATACTGGATCTGAACCCAACTTATATCAAGATGCTATGGATGCCAGCCGCTTATTGCACCAGGACCATGAAATGAGCCGGTTTGAGTTAGCAGAGAAGCTGTTTTCCCAACAACTTCAGCAACAACATCCTCATAATTTGATGTCCTCTCATAATAGTCACTTAAATGAAGCTTTGATGGAACGTGGGGCAAATCATAATTCAATACACCAACCACAGTTGGCGAGTCAGGCTGGGCAGGATCTAGAACACTTTATGGTGCTTCAGCTGCAACAGCAGAGACAATTACAGCTTCAACAACTGCAGCAACAGCAACAGCAACAGTTCCATCAACAGCAAATGCTAATGAAAGAACAACAGTCCCATGCTAGGCAGCTGGTTCTTGAACAATTATTGCAGAGTCAAGTACGGGATCCAAGTCACACGCAATCACGTCTTGATGCTATTAGGCATAACAGTGCTCTGGAGCAAGTGTTGATAAAGCAACAAATTCTGAGTGAACTGCAACAGCGTCCACATCTTCCTCCAAGACATGCTGAACCATCTATTGAGCATCTCATTCAAGCAAAGTTTGGTCAAATGTTGCATCAAGGGCCTCAAAATGATTTAATGGAGCTCCTATCACGGGCAAAACATGGACAGTTGCACCCTTTAGAGCAACAAGTCCGTCAACAAGAACAAGCACATGAGAGGTTAAGACAACGTTTGGAAATGGATGAAGATAGACAGATTGGTACTGTCTGGCCTGTTGATGAAACTGGTCAGTATCTAAGAAATCCAGGTGTAGCTCGTCGAGCAAACTCTGGATTTGGTCCATTAGATATTTACCAACAGCAACAGATACCCCCTCCTGAAGAGCATGTTAGTCATCTCGAAAGGAATTTGTCAATGCAGGATAGACTTCAGCGGGGTCTCTATGACACTGGATTTATGCCCTTGGAACGGACGATGTCGGTACCTGGTGGTGGTCCTGGTGTTAGTTTGGATGCCGTAAATCCTCTAGTACATGCACAAGGTTTAGAAATGCAAGATCCAAATTCAAGAATGCACTCAGCTGGTCATATGCCTGGTTTCTCGACTGGCATCCACTTGCAATCTTCTCACCGTCCTCTGTTTTCAAATCAATTTCATGCTCCAAATATAGATACAATTGAAAATCATTGGTCCGAAAGAATTGGTCAGTTACCGCCTGATTGGATGGATACTAGGATGCAGCAACTACATCTTAACGGTGAGAGGCAAAGAAGAGATTTTGATGTCAAAAGGGCTTCTGAAGATCAAAGTATGTGGATGTCAGCTGGTGCTAATGATGACAGTTCAAAGCGATTACTTATGGAACTGCTCCAGCAAAAGTCTGGCCAGCAGTCAACTGAGCAAGCAGAAATGACCAGAGGGATTTTGTTTGAGAGGGGCTTACACTCCGGTCACTTTTCTGTGACAAATGCTTCAAACCATTCGTTCAACCCTCTTTTGGACCAGGATACGAGTCTAAACCACGCTTTTACTGTTGGGTCATATGGTTCTAATTCAGATTTGCCACCACAGAGAGATCATGTAAATGAGATTGCCGATAGTCTTGATGTTTGTGAGAGATTGCCCTTCAAATCTCATTCTGGAGCTTTAGCTGAAGCTCAACCTGTCTTTTCCAGCATCAATGATGCCTCCCAGGTGATTTACAAGATCTCAGACATACATCTTTATATGTGTTGGCAATGAAGCTATGCTCTTACATGTCAAGATGGTTATCTGTAGGTACATTTAGAGGCTCGCGAAAGTATTGTTAGGCAAGCTGGTGTGATGACTGTAGAAGGGGAAATGCCAATTAACTTGCTTAGCAGGCACACTGCACTCGGGACTGGAGGTTTCTCTCTCTCTCTCTATATATACACACACATTTAAATATACATATATTGTGTATTGCATTGAATACTTATATGTGTGTCTGTGCTCGTATATCCTTTTATTAAAAGAAGTTTTATTGTTTGACAGATTGTAATGTTTTCAAATCATCTTCACGTGGAAGTCTTGACTTCTACAATGACAAGAGTGATAGAGGGGATTCGGCAATGGAGGAAATTCCTAAGGAACGGTATGTGCTATCTTCTGTTTCTTCCTGGAAAGAACTTATTTTTATGTATGTCATTCTGATGGGTTAGTTCGGGAAATCAAGTAAAGTTTGTGCTTCAGTAGCTACAACAATTTTATTCATATAAAATTCTTTGAAAGAGGAAATCACTACTTGTAATTCCTGGAGTGTAGAATTAATTGCCAAGATTCTATTACAAAGAATGTACTCTAATTATAAGGTTGGCTTACTAACAAACTTTTTTACTTTAGAGTACCGAACATTTTAGTTATGATATTTCACTTGCCTACCATCTTCATTTTACTGATATTCTTACATCGTAGATTAGTATTTTTGTTTTTATCAGAGGAAGTAAATTTTACAAAATCAGTACCAAGCTGGTACTGTGAGGAGTACAAAACAGTGTAGTATTGCAGATCTTCCCCTATTTCCTCATATTGTCCTAAAAGTTCCAATAGGTTTGTCAAGTTTTCTACCTTGCAGACCTTACACCCGTTGTAACCCGAGAAGATCAGCACTGTGATTACCACTAGTTTTTGGTCTTAGGAAAGGTGATGTTTTGGCACCAGCTTGGATGTTTGAAACTTTCTCCCATTCTGTATGTTTAGACGAATCACTGTCATATATTGAATTTTTTTTGTAGTTGTGTTCTAATCCTGTAAAACTGTGTTGTGCAAATGTCTGATTTTAACTTTTACATGGTGCTACTTCTTCCTTGCTCAAAAAGTTTTGTTCCTCATCTTTTTCTTTTCAATGGTTAATTTCTTTTTGTGCAAGTCATGGAAGAGTTACTATTTTGTATATATGACTAGCTCCTATCCCTCAATGAAGATTATGTTGTGATTTTTCTTTCCTGATATGCATCGGTATTTTTTTTCTATTTGGGTAGGATGGCTGTGACATCAAAAAGGCCAGATAACATCTTGCCGAAGCGTCCACCTGTCTTGCGCATTTCAACCCAGGAGGGTCTATCGGAGATAGATTCTGATAGCCTTGCGAGAGGCAAAAATCCTTCAGATGGCATGGCTTCTGAAGGTAGGATGTCTTTCTCCTTTTTGTTGCTATTGCTGTCTTCTGATTGTGTCTTGATATTGCTATATTTGCTAGCTATTTTGCACCTTGAAGATGTGAGGAATATACTACTCGTCCCAATTAATGTGACACTTTCTTTTTGGTCTGTCCAAAAATAATGATTCTTTCTATTTTTAGTAACACTTTACTTTAAACTTTCCATTTAACCTAGATTAAGATGATTTCTACCCACACAAATGTCTATAACTTATTTTGAGTCGCAAGTTTCAAAAGTCTTCATCTCCTTATTGAACTCCAAGCCCTTTTTTTTACAACATAAATTGGGACAGAGGGAGTCGTTAATTTGATGTCTGCTATTCCTTTGTGGCTTGTAACAGTTATTGTCAATCCCCTTGCACCACACTCACTCTCTCCATCCTAATTGCTAACTTATATTTGTACCAATTCTGTCACTAGGGGGTAAGAGGGAAGCGGGAGGTAATGTTGCAAATCAAGTTCCTGGTGCTGCGACGTCTGTAAAGAAAGATGGGCGCTTTCGTCGAACTGCATCTTGTAGTGACGCTGATGTTTCAGAGACATCATTCAGTGACATGCTTAAGAGTAATGCTAAGAAGCCAACAGCTCAGGAAGCACATGCATCAGAGGCAATCGATGCAACACACCGTAGTGGTAAGAAGAAAGGAAAGAAAGGAAGACAAATCGATCCTGCTCTTCTTGGTTTCAAGGTTACAAGCAATCGCATCATGATGGGTGAGATACAACGGATAGAAGATTAGTTGCTGTACAGTTGTAACTTATGTCCCAATGACAATATCTTGTGCTGTACATTTTCGAGTCACCTGTAAAATTTCTATTAACACATTTTCTTTTACTCCATCCCATTTTGTGTAGGGATGGCTGTTGAGATGTAGTTAGTGTAGCCAATTAGTTGAGTTAACTTGTGTCGATTGAATCAAGTAGAGCAGAGTAATATCCTAACAGAATATACCAATAAGCTCTGAAAGTGTAAAGAAGGTGCTTGTCATGACCTTCCTATGTCCTCTACCAGTACGAGAGTGGGAGTAATTATGTTCATAAACTATTAACATGAGGCCTCAATTATGACTCCTTAGCTGTGGTTTCACTATTTACAATTCACGGCTGCATTTTCAGTTTTCTATACCTTGTACTCATTGTATTTTTTTGCGTTTCTGAGTAAAAAAAAAATACAAATACAACATAACTAAGTAGAGTAAATCACAGATGAATTTTTTTTTTTATATTGTAAATGATGTAAAATTACTCGCTCAAATCTTACGTTTCAAACAAGACTCTCAAAACACCAGTTCTTCCTAAAAAATAATAATTCAAAATGGCGGATCGATGACCCAATCAAATTGAAATACAAAATCGCTGTCGAGCTTCAGCCCAGTGTCTTTTACAATAAATTCCTTTTACGTTTTTGAATAATGATACTACATTGTAAATTATTAACTAAAATTGATCATTAATATTCAAAGTATGCATCTAAATTGTTCGTGATAGAACATTCGTATGAAAAACATCCAATTGTAGTAGTGCAATATTATAAGAGGCAACAGAAATACAAAATAAAAATTTATACGAGTAAATATTTGAATACAAATACAAATAAATACACATACGGTTGAAGATAAGCTAGCACTTGTGCAATGAAATGTCAAGCTATGTGAAGCACTGGCCAAACTTGAGTTCAGACAAAGTGAGTATGATCACTCTTTGCTTATCAAAAAGATATTAGAAGACCAACAAGAGTTGTGGTGGAGTGGTAAGCACTCCTTCATCCTTAACCAAGAGGTCTCGGGTTTGAGCCCCTTGGGTACGGAGTCGCCTTTGTTAGGGAGCGCTTTACCCCCAATGTGGGACTTTCCGGCGCGAATCCGAATTTAGTCGGGCTCCAATATGGGTACCAGACAACGAGTGGGAAACAAAAAAAAAAAAAGATATTAGAAGGAACACATATTATACTCTCTTCGTTTCGAAAAGAAGACCTGATTTGATTATGCCATTGAGTCTTATGACCTAAAACATACCATGTAGCAAACTGAAATTTTGTGATACACTAAAGATAACACTAAATTCCGCTGCATTCATAACAATCATCATGGCTAAAGATAACACTAAATTCCACTGCGTTCATATATATATATATATATATATACACACACGCATATGTATTATTTAAAATCTAATAAGATACTCATTAAGGGGTCGTTTGGTAGGCCGCATTAGAAGAAATAGTCCATGTATTATGTATGGTATTATTTAATACTATGTTTGGTAGAAATTTGTGCCTAGGTATAACTAATCCATGGATTAGTTATACATCCTACATGGTATTATAGGATGTATTACTAATACCTTACATTTGAAGGTATTAGTAATACATAGGATATAATACCATGGGATAAGTCTATGTAAAGATAATAATATCCCTCAAATAATTTAAATTGTTTTGTTTATTTTCTTGATTTTATGTTTTTATGTTTGTACTAGTAAATTTATTTAAATAAATTAGCTTACAAACTATTTAGAGAGAGCTGTTTGTTACTAAATAAATCCAATACAAATCAATACAAATTTGAAATGTGAGTTGTTTAACATTTACTATTTCAAAAGATAAATATATCACTACATGACGTTTATGATCTTAATTGAATATATATATATATATATATTAAACCAACCCCTCATTTGAGAGAGTAAATAGAATAGTGTCGGGCTTACAACAGTCTAACTTTTGAACGACTAACCAACTAGTAAGCTCCCGCACACCCCCAACCAATTAGGGTAAAATGTTCATTCATACCTTCAACAACACCGAGATATTGACCCATGACCATGTTTACTTCATCTTCAAGAGCAAGCATCCATACTCTCAGGTATATATATATAGTTTTCTAATTATTTGTATTTTTTGAGCAATTTAAAAAATTACATACATATTAAAATTACAACTTGAAATTTTTATGTGTAAATGTAGATGATTTATGCAATTTCACCATTGTTGACCGTCTTTTCGATTTTAAAAATAGATGATTTATCTTTTTTAAATTGAAAATTGACATTTTGTGAGTGATTAATTTATTAAGATGACAATTATTTATTCTCAAATAATTCAAGTGAAAAAATAGCAAACATGACAACAAAATTGTTCTTCCCTAGCTAGTTAGAAGGCCATAAAAAATAATATTATCCAACAATATCTAACTTGACCCAGTTACATAATAATTGAAGGGTATAATTGGTAAGAAACTTTTTATTGAGTTTTAATCCAAACACAAGATGAGGCTGGAAACAATGAACCAAATACTTGATAAAAATAAACTCTGCATTACTAATTCCTACACTACTAATCCCTGCATTATTTATCTTTTGTACCAAATGACCCTAAATGGCAGAGTTGTACATTAATTAGTAAATATATATAGTATGTACAAATTACAAATATATATAGGGGCATGCTATAGCACTTATGCTGCTTCTCCAATTAAAAACATACTGTTTCTTTGACAGGACACCACATCAATACCCCAACATTCTCTGAGATCATATGTCCTAATTTCCGCTGCTCCTGTCCCTTACCTTCTAAAATTAACAATATAATTGTTGTATAACACTCGTTGAGTAGAAAAAAAATATATATAAAGAAAAGGAGAATGTATATTCAATTCAAGACCGTCTCAATAAGTTTGAAGGCTTAAAATCAATTTTCATAGAGAAATCTTATTATTTTTAATTATCATATGTAAATTGAATAACTATAACATACTCAATGTAATCTTACAAGTGAAGTTCCGAGAAGGTAGAATGTACGCATGCATACCTTATAAAGTAAGATTAATATAAACAATAAAAGTTTCAATATAAAACCTGACCCATAAATTTAAAAAGTTTTTATAAACACAAACAATATAATGCAAAAGGTAATTTGACTGTTTGGTGGACTGTAGAATATTTACTAATGTGAGAATAAAAATAGAAGGGAAAATAAAAAAGATAAATATAAGAATAGAAAGGTGGATTCATGATACTCACCAAGATATTAAAAAGTCAAACAAAATAAGTAACCACTTAAGAAGAAAGGATGCTATAAACGTAGAAATATAAATAAAAAGGATCAACATTAATTAGAGGTGGTTTTAATTTCTTGATTATATCTACAAAACAAGGATTACCATGACTCATGAGATCAAACTACTAGCTAACATTGACACATTTTACCAACTCTAACATACTTAATTAGCTACAAAAACTTAAAAAGCACATTACTTAAAGAAACCAAAATTAAAAATGGAGGAAAACAGTCCATCCATTAACCTACTTAATGAACTCTTCTAATTAAACTGCTAACAAATTAAAGCCATAGTGCTCCAGCTTCCTTAAGAAGTGGAACCAAAGTACCATTAATATGAGAAGCCATAACTCTATCCATTGCTCCAATTAATTTTCCACCAATAAAGACAACAGGTACGCCAGGTGAGTTCCCTAATAGCCTTGAAAGTGCCCTTTCCATCTCTTTACCTTTAGGATCTTGGTCCAATTCGTAAACTGTTGGATGTACTCCCATTCCACAAAACAGCCTTTTCACTGCATGACACATACAACATGTACTCATACTAAATATCACAACAGCACTTCCTGATGCCAGCCTTACTACTCTCTCTAATGGATCTGACGACGACGACGACGATGCACTCCTTCTTGTTGCTATGTTGTGGTAGTTTCCTCCGCCCCAAGATGAAGACTCTGCTGCTTGATACATTGTTGTTGATGATATGTTTTTTTCTAGAAGAAGTAGAGAAAGAGATTATTAGAGGTTGGAATTGTGAATTTGATTAGGGGTGTGTGTATATATATAGGTGTTTGGGGTTCATGAATAAAGGGGTATTTGTCTGTTTATTGTCGTTAAAGTGTGCGTGGGAATTTAAAACTAAGGTGTAGTAGTAATAAATATTGAAGTAAATGTTTCTTTAATGAGATGTAAGCATTTGTAATGCTTTTATAAAAAAACATAAGTGCGAGAATTTAAGAGAAGAGGCAAATGCGTCAGCGGAGAGAGGCGGCTATGGTGTTTATGTGTCGCAACACAATAATACACTTTACTCTCAATTACTATTTACTACTACTCTCACACAATATTCTATTACAATTTTTATTGGTGCCTAATTAATTATAATATTGAAATTATATGTGTCCATGTTAGGTGAAGTAGTGGTGGATTCAGGATTCTAGACTTGTTGGTACTCACTTCTTTTAATATAAAATTATTATAAATCACACAGTATAAGTGCACAATTATTTAAACATGATATTTAAAACATTAATGAGAAAAAAATTAAGATTAATACTACTATTAAAAAAAAACTCAGTTTCATTTAGGAGGGAAAGAGGAAAATAGAAAATGTGAGTTTATATTAGGAGGGAAAGAGTAAATAGAAAAATAGTGAGAATCGAACCTTGACCTCTCTAAACACAAGGGCTTCAAACTAGCCACAAAACCAAAACACCCCATAGGAGACTTCTTGGTGCTCAAAGTTTAATTTAGTCAAATATTGAAGAAATTACTATATATAAAAATAATTTTACGAGGTTAGTGGGTGCTCAAGCACCCCGAAAGGGTGCATATAGGTCCGGCCCTGAGTTGAAGGTTTCTATGTTAATTAGTTTAAATTTATTAACTTCAAATATAATTATCACTCATGTTCCTCTCTCCGGTTTATATGACTCACTTTCATTTTTAGTCAGTTTAAAAAAGAATTACTTATTATATGTCTAGTAACAATTTAATTTTAAAATGTCTATTTTATCCTTAATGAAATGATTTATAGCCGCACAAACATCTATTACTTATTTTAGACCACAAATTTGAAGTCTTCTTTTTTTTTTTCCTTAAATTTTATGTCAAGTCAAACTAATTTAAATAAAATGGGACGAAGGGAATACTTAGAATAAAATAAAAAATATATTTAATTATATCTTATTTTTTTAAAAATAATAATTATTTTAAATCATCTATTTTTAATAAGAATATAAATAAAGTGACGTGGAGTGGATAGTATTTAAGGGGTCGTTTGGTAGAGTGTATTAACAAATATAATGCATGTATTAACTCTTTTTATTAATTAGTAGTCTCTTATTTCTACACCTTTTTATGCTATGTAGTTATATACTCTATTGTGCATTGAGGAGTGTATTGTTAATACCATGAATTTCTAGGTATCAGTAATGCAAAAAGATTCAATATATGGATTAGCATGGTTATAGACCCAATTACTCCCTCGAAAGCACTTTTACATCTTTTCCATCATAATTGTGGAGGACACTTTTATAAAATGAACCAAATCAAACAATGCATACTATTTTTAATACACCAAATAAAACAATGCATATAAAAAAAGGTTATGTATAATTAATACAAACAATAGTGATGTAAGTATTACTCCTATTTAACATTATATTTATACATTGCCTTAATATATGGCTCATACTACATTAACTCTAGTTACAACACAAGGAGACAAGTAGTACATGCTTTTTTTTTAGGGATATCCAAATAGAATTGGATACTATAGTAAACGGCTGGTTGTGTCCTTGTTGTCGGGTAAGACATTAAATTTTACCCGAATAAATTTAATAGTAGTAGTAATATATTTGATGCTTGTTCCCTCCTAGCTACTTTTAATGCTCATTTATTTATTACACCACCATTTCTCATATAATAATGATTCTCCATTCTTTTAATGCTAAGTCCGACATGTATCGCAGGTTGCTTCATCATCAACCCTCTTTGGATTTTGTTACTTACTCTTCATCCAACCACGTCCCAATTAACTATTTCCTCCTTTCATTTCTATAGATTATCTTATATATATATATATTTTGGGAGTAAATATATAAAATATTGAAAAAATGGTCTAAAACCCCCCAACCTATACCCAAAATCCCAACTACACACTCCAACTTCACGGGTGTCCTATTACCTCCCTAAACTTCATATTTCTCTATTTTCTACACACTTAAAAGGTCACACCCAGATTTGTGGTAATTGGTGGGCTGCATGCACGATGCCACGTAAATATATTGTATATTTTTATTAAAATATTATTATTCTACTTTTTTATTCTATTTCTCTTTTATATTTGTTTTCTTTTCTATTTCAGCCCATTCTTCTTTTCTTTTTTCTTTTCTTTGACTACAAATTTCCTGCCATTAAAGTGGAAATTCCAAGTTCCATTTCTAAAACCTCAAAAATTTTAGTTTCTTAATCTTTGTTTAAATTATTTTCAGAGAAGTAGAAATGAGCATTAACAACTAAACCCTACTTAATATTGAGAGGAAATTGTGAAATTTTTTATAAAAGGAACAAGGGTTAATGGTGGGGAAGAAGAAATAATGGTTTATTTAAAGGTGGGGAAGATGACTGTTGGAGAAGGAGGAATTTTTCGTCAAAATTAACCTTCTAACGCGCCTAGAGGAGGTGAGAACACCTCCCATGACAGGTCAGCACTTAGGTGTGTAGAAAATAGAGAAATATAAAGTTCAGGTGGGTAATAGGACACCCGTAAAAGTTGGAGTGTGTAGTTGGGATTTCGGGTGTAGGTTGGGGGGGGGGGTTTAGACCATTTTCTCTAAAATATTTATTATTTGAAAGAAATTTGGAGCAAAGACAATGGTATGTGTACCTTAAACTATTCAAAACAATTCCAAGGTCGATTTCGTCTCTCAAGAAAATTAAGTGTCTTCTTGGTGTGTTGATTGAATTCTGAAAAAAGGATAAGTTTTGCTTCTTATGTTTTTTTCTCTTAGGTCTTACGTTTTTCTCCAACCAAAGGAGAAGTTTCCTCTTAAAAAGGAGATGTTGAACAATTACTAACTCTCAATTGTTCCATCTTCCTTCAAAAATTAATTAATTCTTTTTCAAAAATTTAATAAAATTGGATCGGATTAGTCCACATGGGCGATTCACGATCCAAAAAAAACTTACATTTCCCACTTCGCACATGGTGGACAAGACCCAAGTCAATATGACATCAATTAGATACACAATTCATACGACAAATAGTATGTGTGACCTGTCAGCATCAAAACTTGCTTTCAAGACCTACATAGGAATCCAATCACATGTGGAAATAATTCACTACTGATATCAGGATACTGTTACTCATAATACCCCGACTTCATTCGCTACTTCAGTAGTTACTTATTCGATCACTCATCCTGTTAAAGAGGTGAACTTGAGTTCATGTTTAAATTTATACACACAATTAAATTCGAGTGTAATAGCTAGCTCGTGTATTGTTCATTTTAATCATCTCCCCTTTCTACTCGAATCTATCTGTTTCATATTAACTATTTTCCTAGACATGCACTACATTGCTGAATCACTCATGACTACTAGTAACATGCTAAAATAGCAATACTAATCGAAACTTCAAGAAACAACAAAAGGTCAAAGGGTATTTCAATAAAAATTTAAGTGAACTCTTCAGGGTCTCACACAATGAAGAAGCAGATAGCCATTATTTCATTAACTCATTGATCTGCTAGCACACGTGTTATGAAACATAATTTTAATACCTACAACTACCTTTCAACTCCTAAATCTATCTAAACCCTCTCATTCTCTCAAATCCCCAATTCTCATCCAAGTTCATCTTCTCCAATTTTCTCTCAAACTCATGGAAGAAACGTAGTGTTCCAAGATTCGAGTCTCCTCTTTTATCTTGCTTGCTAGGCTTTGATCACCAAGGTATCTGGGAATTCACCAATTAATTCCATTCATCTCTTGGGTCCAAAAAGATCTTAATTATCCAATTTAATTTCACCTAATTTAATTAGAGTTCATGCAATTTCCTTGAGTCTTATTTGATTTTGATTTAATTGTTCAATTTTAATCTTCCTATGCATGTTTTGATTCAATTACCTACTTTTCAATTGATTTCATATGGACACATGCATTATTCATGATTTTGACTATGAATTTATAAAGAAACCTTATGAATTAGAATATGATTTATGAAGGTTTATGCATGTTTTATGAAAAAAGATGTTTATGACCTAAGGTTGCTTTTCAGATAAGCAACAATAAATTGTGAAAGATTTTCTCACATCCTTACGATATCATGATTGGTGAAAGATTTTCTCACACATGCATGAATCATGATTTAAGGAGCTGCTCTATGATGACTTAAGCTTTGATTAGTAACTTAATTGTGCTTTTGCAAATATGACGATATGAACGTGTTTATGATTATTTCCGTTGGTATTTTACTTAGCATCAAGAGGACATTGAGATGGAGGCTCTCTTGTTAGTAGAGGCTAAATCTTTGTAGAAATTTGCTTCTCCCTAACTACGTGCCCCTGTAGAATTTGTCTTAAGTGACATAGCTGGTGGATCCACCTAAGCTAAACGTTTATGATTCTGGGGGCACTTAGTTAGGGACAAGGTGATTGCTACTAGAGACCCGACCTCTACTAACGGGAGAGCTTCCATCTCAACATCCTCTCGATGCTAAGTAAAATCCCAACGGAATAGTGATAAACATATTCATATCAAAATGGGTACTCAACATATTTTTCATTGTTTTTTTTGACAACACTCATGTAAGATCAAAAAACCATCAAGTCTTATATCTTATACAAACAATAACATGTGAATTGTGATTTATTCCAATACTAATATCTGCACTCGTAATTCTCTTTTAGAACATTTTTTAAAGATTCAAAAAGCATATTTTTGTCGATTAATTTTTTTCTCCATTTCATGACCTCCCACTATTTTGAGAATTTAAATATTATTTTTCTTTCATAAAAAGTAGTATCACTTTATTTATGAAGAATATTAGGTATAAGTTTTTTTTTTTTTGTATTTTTTAAAATACATTATTCATCCATCCCTTGAAGAGATCTAGTGATGTTGAAGCGGGGGGATATTGAGATCATCTATCTTGATATCCGTAATTTTTCAAAATGTAACAAAAGTGAGTCTCCTTAAAATTGTTGGTGCATATACCATAAGTTAAAGTAAATTATCGTTGAAAATAAAAATGAATAAACAAATATTCAGGTTAAGACGCGGATATCTTGCTCTCTTTAAGGAGGTTCAAACCCACTACGGTAGAGGTGAATAAAATCGAACCAGACCACAAACCGAGTCAAATTGAAAAAAAAACATGACTAGTGGTTTGGTTTGACTTGGTTTGTTGTTGAAAAAGATCTTTCTATATTTGAGTTGGTTTGGTTTTAACTAAAAAAAAATCAACCGAGACCAAACCAACCTCACATTATATATATATATATAGTTTTTAAAATTTTTGTTATACATAAAATATTTACTTTGATATAATTTATAAATATTTCTTATATTTTTCATAATTTTTATCTTTTAACATATTATTTCATGTTTGAGACTTAGAATTTTGAATGACCCAATAAAGATTATAATCCATAGATATTAGTAACTCTAATAAAATCTCAAATCAAGATTAAGTTGATACTAATGCTAACAAAAAATATCAATTGAACTCTAAGAATGACAATAATATTGGACATTTAATTTTAATTTATATTGATTTAATAATTAAAATACATAGCCGAATTTTAGTTTTTCTTCAATGTTTAGTCATGTAATAACTACTTATTAGACTTATTTTTGCATGACTTAGTACTTTTAAATTAATATCATTTCATGACTTATTAATTTACAATATTTATTTTATGTGATTTCATCATTATTTTTTGTTAGTTATTTTTGTGTCATCACTCATCTTATATTTTGTGTTATTTTCTTTAAAAATACCTTCAAGAATTGTAATTTGGTAGGACTAAAAGGTATATTTAAAAAATAAGTTAATTATATCTTTGTATGATTACTTAATCGGAAAAATTCAAAAAAACCCGAAAAAACTAGAGGTTGAAAAATCCAAGTTTTATTAGTTTGAATTGGTTTATAGATTTAAAATATGACAATAATGGTGTAACACTCCAAAAATTTCTAGGCTAAGATCCGAATCATTTTTCATTTGTGTATAAGATCGTATCAAGTGATTCTTAAATTATGCTTAGGTGTTAAGGTCAATTCTTTAGTGTGGAAATAGATTTTGAGATGAATGAAGGTCATAAGAATCCCCTAGCACAAAGTTGAGTTGAAAGCTTCCTTACCGATTGAGTTTCGATATAAGATTTTACTTGGGTCAACTTCACACAATCATATCTCTTAGAATATAAATAGTTATGTGACCCTTAACCTATCAAATTAAAGGTCTATGAGTCTTCTCTCCAATGCCACTACGTTTGCATTATTTGGAGGTTGGAGAAAAATCTTATGCCCATTTTAGTGAAGCCCTGTTAGGTAGTTGAAGTTTCACGACATTACGGATGGTGGAGTGTTCCACGACTGTGGAGCCTTCCATGAAGACTTGTTGCGATTTTTTTAGAAACTTCCTACACGTGTTCCAAGATTATTTTGGTCCTTTTCTATGCTTTTTAGCTCTATTCTAAGTCAATTTTGGGTATTTTAAAGTAGTATATCATTCAACTAACTAATTTTCTTTCATAATCATCAATTTAAACATTCAAGGCTCCAAAATCTCTCTCAAAACTCACCTAGGGTTCTTCTTCTCCATCAAGAATCCTAAACTTTCATGTCAAAATTTCAAGATACAAAGAGAAGCCTTCAATCCAAGATTTTCCCAAGTTCGTCCACTCTAACAACTCCATTAAAAGTTTCTTTTTCTCAAGATCAAGCACCAAGATTCCAAGATTAGAGATTTCCTCCAAGAAAGCTAGTGTTCTTTCTTAGGCTAAACAAACTAAAAAAATGAAGTCTCCACCAAAGTTTTCAATCCAATATCTTCATAATGTGGTATGTAAGACTATTCATAGTGTTGGAATAAGTTCTTCCTCACACCCTATATCTAAATTCAGTCAGTAAAGAGATAAACCTAGGGTTCTAGCCAAAGTTTCTGAGTATGGTTTGTGTTCCATATTCTATATCTCATTAATATTAAGACTATAATACTTTAAGCATTTTCATTCTTGAGTTGTTGTTCATGCTTATATTACCACATGTATCCTAGTTATTGAGATTTTGTTGAAGCTTTTGTGCAAGTGTTTCCATGCATTGATTTCAGAATTAAAAGTGAGTCCAAGTATATTTTTAAACATCATTTGAGAAGTTTTAAAGGAAAACTAATGATTCCAAATGTTTTATTTTGGATTGAGAAAAGAAGTATTATTTTTGAGAAAAACTTAAATTGTTTTCATAAGCATTTCAGTCAGTAAAGTAAAGCTTAGTTATCCCTTAAAGAGGGTCTTTCGAGTATTAACTCAACCTAGTGAGTACTAGTATATGAGAATTATTGCATATATTTTAAGAGTAGTATTGATCATCAATTAGGGTAAGAGTTGAGATAACTCAAGCTTCATAACCTACGCCGCCAACATAGATAGGATCATATTGGAATTCAGACGACTCCTCACCTGCCTTAAGAAGGCTTTTTAGTGGATCTATAAGTTAAGTTGGGTCCTATACTCCGGAAAGGTATAGGTAGGTTCTGGAAACATGGGCAAGATGTTGTATCATCACTAGCCTCATAGTGATTGTTGTCGGTTAGAGAAACTCCCAAAGAAAGTAAAATATTTTATTTCAGTATTTACCATCATTACATACCTATTTGTAACGCTTTTAATGATTTCATTTCATATTTAGTATTTTACTTCAGATGAGTAATTTTCACTCTTTCATTCAGTTTAGTTACTTGTTTCATTTAGCTTTATTACATATCGTACATTCTACGTTTTGATACCATTTGTCACTGCATCATTTTATTATGCATTCTCAGGTGCTATTTAAAGCTGACGTTCAATAAGATCTCCTTCCATCAGTAGTCGGTGAGACCTCTTCACTTTTGAAGGGCTCCAATTTAGTTAGTTTAGTTTATTTGATTTTTCAATCATTGTTAGTAAAAAGTTAGGTAGTCGTGGGTCTTGTTACGACACCTATATTCAGTTAGTAGAGACTTCATAGATAGATAAGTCAAGTGAGTCAGTTCAGTCTTGAGTATTCAAAAGTTTTAAGCATCTTTATTATTATTAACATTATTTATATTCAGATTCTTTTCAGACTTTTGTATGAGATATCTTTTATTCATTTTAAATGTTCATTTTATAAGGCTTCCACATGTATGTATTGTTTTCCTACTCAGTAGTCGGCCAAACCAAGAGTTAGCTTGGGACCAACAGTGGTTTTGAAAGTCGACCACGTTTAGGGTGTGACAAACTTAGTATTAGAGCACAAAGTTCAAGTGTCCTAGGGTGTCTATGAAGTAGTGTATAATTGAATCTTGCTTATGAGCGTGTTGTGCACCACAATTATAATTAGGAGGCTACAGTTCATTTAGGATATGTTTCCATTCTTTCATACTCTAGATCATATAATAGAACTATGTCATAAGAAACTTATTCAGACTCGTGCGTTTCTCAAATGTGTTCAACTACCCCTTATACTCAAGGTGATTGAAATAGCAAAGCTCAGATCCTTATAAATGAGTTACTCTTATATAAAGTGTTCAGAAATTCAAGAGATTGTAGAATGGCTTGAGACAAGCCCATTAGTTTGCTTAAGTGTATTGATTCGAAAGAATTCACCTTTATTCTAATGAATCATGCATTCGAGCGAAAGCCAGATGTGCTCTCAACTTCTCTTCTCTAAACCTTGTTTCAGGTGATACCCTTTAAGGGAGAAGTATGTTTTCGAGTGCTTGAATAGTATTACCGCTCGAAAGATAGTGTGATTTGTGATATTATGAGCTAGTAGAAATAGAAGTGCCTAGAGTTAGAAATACACATTTAGAAGTGTAACAACCTTAGAAATGCAGATAGTTATTGAGTAATGTATGTAGTTGCAGTCATGTACCCGATAAGTCATTAATGAGGAGTTTTCCCCTTATGTGTAGCTAAGGAGTAATAGTTTTGTGTGAATTTCATGATAGAAGATAGAAGAATAGTTACGGGCTAGGACAAGTTAGAGTATATTTTAACAAGAAATGAGTTTATGCTGATGTGTCATTGTGTTAGTGAAGACCAAGTATAGGTGTTGAATAGAAGGGTATAATAGTCATGAGGTGATATATCTAAGCTAGACTTATGATTTTGAAGAGAGATCCTCATGATATTCACAAGGTTATATAACTGATTAGGCAATGATGTATAATGAATGGCTAAATAGTACTTAAGTTGTGAAAGGGAATGTGACGGTAATCTATAATAGGTAGGCTGGGAGATAAAAATTAACTATATGTCATAACGTCTTAGAGGATGAGTGCTTCTTAATTTTATCTAGTAGTTGTAAGTTATTATAGTATGTGAGCAATTATATTGATATTTGTGTTTAGGACTAGACACTAAGCTTGAATTTGAGATGAACATGGTGATAAAAAGGATGGCAATATGAGGGTGATGATGTTAGTTCTTAGATCTGATCTAGTAGGTTTGACATAAAGTAGTTGAGGAATTAAGGTGTTTCTTTGCAATAAATGTGAGTGATACAAGTGTGGTATTATGACCCTTAGGTATGAGTAATGAATTATGTCTAAGTCATTAGATTAGCAAGAGGATTAAGAGGTGTACTCGAGATCGTATGTAATCAGACGAGTTTCTAATTAAGTTTATGATTTTATGTGTGCCTAGATAATATATTTGAGTTGTTAAAGTTGAGTAAGCTAGTGTAAGTATTATTTATTACCCTTAAGAGTTTGTCGAAGGGATCAGATATAGCCAATGATGAGCCTCTTAAATAGTTTAGGTAGATATGACCTTAGAAGAATGGTATTAGAGAGCTAAGAAGGATAAGTCATACAATTAAGAGTTAGATAAGGTGGCTTTATAAGACAATGTGGGTAACGATTATAGAAGAACTTCTATTGTAATACCTCAAAAATTGATAAGTTGAGTTGGAAAGAAAATTTCAGAAAAATTTGATGGCGTCTGTTTTACAGGCTTGTCTATGGTCCATAGAAGGTTTTACGGTCCGTAGAAGGTAGCAGTGGAATAAAGGTGAGAAATTGGAAATTCGACAAGTCCCAGATGAGGATCTACGAACGAATAGGATGGCTCGTAAGAACTTATGTGGCGCGTAAAAGGATTCGTGGAAGTGGTTTCAGCCTTGGTGATTTTTGTTACCTAATAGGGAAGGTTGTACAATTCGTAGAAAGACCTATGAATCGTAGGAACTGTTCGTGGAAAGATGTTTGACTTAGAGAAAAATTTGGTAACTGGGTTTACGAGAGAGCCCTACGGACCGTAGAAAGTTCCACGATCCATAGGAAAGGTCTCGTGCTTTCCATCAGGAAAGTTGGTCTTCATTACTTGGTTCTACGGACAACCAATACGGTCCCTAGCTCGATCCGTAGGTCACTTTCGGCAGTTTTATGAGTCTATTAATATCCTTTCTACACCTATACTATGTCATTTTGACCCTATAAATAAGTCCTATAACTACTTTTACCCTTCAAAATCTACCCATTCCCTCCCATTCACCTAAAACCCTCAAATCCTCTCAAAGGTCTTACTCACCAATTCTGTCTCAAGGCTCAAGAAAGGTTCTAAGGTTTCTTCAAGCTTTGATGTTTTTCTCAATCTCTAGAGCTTTGATTACCCAAGGTATGTGGGAATTTCATCAATGAATCCTTTTCATCCATGTAGTCCAAAAAGAAAGTCAATTTCTCTTTTGAATTTTACCCAATTTTCTAGGATTTCGTATGATTCTTGATCTTGTTATGCATAATTTGATTCAATTACATGTTTTTCAATGAATTTCATAATAACCCATGCTATATGACATGTTATGATTATGAACTATGATTATGAAATTATGCATATAACATGAAATTGAAGAGTTTATGAATAAATGATGATTTTATATGAAGTATCAAATATTTTATGAAAGGATGCTTTCTAATTGACGTATTCTTATTATGATAGAGAATCATGATTTAGACGCTTAGATAAGTGTCTTTATGAATAAGTTATGAAATCCTTATTTTGAAAGGAGCTATTCTACGATATGAAGTTTATGAATTGGATTGTTATTACTACATTCTTACCTTTCCAAATATTATGATTATGATTATGCCTATTTTTCGATCAAGATTTTAATTAGCACTGAGAGAATTTGAGATGGATGATTTTTCGTTAGTAGAGGTCGAGTCTAGTAGCAATCTACTTGTCCATAACTACGTGCCCCCGTAGGACTTGTCTTTAAAAGACATTAGTTGGTGGATTCACCTAAGCTAGAAGTTTATGGTCCTTACCTTGGTAAGTAGGAAAATCTCTTTTTGGTGTGGAAAATACACTACATTCTATGTTAGATCACATGATCTATGTCGGTTAATGGTAAATATCCCACAAAAAAAATATGTTTTTCTTTAGAAGTTTTATGACTTCCTCAATGATTTTGATTTAAGTTTCAATATAATTTTCAAATGTTGCATTGACTTTGTCCCATGATTTATGATTTAGCCTATTAAGCTTTGCCATGTTTTTTTTGGTCATGAATTATCATGTTTTGAACTATTCATAATATCATATGTATGTTTTATGCATCTTTCTTATACTCAATACATTCAAGGTATTGCCACATATATAATATAGGATCCGACGTTTCTCCAACCGGCCGTGTCTAGACTGGATTGCTCCACTTGAGTTGGATTGATGAGTCATCATGGTTCAAGGACATGTCCATTGATAATATTTTATTTATTTTGGTCATTTCAGTTTTAGACTTCTTTCGTGAGCTAGGGATTTTTCCTAGTCACATCTATAATTGGTAGAGACTTAAGTCAGACTTAGTATATTCTTTCCTTTTGTATTAAGATTCTCTTATATCGAGATTGTATCTTGAGACTTCTTTTAGTTTGGTGATTTCTTGCATATTATTGATATGTCAAAATTTGACGACATATCTGATGCTTTTACCAATGATATTTGAGCAATCTTAAGTAATAGTAGTGTCATTTTATAGTTTAAAATTGTGATAGTCAGGAAATGTGACAAGACAAAAGAAAGTGAAGTGGAGCTAAGTGTCAGAAAAATATCCCTAACAGGAAGTTAGACCTTTGACTGATCGTTAGCTGATCTGTCACACATACATACAGGAAGCTCAGGTTTATTAGGCAATGTTGATGATGATATATGATGAGCCATCAACCTCTTGGCGAGCCATCATCACTAGCATCACACCAATAAGAGTTAGGCACATGTTTTAGAGGTTCTTGATGGCCATTTCGACAGACCGTCACTCTTATGACGGGCCGTCAGGACCATTGTCAGACGCGCTTCAAGAATTGGACTTTCTATTTTTAAATTTGAATTTTCTGGGAACTATAAATAGTTTTTGTAGGGTTTTATTTCATTATCGAATTTTAATTGAAGAAGACTATTTCTCTTGACTAAGTTTTGAAGGAGAATTTCACAGTTTATTGAAATCATATTGTTGGTTGTTTTCATCTCCTGTAAGTCTCTATTTCTTGAATGATTGATATTATTGATTTTATTTCATTAAGCATGAGTGACTAAACTCCACAACCAAGGGTTGTGGGATTCATGACGATCTGACCTAAAACAAGGGATTTTACATGGTAAACATATATCTTATTAAATCTTTTGTTTAAATCAATTTCTAATGGTTGCAACCGTTAGGATTTGCCCTAGGTTTGACTTGTTTGAGCAAAAGAGTGTAAAACCTAGGAAATGAGTTAGTGAGAAAATTCGGGGATTGTAACCTGTCTAATAGTTAATGTTGTAGCAAGATTAACTACTTGAGTTATTATCATTGAACTGAGACAAACACTTTTAGTTTAGAAGAATGAAAGTGACATATAATTGATGTGGTTGACAAACCATTTATTATAGTTATAGCTGATAAAATGGTATAATAATGCGGAGTCTAGTTTTTGTAATTGATCCGACGAATGGTCAAGAAGTCTTGGTGAACACAATCCTGTTTAATTTTCTAGAATCATCCTAAATCAAGTGTTATTTTTGAATGTTTATTGTTACAAATTGACTTTCAAACATTTCCCAAAGACTCCCCCCATTTCCCATTTTGTTTCGAAAACAAGTACATATTAGTTAAATAGTTTCATATGACTTAGTTCTCACTTTATCCCTTGTGGGATTCGACCCCAACCTAGTCGGAATCTATATTTGACAATGACCGCTTTATGCTCCTTAATTGAAGTGTAAATTTGGGCGTATCAATTGTCTTATTGTGATTCATAGTGTCGTGCTTATGTCAAGTTGTTTATTTAAGATTCCTCGGGATCTTATTCATTATTTCATGTCTAGGGTCTAGGTTGGGTCGTGAAATCTATAGAAGTGGGAAGAAGTTAAGAGAAGCATCTCAGAAAGAAGCCTTAGAAGGAATTTTAGTACCTACGCACGGAGAGTTCATAGTCATGAGATGAGCATTTCCCAAGTATTAGAGTAAATAGAATATAAACTAGTTTAAATAAGATGAAATAGATCCATAACTTCAAAGTGTCACCTTCAGACCTGAGTGGGATGATAAAGTGATGAACCAAGTTAAATTTTAAGAATCAGATAATGATATGTTCAGAAAGAGCTCTAGTGATATATCAATCCATTCATACTCTAGCGTATTCCTCAAATTTCTATCATTATAACACCCTGTGAATGTCTCATATATCAGTACTATGTCCATGACCTATGCTCATACACTACAAATAGATTACATCTATGCTCAGTTCCTAGAATAAGAGGCGACGACCTTGCCCATTAATCTCAATCTTACTCCATAAAATTATGAATATCAGCCTCATCATATGAATTTATTCATATAAGCACTCATGTCTCATAATATGCCCAGTCTCGCGAATTCATGATTTATCCTCAGTGGCTAATGATATAATGTTATGTCATGCATATTCTTATATCAGATTTCTAGAGTAAATTGTGCTTATGATCTTTCGCTCTAAGCTCTTTCACTGATTCTTTTTCAATTGAGATAGTGATGCTGATGATGTATAGTATTTCTAAAGAGGAGTATGGTGGGAGTGTTGCTAAGCTTGAAAGTTATCACTTGTATCACTTAATGCATAATAGCCATATTCTTATTTTATGTCCAGATACCTATATTTCATGTCAAATATCTCCATATGGATTATGACTGTAACATCTCGCTAAATTGAAAGAACTAGAAAGAGTTAGAATTGGAAATAATCATTTTAACAAAGAATGAAAAATCTAGAAATTTGTTAAGTTTGGGTTCTTGGTCAACTTCAAACAACCATAACTCCTAGCTTGGGATGAGTTAGGTGTGTTTCCAGATACAGTAGGAAATATCATTGAATTACCTTTTCAATGCCGCTGAGTTTGCACGTTTTCGAGTTCATATGAGTGAGATATGACCTTTGGAAGTTGGGTTGTTTAAATAAAGAAAGTCTAATCCGAATTTTGGAAGGGTATTTTAGTCTTTTCCTTGCCCAATTGTTTTATTTCATTTTTAGTAATTAAGTTAGGGTCTAATCAGAATTAGACCAGTTTAGAAAAGTTGAAGTTCACGCTAGGGCTTGGAGAAAAGAGAAAGGAGGAGAAAGGAGAAGAAAAGTTCAAAGTTCATCGAGTTCGTGGAGATTTTCGTGTGGATTTCTCCAAGGATTTAATCCTATAAGGTATGTGACACTTTCATAATGTTGGGTTCGTTCACCCACATGCCAAACATGTTTATTTCAGTGTGAATTCGTCCTAAAAGAGTTTGAAAGTTGATGTCCTTGATATGTATTCTTGAATTTGATGTCATTCTTGAATTGGGTTGAGATTGAGAAGTCTCTGAAATCATTACGTCAAATTATTGAGTTGGTTGGAGTTAGGTTCTTAGGTACATTTGCTGGGTATCTGTATCTAAAAAGAATTTGGGAAAAATAACCGAGTTTGGGCGCATTTGGGGCTGGAAAATAAAGAAGGAAATTAGTCGAGTAAATCTGGGCACTGGCTCCGCGTCGCGGACCTGCTCCCCAAATATGGGAAAAATTACTTCGCATCGTGGAGCGGTCACGGACCGTTCTACCTCAAAAATTATTTTTGCGACTAAAATTTAAATACATCTCCGCATCGCGGACCTGCCCTCAGACATTATTTTTTTATTTTTTATTTTTTATCTTTTCTCATGTTTAGCAATCTAAAAACACTCCTAAACATCATGAGATTTTTCCTATCACAAATCACAATCCTTGAATCCATAATTCAATTCAAGGAAAGTTAAGAGTCAAGTTTAGAAGTTAAGAAGCAAGTCAAGAGAAGTTCATTAAAGTTTTTTTTTCAAAAGGTATTTCACAAACGTTTTAACTTTGTTGTAAGACTTAAGTATTAAGTTAAGCAAAGAGTAAAGAGTTGAGTTCATTTCTCCAAAAGTTATAAGGGAACTAAGTATTCCCAAGAGTTTAAAATGTTTCCACATTTGAACAAGAAAGGGAACATCGACTCCAAGAGAGCTTTTAAGCTAAGTTTTGAGTAATTATCTCAAACCAAAGAAAGAAGTTCGTTTTAAAAACATATGAGCTAAGTATATTTTGGAAATAGTATTGAGCACCGATATGGGGATGCAAGTTCATATCAAATTAAGTCTCCGTAAACCATGTAGCCATCATGGGTAGTAAAGGATCATACTTTTTAGATGACTCCTTAAGATGCTTTTAGCGTAGACTAGTGGATCCACTTAGTTAAGGCGTTCTATATGACGGCAAAGTATAGGACAGTTCTAGCAGCATGGGCAAGACCCTGTATCACTACTTAGGCTCATAGTGGTGGTTGTCGGTTCGAGAAACTCCCACAGAAACTATATTACTTTGATATATGAGTAAAGATGAGTTTGTTATTGCATATCTTTAACAAATTGAGTTGTTATTTACTGTTCTAAATGCTTTGTATAAATTGCACTATTATTGTTGTTTTACACTGCATTTTGAGTTGAGTTATTCTTGAGTTGAGTAAAGCCAATGTAAGTGTTCCTTTCAGATCTTTTTCAAGCTTAAGTTGTGTTTAACATTCCAACTCGCATACTCGTACATTCAATGTACTGATGCAGTTGGTCTGCATCATCTTATGATGCAGACGCAGGTAACCAGGATCAGCATCCAGCTCCTCATTGATCAGGTTAAGCACTCAAAGTCTATTGGTGAGCCTCCTTACTTTTCGGAGGGCTCCTTTTTACATTGCTTTCTAGTTTTCAGTTGTTAGGATGATCAGGGGTCCTGTCCCGACATCCCTCCTTGTTTTAGAGGCTTCATAGATAGTTAGTAGTTGTCTTTACATTATCATTTCATATGTTAGGACTTGAGTTTCCATTTTGGCCAAGTTTAATATTTGACCTATAAACATTCTTAGTTATTTTATTAAACAATTGAGTAAAGTGTAGTTGATCATTGTAATAATGCTTAGAGTCTTCTGCTGAGTAAGTAAGTCTGGCCAAGGGTTCGCTTGGGGTCAACACTAGTTCTCGAGACCCAGCCACGTCCGGGGTGTAGGATCGGGGCGTGGTAAACTTGGTATCAGAGCACAGAGTTCAAGAGTCCTAGGGAGTCTATGAAGCCGTGTCAGTAGAGTCTTAGTTATTGGTTTAAAGCGCGCCACATCTATAAATAAGAGGCTGCAACACTTAGGAAAATTTCTCACTTCTTTCATACTCATTTCGTGCATTAGAGTTTGATCTCTAAAAAGTTTCCTTCTAATTTATGGTTGCGCGTGTTTTTAGATAATCATGCCTCAACGAAGAGTTGTCAGAGGTCGTCCTGCTAGGCGTAATGTTGAGGAGCAAGGGGTACCCAATGCACCTGAAGTTCAACCTTAAGGGAAAGTTACTAATGCTGAGTTCAAAGAAGCAATAAGGATGCTAAGTCAAGCTGTGACTAACCAGGTTGGGCAACAAAGAGGAGCTGGACAAGAAGAGGCTGACACTTCTAGGATTCATGAGTTCTTGAGGATAAACCCTCTAAGCTTCACTGGAACTTTATTGAGGAGCTGAAGAGGGTATTTGATGTTATGCACATTGCCGATGCTGAGCAGGTAAAATTAGGTGCATATCAATTGAAGGATGTTGCTAGGACTTGGTTCGATCAATGGAAGAAGAACCGAGCTAAGGATGCACCACCCGCGAGTTGGGCTTGTTTTGAGGAGGCCTTCTTGGGGCGTTTCTTCCCCCGAGAACTGAAAGATGCTAAGGTACGAGAATTTCTTACCCTAAAGCAAGAGTCACTAAGTGTTCATGAGTATGGGTTGAAGTTCACCCAACTATCCCGTTATGCTTCGGAGATGGTTGTGGATATGATGAGTAGAATGAGTTTGTTTGTTGCTGGGTTGTCCCATCTATCAAGCAAAGAGGGAAGGGCAGCGATGATAATTGAGGACATGGATATATCGAGGTTAATGGTATATGTGCAGCAGGTTGAGGAAGAGAAATTGAAGGATAGGGAGGAGTTTAGAAACAAGAAGGCTAAGGCATGGAATGAGTCCGGGCAGCAGAAAAGTAATGTGAACCATTCATCCTTTCAGCAAAAGCAAAAGTGACCTGCTCCATTATCTGCTAGTGCACCTGCACCTAGAAACAAAGGTTAGTATAATGGTCAAAATTCGCAGAACTTTGGAGCTAGACCTGCGCAGTCTCAGGGTAGTGCGGCACAAAGAGGTAACTAGGCTCCTGCATGTGCTAGGTATGGTAGAACCCACCTAGGTAAGTGTCGTAATTGCCAGACAGGTTGTTTCAAGTGTGGACAAGAGGGTCACTTCATGAAAGAGTTCCTTAAGAACAGGCAAGGTAGTGGAAATCAAGGCAATATAGCCCAATCTTCATCAGTTGCTCCACTAGACAGGGCTGCACCTAGAGGAGCTACATCCGGTACTGGCGGAGGAGCAAACCACCTTTATGCGATCACTAGTCGCCAAGAGCAAGAGAACTCTCCAGATGTTGTCACTGGTATGATCAAAGTCTTCACTTTTGATGTTTATGCTTTGCTAGACCCAGGAGTAAGTTTATCTTTTGTAACCCCTTATGTTGCAAATAAGTTTGGTGTTATTCCTGAGAAACTCTGTGAACCCTTTTGTGTTTCTACACCTGTTGGGGAGTCTATTCTAGCTGAGCGAGTATATCATGATTGTGTCATTTCCATCAATCACAAAGACACCATGGCTGATTTAATTGAGTTAGACATGGTAGATTTTGATGTCATTCTAGGTATGGATTGACTTCATGCCTGTTATGCCTCCATTGATTGTAGAACTCGAGTTGTCAATTTCCAAATTCCTAATGAGCCAGTCTTAGAGTGGAAAAGTAGTTCAGCAGTGCCAAAGGGTCATTTTATTTCGTACCTTAAGGCAAGAAAGTTAGTTTCCAAGGGGTGTGTCTATCACTTAGTCCGAGTTAATGACTCTAGTGTTGAGATACCTCCTATTCAGTCAGTTCCTATAGTAAAAGAGTTTCCAGAAGTTTTTTCCAGATGATCTACCAATGTCTCACCTTGGGCGCTCCGGTCTTATTTGTGAGACAGAAAGATGGTTCCCTTAGGATGCGAATAGATTACCGTCAGTTGAACAAGGTTACCATCAAGAAGAAGTATTCTCTTATGAGAATTGATGATCTTTTTGATCAGCTTCAGAGTGCTTCTTGTTTTTCTAAGATAGACCTCAGATCTGGCTACCATCAGTTGAAAGTAAGGGAATGTGATATTCCCAAGACAACATTTAGGACCCGTTATGGTCACTATGAGTTTCTGGTCATGTCGTTCAGTTTGACCAATAGAACTGCAGCATTCATGGACCTTTTGAATAGAGTTTTCAAACCTTATTTAGATATGTTTATTATCGTCTTCATTGATGACATACTAATTTATTCAAGGAATGAAGAAGATCATGCTCGCCATCTCATAATAGTTTTTCAGACTTTGAAAGATAAAGAGTTATATGCTAAGCTCTCTAATTGTGAGTTTAGTCTTGAGTCTATGGTGTTCTTGGGCCACATAGTTTTCCGTGATGGAATTAGAATTGATACCCAAAAGATAGAGGCAGTGTAAAATTGGCCTAGACCCACATCTCCAACTGATATTAGGAGTTTTTTGGGTTTGGCTGAATATTATAAAAGGTTCGTAGAGGGGTTCTCGTCTATTTCGTCCCCTTTGACTAAGTTGACTCAGAAAATAATGAATTTTCAATGGTCTGAAGCTTGTGAGAAAAGCTTTCAGGAATTGAAAAAGAGGTTGACTACTGCCCCAGTTTTGATATTAGCAGAAGGTACGCAAGGCTTTGTTGTCTATTGTGATACGTCTAGAGTTGGTTTAGGTTGTGTGTTGTTGCAGAATGGCAAGGTTTTAGCTTATGCCTCCAGATAGTTGAAAGTTCATGAGAAGAATAAGCCCACCCATGATCTAGAGTTGGATGTTGTAGTGTTTGCTCTGAAAATATAGCGTCATTATTTGTATGGTGTTGATGTTGATGTATTCACTGATCACAAGAGTCTTCAGTATGTGTTTATTCAGAAACAACTTAACCTCAGACAAAGGAGGTGTTTAGAATTACCCAAGACGTTTTATCACCACTTAGGCTCATAGTGATGGTTGTCGGTTAGAGAAACTCCCACAAAAACTATATTACTTTGATATATGAGTAAAGCTGAGTTTGTTATTGCATATCTTTAACAAATTGAGTTGTTATTTACTATTCTAAATGCTTTGTATAAATTGCACTATTATTGTTGTTTTACACTGCATTTTGAGTTAATTTATTCTTGAGTTGAGTAAAGCCAAAGTAAGTGTTCATTTCAGATCCTTTTCAAGCTTAAGTTATGTTTAGCATTCCAACTCGCATACTTATACATTCAATGTAATGATGCCAGTTGGCCTGCATCGCCTTATGATGCATACGCAGGTAACTAGGATAAGCATCAAGTGCCTCATTGATCAGGTTGAGCATTCAGAGTCTATTGGTGAGCCTCCTTACTTTTCGGAGGGCTCCTTTTTACATTTCTTTCTAGTTTTCAGTTGTTCGGATGATCGGGGGTCCTGTCTTGACATCCCTTATTGTTTTAGAGGCTTCATAGACAGTTAGTAGTTCAGTTGTCTTTACATTATCATTTCATATGTTAAGACTTGAGTTGCCATTTTGGCCAAGTTGAATGTTTGACCCTTAAACATTCTTAGTTATTTTATTAAACAATTGAGTAAATTGCAATTGATCATAGTTATAATTCTTAGAGTTTTCCACTGAGTAAGTAAACAAGGCCAAGAGTTTGCTTGGGTCCAGCAATGGTTCTCGAGTGTCAGCCACGTCCGGGGTGTATGCTTGGGGCATGACAATGACTCATGTTCAAATATAAATCATTCAAGTTTTATGAACCCATGATTGTGATACTTAGATTCCATTTGTGTTTTATGTTCATATGTATCACACGAGTCATGCCTGCAATTCTTTCCCCACAAATTTATGAGAAATTTTGATGGGTACATTGCAGGCGATAGCCTTATTCCTATTGTGATTCTTAGAAAGTTCATGTCATAACATGTAATCTTAAATTCTTATATAAGCGTTCGTTCCAAGCATGCTCTAGTCGAGTTTCAAACTTGCAATATAAACTAGTTCTATTTATGTTTAAGAGCAAGTTCAAAAGGCATAAAGGTAGTAAAAGTAGCTCATTTCTCTTTTATCCAACTTGACCATCATTCGAGGATGAATGATTTCAAGGGGGAGATATTCTAACACCCAAAAATTTATAAGCTAAGACCTGAACCATTCTTTATATTTCTGTATAAGCTCATATCAGGTGATTCTTAATTTGTGCTTAGATTTTAAGGTCAATTCTTTAGTATAAGAATAGATTTGGAGATGAATTAAGGTTATCAGAATTCCCTAGCACAAATTTGAGTTGAAAACTTCATTACTGATTGAGTTACTATATAAGATTTTACTTGGGTCAACTTCAAACAATCATATTTCTTAGAATATGAAGAGAGCCCATAACCTATCAAATTAAAGGTCTATGTAGGGGTGTCAATTTTAGCCCATATAAGTGAAATTGATTCATTTTTCTCATATTAAATTAAATGGATCACTCATATTTTATTAAATGGGTAAATATGGACTTCAACATATTTAAGGACAAAAGCGCATCCAAACCTCGTTCTTTTGCATTATTAGTTTGTTGGAATAGATAATATACATAAATATAGGTAAGGACTGCTTAGAGTTGGACACAGAATGCCTAATTCAAATTGAAACGTACAATGATCCGGAAAATAAGATTTTCCTTTTCTTAAAAGAGAAAAAAAGGAAATAAATCCACCTCATAAAAATATGGACAACATGGGTAAACATGAGAATCCATATATACCCATATATCACTCACTTGTCATAAAAATCCCTAATGCACTATTTGTTTTTGAAAATAAAAAATAAAAATTGGGGGGTGGAGGGTGGGTGGATGTGGGGGTGGGGATAGGATGGGTAGGGGCAAAAAAAAGGTTTTTTGAAAATTTTTATAATTTTTTTATGGGTGTGGGTGGGAGATGTCCGGGGGTGGGGATGGGGGTAGGGTTAGCAAAATACTTTTTTCAACAATAAATAATAATTCTTTTTGGTGGTGGGGCAAGGGGGGTACAGGGTAAAAAAAATAAAATTTCTTTTTTTTTTTTGTATGAAAATTTATTCTTAAAAAAATAATAATATAGGGGTGGGGTGGGGGTGGGGTGGGGTGGTAGGGGTTGATGTATTAACAATTTATCTTTGATTTAATATTTTTGGCTTTAGGAGATTAAAGTGGGTTACAACCATTGTATCCAAACCAAATTTGACAAAATCCATATTTTATATAGGTGGATTGTGATCCAATCTATTTTAACTCAATCCATATTAAATTCATCCAAATCCGCTTCAATCCACCCATTTGCCACCCCTAGGTTTATGAGTATTCTTTCCAATACCACTACGTTTACATTATTTAAAGTTTAGAGTAAAAATCTTATACCCGTTTTAGTAAATCCATGTCAGGAAGTCAAAGTTTCATGGACGACATTACGGACGACGGAGTGTTCCACGAACTGTGCAGCCTTCCGTGAAGACTTGCTGCGATTTTTTACAGAAACTTTTTACACATGTTTCAGGGTTATATTGGTCCTTTCCCAATATTTTTTACTCTATTATAAGTCAGTTTGGTGTTTTAAAGGAGTATATCATTCAACTAACTAGTTTTCCTTTCATAATCATCAATCTAAACATTCAAGTCTCCAAAGTTTCTCTCAAAACTCACCTAGGTTCCTCTTCTACATCAAGAACTTAAAACTTGCATGTCAAAAATTCAAGATACAAAGAGAAGCCTTCAATTTAACTTTCCCAAGTTCTTCCACTCTAAGAACTCCATTAAAGAGTTTCTTTTCTCAAGATCAAGCACCAGGATTCCAAGATCAAAAATTTCCTCCAAGAAAGCTAGTGTTCTTCCGTAGGCTAAATAAAATAAAAAAGGAAGTCTCCACCAAAGTTTTCAATCCAATAGATTCATAATGTGGTATGTAAGGCTATTCATAGTGTTGGACTAAATTCTTCCTCACGCCCTACATCTAAGTTCAGTCAGTAAAGAGATAAATCTTGGGTTCTACTCAAAGTTACATAAAATTTGAGTTTGGTTTGTGTTTCGTATTCTGAATTTCTTTAGTATCGAGATTATGATAATTTATGCATTTTGATTCTTAAGTTTTTGTTCATGCTTCTATTGTCACATGAATCCTAGTTGTTTGAAGAGAAAACACATAAAAAACCCCTTGAACTTGATCGGACAGCTTACTTTAGCCTTAAACTACACGACGTTTAAATAACCCCTTAACATCTTTGAAGTGAATTAAATGCAACCCTAAGGGATGATGTGGCAAAGAGAGTGAGTTCACTCACCTAATAGCGTGTGAAGAAATTAAAAAATAATTTTTTTTTTATAAAATCGTACACATGATAGTTTTTTATAGGTCAATATATAATTAATATTTTAAATATTATTTTCTTAATATATTAACTTTTATTAAACTAAATGAATTTTCTTATTGTCCCACAAAAACTTTAAATTTTTTCCCTTTATTTTATTGTCTTCCCCAATACAGCTTCTTCTCCATTGAAGCATCATTTTTTCCTCCATCTTCATCTTCAACTCTATCAACTACTTCAATTTCACCATCTCTATAGTAATCCACAAAACCCAACACCAATATCTTATTATTTATGTAAATTTCACACATACAAATTTTATCAATTTTCATCGGAGCTAAAAAGCTTGCTGGTTCATCGGACTTTCCAAAGGCGAAATCAATGATTTTTTCACTTTCTGAATTCATCGAAGAAGAGGGTAATAGATCGGAGGCATCGATGGTAGATGTTTTATCTCTCTGGTGTCGGAGGTTCACCAAATAAGACAAAGAAAGGAAGAGAAACAGGAGGTGGGCCTGATTGTTGTTGTTTTGTTGCTCTGTTGAAGAGCTTCGAAGCTCACTGTTAATGGTGTTTTAAGGAAGAGAGTTATGGTGAAGTGGTGGGTTGGTTGTTTGGTTGGGGTTTTGGGGAATCTAGAAATGGAGCTTTGGGGGGTGATTTGAGAGTTATGATGAAAGGAGTTTGGAGCTTTGGGGGTGATTTGAGAATTATGATGAAAGGAGTTTGGGTGGTAGAGCTCGTTGGAAAATATGAAGAAGAAAAAAATGAATAGTTAAGAGCTAGAAATGGTGAAGAAGAAGGAAGAAGAAAGAAGTGAAGGGGGTGGGAATAAAATTGATCCACATTTTAAATTTAATTTTAGAAAATACATTTGTGATTAATTAATTAGTCTAATTTATTTAAGAAGTGTTAAAGAAAAATTGGTGAAAATAATTAATAATAAAAAATTAACTAATGACATGGTGATGAAATGACTATGTTGTGATACTTACATGGCTATAATGTGGCAAGTGAGAGTGAGATAGGGCTGGCAAGGGGACGGGGATGGGATGGGACGGGGGATGGCGCGGCAGGATTTGGCCGGACAAAAATACGTCCCATCCCGTCCCACTATATATACGGGATGGGACGGGGTTTGGCGGGACGGGACGTGGGATTTTTTATTTTTTATATACTTATTTATTTGTATTGAAATTATATGTTAATGAATAATATTTTTAGTTTATTTGGTTTTCTATACATTTTTAGCTAATAAATAACGTATAAGTTTTCAAATTTCAGATTTCAAATTTCAAATACAATTTTCAAATTTCAAATTTGAGAAGTTCAAATTTGTATTTTAAATATTTTAAAGTAATTTAAATTTCAAATTTCAAATGTCAAATTTTGATTTTTAATTAAGTATTTTAAAGTTAGTTTAGTATATATGTAAATATGTATGTATATATTAAAATTAAAATGCAAGACAATAGTTGTATAAAAAAGACTTGAATAAAGCTTTCAAATTTATTCAATAAAATCTAATTGCAACTTAGAACTTAGAAGTTACAATTTACAAAACTAACTAATCTACGCAGCCACCTTCTAGGAAGGTTTCTGTTTTAATAAATTCTCATATGTAAAACCAATATTTGTTACAAATATTAGATAAGTAACTAATTTACGCAGCCACCTTCTAGGAAGGGTTCTGTTTCAATTAGTTCTCGAATGTAATTTAATATGTGTGTTCTCCTTTAAAATTCAATTCTAATTGTCGAATCATATCGATGGTGACATCCTCCAGTTGCAAACTTGCTAGAAACTCTTGTGACTCTAATTCATCGTCACTAGATTCAATTACCGCTTTAACCCAAGCTTCTTGTCTGAAACTTAACTTTGGAAAATTATAATTCCTCATCTTGGCATTGACCCAGTCTCTAAATAAAACTGATGTTTCCAAACTTTCTTCCGCCAATGAATGTCTATGATCGCCAATTTGAAACCTCGCCGCACTAAAAGCAGCCTCTGATGCAACTGATGAAGCTTGAATAACTAGAATATCACCAACCATTTTGCTCAAAATTGGAAATGCAACGCTCCGCCTCCTCCACCATGCTAATAAATCTTCATTTCCATCTTTGTCTTCCACTGTTTCTAAATATTGATTAAGATATTCTTCAAAATTATCACGGTTAGTAGACTTAAGACTAAGAAAACCTCACATATAACTTGAAATTCGAGCTGTACTTTGAGGATTAGAAGTTTGACCAACTTCTCCTTGAGTATTTCCTATAGTTCTATATTTTTCATACAAAATTTTTGCTTCTACTTTTATGCTAGATTTACACATTTCACAAGTTGGAATTTCTTCCGATAAAATTTCTAAAGTATCAACAAGTTCCTGTACACCTTGTAATTTATAGTCAGGATGAAGTAAAGTAGCAGTTAAATAACTTTGAGGAATAGGATAAAAATATTTTTAAAATTTTTCAATTATACCTTCAATTGCAACTCTAAATTTTTCAATTTTTTTGTATTTAGAAAATTGAATTGAAATAGCACAAATATTTATTAATACTGATGAAATAGTAGGATAATAAATTTCAGAAAACATGGTTGTAGCATCATCAAAAAGTCTTAAAAATTCTAATAGTTCATTAGTTTCTTCCCAATCTTCTTCACAAATTCTATCTAATGGGTCAACATTATGAGCATTAAACACCATTTGTACGGGTCATTTATATTCGTAAGCAATTGAAAGCATTTCGTAAAAAGAATTCCACCTTGTTTTAATATGTCTTGGAATTTTTTTTGGTGTCAAATCACATAGTACACAACGCTAATTAAATTCCCTAATTCTAGCAGCTCTATGAGCATAAAAATCCAGGAAACAACATATTCAATTTTCATACAACCACAATCAAATAATGAAATACCATCTTGTACAACTAAATTTAATACATGTGCAACACATCTAACATGAAAAGCTTTAACATCAACTGGACATAATCTAACTTTTAACATACTAACAGCGTTTGTATTATTAGATGCATTATCTAATGCGACAGACATTACTTTATCTATAAGCATGTAATAATCTAAAACACTCAAAATATTTGAAGCTAAATATGCACCGGTTTTTTTCTCTACACATTCTTTATAACTTATGATTCATTTTTGCAAATTCCAGTTATGATTAATCCAATGTATTGTAATAGTTAAATAATCATGTCTATTAACACTACGACCCATGTCCAAAATTATAGACACTCTACAATCTAATATGCTAAACAAACAACGAAGATATTGACAATGTTTACCTTGATATACAAAAACATCAGCTTCAGCTTTAACAGTATTTCTTGAAAAACCTCTAAAAAAAAGGATTATAAGTTTGTTGAATATATTCAATAAAATCGGGATGTGAAGGAAAACTATAAGGCAAACCACAAACAGAAACCATTTTAGCTAAATTTTTGCGATCTCTTTCCTTATTATATTTACGTTGTGTTAGTGGACCACCGGGGTTAGAAGGATCTAATGTTCCTTGAACCATGTTAGAAGCCCCTACCGATTCATTAACATTAATATCAAAATCATTAACTGGAATTCCTTTTTTCCTATCGGCTAATGCTTTAGCTTCTTTATATTCAATTGGCACACAAGAAAACAAATGTCTATTTAAGCCCCCCATCCCACCTTGACCCCTACCTTGTCTATGTTTAAAAGGTTGCTTACACTTATTACAAATAGCAATAGGTTTTTCCTTATCTAAAGTCATAAATTGCCACACAACAGAAGTTTTAGGGCGTTGATACTTCACCTTCTCCCTTGTAGGAGGTATAAGGGGTGGGCGTCCACAATTTTGCTCCATTGAATTTTTAGTTTCAGTTGGAACTTCTGTCACCGGATTAGTAGGTATATCTTCTAAATCTTCTTCTCCCGGATCAACTTCTACTTCTTCACCTGAATATTCATCAAGATTAGGATTAATATTACTATAACGTCATTCTAAACTTTCATGATCGAGTTGAACATTTGAATCAATATCATAAGAAGTATCATCAACATAAGTAGAATCATTTGTATTAGATCTAACTCTAGACATTGATTTAGAAGAAGTACCACCATATTTACTCTTATTTTTTTCCTTACTACTTTTTTTATTAAAATTAAATAATTTACTAATGCCACTTGGTTCTTTCTCTTTTCCTTTACCGGTATCTTTTTTGCTAGAACTCATATTTAACTATATGTAAAGTGTAATATAAAAATAAGAGAAAATGGTCTAAAACCCCCCCAACCTATACCCGAAATCCCAACTACACACTCCAACTTTACGGGTGTCCTATTACCTCCCTAAACTTCATATTTCCCTATTTTCTACACACTTAAACGCTGACCTAAACACAAAACCAAATAATTAGGCATGCGTGATTCTACGCGCTGGGTCCCGCCTCTTCAACTCCTATTTCTTCTTTTTTCTCCCATTTCCTAAAACGTAAAAGAACAAAAAAAAAAATCCTCCTTTCTAATACATAATTCTTGCTCCAACTCATTGATTTTGTTCACCAATCTTGGAAGGATAAAACTTGATCTTGGATCCACTTCTTCTTTGTCCATCCATCGAAAAAATTTACAAATTTTAGACTGAAAATGATCCAATTCGGGGAGACCAAAATCTTCTCCCCGAATTTAATTTCGACCAAGAAGTTTGCAAATTCAGCAAAATTTCGTGTTTGCATCTCACTAGAGCGTTGAGCATTGGGTCTGATTCATCCATACAAAGCTTATTCAAGTTTTCATTTGCCATTTTTGATGAATTTCGAGAAAATTCAAAATTCAAATTAGAGACCTAAGTAAGAAATTAGAGCAAATTACAAACTCTAAATTCAAAATTTGAAGTAGAAATGAACATTAACAACTAAACCCTACTTAATATTGAGAGAAAATTGTGAATTTTTTATAAAAAAACAAGGGTTAATGGTGGGGAAGAAGAAATAATGGTTTATTTAAAGGTGGGGAAGATGATTGTTGGAGAAGAAGTAGTTTTTCATCAAAATTACCTTCTCACGCGCCTAGAGGAGGTGTTCTCACCTCTTTTGACAGGTCAGCGTTTAAGTGCGTAGAAAATAGGAAAATATGAAGTTTAGGGGGGTAATAGGACACCCGTGAAGTTGGAGTGTGTAGTTGGGATTTCGGTATAGGTTGGGGGGCGGGGGTTTAGACCATTTTCTCTAAAAATAATAATTACACAAAAATTAATGACTAAAAATAAAATATAAATATTATGAAACAAATGTACCAAACGTCTGCGTTAATAGCAGACGTTATAATCGATTCTTGAAACTTGTAGTTTGTTGTAACTTGTAATTTGGAACTCCAATACTTGATAGAAAATATGAGAATTATATATATTATGATATAATATGAAAATTTAGAATTGAAATATATGTATTATAATATAATATGAGACTTAAATGGAATAAAAAATTAAGACTTAAGATTGAGAGGATATAGAAAATAGATGAGAGAATAGATGATTTTGTAAGAAATAATAAGGGATAGAGGGGTATTTATAATATTAAAAATGGGTTAAAGTGTATTTATTATAACTTGAGGGTTTAAATTAAAATATTAAAAATAGGGGGTGGTAGGGGGTGTTGGGGAAGTGAAAAAGTGGAATAAATCCATTGGGGGGCCCATTAGCCATTGCCCCAATGGTTGGCAACGGATACAATTCAAACAATTAGAAAAAAAAAACAAAACAAAGGGGATCCCGCAAAAACCGATCGGTTCAACCGGGCCGGGAATGGGCAGAATCGACTGGGGCCAAAGGGTGAACCGGTTCCTAACTGGTCCCCTAATCCATAGTCCCCCCAACCCGTGAGAATAGGCGGGCCGACCCGTTCCCCCTGCCAACCCTAGAGTGAGATAATAATCTCAGGGTGGTTTTAATTCACTTCAAAGATGTTAAGTGGGATATTTAAACGTCCGTGTAGTTTAAATGCTAAAGTAAGTTATCTGATCAAGTTCAGAGATTTGTTTTTATGTGTTTTCTCTTATTTGAAAGTTTTTGTGCAAGTATTTCGATGCATTAAATTCAGAATTTAAAGTGAGTCCAAGAATATTTTTAAACATTATTTGAGAGGAGTTTTAAAGGAAAACCAATGGTTCCAAATGTGTTATTTTATATTGAGAAAGAAGTACTATTTCGAGAAAAACATGAATAGTTTTCAGAAGCATTTTAGTTAGTAAAGTAAAGCTCTGATCCCCTCAAAGAGGGTCCTTTGAGTATTAACTCAACTCAATGAGTATTATTCTATGGGGCATTATTGCATATATTTTGGGAGTATTATTAAGCACCAATATGGGTAAGAGTTGAGATAACTCAAATTTCATAACCTACGTCGCTAACGTGTAGATATGATCATAACAGATTCAAACAACTCCTCACCTTCCTTAAGAAGACTTTTTAGTGGATCCATGAGTTCAGTTGCGTCCTATATCCGTAAAGGTATATGACGATTTTGGCAACGTGAGCAAGATATTGTATCATCACGATGCTCGTAATGATGGTTGTCGGTTAGAGTAACACCCAAAAAAGTAAAGTATGTATTTACTATTATTGCATACCTATTTGTAAAGCTTTTAATGATTTCATTTCATATTTATGCTTTACTTCAGATGAGTTATATTCACTCTTTAATTCAATTTAGCTACTTGTTTCATTTAGCTTTATTACATATCGTACATTACATGTACTGACGCCATTTGGCGCTGCATCGTTTTATGATGTAATTTCATGTACTCTTTAAAGCAGATGTTCAATAAGATCTCCTTTCAACTGCAGTCAGTGAGTCATCCTCATTTCCGAAGGGATCCAATTTAATTAGTTCAGTTTATTTGATTTTTCATTCATTGTTAGTTGAATAGTCAGGTTGTTGTAGGCTTGATAGACAAAGTTAATAGAGTTTTAAACAATTTAAATAGAGTATTCAGTTAATAGAGGCTTGATAGACAAAGTTAGACAGTTTAGTCTTGAGTATTCAGAAGTTTTAAACAATTTAAATATTATTAACATTATTTATATTTACATTTATATATTAGAATTTTGCATGAGGTATCTTTTCTTGATTTTAAATGTTCATTTTATAAGGCTTTCACATGTATCTACAATTTTCTGCTCAATAGTAAGCCAGGTCAAGAGTTCTCCTGGGGCCAGCAATGGCTTTGAGTGCCGACACGTTCAAAGTGTAGGCTCGGGACGTGACAAATGGTTTGATTTGATATTAGAAAAAATCGACTCAACTTGGTAATGTACACCCCTACACTGCGGTATAATCTACATCAATCCAACAATATAAATCTTGACTTGTCCCCTCTAGAATACAACCTCCCAACAATGTCGTATAACTCAAACAACTCCAGATTAGTTGAAGAGTTCAAAACTCAAACATTATACCCCTACACTGCGGTATAATCAAACACCTTTTTTTCAAGACATTGTATTTATTATATTCAAAGGGTGATATAGTAAAATTATCCTTCTATTTATAATTTCTTAAAAAGTGTGCAAAGTCTATAATAGACAAGTATTATTGGATAGAGGGAGTATAAGTAAAGCCAAAACTTAATTGAAATTGAACTGTATGGAAAGTCCATGAAATGTTGCAGTTCCAATTGCGCATTGGATTTACGTGTTTGCCAATGGTCGAAAATTTTCGGAAGGGTATTTGAAAAGGCACCTAGTAATTGAAATTTATATAATTATATGAGAGTAGTAATTATACAATTAATATTTTTAAAATTTAAATAAAAATAAAAATGATAATTAAAAGTAACGTTGTAATTACACCGAATTCTCAACCCTTAGTGTAGTTATATACTCTTTCAATTAAATCTAATTTCTTTAACTTAGTAATTATTTGATTAATCAAACATGTCAAAACTCAAAATTGAGTAATTACATGCCATCCCATCACGTATAAAGGATGATGAAAGAAGTTCCAAATTATTTGCTTATGAGAAAAAACACTTTTGGAAGTTTGTGATTACTACACCAAATGAAGAGAGAAAAAAATATTTTAATCATAAGTCAATTTATCCAGGGTAACTAAATTTATTTTCAGAAGTGTTATAAAGCATAAAAAGCCTACAATCCTACCCATCTCATGGGGCAAATGCTGAAAAGACACGTATATGTGTCACCACTATGCAGTACTGTACATACCAAAGGCATAGGCAAGCTGACAGGCCACATCAATGAATATAGATGAAATTAATTTTAGAGTAACAAGTACTCATCCATCTCTTATTATTTGATCATTTAATTTTATATATATATATATATTAAAAAATCATAAATAAGAACATAAATTTATTATTTTTTTGTCCAATAATAATTATCCATTTTATTAAAAGTAGAAAATTAAGAGATAATTTATATTTTGTGTCTATTTTATCCTTACTATAAAATACACTATTTTTCATCTAATGTATTTTTCAAAGCATTAAATTTAATAAAGTTAAAGGATAATATAATATTCCTATTATTTATTGTTTCTTAAGGAGTGTGTCAAGTCAATAGTGAACAACTATTGTTAGATAAAGAGAGTAATTCATTCCATAAAAACTTTTGAAAATTTTATAAATAAATCTGAATATTTTAAGGAAGAATTAATTAAAAGGATAATATGGAAAAAATATAATTAATATTTTTTTATAATTTAGTAAGGCAAACAATTAATATGAAACAATTGTTTCTATTAAAATGATTAACTAATGTGGAACAAAGGAAGTAGTGTAATAGTGTAAAAGAAAGCATCCGTAAATAGGATGTTAAAAATTAATGGAATTGTGTACCTAAAGTAAAGACATGTTGTGGCAGTTCCCATGCGCGTGCAATGAAACATTTCCTTTGAGAATTTACGGATGCGGCGATATCCGCCCTAAAATTAGGGGCTCAGGATGCATTCTATTGTCCCCTCCCCCTTCTCCACCAACGATCATTATTAGCATTATAGGGTGATTATTTTGAAAAAAAAGAAAGAATGGATTTATATTATGAAATAAGAAAATGAAATAGAAATAGAAATAGTAATATAATATTGAGGAGAGAGAAGAATATTATTTTTTAGAAAGTAAAATAGAAAATTTGATTAGAGTTGGTTGTCTGAAAAAATAGAAAACTATATAATTGAAGAGTGAAATAGAGTGTAGGATTGGAGATGCCCTAATAGGAAAAAAGTTCGTTCTTTTTTGTTTCGTCAAAATGACAAGTAAAGAGAAATTAAATTTATGAAATATTTGAGAAGTAAATAAGGATGGAGGGAGTACCAACAACCATTACTACTTGTGAATAAACATGCCATATATATATAAACAATGCATTTTTGTCGAGTTAATATCTCAAATGATCACTCAACTTTGAGTTGTTTAATTAGAAAGTCATTCAACTTTAAGTTGTTTACTTAAAAAGTCACTCAACTTTGTTTTATAACTAAAAGTCATTTAACTGTTGATGTTTCACTTAGAAAGTCACCAACTATGTATATTTCACTTAGAAAGTCACTCAATCAATTTAAATAATTTTTTCATTAAATTTTATCTTAAACTATTTTTAAAGAAATAATAAGATATGTATTTTAATTATTTATTGATCCGCTCCAATTATTTATTTAATTATAATTTTTCTAAAAAAAGATAGAGTAACAATTGCGCCCCAAAAAAAAAAAAAAAAAAAGTTTTGCAGTTCTAGTAATTGTAATGTAGAAGATAATATGTTAGATATATATTTTGATAAAGTAGCTAGGGATGGGGATCTTTCACCTAGGCAACAAAGATGTGGAAGCAACAAAAGCAAAAAAAAGACAATGGAAGTCAACATAGTGGGGATGGTAAGGTGACTGAGGAATTTGTTCCAAGGCACCTACTTATACGACTGGCAAAGCAGAATCATATGATAGTTTCAACAACTTCGACAAGATCCAATAAGTCCAAGAAGAAGTGATGAATTGTCAAGTGTTATTGAACGAATATGAAGATGAAGACATGAGGAAAATACTTCAGGTTACTCTAGATGGACAAACTATCTTTTTAAGTTCATACATATATAAAAAGAAGTTTGAGGTTGATGACTCAACCTTCTTCTTTGACGTATATATTTTTGCATTATTTAAATATCTTCATTTGTCATATCATCATAAAGTGTATAATAAACTCTGTGATGTTCGTAGAATACTTAGTTTTGTCTAGCTCTTATTTTCTTCATGCTTGTTAATTAGTAGATGTTTGTTACCTCATTAGGATTGGTAAGGTAAGGCCTAGCCACCCTTGCTTGTACTTATTCACGTTGAGGATTTTATCTTATTATTAATTAAAAAAAAACATAAAAAAAAGTAATTGTAAAACTAGAAATAAATTGTTAAATACCAAAAAGAAAAATTGAAATTGATAAGAAGTAATTAAAAAAAAAAGGGGCAGTAACGATCTTCTACTATTTTTTTTTAATGAAAAGGTAGTAAAAAAAACAATAATTAAAATAAGAATCTTATCTATTTTTTTTAAAAATAATTTAATTATTTTTTTGTATTTCTACAAAATTTAATGAAAAGATTATTTAAATTGATTAAGTGACTTTCTAAGTGAAATATAAATAATTGGGTGACTTTCTAAGTGAAACATCAATAGTTGAGTGACTTTTGAGTTAAAAAACAAAGTTGAATGACTTTCTAAGTAAACAACCCAAAGTTGAGTGACTTTCTAAGTAAACTATTCAAAGTTGAGTGACCATCTGAGATATTATCTCCACTTTTATCCCTCTATTTATAACTAGTATATTTACTCGCGCAATGCGTGGATGATGCTAAAATATTATTTCTTATTGTTTCAGATTTTGATATATTGATCGAGTATATTAAATCATATTATTTTCTTAAAAATAATTTAACTTTTATATTGATTCTCAATGAGACAATCGTGTATTGTAAAAAAAAAACTATTATGTTTCATATTTTTCTTAACGAAAATTCAAAAAATTAATACAAATTTGAATTCAAAATTTAGTGCAAATTAAACTAATTATTTTTCAGCAAATTTCATCTTTACTAAAAAGTAATTTTAAAATTTTGTATCTTTAACAATATTATTTTTCCTTTTATCGTTTCAATTTAGAACTTAACAAAATGTTCCAAACTAAATAACTTTAGAAAACTTTATCTTTATTTGTAACCTAGTTATAATAAACTTTATCTTTTAAATAATTTTTATATTATTACAGCTGCAATCTATAATTTTCTTTAAATTAAATAAATAATTTATCAATTTTAAATTCTTTTTTCTATTTTTTATCCATGGTTGGAAGACAAAAATAATAATTCTTTTAATTCTTCTTCTTCTTGTTTCTTGTTGTTGGTCCTACTACTATTACTATGGTTGTTTTTTTTTTTTTTAAAAAAATTATTATTTAAATTAAATAAATAGTTTATCAATTTTAAACACTTTATTTTTTATTCATAGTTGGAGGATAAAAATAATAATTCTTTCAATTTTTCTTCTTCTTCTTCTTGCTTGTTATTGTTGCTCCTACTACTATTACTATGGTTGTTATTACGATTTTTTAAATTTTTTTTATTATTATCTTTCATTTAATATTGAAATCAAATGTATTAAAATAATTTTTACAACATCGGAAATGGTATTGAAGTAGTAAGAATTCGTTTCAAACTTTATAACCGTGGGTTTCTAATTTTAGCTAAGCTAATAAAAATCGTTTCTTTTTCTCTTTCTAAAAGCATGACATTTTTAAATTCAAATACTTTTAATTTTTCAATTAAAAATTTTTGTTACATTTTTTTGTAACTTTGTCTTAAAGTTGTCAAGTGGTTTTTCAATAGCTTGCAACTTAGCTAATCTTATGATCCAAAGTATCCTCTAGGTGTGACATGACGAATAGAACATCGAAAGGCCCTAAACAAGCCACTCGACATAGCATGACGTAAAATAAATACAACAAGAGAGAATAAGCAACATAAGTTTCATATCATAAAATGAATCTTATCACAAGTGCGAAATACTAAACCGTGTTTGACATAATCTTTCTAACATAATAAGAGTGGGTGGGACATAACCCATACACGGCAAACAAGTCTGAAACAAAAAGACAATAAAAGAAATAGAGCATCAATGGTCTTGTCCTCGAAGCATGAGGACTCACCAATCAAAGGTATAGCAAAGCAGTCCAAGCTAACCACGAACGGGAGGAGGAGTGCCAGACCCTATTTTATGAGACAATATAGACACAATTTCATAAATCTTGGCTTATCATTGATCGCATCTTGCTCGATCTTACAATACCCTTCACTAAAATTCAATCGTACTCATTACTAAACTCAAAAACAAACATAGCACTTATCATCACTTTAGAGCTAATGTCTGTACACTCTTTTCTTAAGTCTTTTCCAATAGTTGTCAACCAATCTGATGGACCCGTGACACTATTACCATAGCCACATCAACACGAAATAAATCACACGCCTCTGAACCCAATTACCTACCCCTCTAAAGATACCTCTTTAGCCTTTGCAATCAAATACAAATATTCTTGCTCTCACCTCTCTCTAAAGGTTGTACTATATCCCACTATTTTTCTTCATCATGACTCTAGCTCTTTAAATTCTATACTACATCCCACTATTTTTCTTCATCATGACTCTAGCTCTTTAATTTCTTTTCGAGTGGTGTCCCACCATCTCTGAAAACTTTCCATAAAACCATGTTACTCACCAAATATTAGAAAACCACAACCCTAGATACTCGAAAGTCGTAATTACTGTACAAATTTCGCTTAACTAACAATCTTATTATATATTTGCATCCCGTCATAATCCACGACGAACTCTTATTACCATTATGCTCCATTAGCCCCGATTGTTACTACGAAGTCAGCCTTTTCATCGACATGACACCTCAAACTCAGGTATACTCATCAAATTCAAAGGACTAATCCAATTTTATGCCCACTTTCTTGTTAAAATCTTCAATTTCCATCCCCCAAGTATACTCAATGAGATTTTCTTTATCCATAAGCTTGTCATTCCGATATCAATCTACTCTTTTATGGCTTAAGATAAATCACCAGTCCTCATACTATCATCCTTCTTCTTAACAACAAAGACGGAGCACTCACGGAAAGCAGCAGGGACGAATGAAACCTTTAGAAGAGCCCTTGGATTTGAGCTTAGCTCTTCTCTCTCCCGTGAGCCATGATATAAGGGAATGGAGAAAGAAGGAGTGGTTTAGTTTCAATGCAAAGAATCTATCTATATTATATTTCAGGCATACAAAAAAAAAAGAAGGAAACAAAACACTTCTCTAAATTCACACAGAAATAGACTCAGAGAGGGAGACTCAACTCAACAAATATAACATATCATAAATTTAAAAATTAAAAGCCTCCCTCTGCTACCCTACCCCCCGAAAGATAGATATGACCTTAGCTAACCCCTTTACTTCCCCACCCCTCCACCACTTTCCCTCTCTAGATTCCGATTACATTACCATTAAGCACATTATAATATATGGGACATAAATACAACTATCATATTACATATAAGATATCAAGTAGTCACCATATCCAATCAAAATCAACCAAAAAAAAAAAAAACAAAATCCATAAACACACACACGACAACAATGTGTATACACATGGACTTTTTTTGTTATGGGGGTAGAAACAGTATATAGGGTATCATAAATCATATCAATCATTGAGGTTTTGAGGTAATAAATACGGACACATAATAATACAAATATAATCAGAAAACATCTCAATAGCCATCCGGTATTAAATAAAATAGATCATATTCATCAGATCATCAACTCACTGCCGGCAAGACCCCCCGAAGCCTGTCATCTTGACTAAACAATCTTGACGGGCAACCTCCGCTTGGTGCCACCGCCTCATTTTATCCTATTATTATCATTTTATCGGCCTCCCCGCCCCCTGTTTCTCTCCAATCCTTCAACACAGTAAAAACTAACTCACTAAATTAACTTTACTTAAGAACACACTTATCCTTTGGAGTATGGAATAAATCCTCCTCTGACCCTCATAGCTTCTAACCTCAATTGGCATGACTTAATTTCATCATTCGCTAAACATTCCATACATGTTATGACAACAATACTAAATGCATTTTCCAAAATAATGGTGTTCATTATCTAGGCGTCCCTTACCAAAACTTCTTGAATGTTGTCACCTATAAACTTGAAGACACAAAGGTTGAGAAATCTAGGAAGCAGATGAAGGAGCGGAAGAATAGAGCCAAGAAAGTACGCGGTGTCAAGAAGACTAAGGCAGGATATGCCAAGAAGAAATGATCTGCTAGTGATAGTTCCTTTAAGCCAAATGCAGAAAACGTTTTCCATATTATTTATGTTTCTCTGGAAACTTATGCAAAATCTTTTCAATTTTGGTTGAGTCACTCAAATTATATTTGCATGTTTATGTGTTAGTACTTCGAAACTTAGTGAATTTGAGAGTGTACCCTTTTTTTCAAAAAAAAATACAAAAAAAAAAAACTTGAATCTGCAGATCTGACCTTAATCCTTTCACAAGCGACGAAAGTAGTTAGCGAGCCCCACAAAACTCTTAATTTCAGTCACAGAACTAGGTCGGACCCAATTCCTGACTGCTTCAATCTTTTGGGGATCTATCATTACCCCTTCCCTTTAAACTACATGACCCAAAAAGACAACCAAAGTCAACCCAAATTCACACATAGAAAGTTTCGCATACAACTTTTGTTTCCCAAGAACACCCAGAACAATACGAAGATGGTCGGCATGCTCTTCCTCACTTTTCGAATAAACCCAAAATGTCATCAATAAATACTATAACAAACGAATCAAGATATGGTTTGAACACACCATTCATCAAACTCACGAAAGCTGCAGGCGCATTTGTCAACCCAAATGACATAACTAGAAATTCATAGTGCCCATAGCGGATCCTAAATGTCGTTTTTGGTATATCCTCAGGCCTAATCTTTAACTGATGATAGACAAACCTTAGATCAATATTAGAGAAAACTACACCCTGCAACTGGTCAAAAAATATATATCCAATGCAGTGGATACTTGTTCCGAATGGTGACCCTATTCAACTGTCGGTAGTCTATACACATCCTCTCTTTCTAGTGATGGTGTTACCACTTTTGTTGCTCTAGTTCGGACCATAGAGTGAAGGAGGAAAAATATCAATTTGTATCACCCAGATACCAATTGGATTCAATTCATAGCACGAAGGAGTAGTGATACGCTCAAATTACACTTCCCTAAAGAAGTATAAGTGGTCATCGTCAAATAAAGAACCCAACTTGAGGTTGGGGTCGATCCCACGAGGAACATGGTTCAGACTTATACTTAACTCACGATTATATTTATTTAGTCAAACTATCTCCGAGACAAGTAAATAAAATGGGGGTTTTGTGTAAGCAAATAATTGTTTGTTGTTTAAGTAACAAGTGAGCAAGATTCAAATTTCGAGTTATCAATAAGAGAGAGAAACTAGGGTGTATGTGTTCCCCATAAGCTTTTAATATGGTAATCCTAATAATGGTAATCATTTCCTAGTGTTTTACATGCAAAGTTGGTAAGATATGTATCCCTAAGTGATTGGTCCTCCAAATAGGAAATTTCACCCCGCACCTTGGTCCGGCTACGTGTGTATAATTTACTAACCCTTACCTTTACCTCAGATTAGAAATCACATCAATGTATGACTTAGTTTTCACCCTCGCACAAATTTACATTAGACTATTAGATAGTATCACGCTAAATCTCTGTTGATAATTTTTTTCTTATTAACTACCTCCTTGGTCCTGCAAGTAGTAATAATGTGAGTTCTAACGTTGGTCACCATTAAAAAGACTTCTAAGTGAAAGAATTACCAATACATGCATCAACACTATTCAAGAATTACTTAGTTATTATTCATACATTGTTAATTGTTCATGGTTCCTGCAACCCTAGCTGTGGATTTAACTACTCATGCTTGAAAGAACACAATTCATGTTTTGATAATAAGAATTCATGAACTTACGTTTAGAGTAGAAGAAACCTGGAATCTCGAATTGAATTCCAAAGAAAAAATCTTATAAACCGAAATCCGAAAATCAAATTGCCAAAGTTTAAGACCACAATATTGGTGGAACCAAACTAGATAGACATAACATACTATTTGGCTTGTTGCTTGTGTTGTCAACAAGTGACGGCCAAGCACTTGAGGTTTGATGTTAAGTTTTAGAGTCTACCTATTCTGAGTGGAAGAGGGAGTGAATCACTATGGACTTTGTTATGGCTTTCTATGGACTACTTAAGGTATTGATAACATTTGGGTCACCATGAAACTATTGACTAGATCTACTTATTTCTTAACTATTCAGTCTTCTTTTAGTGTCCAGAGGCTAGCCCGTATCATATTAGGGAGGTAGTTCATATTCATGGGGTGCCAATGTCTTCTATCTCCTATAGAGGCTCCAAGTTCATTTCTAACTTCTGAAGGACCTTTTCGGAAGTATTGGGTACTTGGGTGGATCTTAGCATAACATTTGACCCACAAATCACCGGGTAGTCAAAGAAGACTATTAAGGTTTTGGAGGATATGCTTCAAGCCTATGTGTTGGACTTTGGAGGTTAATGGCATCAATATCTAGCTTTGATGAAGTTTTCTTATAATAATAGCTATCATTCGAGCATTCACATGGCTCTATTCAAGGCATTGTATGGTAAGAATTGTTGATTGCCAGTTGATTCATTTGAGGCTTTGGAGCCTAAGACGCATAGTATATACCTGCTTCAGAAGGCATTAGATAGAGTTTGTGTATTTCAAGACAAGCTACAAGAGGCTGCTAACTTTAAGTATTGCCCCTTGAGATTTGACGTTAGTTATTATGTTTTCCTTCAGAGTGTTGCTTTTGAAGAACGTGATGATATTTTGGAGGCATATCAAGCTTAGCCCCAGGTTCATTAGGCCTTTTGAGATCATTCACGCAATCGGAGATGATACTTATAAGTTAGCCTTGCCTCCTATATTTTCAACTCTTCATCTAGTTTTCCATGTATTAATGCTCCACCGATACTTTCCATACGAGTCCCATGTGCTTCAATGGGATTCAGTTCAGTTGGATAACTATTTGACCTTTGTGGAGGAGCCAATTGCTATCTATGTAAGATTTGTCAGACGATTGCAATCAAGAGATATTCCCGTGGTTAAGGTTCACTAGAGACACTGCCTAATAAAGGAGGTGGCCTGAGAAAATGAGCATGACTTGTCGGCCAATATCCCTTCCTTTACGAGCCTTCAACTACTTCTTAACTCTTTGCTTTCGAGGACAAAAGTCCTATTAGTTTTTAAGTGTTGTAATAATCCACTAGGTTATTTTCATTGTTTTCATGTGTTTTTAGCATTCAGAGTTTTCTTATAGCTGCCCCAAATAATTTATGACTTACTATTGGGACTAACAGGACGGTCGACGAGTACTTCATTTGGTTTTATGCAATTTTCTATATTTTAAAGCTTCTAAAGTTTAGATGTTTGACTTTTATATAAAATTCAAGCAAACAACATTGTAGTGTGATTTTGATGGTTCCGTTAGCTCTAGAATGTCGAGTTTGGTTGGAAGGACCTTTATTTCTGGTCCACAGGTTTCCAGACTCATTTGAAGCTATCTTTTGATTTTATCTAAAATGAGGCTTAGGGTTGTAGGACCCACTTTTCATCAAGACAACCTATGTTGGAAGTTTTGGCAATTTGCTTGAGTAAAAAATGTTGTTTTTGGTCGGGTAGGATATTTAGTTTGCATTGGTTGGACCCCAATAAAACTACAAAAGTCTATTCCTAACTTGGATTTTTAATTCCAAAATAGTTGATGTACTAGCTATTGGTGCAACCGCTCTGGTGGACAGCTTGTTGTTCTAGTAAAAGCTGACGACATCAACCAGACTCTGTCCTACGGAGATTGATCGCTTCGATGATCTCGCTCTTGCGGAGATGGGTCTTGACTAGTCATGTTGACCTTCGCTCTTATGGAGCTTGTTGAGATCAATTAATCCTAATTATAGTTATTTAACTCCTTCAGTTAGTTAGTTAGCTTAGCCAGCTAGATCAGTTAGTTAGAGTAGTTAGTTAGCCTAGCTTGAATTTTGTTATTTTAGTAGAATTTACTGGTTGTGTGGATTTATTAGATAGTTAGATATTTTTGTATTTTCCTCGTATAAATACATGTGATCTCATAATGAAAATCAGTTAATGGATTTTCCCCAATTCATTATTTCTTCTTTGGTTACTTTCTTGCTTCCATGGATGATGGTTAAGCTTCCATTAACGAAGTCCTCAACATGGTATCAGAGCGGAAGTATTTCGTCTAACATTCTTTCTGTATTTCTCAATCCGATCTTCGTCAATTTTCGGTAATCTATGATAGTTCAATTTCTGCATTGATCTACTATTTTCTTCTATTTTTTCTACGATAGTTCGATTCCTGCGTCGATCTACTATTATTCCTTGGTATTGTGATTGATTCTACGGATTGTATTATCTTTCTATCTATTCGTTTATCTGCCAATTTTTTTCTTACAGTGGTACTTGAAAATGGTTCGCAATCGAATGTCACTCCTACAAGTAACAATGGTGTTGGTAGTGAGGACATCAGTTCTCCTTTGTATATGCATCCTTCAAATAATCCTTGTGCATCGTTGGTACCAATTCCTTTTGATGGAATAGGCTATAGATCGTGGAAGAGAGGTGTTCTTCGAATCCTCTCTTTTAAGAATAAATTAGGTTTCATAAATGGGGAATGTAAGAGGCCAGATCCAATGATATGGTCACCTCATGGATCCTCAATTAATTAGTTAGGAAAATTGCAGACAGCGTAGAGTATGTTACTAATTCATTTGAACTGTGGAAAGAACTAGAGGATCGTTATGATCAAACAAACGGAGCAAAACCTTACCAAGTTCAATGAGAAATCAATGATTTGTCACAAGGAACTCTGGATATTACAATTTATTATACTAGAATGAAGAGACTATGGGAGGGATTTAGAACTTTGCATATTAAAACTCAATGTAGTTGTAATTGCCCTTGTGTAGCTAAGGAGAGTGTGTTCAAAGTGGAAAATGATAGGAGATTAATCCTATTTCTTATGGGCTTGAACGAGGTTTATACCGCTGCTCTCATGATGAATCCATTGCCATCTCTTGCACAAACCTTCTCATTGCTAGTGTAGGATGAAAAGTAGAGAGAAATTAAGCCTAGTGGTCAGTTGTTCATGGAGTCTTCATCTCTTCATGCAAGCAATCCAGGGAAAAGAGTCATGGAGTTGACTTCCTTTAATGTAAGCAGTTCAGTAGAAGCAAGTACCTCTAGGCCTCCACGTCAGAATCACCCCTCAACAAGTAATGCCAATTTTTGAATAAATTACTCTCAACATAGCACTTATAATGGCAATAGGCCTTATATGATATGTGACTACTGTAAGAGACCAGTACATACCAAGGAAAAATGCTACAAGTTACATGGTTATCCCTAAGCCTTTAACAATCATAATTCGAATCAAGATGGATACATGAACAATAATCAGAGCAACAATCAGAATTTAAGGTCGAACAAAAGAAAGGGTCTTATGGCTGATGTGCAGGGTTTCTCTTCCAATATGTCGTCAACAGGAGATGAGGATCATAGAGGAGCACATGTTGACCAAGGAACTCAATTTACAAGAGAACAATATGAACAATTTGAGGAACTACTGCAGTAGTTCCAAGTTGAAAAACATGGGGATAATGTGAATAACAATGTGAATTTAGCAGGTATGATAACTTGTTCTTCTTCTGTTGATTTTGGCAAATTATCTTGCAGGTGTTTTAACAACAAGACTGACGCTTGGATCCTGGACTCAGGAGCCTCCAACCACATGACCTTTGACATAAAATCCTTAACCAATATTATCTATCTTTCCTTCCCTTTATTAATCACCTTGCCAAATGGTTACAAAGTGAAAGTTACTTAGCTTGGTAGTGTAATACTTGCATCAAACATTGTTTGACATAAAGTTTTATATGTGCCCTCTTTCAAGCATAACCTTGTTTCAATTAATTGTCTTTCCAAATCCATACCCAGGAAAATTGTTTCTTTAACTGAGTCTTCCTGTTTTCTGCAGACCTCTTCAATGAATAGGCCTCTGGAGATTGGTGAAGCCAAAGATGGACTCTATTTTCTATGTTCCAAGTGTATTGCTTGTACTTCAACTCTTTCCATTCATGTTTGTATGAGAAGTCCAACTACATCTGTTTCTAAGTCTTATTTTGTTCCAAATTCTTCGTGTAGTCTCAATACACAACAAGTGTCTACTATAGAAACCATCTCTTCCATCAATAAGTGTGTGCCATCTGTTGTACAAAACTCTATTCAGTATAATGAAAAACATGATGTTTCTACTTCCTTTAGAAACTCATACTTGTGATGATGTGAATGTGTCGTGGCACAATAGACTAGGACATGCACCTTTTGTGAAGATGAGGAAAATAAAGTCCATGCCTGAAACTTTTTCCACTAAACAACCCTTCATTTGCAACATATGTCCAATGGCAAGACAAGAAAGATTGCCTTTTCCCCATAAAACCAACACTCACACCTCCGCCAAAATACTTCAATTATTGCACATAGATCTTTGGGGGCCCTACCATATGTTAACACATGATAACTATAAATATTTCATCACCATTGTTGATGATTATAATAGGTGTACATGGACTCAATTACTGACATGTAAAAGTAATGTTTTATCAGTCATCAAAGCCTTTATATCCATGATTGAAAACCAATTTCGCACCAATGTCAAGACTATCAGAACTAACAATGGACTTGAATTTGTTAAGATAGAAATATCATCTTTTCTGAATTCCAAGGGAATCATTCATGAAAAAACTTGCCCATACACACCACAACAAAATGTTGTGGTAGAAAGAAAACATAAATATTTGTCAGATACTGCCAGGGCACTTCTTTTCCAGTCCAAGTTACCACTAAAATATTGGGGAGAATGTATACTATGTGCTACATGCATTATTAACAGAATTCCCACTTCTCACATCAAGGGCAAATGTCCTTATGAGCTACTGTACAAATCCAAGCCATCCTACTCTCACATAAGAACCTTTGGATGCCTTTGCTACCCCGCTTTTCCAAAGTCACAAAGAGACAAGTTTCAAGACAGAACCACACCCCACATTTTCATAGGATACCCCTTTGGATCAAAAGGTTACAAAGTTCTTAGTCTGGCCACAAAGAAAATATGTATTTCTAGAGATATTGTTTTTAAAGAAAATATTTTTCCTTTTGTTATGGTTTCTGATATTTCTTCTTTTCCCTCCATGCTTAAATCTGTACCTTTTGTAGACATTGTTAATCCTGAAATTGGACCACAAATTGTACAAAATGTTGAAAACAATGTAACTGATGTAATTGACACTCTAGCTGAGACTTCACCTAGTTATTTAGCTGACTCACCTAGTCATTTAGCTGACCCACAAAATGTTGTTCACAGAACTGAACAAACAATTTCCAGTAGACCCTCTAGATCACATAAGTTGCCCACATATCTGCATGACTACATCCTACCTAAGACCATAACTCACACATCTAGCCAATTACCTAATGCAACCATGTCCCTCAATATTGTATTCTCCAAACATAAACACATATCACCTGAAGTCTTAGAGCATGAGAGTCAGACACTTGTAAGAAACATTAGCAATGATGATGAACTAACGTCATATGTGGAGGCTGCTATGAATCTTGCTTGGCAAACAATCATGAGTTTGAGGCATTGCATGCCAATCACACTTGGGATCTAGTAAAGTTACATAATGGAAAGAAGGCCATAGGATGCTGGTGGATGTACAAGGTGAAACATAAGGCTGATGGAACTATTGAGAGGTTTAAGGCAAGATTTTGGTAAAAGGCTATACTCAGCAAGTTGGAATTGACTATACAGAGAGCTTCTCACCAATGATTAAAACGACAACTGTGAGAACTCTGTTGGCCATAGCAGTAAAGAAGGGATGAAACATTTTTTAACTTCATGTGAATAATGTCTTCCTCCATGGTGAGCTACATGAAAAAGTATATATGGAGGTACCCCAGGCTTGGTTGTGAATAGACCAGGTGTTGTGTGCAAGTTAAATAAGTCATTGTATGGCCTAAAGCAGGGCAGTAGGCAGTTCTGAAATTGAGGTGTTGAAAGTCTTCCTATGTACATGATAAATTCAAGATCAAGGATTTAGAAAGATTGCCTTATTTTCTTGGGATGGGAGTACTTTATAAAGAGGATGGACTCATCATATCACAAAGGAAGTTTTTTCTTGACATGTTGAAAACTTACAATGTTGCAAACATGAACAACTGCACATCCCCACTAGACCTTGCCGTGAAACTTCATGCCAAAGAAGGAGCTCATTTATCATATCCTCAATTTTACAAAAAGCTCATTGGCAAGCTGAATTTCTTGACCAATACTAGAATGAACATATCATACAGTGTACAACACCTTAGTCAATTTATGCAAGATCCGAGAGAACCACAATTACAAGCTGCATTCCACTTATTGAGATACATCAAGACAGATCCTACTCTAGGCATTGTCATGTCACATGATCCATCATATAATGTTAAAGCTTACTGTGATTCTGATTGGGCTACATGCCGTGATTCCAGAAAATTAGCAAGTGGATACATTGTGTTGCTAGGCAATAGTCCACTCAGCTGGAAATCCAAGAAACAAGAGACTATATCATTGTATTCAGCAGAGGCAGAGTATAGAGCACTAAGAAATGTTGCAGGAGAAATGGTTTGGCTCAGTAGATTATTGGTGGAGCTTATAGTGCCACTGCCAACCCTTATGGAAGTGTATTCTAACAGTGAATCCACCCTTTATATTGTTAGGAATCCAGTGTTTCATGAACACACCAAGCACATTGAAGTTGATTGTCACTTTGTGAGGAATTTGCTCCAGGCAGGACTCATTTCACTGCATCACTTAAGCTCAAACAATCTGTTAGCAAATATATTGACCAAAACACTGACTGGCATAAAACATTCTGCAGCATTGAGCAAGTTATCTGTGTTTTCCACACCTCCAACTTGAGGGGGGGGGGTGTTGAGATCAATTAATCCTAATTATAGTTAGTTAACAACTTCAGTCAGTTAGTTAGGCTTAGCCAGCTAGATTAGTTAGTTAGAGTAGTTAGTTAGCCTAGCTTGAATTTTGTTATTTTAGTAGAATGTACTAATTGTGTGGATTTATTAGATAGTTAGATATTTTTGTATTTTCCTTGTATAAATACATGTGATCTCATAATGAAAATCACTTAATGGATTTTCCCCAAATTCATTCTTTCTTCTCTGGTTACTTCCTTGCTTCCATTGATGATGGTTAAGCTTCCATTAAAGATGTTCTCAACAGAGCTTTTCCATCGGTGCGACGCCCGCTCTAGAGACCTCGGTCCGTCAGAGCTACGATTGCTGGTAGTTATATCTCTCTTCTCCTTATTCATCCATTGAAAGGGAGAAGAGTTAAAGTTCAATTCTTGGCTGATTTCAGTGGGTTTTCTTGAGTTTGAGCTGGGTTGATATGAGGAACATTAACTACATAAAAAATGATCTTTAGCGGCAATTAAACAATGTCAATAGCTTAATTGTCACTAAATATGTACTTTTAGCAGCAATTAACACTCTTTGTATATGTCCCTAAATTCTTTAGCGACATTGGACCCAATGACAATTAACTAGTGCCAGTGAAGGCTTTAACACTCTTTGTTAATATGTATATTTATTGCCGCTAAAAGCTGTGTTTGTTGTAGTGATTGTTGGGATAGTTGTTCTCTCTTCAAAACCCATAAGTCTCATTAATTTCCTCTATTTCGTCTTGAAATAGGTGTTCTTGAGCTAAATTAATCCTTTGGCCATTTTAGCTTCGTTTGTGGTCGTTTCTGGGGCACAAGTTCCTTAAGCTGGTGTAGACCTCAAGACAGAGTCTTAGTGATTCCATGCATGGATCCCATATACCTATTATTGACCCAATTTTAGGCCCAAGTTCTCTCAATGCGTTATGGATATAGTTTTCCTTATATTGACACCTAGATCGTTGATTTGATAGTATGGAATCATTTAGAGGCTACTCAGAAAAGAAAAGCCTTTTTAGTGGGTTTGTAGAGCGAGTGTTTGACTTCAACGTAGGCTATAACTTAATGATCTTAGGCTTAGCTCGTTGAATGTTTTAGCATGATCATTTTCTAATTTTGGGTTGGATTAGCTAATATCATTTATTTTGATAGCCATATTGCTTCATTAGACTTATTTCGAGTTTATTACGAAATAGTATTGCATGTTCTTGCCTCTATTGATGTGTATGCTCCCGCAACTAGTTAGCCTTAATGTATCTTAGTTAGGGGCTTATCCTAGGGTTGGTTAGTGTATGCCTTAGACTTAAGTCTTAGTGGGTCATATGTCGTAGATTTGGATTAGATGTGACCCATCAGGTTGTAGACTTTGACCTTCAGAAACCTTCTATTATCGATTTTGGCTACTTGGGGTTCGTTTGGTGCTTAGTATTACCTTAGATGATTGGACCTATATTTATTTGTGTGTGTGATTGGATCATCCCGATGTAATATTTCAAGAAGGATTAGCTCTTGTGTGATGGCCACCTAATGTAAGATTCCAAGATGGACTAGCTATTCTGATGTAAAATTCTGATAAAAGCTAGGTTTCTTCGTGTTTAATTTCAATGTAAGATTTTGTGATTGACTACTTATTCCAATGTAAGATTTTGGGAGATGCTTAGCCTTTTTATGGTTTTTTGATGTAAGATTTCAGAAAGGACATGGTTTCGATGTAAGATTCTGGAAGCTAGGTTTGTGGGGTTAGCCCGATGTAAGATTCTGTGATTGACTAGTTATTCCAATGTAAGATTCTAGGAGATGCTTAGCCTTTTTATGTTTTTTTGATGTAAGATTTCAGAAAGTATATGTTTTCGATGTAAGATCTTGAAGCTAGGTTGTGGGGTTAGCCCAATGTAAGATTCCGAGAACGACTGGCTTTACCAATGTAAGATTCCGAAAAAGGTTATCCTTATTCGATGTAGCAATCCTGATGTAAGATTCCAGGATGAGCTATTCCTTCTTAGAGGTTATTCCGATGTCAGATTCCGGCCAATAGTCCATGCTTAGGTTTATGGCAAACATTCTTGATTGTTCCTAGTACTGTTCTTCTTTATTATTTGCTCTTGTGTGTACTCGTTAGATTTATGAGGGTCTTTTAGGATTTATTTCCTCTATCCTGTCTCTTGTAATCATCTTTTTGGCTTATGGGTCCAATTAGGTTTCATTTGGGTTGGATTATTTAAGTTCAACATCAAATACTCTCTATCTGACTCATGAATTATTTTATGATCATTGTTCCCTTAAAGCTGACTTACTTACTGCTTTACTTAAATTTTTTTATGCTTTGGCAATCTCGAGCTTGATCGGCCTATGTATTCATTGTTTTGATAGTCATACTACGATGTATCTCTTTTCCTTGATGTAGATCCGTGTTTTAGCTGACCACAATGATCCTTGTGCAATGCAACTTATAGTTGGAGATTGATGGTGAACTTACTGGCATCTGGATTTGACTCATGTCCTTCTGTATATTTTGATTAGTCTTTTGTATTTTCAGACATTCTATTAGGTTCTCTACTTAGTCTTTTATAGTAGTTCTCTCTTGATGTCTACTAGGTTTTGCGATGAATCTTTTATAGCTTTTTTCCTTGTTCATTAATGTATGTATATAAATCTTGTTCTTGCCATAGCTATTTTATTTACTTTGATTGTATTTTCCTTGAAGTTGGTACTTCCACTCTATAGGCCTATTACTCCCATTCCGAGCTAAGAATTTACATAATTACTGGTGAGTTGTAGTAAGTGTCATCATGACCCCTTTGGATCATGACAATTATGGGAAGAGCCGATCCAATATCTATTTTCAACAATTGCCTTGGCTGGTAATGTGTTATCTTTCTGTAGTATTAGTCCGCCCCAAAGCGGATACAAAAAATATTATATTCAAGTTCTATGTCAAATACTCTTCTTTCCTAACTTCAATCAAATATGCCCAAACGCGTAGAGACTACTTTAAGACAAGCAGAAGTAATATAAGTGCAACACAAATTTCTGTGTGAGGTTGATTTCTTTAGAAAGACTAGAACGGAAAAATCATAGGAAAATATGAACCAATACTAGTAATAATAAATAAGTATCATACAAAAAAATCTGAAATCAGATTATTATTTGAAAGAGTCATTAATTTTGCAGCACGAATATCGTCTGCTTATATTACGTCTTCCTCCGTGCCATAGATGTAGGATTTCCGTCAAAGAGGCCCTCAACTAATGTTTCAATATCTTCTGGCTGATACTTGATATACTTGTCTGCATGCTTTGTGTTGTCTAGATACTGCCTAAATCTCCCACAGAAGGATCTATAAGCCGGAATTAAAACGGCTGATATAGAAACTCTGAGCTCGGATCGAAGCTGCTCATCACTCACTACCCAAGTGCTCTGCGTACGATGAATTTCATCTAGCATAGTGCTGAAATTCTTGAACCTCTCTTTCACTATTGGCTTTGTCACCTTCCCATTTACTTGCATTCCATCATGATTTAGTATTTGTAGCAGTTTTCCCCATGTTTCTCTTTGGTAATTCTTGTGGTATTGCCTCACAGTTGTAGATCTTCTTCGACACCACGTGTCTCCCATCACTTGACGGACCTCTGTAGATCCTTTCGCTTTTTGTAAGATGCATCTACCGTTATTCATCAAGAATATGTTGCGCAACGAAGTGTCTATATACAAGTTTGACTTGGCTTCTAGATTTGCATCCAACAGCTCCATTATTGTCATAAGCTGTACTGTTAACGGCGTTGTCTCTGCTACTACATTGTCATGTGGGCTTTCGCTCTCAGCTTCATCAACAGATGATTTCAACTTTGATGGTGACGTGGCGGTAAGCTCCTTGAAAATGTGTTCCAGGGCGTCTTTGTACTCACAAGCGTATTTTAGATAATTCATCACGTAATGTGTGAGGGGGTGCACTGCACCACCAGGGACCGGTGTTCTGGCTGCATCGTTCTTGATGGAGATTTCGAGATCATTGAATATATTTATGACAGCATCGCCAAATCTATCTCTTGTAGCTAAGATCTCAGACTTCAATTCGTGTTCACAATCATTAATTGAGAGAGATTCACTTATCGCATGAATGAGATTGCGAATGGTATCGTATATGTCTAGATATTTGAAGAGCTTTTCGGCAGAGCGTTTTGTCCATGAGACAGCCTCAGCAAAGTCAAGTATCTGTATTACAATGGAACGTGCCAGATTGTTAAAAAGGCTTTGAGAGATCATTGGAGACGCGGAGAAAACTGATTCTCCGAGTCTCCTCTCTGCGAGGAACAGAGTATTCGAGCAGTTCCTCGCAACATTGATCCATCTAGTGATCTCTCCTTCTAGAGAATCCCAAGACATTTTCTGCACATCATCTACATTTATCTTCTCGAATTCGAGCATTTTCATTTGCTCATAAAATGCATTTCTTCGTGAAATTGAATACACTTGACAACAAGCTGTTTCAAATCCAGCTGAGATCATGGTTGTTGCAATTCGATTCATTCTCGTCACAACCTCTGGAGGATACCATGGATAATCCGCGAGTTGTGATTTTTTAACAACTTTTGAATTGGAATTACCTCCAAAATCTTCTAATAATGTTCTCAATTCTTCTTCCATGAAAGTCATGGCTCGTTTCAACACAATATTAGTTCGACTTAACAACGTTGATCCTGATGGAGATTTGTCGATTACATTCATCAATTTTGATAAATGCATCACCGCTTCAAGGAAAAATGATTCTTCCTCAGTCATCTTTCCCAATCTCGTCGGAGTTTCACCAGAATTACATTTCGCAATCCTGGACTCGATGATTTTTGAAAAATTTTCAACATTTTCAGGGTGTTGGGAGGATGGATCATCATCATCATGAGATGTGGAAACGGTATTTTTAAATCGATTAAGATCAATTTCTTCATGTATTGGAGTAGTGCCACTCTTCTCCATTTGTTCTATCTAATCAAAAGAGAATTGTATGCATATGCAAAAAAGGGAAAAATTGAATGAAGGAGAAAGATGGGAGAAAAGTTTGTTTAAGATTAAAGATGTTTAAGGGAAGGTTTGGTTTATTTTAGGAATATGGTTGGTAGAAGAAGAATGTTGACTTGGTTAACATAGTTTGTTTTTTTTCTTTCATTTTAGTGCTTCCCATGACTTGATCTCAACATGGGTTCCCACTACGCCCAATTCCCATTTGTAGTTAATTTGGTGGTCAAGAGTTCCAATTACAATATAAACTACCTATATATTCCATACTCATGTTGTTCAATTAAAGCTTTAAATTTTACGTTAATTAAGTGGAAAAAAAAGTACGAAAACAAATCATTCTCTTTTGGGTATTTTTGTCCATTTTTCAAGGTGAAGGGGAAATTACATACACACAGTCACACATATTATGTTTGGATTGACTTTTTTTTAAAAGTGAATTACTCCCTTCATTTCCATTTATATGTCATTCTTACTAAAAATAGATGCTCCTTAATATTTGTCATTTTACAAAAATCAAAACATAAATGTCACTATTCTTCCTATTTTATCCTTGAGATTTATTAGCCTTGAAAATATTGATTTGATCAATGTAGAAAAATTATGTAAATAATTTATGTTCATTGGTCAAATTAATTAATCAAAATAAATTATTTCATGTTCATTGATTGAAATTTTAATTTTAAGAGAACATTAAATAAGGGTACAATGGTAAATTTATCTAATTTCTTAAGGCACGTAAAATCTAAAATGGTGACAGTTAAATAGAAATGGGAGAGTATAAGTTTAAAGTCAAAAGTCATATATAGTATAGTAGAAAGAGATATGTCGATTGTTTTATTCCTAGACAAATGACTTAGCATAAGAAAAGAATTTGGGAAAACACCTTAAGACACACATATATTTTACATGAATTATTAGTTGGATATTTAAACTATATATCAATAGTTTTAATTTACTCTTATAAACTTGGCTGGTTAAAAAATCTGACAATTAGCTTCCAAGCAGGTTAGTTTTCAATCATCAATTGTCACTAGGGGTGTTCATGGTTCGGTTTAGATCGGTTATTGATTAAAACCAAAGCCAAACCAATCTAGTCGGGTTTTTAAATTTCTAAAACCAAACCAAACCAAATGAAAAAAAAAATAACCGTCGGGTTGGTTCGGTTTGGTTTATTCTCCCGGTTTATTCGGTTTGAAAGCAATAGTAATTTTTTTTGAGGACTTACGTCAATAGACACAAACACTTAGCACATGAACAATCCACAAAAAAGCTATTGTCGGTTCAATTAAGCAATACTAGAGTTATCATTGCATGAACAAAGTGTTTCAATTAAGAGAAAATAAAACTATTTTATGTGAAGTAGGGTAGGTAAAGACTAAAATGGATTTTGATGGACTTGGAGTTAGGATTGTTATAGTTGGGCTATAGTGTTGGGCTTGAGAAAATTATAAAGTTAAAAACTTAAGTTAATTGAAATTTAACAAAATATTTATATTTTATTTATGAATAATACATAAATAATTATAAATTTTATATAACTAATTTATCAGTTCGGTTTGGTTATTTTTGCGGTTTTTTTTTTAGTAAAACCACAACCAAACCAAATAATATCGATTTTCAAAATTTAAAACCAAACTCAACCAAATATTGAATTTTTTAAATCGATTTGATTCGAATTGCGGTTCAGTTTGATTTTTTAACCATAACCATGAACGGCCCTAATTGTCACACAATCTTATATAATGGTTTGTTTTTTCCAATTGTGTATTTCTTCTTTCTTCGACATAATATATAATGCAAATTTTATCTCAACTTTATATTTTTAAAACTTCTTTAAATATAAGGATTGTTTGTTCCAACTATTTATTTCAATTGTGCATTTTTTATTATTCATGTCAATTTGTAAACTAGAAAACTTGGCTCGAACGCCATTTGAACCAATTAGAATTAGTTTTATCCAAAATAATGAAGTACACATATTCTATGTATTTCATTTTTAATGAGATGATTAGCTCATGGCTCTCCCTAGATTATATTTTCTTGCTCATGAATCTTAGCTCAACAATTTCTTCCTTTCATAACAAAACATAATTGTATCTTAGTAATCGCATGTGCATTCAAAAGCAATTCCCCCCCAAGAACCAATTTCATGTTGATCTGCCTAATATATTTATAATATGTAAGCTCTTACCTAAGTCTTTCTTGGGAATAATCTTTCACTTGTCACGACCCATTATGTGAACCTAATTAGATGGACATACTGAGTCCAAAAGGTGGTCTTAGGAATATATGGAACCCTGATCTTCAATTATGGTAGCCTGATCTTTAGTCAATCATCGAGAATAATGAAGCACCCTGGCATTGATCAAATAAATTATTCATACGCAGTATCAAATACTTGTTCTTGATAGTCACCTTATTCAACTATCGATATTCAATGTATATTTTCATAGAATTATTCTTCTTATTGACAAATAGAACAGGAGCACCTTATGAAAAAACACTCACCTAATAAACCCCTTACTCAAAAAAATCTTGTGATTGGTCCTTGAATTCCTTCAACTCTACCGGTGTCATCCTATTGGGGAGAAAGAAAATAGGTTGAGTGTAGAGCTCAAGATTAATCCCAAAATATATCAATGTTGTGTTCTGGTGGAATAAGTCTATCGGAAAAACCCCCAGCAAACTCACTCAATACATGAAATAACTCAAGTGAGGAAGTGGAGCCAGGCACCCCTTATCTACCATCCTCTTCGCTTTGAAAAATAATATCACTTTCTTTGGTGAATGGCAAATAGTACCCTTCCATAACAAATGAGGTATACTAGGCATAACAAAAGTAATAGTCTTACTGTGACAATACAAGATAGCATGATAAGGAGATAACTAATTCATACCAAAAATCACATCAAAGTCCACCATATATAGAATGATAAGATCTACCTATGTATCATACACCAAACAAGGTCACAACATTAGATCGATGACACTCAATCAACTACTAATAAATCACCTACAAGCTCAGGGTAGAAACACATATGGGTACTGCCAGGGAACCACACATCATATCTTGGTACATAGGAAAATAGGAATACACATAAGAATAAGTAGACCCTAGATCAAATAAAGCTGAAGATGGATGATGAAAAACAAAAATAGTACCGGTAATAACTGTATATGAAGCCTCAACCTTTGGTCTACCTGAAAAAAGTAAGAATTGCCATGTCTATCCTTGTCCTCTACTTCCACCTTTAGCACTATATGAGCTCTATCCTTAGAGACCTGAGAACCACCTCTACTACTTTGTGTACCTCCTTTACTGGCAGTATTGGTACCCAGAAGGCCAGAACTAGAGAAGATTGATTTGTCCCATTAAACTTATGCCTGGAAAAAGCTCTAGAAAAATTACACTTCTCTCAAAAATCGTAGCATGCTTTGTCCAACATCTATAGGATGCTGAGATGGTCCAAATGAACCAAAGTGTACCGCAATATAACATGACGAGTGAGAAACTCAAGATACATGCCCTATAGTCTAACTGCTTTAACATTGAAATCGGAATAACCACTATCATAAGTGTGTTATGTCTCATGAATCTGGTACTGATTACCTCTACTTGAGAAATCCTTGCCTCAAGGTGAAGTACCACTAAAAATACCATATTTGTGAACCCTCTTGTCATCATCCCTATAGTCCTAGAGATGTATTAGATCAATCCTCTTGCATGATTTATCACCTATTGGAAAGAATCCTCGATAGTCACCAGTTGTGTCGTAGCCAAATAGAGCGGAGTAATCCACCTATTCACGAACGTTCTGACCTACTCCTCTTCTGTAAGTAGAATCATTAATGCATGAGGAGCTAATGTGTGAAACCAAGTGTTATACTCAATGACAGACATAGCACCCCACTTGAGATCCTCAAACTGATCTCTCATGCCCTCCTTCAAATCATGAGGCATATATTAGTCATTTTCATCAAAGTTTTTCTCAATTCAGGATCGTAGGGGGTCAAGGGTTCGCCTCTACTCCGTGTACTTGGCATACACTACAGTTGAAACCTGTAGAAAATAAAACAAAAAGAAAAATGTAAAATCGGGAAATACTTGATTAAAGTTCAACAATGTAGTTAGTTTAATCTAAAAGTCTTATTCCCCGGCAGCGGTGCCAAAATTTGATGCGTTCAAATTACATTTCCCTAAAGAAGTATAAGGGTCGTCATCAAATAAAGAACCCAACTTGTAGGTTGGGATCGATCACACGAGGAATATGATTCAGACTTAAACTTAATGCACGATTATATTCGTTTAGTCAAACTTTCTCCGAGACAAGTAAATAAAAGGGTGGTTTTGTGTAAGCAAATAATTGATTGTTGTTTAAGTAACAAGTGAGCAAGATTCAAACTTCGAGTTTTCAATAAGAGAGAGAAACTAGGGTGTATGTGTTCCCCATAAGCTCTTAACGTAGTAATCCTAATAATAGTAATCATTTTCTAGTGTTTTACATGCAAAGTTGGTAAGATATGTATCCCTACGTAATTGGTCCTCCAAATAGGGAATTTCACCCCGCACCTTGGTCCGACTACGTGTGTATAATTTACTAACCCTTACCTTTACCTCAGATTAGACATCATATCAATATATGACTTAGTTTTCACCCTCGCACCAATTGACATTAGACTATTAGATAGTATCACACCAAATCTCTGTTGATAATTCTTTTCTTATTAACTACCTCCTTGGTCCGGCAAGTAGCAACAAGGTGAGTTCTAACGTTGGCCATCGTTAAAAAGACTTCTAAGCAAAAGAATTACCAATACATGCATCAACACTATTCAAGAATTACTTAGTTATTATTCATACGTTGTTAATTGCTCATGGTTCCCACAACCCTAGTTGTGGATTTAGCTACTCATGCTTGAAAGAACACAATTCATGTTTTGATAATAAGAATTCATGAACTTACGTTTAGAGTAGAAGAACCCGAAATCTTGAATTGAATTTCAAAGCAAAAATCTTATAAATCGAAATTCGGAAATGAAATTACCAAAGTTTGCAAGTTAATTCCCAAGAAAATATCAAGAACTAAAAGTATACAATAATGTCTAACCCAAGAAGAAGAAGAAAAGAACCCTCAAAAGTATCTCCAATCAATGCTCTCCCTCCTAAATAATTACTTCTAAAGACTATTTATAGATATAGAAAACCTTAAATAAAATAACTGAGTTTAAATTAAATTAGGACTCCAAAACCAAAAAGAATTGGATTCCTTTTTTTTTTTTCTGCGTGAACAGAGCCGTAGCGTGTCTTCCTTTGCTGCCACGGGGCAGCATAATTGCAATTTAACTTATGTATTATTTTATAACTTTTAATTTATCAAGTTGCCTATTTGATTTCCTTCTTCAATCTTCCATTTTTAATTCGTTTTAGCTCCAAACTTCTTCATTTTCCCACCAATTTAATCCTATAAATAAAATATACTATTTAGCACAATTCATAAAATTCATGCTAAAAAAGGACAAATATAAATAATAAATGTAAGGCAAATAATGATTAAAATATATATTTTTGGCCTCACATCAAGTAGAAAGAAGTGACTTTTTCCTAAAGTCCTATAGCATCTTGAAGAAAAGTACGGACGTCTTCGTACCATTTCGCAAGACTCTACTAGACTCATTTTGATACAATGAGATAAATGAACCTACGACTCTGATACCAACTTTGTCACGACCCAGACCGTCGTGATTGACATCCACACCAACCCTTCGGTGGGAGAACCATTACTACAAACCAGAATAAACAACTAAACCAAAAACTATGCATTTAAAGATATGAAAGCAGATTTAAATGACCAAAAGAAATACGGAGTTCTCATAAACTCCAAAGGTTTAAACAAATAACTTAATCAAACTAATGCGGAAGAACAATCCCTAGAACCTGAAAGTCATTGTACCAAAACTCTACTAACAACAAGTCTAAGAACAAGGGATACAACCTCGAAGCTAAACAAAACACCTTAAACAAATAGTCTAAGTCCGGAAAGGGCGGACTTAAACAGGAGAGATCCATGGCAGCCTGAAAGAACTAGCTCACCCTTGAATCCAGTCACGCTCAATAGTCACCTAGCTAAGGTCTATCAATAGCCGCCTGAAGATTTCCTGTACTCAACTAAGAACAAGCAAGTGTAGTATCAGTACACAACAACCCATGGTTCATGGCATTCAATTATTCAATTATCCTCATTCACGATTAGTGTGATCAATAATGCAGCATTCGCATACAAACATACATTATAATGAAGAAAGTACAAACATATATCACACAACATGAAATCACAACCATCACCTACCTCGAATCCAAGCTTGAATCCCCTAAGGTACTTGAGCCTTCTCTTTCCGGATTCTTTCCGCTTGTTCGTAGTCTAAAAACATACAATTAACGCAAAGATCAATAAACGAGGCCTACTTACCCAGATTATAATCAACAATAGGCCAACCCAAGATCCCAATACCCAAATTAATTAGGGCTTTTTCCACTATTAACTTCAGATCAAAACCTTTCCCCAATGATAATTACCCACAAAACTACATTTTATGAATTGAAATATGGATTAGAGGAGTTAAATCCTTACCTTTAGTGCTAGAACGGATGGAAAACTGTCAAAAACTTGCCTTGGATCGTCCCTTAGTTGCCAAGAACAAAATTTGCAGAATAATAACGTTTTTGGGATTTATTTTCGATTTAAGTCGCGTCTGTCCCGCCACAGCGGTCCTCACCCCGTTAAAGCGTCCCCGCCATGGTGGGAAAATCTCGCCTTTGCGGCTTGCACGGAAACAATGAGCAAATTTAAGAATTTCAAACCCCCATTCCACCACACACCTTCATCCCATGACACTCAGAAAATACTCGTTCACGTTAAGATCAGTTTCGAGAGTTCTACTCACCCGATTCAATTCCGTAAAGTCGTACGGGTTTCTTAACATCTTAGCTATCTACACATATGATCAAAATCATAATTAGATATCTCAATTGTTATCAAATTTCCCTATATCTCACAGACTCAGATTTTGCCAAATCTTTTACGCTTAACTTTATGATAAACTAGCAAGTCTATTACGTCTAACTTTATGATAAACTCATTAAAGTACCTGGATAGATACAAAAATGGTAATTGATCTAAAATGAGCAAATTTCACCCATCAAAGCTCATGAGCAGAATAGTGACAATATAGATGTAAACACCTATTAATGATCATATTACAACTAGCTAAGTCAATCACAAATATAGAAAATATTGGAACTCAAACTTGTTCTACCATCGCGCTTCTTCCAACTCTCCATCGAGCCACAAACATGTAAGAAGCAGACAGTCTAATGGTATGAGTTTCCCAAACTTTATTCAATATCAAACTTTCCTGCTATAAAGAGATTATTTCTACCACGCAAACCTACAAAAGCAATTGTCGATGAAACAATGAGGTAAATTGCAAACAGACCTATTAGAATCTAAACAAGACAAGAGTAAATAAATAACCAGGAATCTTAAGCTTCACCCAAATAATGACTCTTATCACAATATATTCCCCAAAGATATTAAGAAAAGGATAAACATGTTTACTTGATTAGTGAAATCCTAAAAGAGAATTGAAATAGCCGCAGTTCCCCAAAGCTCATGAACTATCACATAGAAAAACAAAAACTTCAAGTCTTCATTATCTCAATAAGCCCAAGAAATCTTGGACCCAAGAAAGTTGAGAATCTTATCAACGTTTAGTTGCAGAGTGAGTAATTGAAAGAACGATAAAACAAACCCAAATGTCTTAAAGAATGTAATGAAGGGAGAGTACACTACCTTCCAAAATATAAAACTAAATCTGAAGGAGCTTATTTCAATCTTTTCTATTTTGGACAAGATAGACTTTCTCATAGGTGATTCCATTCATTTTTCTTCTCTCGCTGATATTTCAAAGTAGAATACAAATTTATAATTGAGACACCTAGTCACTCTTTCAAAAATAAATCACAAAATTCATTGTATACTCTCATCATAAATCACATAGACGAATGAAAAAAAGAAGAAATTTGATAAATAAGGACTTACATTTCTTTTGTAGTTTTCTGGCCTAAATCATCCGTGAGTGAAAAAATGGAGTTTGATTTCTTGGTTTTACAAGTTATCATTTTTGAAAGAAGAGGGTTTACATTTAAGTTAGTAGCAGTGTGTGCCATAAACTTCAAAATTGAACATTTTAGAGAAGATTTAGGGATTTGGAAGAGCTAATTTTTGCAAGAGAAGAGGTTTAATTTTGGAAGAGAGGGTAGTTGGGTGGTGGGCGGGTGGGGTTTATAGTGGAATATCTTTTTCATTTAGATCAGTGTCTTCATAATTATTATTTTTACATGATTAGGGACGAGTTATTTATTGTTTTAGAGAATTGATTTATTATATCTTCCCTAATTTAGAAATAAGACGCGAGAATTAGGGACGAGAAAATAATCTTGTCCTCATATATATACTATTAAGGACTAGTTTTTCTACTTGTCTTTAATCGTTGTTCCATAATACACCTTTTTCTTGTAGTAATTCCTCCTTGAATGTGACTCAAGCTAGCATGAATAGAGTACAAAGAGAAACTAACAACCCAATGAATACAAATCTCATCAAAATGCACATACGCAAGGGAAAATCACTCTAAGCTAAATCACAACATCAAAAATCAAGTGTTCATGAAAATGCATGAATATAAAAACATAAGAATGACTTAAACACATGAATATGAAAGCATGAAGCTTCAAGAACTAAAACCTCAAGCTAGAATATGAGCGGAGGGATAGAAACGAGGATACATGGACAACATATAAGTCTCAGCTTCCCTAGTAGCGCCCTCAACTAATTAATTCCTTCAAAAAATTTTCACAAAAGCAACTTCTTTGGTTCTCAACTTCTGAACTTGACGATCAAATCTTTTTACCAGAACCTCTTCATAAGAAAAACTTTCCTTAACTCCCAAACTTTCCAATGACGGTATAGACATCAGATCTCCAACACACTTTTTCAACAAAGAGACATGAAATACCAGATGTATCGATGCTAAATCAGTAGGTAACTCTGAACTCATAAGTGACCTTGCCATGTCATGATCAAAAGAATACTCTAGATGTGACATAGCGTATAGGACCCGAGAGACCCTACACAAGCCACTTGACATACATGCAACATAATAGAATATACAATAAGAGGGTTCAAGTAAGACATCTCATATCATAAAATAGAAATTGAATATAAGTTCAAAATCATAACTATGTCTTAACAAGACATTCTAAAAAAACATAAGAGTGGTTGGGATGACACATACACCACGTACAAAGTCTCAAGAGTAAACAATAAAAGCAATACATGGTCTTCATGGATTTGCCCTCGGAGTATGAGGAATTACCAATCCAATAGCTATTATCAATCCAAGCTAGCTACGAGCGAAAGGAGAAGGAGCGTCAGACCCAATATTATAAGAGAATATAGGCACAAGTAAGTATTAGTACATAGAATATACTAAGTATGGGGAAAATGCATAAACGTAAACATGATATCATAATAGGATTAAAATATATAATGGATGACCAAGTAGAACGTTGAAAGACTTAGTAAGTAAAGTCACTAAAACCATGAGACAAGGACAAGCATAAGTTGAAGTCATACGAAAGCTTTAGGGAAAAATCATAGTTCTTTTGTGGGATATTAGCTTTAACAGACAATTGACCATGTGAGCTATAACATGGAATTCGGTGTAAGTCCCACACTGAAAAATGAGATTCTACTTTCCAAGGTAGAACTTCGTATCATATCAATAATGCTATGTGGATCCACTAGCTAAGTCACTAAAGATAATCCTACAGGGGCACATTGTTTGGGACTAGGAGATTTCTACTAGAGACTACCCTATTTGAGCCTCCACCTCAAAGTCCTCTTTGTGCTAAGTAAAATCTCAATGGAATAGACAAACTAAATTATTAAAATAATTAAAATACCAACCCAAATCATAAATTCGTATAAAAGTAGCTCCTTTCAAAACCATGAATTCATAAAGTAGTTCATATAGACACTTACCTCTCTAAGCATCTAAATCATGATTTCCTTTCAAATTATGAGAACCTTTCATAAATCATTAATACTCAACATGAAAAGTATCCTTAAGTCATACCTCATCTTTTTTATAAAACATGCATAAATCTCTTATCAAGTTCATAATCATAATTTCATAGTTCTTAAGTAGAAATCAAAGTATAAGCATGGGTTCATATGACATCAATTACAAATCTTGTATTCAAGTAAAATCATACATAGTAAGGTACAAAATCAACAATTGAATCACAATAAGTTGGACCCATGAAGATTAACATGAAATCCCATAAGAATTAGGTGCAATTTACATTGGAGTTTGTAGTTCTTTTGGGGCCCAATGGATGGAAGAGATCCATTGGTAAATTTCCACATACCTTGATAATCAAAGCCTAAGAAAATAGATTGAGATTATGACCTTGAAATCCTAGCTTTCACCTTGGAGCTTGAGAGAGAATTAAAGGGGATTTGGGGGGTTTTGAGAGAATGAGAGAGTTTGAATAGTTTTAGGAATTGCAAATCAGTTATAGGAGTAGTTATAGGTCCAAAACGACATAGTTTAGGGGTTAATTGGGTAGGAAAAGACCAAAACAACCTTAGTTAAAAATTGTTAGAGTGACCCATGGTTTTGACCCACGCTATGGACCGTACTGGTCAACCGTAGAAACACTTACTAGGGCCTAAAATCCATTCAACTCCCACAAAACATTTCTATGGGTCATCGTCCATTTTATGGCCCGTAGACCCCTTATGTAGAACCCAACTTTAAGCCTAAAATTCATAGCTCTTATACAAAAACAAATAAATATTATATCATACTAATTTCTTGGCACATGACCATTGACCAGTAAATAAATGGTCAACTAATGTTAAATAATATATGCATTTTATTTTGCAAGGTTGGCTTTGTTCCATTATGCTTTATAAGACACTAGGAGTGTTTGATCATATCATCAAATATGTATTAATATTCTTTTAGTGGTGTCCATTATTTCAATAAATGTAAATTGAATTTAGAAAAATGTATAATTAAATGATTATTTGTCATTACCACATTTTATTTTATTTTATAGTTATTTTTTTTTTGTCATTCAAATATATATAACTATTAAATTTTATTGGATTCGAGTTTTCTTATATATATAACGTAACATAATAACTGAAATAAGACCAACCTAAAAGAAAAATTAACACAAAACAACTTTCATTCATATGGATACATATTATTATATTCTTACAAACTCCATACATATCTTTTTACTACTACTCATTCCAATCATGCATTTTTTTTCCTTCAGTAAGGCTAGGACCCAAAAAAAAGCCATTTCCTTGTACTTTCCAATAACATAATGTAATAGGAGTCTCATCCCATAAGCAGTTATAGCTTAAGTTAGAAGTATAAACATCAAACTTTGCTTGTTTGTTACCCCACCAAAAATGGCAAAAGAAAAGGGTATGCCCAAAAACACGAGGGAGGAAATGAAAATGAAAATCGTCGCCCACTTTAGGATGATGATATCCAAGATCATCGTCTTTTGATGCACAATGAAACGTTAAGGGTACATTATTATCGGGAAGATAGTCAACAATATGAACTTCAATAGAAGGTTTAGCTAGGACGCCTTGACAAACATTGGTAACAAACAAGGAAATTATGAGTGAAACGAAAAACCTTTTGGTCATGATGGATATAATTGGAACTTATAAATGTTGATTTCTTGCAAATGTGGTGAATTCTCTTCTTTACCTAATTTTTATATAGATCAATTGTAAAAATTGGGTGACTAAATAGGGATAAATTTTTTAAATAGTTTTTGACTTTTTAAAATTGAGATAAGGCCATAATGTAATGTTTTGAAAGAATCAGAGGTCTGGATTGACTCATTTTTTTACTTGCATTAATAGTTGCACTTTAGTCAAATTTCTGATGATACTGAGTAAAATGAGAAGCATAAAGTTTGGTTGAATTGAAAGTGTTAAAGAATATTTATATTTTATTTTGATTGTGATATTAGGGGTGAAAATCTATCCATTATGATTTTATAAGAGACTATGAGTGTTTGGTTATAGACGGAATGATCCGGGAGACCCTTATATTTGGCTCCGTTTATCAGTTGGATCCTTCTACTTATCACTTTGTCAACTAAACTCATAAAATCATCAAAAAACAACATTTAAAACCCCTCTGATCATTGACCAAATTTATGTGACATTGATGTTGTTGAGTTGGAAAAATGTGTAATTGCACGCATTTGAAAGCGAGTAAATAGGATATTTTACAATAAATTAAAATACTTTAAAAAACAATAATCAATTTTAAAAAAATTAAAAAAAAAAACCCTTCTTCCTCAACCCTCACTCCCCCACCCCATACCCCCAACTTCCAACCCTCTCTCTTCCACCTCCAACCCTCTCTCTTCTTCTTCTTGGAATTTCACCCATCACATCCACTCTTGTCATCTTCCTCTTCCTCTTTCTCCTCCTCCTCCTCTTCCTCTTCCAACTCAACCCACACTTTTATTTTGATCCAAATCAGTCCCCCACCCTAACCACTTTGTTCTGCCTCCATTCCTAACCCTTCAAATTTTTAATCTTTTAATCAAAATATGTTAGAGATCATTATTTGTGTTGGTTGACTTCAAAGAAGAGATGTAGGTATGGGTTAACATGAAGGGTGATTCGTGGCTATTGAAAAACTTAAAACTACATTGATAAGTTAGAGAAAGCTTGAAGAATAACAAACGATTCTTGTAAATTTGTGAAATTAATTTAAAATTTTCATTGAGGTTTTTTGGATTTGTGTTGGTGAACATGTAGTTGAATTTTCAAGTCAAATGATGAAGATTTTCATCTATTTGACATGAATTTTATGCTCAATTTGTGAGCAAATATGAAAATATGCCTTGAAAGTCTCCATAACTTGTAGATGTGGCCTAATTGATTTTTTATTTTATTTTTTTAACATGTAATTACGTGTTATTAAAAATTATGTAGAATTTCACGTGTAATCGATTATACTATAGATACTAGTTAGATGTTAAAAGGATTTGAAATGTTTTCTTCTAATGGAATTAATAGTTCAGTTGACAAACTGATAAGTAGGAGGGTTCAAATAACAAACGTACGAAGTACACGAGTTTCCCAGATCATTCCGCCTTGACTATCATTAAAATATGTGTATTGATATCTTATTAGTAGTGTTTGTTATTTTAACCATATAAATTGAATTTAGAAAAAGTATTTAAGTGGTCATTTGACATTACAACATTTTAATTGTTTTAATAGTTATTCTTATATTTTCATTCAAATATTTATAACTATTTGTCATGATCAAGACCGTCGTGAGTGACACCCACACTAAACAAACCCGTGAGAGAACCAAACTAACCTGAAAACCAACCCAACACTATTAAAGAAAAATCAAGTCTATCATAGATAAGATAAACACAATTTAGACACTAAATAATTGAATCCCCATAAACTCAATCCAATCATCTAAAAATATCCAATGTAGAAATATCCCTAAGAACTCAAAGTCACCATACCAAAACTCTAAGCAGTCAAACTAGGGATGCAACCCCGAAAATTAAACATAAACTAAATACTAATATTTGTGTTAGAAAAGATGGTCAAGAAGTATAGAAGAATTCATGGCATCTCATAAGATGTAGCTCACCTTGGATTTAGATCAAGCGTCTCTTAACAGAGGTCAGATCAGCCGCTAGAAGATTCACTGAACTTAACAAGAAAGAAACAAATGTTGTAACAGTACACAAACCACCATGTGATGGTAGGATCACGTGGCCAGTCCAATATACACATATATGTAGTTCACTACCAAATAGTAATCTCAAATAAATACATAATATAACAACAACAACCACACATAGACTATTAGTCACATGACATGAAACAACAATACAAGAACCAATGCATAACCATATCCAACATGATCTATTTTACGAACTTCAGGGTTTCGTGGTATTTACTAAGATTGATTTTAAGGTTTGTTTACCATCTGTTAAGGATTAAGGTAGAGTACATCTCTAAGACAACTTTTATGAATTGTTATGACCATTCCTAGTATTGTCTTTTGGATTGACCAATTCCCTAATGACATTTATGGACTTGATGGTACATGCTTTTAGGCCTTATTTGAACTTCTTTGTCATTTTGTTCATTGCCAACATTCTTATTTACTCGAGGATCAGGGAGAAACATGAAGAGAATTTGAGGATTGTGCTTCAGACTTTGAAAGATCAATGAATTTATGCTAAGTTCTCAAAGTGCAAGTTATGGCTTCAGTGTGTGGCATTCATAGGGCACATGGTTTCAAAAGGGATTATGGTAGACCCAACGAAGATTAAGGTAGTTTGTGATTGTGCTAGGTCCACCTTTGTCTTAGAGATTCAGAGCTTCACTGGGTTAGTAGGCTACTGCATACATTTTATCAAGGGTATCTCTACTCTAACAACACCATTGACTAGACTAACTAGGTTGCATGTTCCTTTAAAGCGGTCAAATGAGTATGAGGTGAGCAGTCTGAAGTTCAAGGAGTTTTTCACTTTGGTTCTTATTTTGACCTTTCTCGTTGAGGGCGAGGGTTTTACAGCATATTGTTAAACATCTATTATTGGTTTGGGTTGTGTTTTGATTTAGCCGGTCCATGTTACAGCTTATGCGTTGTGACATCATAAGGTGTACGAGTACTTCAGACATGCCTGAGTATGAGACACATTTCCACGACCTCTCTAGACATATTACTATGATTCTGCCTACTAAGAAAGAGATAGTTTGGTGTTTTGTTCGGGGTGTAAGACTTTAGCTTTGTATTTAGGTAGATTCTCTAGCATAACTATGAGCCATTTCTTGATGTGGTTGACTATGCTCGGTCTATGGAGGAGCTCCATTGTGAGGCCCTTGGTGGCAGTGTTAAGAGGCCTCAATATCAGGAAGGCTACAATGGAACTTAATCCCAAGGTAGGGGATATTTAGGGGCAACTACCATATCAACATTAATAACAGTCTAGTCGGTTTAGTCACATATCACTTTAGACTTTAGGTCCAAGCTAGTATGGCGTGGGGCACCTATTTTTAGGGGCTTTTTCTAACTCTCTAGGCTACAGTGGCTAGAGAGGATGAGTGAGTCCTTCATTTAGGTCCTCGGAAGGTAATGGGTTCTTTGATTATGGAGAGATTGATCATTATTCTAGAGATTATACCCGACCTAGGGCATTGGTGCATTCTTCTCATATAACACAGTCGGTTAGGGCCGTAACACATCAGGTAAGAGGTGTGCTTAGGATCGCAAATGGTGGTCTACAGAGTGCTCCAAAAGTTTCTTAGGCCGATATAATGACTAGTAGATCTAGTTTCCAGTTCGATTGAGCATGGGGTCATTTCTACGCAGTTTCAGTTAGGCCAAGGGTCGAGGCTTCAGATTTGGTTATTGCATTTTTTTCTTTGTCACCGTCATCTGATATTTATTTTATTTGATCCAATCTCTACATAGTCTAATGTGTCTATATATTATACTCATCGTTTGGCGCTGTTTTCTAAGCTTTTGCCACTTCCTATGTGTGTATCTACTCATGTAGGTGATTCTTTAGTAGAGAATTAGGTCTATAGGTCTTGTGTTGTGTCAATTTGGGAGTGTGATACTTGGGCTGACCTTATTATGCTTGATATGTTAGATTTTATGTGATTCTAGGCATGTAGTAGTTATCCCCTACCATGCGGTCTTGAATTTCTTTGCTAAGACCACCATCTTAGTCATGCCTATCATTCCCCTTGTGGTGTAGTAAGGTTCTTATAGCCACACACTAATTGGGATTATCTCTTATGTGTGGACCCAAAGATTGGTGTCTAGTGGGTGTTTGGCCTACTTGGACTATGTCCACGATGTTAGTAAGGAGAGCCCTTTGTTCATATTATTCATGAGTTTGAAGATGTCCTTCCTACCTACCTAGTTGGCTTTCATCTCAAGTGTGATATTGATTTTTTTATTGATCTTGTGTTGGACACTCTACCTATTTCTATTACACCCTACCATATGGCTCGTGCTGAGCTTAAAGAGCTAAATATTAAACTTCAAAATCTCTAGAGTAAGGGTTTGATTCGATCAATCATCTTACCCTATAGTGCCCCCGTTCTATTTGTGAAGTAGAAGGATGGTTCTATGCATATGTGTATCTGTTTAAGGCAACTGAACAATGTAATCGTGAAGAATATATACCATATTCCTTGTATCAATGATATGTTTACCAACTTCAGGTTCCATGGTGTTTTCTGAGATTGAATTTAAGGTCTAGTTTCCATCAGTTAAGGATTACAATAGAGCACATCTGTAATATATCTTTTAGGAATCGTTACAACCATTATGCGTTCCTAGTAATGTCTTTTGGGTTGATCAAAGCCCCAATGCCAATTATGGACATGATGACACATGTTTTTAGTCCTTATTTGGACCATTTGTCATTGTGTTCATCAAAGAAATTCTGATTTACTCGAGGAGTAGGGATAAGCACGAAGAACATTTGAGGATTGTGCTTCAGACATTGAGAGATCAATGAATTTATGTTAACTTCTCAAAGTGCAAGTTCTGGCTTAAATCTGTGGCATTTTTAGGCACGAGATGTCAAAGGATAGGATTATGGTAGACCCAACAAAGATTGAGGTAGTTCGTGATAGTGCTAGGCCCACCTTAGTCTTAGATATTTGAAGTTTCATTGGGTTGGTAGGCTAAAAATGATGTTTTATCGGGGGTTTCTCTTCTATAACAACACTATTGACTTGACTAACTAGCTCGGATGTTCCTTTTGAGTGGTCAAATGATTGTGAGGTGAGCTTTCTGAAGCTCAAGGAGTTGTTCACTTTGGTTCCTATTTTGACTCTTCCAATCGAGGGTGAGGGTTTACAGTGTATTATGACACATCTAGTGTTGGTTTGTATTCTTTTTTGATGCATTAGGTATGTGTTATATCTTATGCATTGAGGCACGTTAAGGTGAACGAACATAACTACCCCACTCATGGCATGAAGTTGCAACAATAGTTTTCATGATTAATATTTAAAGGCTTTACTTGTATGGAGTTTATTGTGAGATATTCACTAATCATCGAAGTCTGTAGTATATTTTGAGCCAAAAGGACCTTAATTCAAGGTATCATAGGTAGATTCAACTTTTGAAGTACTATGACCTCTTTATTCTATATTATCAGGGCAATACAAATATGGTAGGGGAAGCTTTGAGCCAGGAAGGTGGCAAATATGGGAAGTCTAGCCTTCATTTAAGTTTTAGAGAGACCTTTGGCATTGGATATCTAGTCCTTATCCAATAGGTTGGTTTGGCTTGATATCTCAAATCCCTTGAGTGTTATAGCTTTTATTGATGCTTGCTCCACTTTATTTGAGAAAAAATCATGGTCAATAGTTTGACTATGAAGGTGTTTTCAAGTGTGCTGACAATATTTATGTTCCTGAGTTGGGGGATTGATTTAATTGTTACTTCAAAAGTCTCATAGCTCCAGATATTCTATTCACCCATGCATAACTATGATGTATAGATATTTGAGACAACAAATGGATCCAAACTAAAAGAGACATAACATACTATTCGGCTTGTTGCTTGCGTTGTCAACAAGTGACGGCCAAGCACTTAAGGTTTGATGTTAAGTTTTAGAGTCTACCTATTCTGAGTGGAAGAGGGAATGAATCACTATGGACTTTGTTATGGTTTTTCTATGGGCCTCTTAAGGTATTGATAACATTTGGGTCACTATGAAACTATTGACCAGATCTACTTATTTCTTAACTATTCAGTCTTCTTTTAGTGTCGAGAGGCTAGCCCATATCATGTTAGGGAGATAGTTCATATTCATGGGGTGCCAATGTCTTTTATCTCCTATAGAGGCTCCCAATTCATTTCTAACTTCTGGAGGACCTTTTCAGAGGTGTTGGGTACTTGGGTGGATTTTAGCATAACATTTCACCCACAAACCATCGGGTAGTAAAAGAAGACTATTAAGGTTTTGGAGGATATGCTTCAGGCCTATGTGTTGGACTTTGGAGGTCAATGGCATCAATATCTAGCTTTGGTGAAGTTTTGTTATAATAATAGCTATCATTCGAGCATTCACATGGGTATATTGAAGGCATTATATGGTAAGAATTATCGATTGCCAGTTGATTCATTTGAGGCTTTGGAGCCTAGGACGCATAATATATACCTGCATCAGAAGGCATTATATAGAGTTTGTGTATTTTAAGACAAGCTACAAGAGGCTGCTAACTTTAGGTATTGCCCCTTGAGATTTGACATTAGTTATCATGTTTTCCTTTAGAGTTTTGCTCTTGAAGAGCGTGATGATATTTTGGAGGCATATCAAGCTTAGCCCTAGGTTCATTAGGCCTTTTGAAATCATTCACGCAATCGGAGATGATACTTATGAGTTAGCCTTGCCTCCTGTATTTTCAACTCTTCATCTAGTTTTCCATGTATCAATGCTCCACCTATACATTCCATACGAGTCCTATGTGTTTCGACGGGATTCAATTTAGTTGGATGAATGTTTGACCTTTGTGGTAGAGCCAATTATTATCGATGTAAGATTTGTCAGACGATTGCAATCAAGAGATATTCTTGTGGTTAAGGTTCACTAGAGACACTTCCTAATAAAGGAGGTTGCCTGAAAAAATGAGCATGACTTGTCAGCCAATATCCCTTCCTTTTCGAGCCTTCAGCTACTTCTTAACTCTTTGCTTTCGAGGACAAAAGTCCTATTAGTTTTTAAGTGTTGTAATAATCCACTAGGTTATTTTCATTGTTTTCACGTGTTTTTAGCATTCAAAATTTTCTTATAGCTGCCCCAAGTCATTTATGACTAGCTATTGTGACTAACAGGACGGTCGACGAGTACTTCATTTGGTTTTATGCAATTTTCTATCTTTTAAAGCTTCTAAAGTTTAGATGTTTCACTTTTATAAAAAATTCAAGCAAATGACATTGTAGTGAGATTTTGATGGTTCTTTTAGCTCTAGAATGTTGAGTTTGGTTAGAAGGACCTATATTTCGGGTTTGAAGGTTTCCAGACTCATTTCAAGCTATCTTCTAGTTTTAGCTAAAATGAGGCTTGGGGTTGTAGGACCCACTTTTCATCAAGACAACCTATGTTGGAAGTTTTGGCAATTTGCTTGAGTAAAAAATGTTGTTTTTGGTCGGGTAGGATATTTAGTTTGCATTGGTTGGACCCTAATAAAACTACAAATGTCTATTCCTGACTTGGATTTTTAATCCTAAAATAGTTGATGTACTAGCTATTGGTGCAACCACTATGGTGGACAGCTTGTCGTTCTAGTTAAAGCTAATGACATCAACCAGACTCGGTCCTATTGAGCTTGATCGCTTCGATGATCTAGCTCTTGCGGAGTTGAGTCCTGACTAGTCATGTTGACCTTCGCTCTTATGGAGCTTGTTGAGATCAATTAATCCTAATTATAGTTATTTAACTACTCCTGTTAGTTAGTTAGCTTAGCCAGCTAGATCAGTTAGTTAGAGTAGTTAGTTAGCCTAGCTTGAATTTTGTTATTTCACTAGAATGTACTAGTTGTGTGGATTTATTAGATAGTTAGATATTTTTGTATTTTCCTCGTATAAATACATGTGTTCTCATAATGAAAATCAGTTAATGGATTTTCCCCAAATTCATTATTTCTTCTCTGGTTACTTTCTTGCTTCCATGGATGATGGTTAAACTTCCATTAACGATGTTCTCAACATGGTATCAGAGCGGAGGTATTTCATCTAATATTCCTTCTGTATTTCTCAATCTGATCTTCGTCAATTTCTGATAATTTGCGATAGTTCAATTTTTGCATCAATCTACTATTTTCTTCTGTTTGTTCTGCGATAGTTTGATTCCTGCGTCGATCTACTATTATTCCTTGGTATTGTGATTGATTCTACGGATTGTATTATCTTTCTGTGTATTCGTTTATCTGCCAATTTTTGCTTACAATGGTACTTGAAACTGGTTCACAATCGAATGCACTCCTACAAGTAACAATGGAGTTTGTTATGAGTACATCAATTATCCTCTGTATATGAATCCTTTAGATAATTTTGGTGCATCGTTGGTACAATTCCTTTTGATGGAATAGGCTATAGATCATGCAAGAGAGGTGTTCTTCGAGTCCTCTCTATTAATAACAAATTAGGTTTCATAAATGGTGAAGGTAAGAGGCCCGATCCGATGATATAGTCACCTCATGGATCCTTAGTTAATTAGTTACAAAAATTGCAGACAGTGTAGAGTATGTTACTGATTCATTTGAACCATGGAAAGAACTAGAGGATTGTTATGATCAAACAAACGGAGCAAAACTTTACCAAGTTCAATGAGAAATCAATGATTTGTCACAAGGAACTCTGGATATTACAACTTATTATACTAGAATGAAGAGACTATGGGAGGAATTGAGTACTTTGCATATTAAAACTCAATGTAGTTGTAATTGCACTTGTGGAGCTAAGGAGAGTGTGTTCAAAGTGGAAAATGATAGGAGATTAATCCAATTTCTTATGGGCTTGAACGAGGTTTATACCGCTAATAGGAGTAACATCCTCATGATGAATCCATTGTCATCTGTTGCACCAACCTTCTCATTGCTAGTGCAGGACAAAAAGCAGAGAGAAATTAAGCCTAGTGTCAGTTGTTCATGGAGTCTTCATCTCTTCATGCAAGCAATTCAGCAAAAAGAGACATGGAGTCAACTTCCTTTAATGTAAACAGTTTAGCAAAAGCAAGCACCTCTAGGCCTCCACGTTAGAATTACCCTTTAATATGCAATGCCAATTTTTGAACAAACTACTCTCAACATAGCACTTACAATGGCAATAGGCCTCATATGATATGTGACTACTGTAAGAGACCAGTACATACTAAGGAAAAATGCTGCAAGTTACATGGTTATCCTCAAGCCTCTAACTATCAAAATTCGAATCAAAATGGATACAGGGACAACAATCAGAATTTAAGGCCGAACAAAGGAGAGGGTCTTATGGCTGATGTGCAGGGTTTCTCTTCTAATATGTCGTCAACAGGAGATGAGTATCATAGAGGAGCACATGTTGACCAAGGCACTCAATTGACAAGAGAACAATATGAACAATTTATGGAACTACTACAACAGTTCCAAGTTGAAAAACATAGGGATAATATGAATGGTAGTGTGAATTTCGCATGTATGATAACTTGTACTTCTTCTGTTGATTTTGGCAAATTATCTTGTAGGTGTTTCAACAACAAGACTGACACTTGGATCCTGGACTCAGGAGCCTCCAACCACATGACCTTTGACATAAAATCCTTAACCAATATTATCTATCTTTCTTGCCCTTTATTAATCACCTTGCCAAATGGTTACAAAGTGAAAGTTACTCAGCTTGGTATTGTAATACTTGCATCAAACATTGTTTGACAAAAAGTTTTATACGTACCCTTTTTCAAGTATAACCTTGTTTAAATTAATTGTCTTTCCAAATCCATACCTAGGAATGTTGTTTCTTTCACTTTCTTTTTATTTTCTGCAGGCCCCTTCAATGAATAGGCCTCTGGAGATTGGTGAAGCCAAAGTTGGACTCTATTTTCTATGTTCCAAGTGTCTGAAGAACATCAATCACGTTGGTGCTAAGTGTACTGCTTGTATTTCAACTTCTTCCATTTATGTTTGCATGAGAAGTCCAACTACATCTGTTTCTAAGTCTTATTTTGTTCCTAAATCTTCATGCAGTCCCAATACACAAAAAATGTCTACTAGAGAAACCATCTCTTCCATTAATAAGTGTATGCCATCTGTTGTACAAAACTCTATTAGTGTAATGAAAAACATGATGTTTCTACTTCCTTTAGAACTCATACTTGTGATGATGTGACTGTGCTGTGGCACAAAAGAGTAGGACATGCACCTTTTGTGTAGATGAGGGAAATAAAGTCCATACATGAAACTTTTTCCACTAAACAACCCTTCATTTGCAACATATGTCCAATGGCAAGACAAGAAAGATTGCCTTTTCCCCATAAAACCAACACTTACACCTCCACCAAAATACTTCAATTATTGCACATAGATCTTTGGGGGCCCTACCATATGTTGACACATGATAACTATAAATATTTCATCACCATTGTTGATGATTATAACATGTGTACAAGAACTCAATTACTGACATGTAAGAGTAATGTTTTATTAGTCATCAAAGCCTTTATATCCATGATTGAAAACTAATTTCGTACCAATGTCCAGACCATCATAACTAATAATGGACTTGAATTTGTTAACATAGAAATATCATCTTTTCTAAATTCCAAGGGAATCATTCATGAAAAAACTTGCCCATACACACCACAACAAAATGGTGTGGTAGAAAGAAAACATAAATACTTGTTAGAGAGTGCCAGGACACTTCTTTTCCAATCCAAGTTACCACTGAAATATTGGGGAGAATATATACTATGTGCTCCATACATTATTAACAGACTTCCCACTTCTCACATCAAGGGCAAATGTCCTTATGAGCTACTGTACAAATCCAAGCCATCCTACTCTCACATAAGAACCTTTGGATGCCTTTGCTACCCCACTTTTCCAAAGTCACAAAGATACAAGTTTCAAAACAGAACCACACCACACATTTTCATCGGATACCCTTTTGGATTAAAAGGTTACAAAGTTCTTAGTTTGGCCACAAAGAAAATACATATTTCCAGAGATATTGTTTTTAAAGAAAATGTTTTTCCTTTTATTGTGGTTTTTGATGTTTATTCTTTTCCCTCTGTGCTTAAGTCTGTTCCTTTTGTAGACATTTTTAATCCTAATATTGTACCACAAATTGTACAAAATGTTGAAAACAATGTAACTAATGTAATTGACACTCTAGCTGAGACTTCACCTAGTTATTTAGCTTACTCACCTAGTCATTTTGCTGACTCACAAAATGTTGTTCACAGAACTGAACAAACAGTTTCCAGTAGACCCTCTAGATCACACATGTTTCCCATATATCTGCATGATTACATCCTACCTAAGACCATAAATCACACATCTAGCCAATTACCTAATGTAACTATTTCCCTCAATACTGTATTCTCCAAACATCAACACATATCACCTGAAGTCTTGGAGCATGAGAGTCAGATACTTATAAGAAACATTAGCAATGATGATGAACCAACCTCATATGGGGAGGCTGCTATGAATCATGCTTGGCTAACAATCATGAGTTTGAGGCATTGCATGCCAATCACACTTGGGATCTAGTAAAGTTATGTAATGGAAAGAAGGCCATAGGATGCAGGTGGATGTACAAGGTGAAACATAAGGCTGATGGAACTATTGAGAGGTTTAAGGCAAGACTTTGGTGAAAGGCTATACTCAGCAAGTTGGAATTGACTATACAGAGACCTTCTCACCAATGATTAAAACGACAACTGTGAGAACTCTGTTGGCCATAGCAGTAAAGAAGGGATGAAACATTTTTTAACTTCATGTGAATAATGTCTTCCTCCATGGTGAGCTACATGAAAAATTATATATGGAGGTGCCCCAGGCTTGGTTGTGAATAGACCAGGGGTTGTGTGCAAGTTAAATAAGTCATTGTATGGCCTAAAGCAGGCCAGTAGGTAGTGGTATGCCAAGTTAGCTGAAGCCTTGTACTCTAAAGGCTATACTTACCATTGAATGACTATTCTTTGTTCCATAAGAAGTCTGAAGGTTCTACTATTTTTTTTGTTGTGTATGTGGATGATGTTATTTTAACATGGACAAGTGTTTTTGAAATTGAGGTGTTGAAAGTCTTCCTATGTACATGAGAAATTCAAGATCAAGGATTTAGAAAGATTGCCTTATTTTCATGGGATGGGAGTACTTTATAAAGAGGATGGACTCATCATATCATTAAGGAAGTTTTTTCTTGACATGTTAAAAACTTACAATGTTGCAAACATGAACAACTGCACATCCCCACTAGACCCTGCAGTGAAACTTCATGCCAAAGAAGGAGCTCCTTTATTAGATCCTCTATTTTATAGAAAGCTCATTGGCAAGCTGAATTTCCTGACCAATACTAGAATGGACATATCATACAGTGAACAACACCTTAGTCAATTTATGCAAGTTCCTAGAGAACCACAATTGCAAGCTGCATTCCACTTATTGAGATACATTAAGAAAGATCCTACTCTAGGCATTTTCATGTCACATGATCCATCATACAATGTTAAAGCTTATTGTGATTCTGATTGGGCTGCATGCCCTGATTCCAGAAAATCAGGAAGTGGATACATTGTGTTGCTAGTCAATAGTCCAATCAGCTGGAAATCCAAGAAACAAGAGACTATATCATTGTCTTCACCAGTGGCAGAGTATAGAGCACTAAGAAATGTTGTAGGAGAATTGGTTTGGCTTAGTAGATTATTGGAGGAGCTTACAGTGCCACTGCCAACCCCTACGAAAGTGTATTCTGACATTGAATCCACTCTTTATATTGTTAGGAATCTAGTGTTTCATGAACGCACCAAGCATATTGAAGTTGATTGTCACTTTGTAAGGAATTTTCTCCAGGCAAGACTCATTTCACTGCATCACTTAAGCTCAAACAATCAGTTAGCAGATATATTGACCAAATACTGACTGGCATAAAACATTCTGTAGTATTGAGCAAGTTGTCTGTGTTTTCCACACCTCCAACTTGAGGTGGGGGGGGGGTGTTGAGATCAATTAATCCTAATTATAGTTAGTTAACTACTTCAGTCAGTTAGTTAGCTTAGCTAGCTAGATTAGTTAGTTAGAGTAGTTAGTTAGCCTAGCTTGAATTATGTTATTTCAGTATAATGTACTAGTTGTGTGGATTTATTAGATATTTAGATATTTTTGTATTTTCCTTGTATAAATACATATGATCTCATAATGAAAATCAATTAATGGATTTTCCCCAAATTCATTCTTTCTTCTCTGGTTACTTCCTTACTTCCATGGATGATGGTTAAACTTCCATTAAAGATGTTCTTAACAGAGCTTTTCCGTCGCTGCGACGCCGTTTTAGAGACCTCGGTCCATCGGAGCGACAATTGCTGGTAGTTATATCTCTCTTCTGCTTATTCATTTATTGAAAGGGAGAAGAGTTGAAGTTCAATTCTTGGGTGATTTTAGTGGGTTTTCTTGTGTTTGAGCTGGGTTGATATGAGGAACATTCACTACATCAAAATGATCTTTAGCGATAATTAAACAATGACAATAGTTTAATTGTCACTAAATATGTACTTTTAGCGCAATTAACACTCTTTGTATATGTCCCTAAATCCTTTAGCGACATTGGATGCAATGACAATTAACTAGTGCCGGTAAAGGCTTTAACACTCTTTGTTAATATGTATATTTATTGCCGCTAAAAAGTGTGTTTGTTGTAGTGATTGTTGGGATAGTTGTTCGCTCTTCAAAACCCATAAGTCTTATTAATTTTCTCAATTTCGTCTTGAAATAGGTGTTCTTCAGCTAAATTAATCCTTTGGCTATTTTAGCTTCGTTTGTGGTCATTTCTAGGGCATAGGTTCCTTGAGCTGGTGTAGACCTTAAGGCAGAGTCTTAGTGATTCCATGCATGGATCCCATACCTATTATTGACCCAATTTTAGGCCCAAGTTCTCCCATTGCGTTACGGATATAGTTTCCCTTATATTGACACCTAGATTGTTGATTTGATAGTATGGAATCATTTAGAGGCTACTCAGAAAGGAAAAGACTTTTTAGTGGGTTTGCAGAGCGAGTGTTTGACTTCAACGTAGGCTATAACTTAATGATCTTAGGCTTAGCTAGTTGAATGTTTTAGCATGATGATTTTCTAATTTTGGGTTTGATTAGCTAATATCATTTATTTTGATAGCCATATTGCTTTGTGAGACTTATTTCGAGTTTATTATGAAATAGTATTGCATGTTCTTGCCTCTATTGATGTGTACGCTCCCGTAACTGGTTAGCCTTAATGTATCTTAGTTAGGGGCTTAGCCTAGGGTTGGTTAGTGTGTGCCTTAGACTTAAGTCTTAGTGGGTTTATGTTGTAGATTTGGATTAGATGTGACCCTTCAGGTTGTAGACTTTGACCTTCAGAAACCTTCTATTATTGATTTTGGCTACTTGGGTTCGTTTGGTGCTTAGTATTACCTTAGATGATTGGACCTATATTTATTTGTGTGTCTGATTGGATCATCCCGATGTAATATTTCAAGAAGGATTAGCTCTTGTGTGATGGCCACCTAATGTAAGATTCCAAGATGGACTAGCTATTCTAAAGTAAAATTCTGATAAAAGCTAGGTTTCTTCATGTTTAATTTCGATGTAAGATTTTGTGATTGACTACTTATTCCAATGTAAGATTTTGGGAGATGCTTAGCCTTTTTATGGTTTTTTGATGTAAGATTTCAGTGTGAGCTTGATCTCTTTAGAAAGACTGGAACGGAAAAATCATAGGAAAAAGTATGAACCAATACTAGTAATAATAAATAAGTATCATACAAAATAATCTGAAATCAGATTATTATTTGAAAGAGTCATTAATTTTGTAGCAGGAATATCGTCTGGTTATATTACGTCCTCCTCCGTGCCATAGATGTAGGATTTCTGTCAAAGAGGCCCTCAACTAGCATTTCAATATCTTCCGACTGATACTTGATATACTTGTCTGCATGCTTTGTGTTGTCTAGATACTGCCTAAATCTCCCACAGAAGGATCAATAAGCCGGAATTAAAACGACTGATATAGAAACTCTGAGCTCGGATCGAAGCTGCTCATCACTCACTACCCAAGTGCTCTGCATACGATGAATTTCTTCTAGCATAGTGCTGAAATTCTTGAACCTCTCTTTCACTATTGGCTTTGTCACCTTCCCATTTACTTGCATTCCATCATGATTTAGTATTTGTAGCAGTTTTCCCCATGTTTCTCTTTGGTGATTCTTGTGGTATTGCCTCACCGTTGTAGATCTTCTTTGACACCACGTGTCTAGCATCACTTGACGGACCTCTCTGAGTCTCTTCTCTGCGAGGAACAGGGTATTTGAGCAGTTCCTCGCAACATTGATCCATCTAGTGATCTCTCCTTCTAGAGAATCCCAAGACATTTTCTGCACATCATCTACATTTATCTTCTCGAATTCGAGCATTTTCATTTGCTCATAAAATGCATTTCTTCGTGAAATTGAATACACTTGACAACAAGCTGTTCAAATCCAGCTGAGATCATGGTTGTTGTAATTCGTTTCATTCTCGTCACAACCTCTGGAGGATACCATGGATAATCCTCGACTTGTGATTTTTTAACAACTTTTGAATTGGAATTACCTCCAAAATCTTCTAATAATGTTCTCAATTCTTCTTCCATGAAAGTCATGGCTCGTTTCAACACAATATTAGTCCGATTTAACAACGTTGATCCTGATGGAGATTTGTCGATTGCATTCATCAATTTTGATTAATGCATCACAGCTTCAAGGAAAAATGATTCTTCCTCTGTCATCTTTCCCAATCTCGTCGGAGTTTCACCAGAATTACATTTCGCAATCCTAGACTCAATGATTTTTGAAAAATTTTCAACATTTTCGGGGAGTTGGGAGGATGGATCATCATCATCATGAGATGTGGAAACGGTATTTTTAAATCGATTAAGATCAATTTTTTCATATATTGGAGTAGTGCCACTCTTCTCCATTTGCTCTATTCTTCCTATTTTATCCTTGAGAGTTATTGGCCTTGAAAATATTGATTTGATCAATGTAGAAAAATTATGTAAATAATTTATGTTCATTGATCAAATTAATTAATCAAAATAAATTATTTCATGCTCATTGATTGAAAATTTAATTTTAAGAGAACATTAAATAATGGTACAATGGTAAATTTATCTAATTTCTTAAGGCATGTGAAATCTAAAATGGTGACAATTAAGTCGAAACAGGAGAGTATAAATTTAAAGTCAAAAGTCATATATAGTATAGTAGAAAGAGATATGTCGATTGTTTTATTCCTAGACAAATGCCTTAGCATAAGAAAAGAATTAGGAAAAATACCTTAAGACACACATATATTTTACATGAATTATTAGTTGCATATTTAAACTATATATCTATAGTTTTAATTTACTCTTATAAACTTGGCTGGTTAAAAAATCTGACAATTAGCTTCCAAGCAGGTTAGTTTTCAATCGTCAATTGTCACTAGGGGTGTTCGTGGTTCGGTTTAGATCGGTTATTGATTAAAACCAAAGCCAAATCAATCTAGTCGGGTTTTTAATTTCTAAAACCAAACCAAACCAAATGAAAAAAAATAACCGTTGGGTTGGTTCGGTTTAATTTATTCTCCTGGTTTATTCGGTTTTGAAGCAATAGTAATTTTTTGAGGACTTACGTCGATAGACACAAACACCTAGCACATGAAAAATCCACAAAAAAGCTATTGTCGGTTCAATTAAGCAATACTAGAGTTATCATTGCATGAAAAAAGTGTTTCAATTAAGAGAAAATGTATCTATTTTATGTGAAGTAGGGTAGGTAAAGACTAAAATGGATTTTGATGGACTTGGACTTTGGATTGTTATAGTTGGGCTACAGTGTTGGGCTTGAGAAAATTATAAAGTTAAAAACTTAAGTTAATTGAAATTTAACAAAATATTTATATTTTATTTATGAATAATACATAAATAATTATAAATTTTATTTAACTAATATATCGGTTCGGTTTGGTTATTTTTGCAATTTTTTTTAGTAAAACCACAACCTAACCAAATAATATCGAGTTTCAAAATTTAAAACCAAACTTAACCAAACCCAACCAAATATAGATTTTTTTAATCGGTTTGATTCGAATTACGGTTCAGTTTTATTTTTTAACCATAACCATGAACGGCCCTAATTGTCACACAGTATTATATAATGGTTTATTTTTTCCAATTGTGTATTTCTTCTTTATTCGACTTAATATATAATGCAAATTTTATCTCAACTTTATATTTTTAAAACTTCTTTAAATATAAGGACTGTTTGTTCCAACTATTTATTTCAATTGTGCTTTTTTTTTTATTCATGTCAATTTGTAAACTAGAAAACTTGGCTCGAACTCCATTTGAACCAATTAGAATTAGTTTTATCCAAAATAATGAAGTACACATATTCTATGTATTTCATTTTTAATAAAATGGTTAGCTCATGGCTCTCCCTAGATTATATTTTCTTGCTCATGAATCTTAGCTCAACAATTTCTTCCTTTCATAACAAAACATAATTGTATCTTAGTAATCGCATGTGCACTAAAAAGCAATTCCCCCCCAAGAACCAATTTCATGTTGATCCGCCTAATATATTTATAATATGTAAGCTCTTACCTAAGTCTTTCTTGGGAATAATCTTTCACCTGTCACGACCCATTATGTGAACCTAATCAGATGGACATAATGAGTCCAAAAGGCGGTCTTAGGAATATATGGAACCCTGATCTTCAATTATGGTAGCCTGATCTTTAGTAAATCATCGAGAATAATGAAGCACCCTGGCATTGATCAAATAAATTATTCATACGCAGTATCAAATACTTGTTCTTGATAGTCACCTTATTCAACTATCGATATTCAATGCATATTCTCATAGTATTATTCTTCTTATTGACAAATAGAACAGGAGCACCTTATGAAAAAACACTCACCTAATAAACCCCTTACTCAAAAAAATCTTGTGATTGGTCCTTGAATTCCTTCAACTCTACCGATGTAATCCTATTGGGGAGAATGAAAATAGGTTGAGTGCAGAGCCAAGATTAATCCCAAAATATATCAATGTTGTGTTCTGGTGGAATAAGTCTATCGGAAAAACCCCAAGCAAACTCACTCAATACATGAAATGACTCAAGTGAGGAAGTGGAGCCATGCACCTCTTATTAACCATCCTCTTCGCTTTGAAAACTTTCTTTGGTGAATGGAAAATTGTACTCTTCCATAACAAATGAGGTATACTAGGCATAACAAAAGTAATAGTCTTACTATGACAATATAAGATAGCATGATAAGGAGATAACTAATTCATACAAAAAATTACATCAAAGTCCACCATATATAGAATGATAAGATCTACCTATGTATCATACACCAAACAAGGTCACAACATTAGATCGACGACACTCAATCAACTACTAATAAATAACCTACAAGCTCAAGGTAGAAACATGTATGGGTACTGCCAGGGAATCACACATCATATCTTGGTACATAGGAAAATAGGAATACACATAAGAATAAGTAGACCCTAGATCAAATAAAGCTGAAGATGGATGATGAAAAACAAAAATAGTACCTGTAATAACTGTATATGAAGCCTCAGCCTTTGGTCTACCTCAAAAAAGTAAGAATTGCCATGTCTATCCTTGTCCTCTACTTCCACCTTTAGCACTATATGAGCTCTATCCTTAGAAACCTGAGAACCACCTCTACTACTTTGTGTACTTGTGGTATTGGTACCCAGAAGGCCAGAACTAGAGAAAATTGATTTGTCCCACTATACTTATGCCTGGAAAAAGCTCTAGAAAAATTACACTTCTCTCAAAAATCGTAGCATGCGTTGTCTAACATATATAGGATGCTGAGATGGTCCAAATGAACCAAAGTGTATCGCAATATAACATGACGAGTGAGAAACTCGAGATACATTCCCTATAGTCTAACTGCTTTAACATTGAAATTGGAATAACCACTATCATAAGTGTATTATGACTCATGAATCTGGTACTGATTACCTCTACTTGAGAAATCCTTGCCTCGAGGTGATGTACCACTAAAAATACCATATTTGTGAACCCTCTTGTCATCATCCCTATAGTCCTAGAGATGTATTAGATCAATCCTCTTGCATGATTTATCACCTATTGGAAGGAATCCTCGATAGTCACCAGTTGTGTCGTAGCCAAATAGAGCGGAGTAATCCACCTATTCACAAACGTTCTGACCTACTCCTCTTCTGTAAGTAGAATCATTAATGCATGAGGCGCTAATGCGTGAAACCAAGTGTTATACTCAATGACAGACATAGCACCCCACTTGAGATCCTCAAACTGATCTCTCACGCCCTCCTTCAAATCATGAGGCATATATTTCCATAAGAAGGCCTCAGATAATTTTCCAAGTCCTAGGAAGTGAGCCAACTAGTCTACAGTCATGGTAGGACCTCAACCATCTAGGATATAGTATAGTCGATACCATTTGACTCAGCCAAATTGAGTTTCATGTTTGTTATGCCTCCATCAATTGTAGAACTCGACTAGTCAAATTTCAGTTTCCTAATCAGCTAGTCTTAGAGTGGAGGAGTAGTTCAGCAGTGCATAAGGGTCGTTTTATTTCATACCTTAAGGCCAAAATGTTAGTTTCTAAGGGGTGTGTTTATCATTTAGTCCAAGTTAATAACTCTAGTACTGTTGAGACACCACCTATTTAGTCAATTCTATTTGTCAGTTAGTTTCAAAGGTCCTTCTAGATGATTTTCCCAGAGTCCTTCCAGAAAGAGAAATAAAATTCGGAACATATATTCTTCTCGATAGTCAACTCATTTCTATTCCTCCATGTAGAATGACTCCTATGGAGTTAAAAGAGTTAAAGGAGCAGTTGAGAGATATTTTTTTATAAGAATTTCATTCGACCAAGTGTCTCACCTTAGGTCGCTCCAATCTTATTCGTAAAAAAGAAAGATGGTTACCTTAGGATGTGTATCAATTATTGTTCGCTGAACAAAGTTATCATAAAGAATAAGTATGCCCTTTAGAGAATTGATGAAATTTTTGACCAACTTTGGGGTGCCACTTGCTTCTCTAAGATAGACCTCAGATCTAACTGTCATCAGTTGAAAGTGAGAGAAAGTGACATCCCGAAGATAGCTTTTAGGACCTGTTATGGTCATTATAAGTTCCTTATTATGTCATTTGGCCTGACTAATGCTCCTATAAAATTTGTGGATCTCATGAATAGAGTATTTAAGTAGTATCTAGATATTTTCATTATTGTAATCATCAACGACATCATGATCTACTCGAGGAATAAGGAGTATCATGCCAATCATCTCAGAATAGTCCTCCAAACTCTCAAAGATTGAGAGTTATATCCAAAGTTTTCTAAGAGTGAGTTTTTACTTGAATCCGTGGTGTTCTCAGGCCACATTGTGTCTAGCAAAAGAATTTGATTTGACACATAGAAGATTGAGGCAGTGTAGAATTAGCCCAGGCCTACAACTCCAACTGATATAAGGAGTTTCTTAGGTCTGGCTGGTTACTATAGAAGGTTTTTCAAGGAGTTGACTCAAAAAACATCTAAGTTTCAATTGTCTGAAGCTTTTGAGAAAAGTATTCATGAATTGGAAACTCGGTTAACTACTACTCAAGTGTTAACCCTACCAGAGGGTACAAAGGGTTTTGTTGTCTATTATGATGCATCCAGAGTGGGGCTTGGTTTTGTATTGATGCAGAATGGTAATGTTATAGCCTATACCTCTAGTCATCTTAAGATTCATGAGAGAAACTATCCGACTTATGATCTCGAGTTGGAAGCAGTATTTTTTGCTCTCAAGATATGGCGTCACTATCTTTATGACATTCATGTGGATGTATTCACCAACCACAAGAGTCTCCAGTATGTATTCAGTGAGAAGGAGCTTAATCTTAGACGAAGGAGGTGGTTAGACCTACTCAAGGATTACGATATGAGTATTCTCTATTACCCAGGTAAGGCTAATGTTGTTGCTGATGCTTTGAGCAGGTTGTCCATGGGGAGTATTGCTCATGCCGAGAAAGGCAAGAAAGATTGGCTAAGGAAGTTGTAACACCTCAGATTTTGGAAAAGGAAGAAAGGACTTTTTGGGTAGTTGTCTGGTTCTACGGGTCCCAACTATGGATTGTAAAAGGTTCTATAGGTCGTAGATGGCAACTGTAGGAAGAGGGAAAATATTTTTTTTCAAAATCAAGTCTAGTACCCTTTTTACTGTTCACCAGGATGAACCGTGATTCTTTGCACGAGTCGTAGGTAAGTTGCAAAGCTGGGTCCTAGACTTAGTGAAATTTTGAGGGTCAAGATTGGTTTCTACAGTTGGTGTCGACGAGTTGTAGGAAGACCTACAAGCCATATATTAGTCCCGTCAAAATTTGGTCCAAATAAAAGGTTTCTGAACTTTTATACGACTGACCAGTAAGGTTCATAGGAAGTTCTACAAACCTTGGAAGGGCTTCGACACTTATTTTAACGGGCTTTTGAGTCTTTTCCCTAAGTGTTTTAAATCAAAACTAAGTTATTTTGGCCTTTTATCCTAAGACCTATATATGGCTTTTAGGTCCTAAAACTACCCACTTCAACCCCATTCTCCTAATTTCTCGATACATAACCAAATTCATTCTCCACAAATTCTCTCAAGACTAAGAATGGAGAAGAAGCTAGGGTTAATTCAAGTTCATCAATCCTCCAATATTTTTGGGCTTCAAGCATCAAGGTATGTGGGTATTCACCCATGGATTCCATTCCTCCATGGGGTCCCCAAAGGTTCCAATTTTTCAATCTCAAATTCAATTGTTTAAGTTAGGTTTTCAATCCAATCTTTATGGGTTTCATTCACTTATGATTGATTATTATCAATTAAGTCTTCTAATGTATGATTCAATGTTAATACGTGATATTTATTTGAAATCATGTTGAACCATGCCTAAATTAAGATTTTCAACTATGAACCTATGATGAACTCATGAACCTATGAACTACAAACTTATGAATATATGCATGTTTTTATGAAATTATTGTAAATGATTTGAGGATGCTTTTTAAAGGAAAGTATCAATGTCATTGTGAAAGGTTTTCTCACATGCTATTATGATCATGATTATGAAAGGTATTTCTCACTTATGCATGTGAAAGAGTTTCTCATCTATATTGAATTATGTTTAATGAGTTGTTCTATGATTTGATTTTTATGATATGGAATGGTATTGATCATTTCCATTCCTATGTTATAATGATATTTGCTTTTTGTCTATTCTGTTGGGATTTTGACTTAGCACCGAGATAGCTTTGAGGTGGAGGCTCAAATAGGGTAGTCTCTAATAGCAACCTCTAGTCCCAAACTATGTGCATCCATATGATTGTCTTAAATGACCTAGCTAGTGGATCCACTTTAGCAAAAGATGATATATACGGATTCTACCTTGGCAAGTAGATTCCCCTTCTTTCAGTATGAGGGATATACCAGATTCCATGATATAGATCGCATGGTCTTATTGTCGTTTAAAACTAATTTCCCATAAAAGGGCTATGTTTCTTCATATATTTTCTTATGTCCTTTATGTTAAAGTATTTGACCATATTTCATGATTACATATCATTTCTTCTTTAAGTCCTTAAATGTACAAAGAATGATTATGCCTACATGTTGTAAGTCATTCATGCTATCATGTTTATTTTCTTCATATTGCCCCATAATTAGTACATTCCATGTAATAATGTACTAATGTAGGGTCTAACGCTCCTACCTCTCATACTCATGGCTAGTTGGTTTCATTGGCTTCGAAGATTGGTGAGTCTTCATGTTCTGAGGATCAAGATACTTTTATAGCTTTATATCATTTTTCATATTCCGACTTTCTATGTGATGAATGGGTTATGTCTTCTTTGTCAATTTTTTTTTGAAATATAAGATGCTATACTTTGACTTTGTTAATTTCTATTATCTTGTATGATGTATCCTAAATGACTTTTGTAGGGCCTTTCAAGGTCCTATAAGCCATGTTATGCCTAGGGTGTACTTTGGGTCGTGACAAACTTGCTATTTAGAGCACAAATTTTAGAAGGTCCAAGGATGTCTCATAAGCCAAGTCAAGTAGAAATTTTTTCATGACTGTGAAGTGCACCCCATTTATGAATAGGAAGCTATACGATGTTTAGGAAATTCCACTTCTTTCATCACTCTATAGTCGTACGATAAAGTTTAACTCTATATGCCTCTCTCCTAATCCTATCTTATACTCTTTAGGAAATGGCCCTTCGAAGAGCATATTTTAAAAGGAATTTGAATGATAATGTAGAGCAAGATACTCCTCAACCTCCCTAAAAAGCTCCACCAGTTTCAGCCGACCCTTTGCCGAACAAGTGACTAATGAGAAGTTTCTAGCTACTTTTAAAGTGTTGTCTCAAGTCATGATGGCTCAAGCCAATAGGGAGGTTGTGGTCCCTGTGTACCCAAATGTTTGTATGATGACAACTAGAGTTAGGGAATTCACTAGGATGAATCCCCCAGAGTTTTGTGGTTCAAAGGTTGAGGAAGAATCTCAGAGGTTCATTGATGAATTGTATAAGGTTTTGATGATCATGGGAGTGACGCCGGTGGAAATGACAGTATTGGCCGCTTACCAATTTAAGGGTGTTTCTCAAGTTTGGTTCAACCAACCGAAGGAAGAGAGGGCGGTTGATGCGGATCCTTTGATTGGGAAAAGTCTAAGGTTTATTTCCTTGATAGGTTCATTCTCCTTGAGATGAGGGAATAAAAGATACTTGAATTTATCCTTCGTCAAGAAAATATGAGTGTGAAGGAGTATTCCTTGAAATTCACACAATTGTCTAGGTATGCTCCTACTATGGTTTCCGATCGTAGGGCAAAGATTAGCAAGTTTTTTTGGGTATGTTCGAAATAGTGGTTAAGGAATATCATACCGCCATGCTCTTTAAGGAAATGGACATTTCTCGTCTAATGATTCATGCACAACAAATTGAAGATGAGAAACTTAAGGAAAGGTCTAGGGAGGCAAAGAGGACAAAGACTGTGATGGTAACTTTTCACATTCAAGATCCGATGGACATGGTCATTCTAGGTTCTGACAGGTTTTCAGTCAAGGTTCGTCCAATACTCCGACTCCTAAGTTCAACAAAGATAGGGTGTTTAACCCTACGCCTCAAGGAGGATATGGTGGGGGAAATGATTCTTAGGTTCCCACATGCCAAAAGTGTGGCAAGAGTCATATGGGAAAATGGTTGATGTGTACATATAATTTCCTTGGTTGTGGTAAAAGTGGCCACCACTCGAGAGATTGTTCGTCTAGAACTGATAGGGGAAAGGATGGTAGGCAAGCTCCGCCTAATGGTTCAGGTTCAAGTTCTCCAAAGCAAAACCGATACTTTGCACTTCAAACTCGTCATGAGCAAGAGGGTTCTCGTGATGTTATTACTGGTATGTTGAAAGTCTTTCACCTTGATGTATATGCTTTTCTAGATCCCAGTGCTACTTTGTGTTTTGTTATGCCATATGTGGCTACGAGGTTTGATGTTCTTTTGGATGTGTTGATAGACCCTTTTCCTATCTCTACACCTATCGCTGAATCTATTATGACTAAGAGAGTCTATAGAAATTGTTCCGTTTCCTTGTCCCATAGAGTCACTCATGTTGATCTTGTAAAGCTTGATATATTAGATTTTGATGTTATTCTTGGTATCGATTGGATCCATTCTTGTTATGCTTCTATTGATTGTAGGACTCGAGCGGTCAAGTTTCAATTCCCAAATGAGCTCGTCCTGGAGTGAAAAGGGGAAAATTCTATGCTTTAGGTTACTTTTGTCTTGTCTTAAAGCTAGATAATTGATTTGTAAGGGTTGCATATTTCATCTTGCTTAGGTTAGGGATACGGATTTTGAAACCCCTACTTTTGAGTCAGTCCTATTGTGAGTGAGTTCCCAAAAGTGTTTCCCGATGATTTTCCCAGTGTTCCTCTCGAAAGGGAAATAGACTTTGGTATTGACATTCTTCCAGATACGCAACCTATATCTATTCATCCTTACCATATAGATTTGATAGAACTTAAGGAATTAAAGGAGCAATTGAAAAAGTTGCTGGATAAGGGTTTTATCCGATTGAGTATCTCTCCATGGGGTGCTCTGGTTTGTTTGTTCGGAAGAAAGATGCTTCACTTCGCATGTGTATTCACTACTGGTAATTGAACAAGGTTACCATTAAGAATACGTATCATTTTCAAAGTATAGATGATTTATTTGATCAACTCCAATGAGTGAGTACTTCTCTAAGATTGACCTCCGATCAGGTTATTACCAATTGAGGGTGAAGAAATATGACATTCCAAAGACAACTTTTCAAACTCCATATGGTCATTATCAATTTTTGGTAATGTCATTCGGTTTGACTAATGTTTTGGCTATATTTATGGACTTGATGAATAAAGTGTTTAGACAATACCTTGACATGTTTGTGGTTGTGTTTATCGATGAAATTTTGATTTACTCAAGGAGTAAGGATGAGCACGCCAATCATTTGAGGATTGTGTTGCAAGTGTTCAAAGATCAACAACTATTTACAAAGTTTAGTAAATGCGAGTTTTGGTTGATATCTGTGGCTTTTCTTGGTCACATTGTTTCTGACAAAAGTATTTAGGTGGATCCTAAGAAGACAAAAATGATTAAGAGTTGACCTATACCTCTATCCCCTTCAGATATTCAAAGTTTCTTGGGTTTGGTTGGTTATTATAGAAGGTTTGTGGAAGAGTTTTCTTTGATTGCCTCTCCATTGATGGTATTGACGCAAAATAAGGTTAAGTTCTTTTGGTCGGAAGCGTCTGATGGGTTTGTTGTTTATTGTGTTCTTTAAGGCGATTGTGTTTGCCTTAAAGATTTGGAGGCATTACCTATATGATGTCTATGTTGATATCTTTACCAAACATAGGAGTTTGTAATATGTGTTCAAGCAAAAAGATTTAAATCTTTTGCCAAAGAAGGTGACTTGAGTTGTAAAAGATTATAACATGAGTGTTCTCTATCATCTTGGTAAGGCGAATATGGTGGTGGATTCTCTTAGTTGACTAATAATGGATAGTGTTATTCGTGTCTAGAAAGATAAAAATGACTTAGTTCGTGATGTTCATAGATTGGCCTGATGGGGTGTTCAATTGGTTGATTCTAATGAAGGTGGTGTTACTGTTCATAATGGTTTAGAATCATCCTTTGTGTCGGATGTGAAACCACAGCAAGGTCTTGATCTAGTTTTGGTTGAATTGAAGAGATAGGTGCTTACAAAGTCCGTTGAGGCTTTCTCCCAAGGGGGAAATGGTGTGCTTTAATATTAAGGTCAGTTGTGCGTTCCCAATGTCAATGACTTGAGAGATCAAATATTATTAGAAGCCCATACTCGATAGTCCATTCATCTGAGACCCACCAAGATGTACCGTGATTTGTAGGAGGTCTATAGGTAGAATAGGATGAAAGAAGATATTGCGGAATTTGTGGCTAAGTATCCTAATTGTTAGCACCTAAATGTTGAGCATCGAAATCTAAGAGGTTTGTCCCAATATATTAGTATTCCTACTTGGAAGTGGGAATATTTGAATATGGAATTTGTTGTCACTCAGCAACAACACAACTTGATTTGGCTTATTGTAGATTGTATGACAAAGTCAGCTCATTTCATTTCCGTCAAGGTTTGTTATTTGGCAGAGGACTATGCTAAGTTGTATCTAAGGGAGATGGTTAGGTAATATTGAGCACCTTATCCATTATCTCCAATCGTGGTACCCAGTTTACTTCTCAATTTTGAAAGTCTTTCCATAAAGGACATGGTACTCATGTCAAGCTTAGTACGAACTTTCATCCTCAAACTGATGGGCAAGTGGAGCGTACTATCCAAAATTTGGAAGACATGGTAAGAGCTTGTGTAATTGACTTCAAGGGTAATTGGGAGATCATTTGTGTTTGATTGAGTTTGCTTACAATAATAGCTATCATTCAAGCATTGGTATGACTCCATTTGAGGCTCTTTATGGTAGGAGGTGTAGATCTCCCATATATTGGTTTGAAGTAGATGAGGGTGCTTTGATAGGCCCTAAATCGCTACATGAGGCTGTGGAGAAAGTTTGGCTTATTAGAGAAAGGTTAAAAACTGCTCAAAGTCAACAAAACTCCTATGCCGATGTTAGAAGGAGAGAGCTTGAGTTTGATATAAATGATTGGGTCTACTTGAAAATTTCACCCACGAAGGGTGTGATAAGAGTTGGGAAGAAAGGGAAGTTTAGTCCCCGTTATGTGGGCCCATATCAGATTCTGAGGTGTATTGGTAAAGTTTCTCATGAACTTGATTTGCCTAATAAGTTAGCATCAGTGCATCCGATTTTCTATGTATTTTTGTTGAAGAAATGTGTCGGTGATCCCACATCTATTGTACCTTTGGAGAGTCTTTCTTATGAAGAAGTTCCAGTTGAGATTTTGGACCGACAAGTTAAGAAATTGAGAAATAAGGAAGTTGCATATGTAAAGGTCCTATGAAGGAATCAAAGGGTTGAGGGTGCTACTTGGAAGGCTGAGGCCGATATGATGTCCCGTTATTCCCATCTCTTTCCCTCTTATTCTACTATAGCTTTAGGTATTTAGCTCCTCATGGTTTAGTTGTTTGGTTTCATGCATAGTTGTTCTCATGTTTCCTCATACATGCCTGCTCATGAAAATTTGATTTATGAGAAAATGGGACGTGATATTATTTGATTGAGATAATTTTTATTAAAAAATAAATTTGAACGCCTAAAACAAATTATAAATATGTATAGAATTACAAACCATTTCTTTAAGAATATAGATAAAAAATTTAAATTATTTATATTCTTCCATATATAAAAGAGAAACTTACAGAAATAACTAATAATTTAAGGTTTAATGTAATTAAATAGCTATAATTATATTAATTACCATATGTAATTATAAGTTTGGTGGTTATCTCATTGTATTCGTTATATAAAAGGTAAGTTTTTAGTTACTATACTTGTATATCTTTACAATTATAAGGCACCATATTTCATTATTATTGTCATAATTCACTATCATGAATTGTTGTGATCATCACACATGGAAGCACCTAAAATGATTTTATAACTCTAACAGTCATTCAATTATTAAAAATTAGGTACTAAAGTCATACTTTTTTGTCATAGAAAAGTCACTCCTTCATTAATATTTAACTCTAAGACATTTTGATCAATGTAACACCCCGAAAATTTCTAAGCTAAGACCCGAATTATTTTGTAGCACCTCACAACTCTAGTCTTCAAATTTCAATCATTCTTCGTAAGAATATGAGCTTGAACCGGGTTATCTTCTACTTGGTCAGGTGTTATAAAGTCCTTTACCAAGTGTAGCAACAGCATCTAAAGTGATCTAGGGTCATAAGGGATCTCAAACACAAAGCCAAGTTCAAAACATTCCTATTGGCTAAGTTCTCACATGAGTATCTCTTAGTATATAATGAATTAGGTGATTTGTGACCTATCAAATTAAAGACATATACGTCTTCTTTCCAATTCCACTGAGTTTGCCTTATTCCGAGTTCAGAGTAAAAAGTTATGTTTATTTTACTATAATATTCCCTAGCTGGGAAAGTGGGCGAACTCACCTGCTCAATCAGTCGTCCATCGAATGGGTTGGCAAATCACTGAATTAGCTCGCCGAATTGTCCCAAAAACCTTAAGCTTTTGTCCATTTGGGTGATCTAAAGTCCCAATGGGTGATCCGCTGAGTATTTTAGGCGAGAAGACCTCTAGATCGCCGATTTGGTCGACATGATTCATTAAAAGGTCGTTTTCTCTGATTTTCATGATTTCTTATGTTCCTAGAAGGGTATTATTGAACTTTGACCCTAATTCAATTTCCCTAAGTCCATATTACAACCTAATAACATCATTATACATATAACAACTCTCAAAACCCCCAATTCTCATCCTTCCAAAGATCAAGAACTTCAAGAAAGGGATTTCTCCAATTTCTGAAGATCGAAAGGCTCCAAGTTCAAGATTATTTTTAAGAATCCTAAGGTTTTCAATCCAAGGTTCTTCTCCACCCTTCATCTCCAAGAAAACTCCAAGAAAGACAAAAGATAGAGTTTCAAGTATTCCAATCACGTTCTTCTTCAAACTTATTCAAGAACTCTATTTTTCCAGGTACGTAAGGCTATCATAGTGTTGGACTAGTTCATCCTCACGCCCTACCTATATTTTTCAAATTAGTAAAAGAGTAATCTAGGGTTCTATCATTAGATTTGAGTATTCTTGAGATGAGTTGATATTGAATTCTGAGTTCTTGAGTTACTTATTATTAAATTCCATTTCCTAATTGTTGAGTTGCTATATCTTGCATTGAGATTCTTGAGTTGATTGTTCATGTTTATTTTCAGCATGAACCCTATTTTCTAAGTATTCATTGAGTTCTTTTTGAGAATCTTTTAAGCAAAACATAATTGATTAAACTGAGTAATGAGTTTCAGAGATAGTTTAGAGCATTTTAGCTTCAAAGATATTTCAAAGCATTTTAACAAACTATCCTCTTAAAAGAGCAATGAGTTTCAGGATAGTTTGAGTAATTATCTCAAATCAAAGAAAGAGTATATTTTATACATTTGAGCAAGAGTATATATATTATTGCGAGTAGTATTGAGCATCGATATAGGAAAGAGTTCAGACAACTCATAGCCTCCATAAACCATGTCTTGACAACATGGGTACGTGATCATACTTTTTAGATGGATCATTATTGCTTAGTCGATCCACATAGTTGAGAGGTTCTATATCCTAACTCAATATATGATAGTTCTAGCTGCGTAGACAAGATGATGTATCAACATGTAGATCATGGTGATGGTTGTCGGTTACAGAATCTCCAAATAGAATAAAGTGTATTTTTATATATTACTTATTATGTTGAGTTCAGAAATGGGAAAGTATTTTGTAAAACTTTAAATGTTTTAACTCCTTTATATGTTTACATTTAGATTGAGTATATTGTTATCTATTTCAATCCTATCATTCAATTATTTAGCCTCAACTATCTTACATAGTCGTATATTCAAATGTACTAATGTTATTTGACCTGCATCAGATACAGGTGTTCTGGATCATCAACAGGTGCTCTGTTGAGATTACTCTATACTCTAGACAGTTTTTATGAGCCTTCTTGCATTCTAGAGGACTTTACATGTACTTTAGGTCTATTTGTTTTGAGGCGTCGTGGGTCTTGTCCCTCCACCAATCTTAAATATTAGAGGATTCATAGATAGATAGAGTTGAAGAGTCTTTCAGTATTTACTTTTTCTTGAGATTTTTTTGCAAACTATTATACTTATGTTATTGAGTATTTTACAGACAATTTGAGTTGAGTATTTACTTGAGTTTAAAGGTTCAAAATTATATTTTAAGACCTTTATCATTTCAGTAAGTCTTCTGCTCAGTAGTCAGCCAGGCCAAGGGGTTTCTTGGGGACCAACAATGATTCTCGAGTGTTGGCCACATCCAAGGTGTAGGCTCAGGGCATGACAAAGTTGGTATTAGAGCACAAATTTCAAGTGTCCTAGGGTATCTATGAAGCCATGTCAGTAGGACCTTATTTATGGTTGTTAGGGCCCTACTTCTCTAAATGAGGGACTACATACATTAAAGAAAAGTTTCACTTTTTACATACTCTAAATCATTCAATAAAACAGTTCCCTAAGTAACTTATTCAGACTCGTGTGTTTCTCAAATCCAAATGACTACCCCTCATTCTTAAGGTGGTTGAAAATCAAAGTCTACATCCTTATTGATAAGTTACTCTCAGCAAAAGTATTCAAAAAGTCATGACACTGCAGAGAGGCTTGAGAGAAGCCGCTAGTGAGCTTATGTGTTTGGATTTGAAAGAATGCTCTCTTATTCATATGAAGCATGCGTTTGAGCTAAAAGCTAGATCCACTCCCAAACTCTCTTCTCTAAGCCTTGTTTGAGGTAACACCCTTTAAGAGGGAAGTATGTTTTAGAGCTTAGATAGTATTTTCATCCAAAAAGATAGTATGAGTTACGATGTTATAAACAGTAGTAGTAGAAGTGCCCAGAGTTAGAAGAATGCATTTAGAGGTGTAGTAATTTAAGAAATGGGGAATGTTATTGAAGTAAAGTGTGTAGTTGCAGTCATGTACCTAGTAAGTCATTAATGAGGAGTTTTTCACTTATGTGTGGGCTAATGACTGGTAATTTTGTGTGGATTTCATGATAGAAGGTAGTGTAATAGTTACTAGTTAGGATGAGTTAGAGTATACTTTAACCAGAAGTGAGTTTATGCCAATGTAACATTGTTTTAGCAAAGGCCAAGTATAAGTGTTTAATAAAAGAGCAGAGTATTCATGAGGTGATAAATCTAAGATAGGCTTATAATTTTGAAGGGAGAACCCATGATATTCATAGGGTTATAGAACTAATTAGGCAATGATGTATAATGAATGGTAAATAGTGCTTAATATATGAAAGGGAATATGACAGTAATCTATAAATAGGTAGACTAGGAGATAAAGATTGACACTTGCCATGTGGTCTTAGAGGGCCAGTGTTTCTTAATTTTATCTAATAGTTATAAGTTAGTATAATATGCGAGTAATTATATTGATATTCTTGTTTAGTACTAGACACTAAGCTTGAAATTTGAGATGAGTGTCGTGATAAGAAAGATGGTAATGATGTTAGTGTGGAGATCTGACCTAGTAGGTTTGAAATAAGTTAGTTGAGGAATAAAGGTGCTACTTTTCAATAAACGTGAGTGGTATAAGTGTGGTATTATGACTCTTAGATAAGAGAAATGAAATGTGGCTAAGTCATTAGATTATCAAGAACATTAAGAGGTGTACCCTTGATCGTATGTAGTCAAACATGGTTAAGATTAAGTTTATGATTTTTCATGTGTGCCTAGATAGTATAGTTAAGATGTCAATGATGGGTAGGTTAATGTAAGCATTATTTATTACCCTTAAGAATTTGGTAGAACATATTTTATATAGCCTTGACAATGATGAGCATATTAAATATAGTTCAAGTTTCCTACAATTAGGTAGATATGAAATTGAAAGGACGGTATTATTGGGCTAAGAAGGAGAAGTCAGACTATTAAGAGTTAGATTAAGTGGCTTTATAAGCCAATGGTAGTAACTATCATAGAAAGACTTTTATAGAACCAGGAAGACATTAAAAGAAGAAGCTTTGAAAGAAGTTCTAGAAGGAATCTTAGTGTCTGCACATAGAGAGTTTAGTAGCCATAAGAATAGAATTTTCTAAGTATAAGAGTAAAGCAAATATAGACTAGTTTAGAGAACATGGAATAGATCCATAACTTTAAAGTATAAACTTCAGACCTAAGGGGGAGATGATAAGATGAGAAACCAAGTTAAGTGTTAAGAATCAGGTAGTGATATGTTTAGAAAGAGTTATAGTGTTATATGAATCCATTCATACTCTAGCATATTCCTTAAAGTTCAGTCATTATAACATCCAATTGATGTCTTTAATATCAACCTTATGTCCATGACCTATGCTCATAAACTTCAGACATATCCAATCTATGCTCAGTTCACACAATGAGGGGCAAAGACTTTAGCCCATTGATCTTAATCTTACTTCATAAAGTTATATGTATCAGCTTTATGATATGAATCTATTCAAATAAGCATTCATGTCTCACAGTACGCTCAGTCTCAAAAATTCATGATTTACTCTTAAGGACTAGCAACATAGCAATATAATGTTATGTCATGCATATTTTGATATCAGATTTCTTGAGTGAATCATGCTGATGATCTTTCTCTCTAAGATCTTTCAGTGATCCATTTTTTTTTAGTTTTGAGAGTGATGTTGTTGATAGCAGTTGTGTAATAATAGATGGGAGAGAGTTGATGTTCCTATTGTGATTCTTAGAAATTTCATGTCATGACCTATAATCTTAAAATCTTATGTGAGCGTTTGTGTCAAGCGTGCTCTAGTCTATTTTCAAAACTCTTAGTATGAATCAGTTCTACCTAAGTTAGTAGGCAAGTTTAGAAGTCAAAAAGATAGTAAGAGTAACTCCATTCCTTTCCATGCTCAGTTCAGCCGTCATTTGAGGACGAATGATTCCAATGAGGAGATATTGTAACATCCCAAAAATTTCTAAGCTAAAACCTAAATTATTTTGTAGTGCCTCGCAACTCTACTCTTAAAATTTGATTAATTTGTCGTAACTATATGAGCTTGAACTGGTTATTTTATACTTCGTCATGAGCTATAAAGTCCTTTACCAAGTGTATCAAGAGTATCTAAAGTGATCTACGGTAATAAGGGACCTCAAACACCAAGCCAAGTTCAAAACATTCCTATTGGCTAAGTTCTCACATGAGTTCATATAAATGTGAACTTCAAACAATCATATCTCTTAGAATATAATGAATTAGGTGGCTTATATTCTATAAAATTAATACCTATGAGTCTTATTTCCAACGTGGCTGAGTTTGCCTTATTCCAAGTTTAGAGTAAAAAGCTATGGTTGTTTTTCTCGAACATACCCGAGCTGGGAAATTGGGGGAACTCACCTACTCCATCGATGATCTGCCGAATGGGTTGGATAATCACCAAATTAATTCATCGAATTGTCCCAAAAGAATTTAGCTTCTTTCCATTTGGGAGATCAAAAGTCCCAATGGGTAATGTGCCGAGTATAATTGGCAAGGAGGCCTCCAAATCACCAATATGGCTGGCGGGATTCATTAAAAGGTCATTTTCTTTGATTTTGATGATTTTCTTATGTTCCTAGAAGGGTATTATTGACCTTTGACCCCAAATCAACTTCCCTAAATCCATTATTCAACTTAATGACATCATTATATGTATAACAACTCTCAAAAACCCCAATTCTCATCTTCCCGAAGATCAAGAACTCCAAGAAAGGGATTCTCTAATTTCTCAAGATCAAAAGCCTCCAAGTTCAAGATTCTCTTTAAGAATCCTAAGGTTTTCAATCCAAGGTTCTTCTCCACCCTTCATCTCCAAGAAAACCGTAAGAAAAACAAAAGCTAGGGTTTCAAGTATTCCAATCAAGTTCTTCTTCAAACTTATTCAAGAACTTTATTCTTCCAGGTATGTAAGGCTATCATAATGTTGGACTAGTTCGTTCTCACGCCCTACATCTACTTTCAATCAGTTAACGAGTAATCTAGGGTTATATCCTTAGATTTGAGTATTCTTAAGATGAGTTGATATTGAGTTCTGAGTTCTTGAATTACTGATTATTAAATTCTATATCCTGATTATTGTGTTGCTATATCTTGCATTGAGATTGTTGAATTAATTGTTTATGTCTATTTTTTAGCATGAACCCTATTTTATGAGTATTCATTGAGTTCTTATTGAGAATGTTTTAAAAAAAACATAATTGTTTAAACTGAGTTTTGAGAAAGTAAAGAGAAGTTTGGAAAAGAGCTTAACCAAGATTTAAGCAAAAGTATAAGGGAACTAAGTATTTTCCAAATGTTTCACTTTTACATGAAGAAAGAGAATATTATTTTGAGAAAAGTTAAATGAGTTTTCGGAAAGATTGAGTACAGAGCAGTTACCTCATAAAGAGCCCCCCTTTGGAGTATTTTTTATATTGAGCAAAGAGAAACCTTGTTTTGAGCAATGAGTTTTAGAGAAATTTCAGAGCAGTTACCTCTTTTAAGAGGATAGTTTGAGCACTTATCTCAAATCAGAGTAAGAGTATGTTTTATACATTTAATCAAAAGTATATATAATTGGGAGTAGTATTAAGCACCAACATGGGGAAGACTTTAGATAACTTACAGCCCCCATAAAAACCATGTCTTGCCAACATGGATATAGGGTCATACTTTTTAAATGAATTATTATTGCTTAGTGGATCCACTTAGTTGATAGATCTATATGACAGCACGATATAGGATAGTTTTGGCAGTGTGGATAAGACACTGTATCATCACGTTGCTCATTATGATGGTTGTTAGTTAGAAGAGAATCTCCCAATAGAGTTAATGTATATTTTTTATACATCACTTATTATATTGAGTTCCGAAATGAGAAAGTATTCTGTAAAGCTTTAAATGGTTTAACTTCTTTATTTCTTTACATTTAGATTGAGTATATTGTTATCTATTTTAGTCCTTTCATTCAGCTATTTCATCTTGTCTATATTACATACTCGTACATTCAAATGTACTGATGTCATCTGAACAACATCTTTTTTATGATGCAGATACAAGTATTCAGGATCATCAATAGGTGCTCCGTTGAGATTACTCTCCACTCGAGACAATTTTGGTGAGCCTTTTTTGTAACATACCAAAAATTTCTAAATCAAGACTCAAACCATTCTTCGTTGTGAATAAGATTTTTCCGACTGATTCTGAATTTTATTAGGTGTTAAGATCACTATATGTAAAACCTCTAGTTAGAAAAATAAGTAAGGAGAAATTCATTCAAGTCACTCATCAGTTGTCTTAAATTTTGAGCTAAATTCAAACAACCATATCTTTTAGCACATAAAGAGTTAGGTAGTTCATGACCTATTAAATAAAGGTCTTCGAGTCCTCTTTCCACCGCCACCGAGTTTTCCTCTATCAGAGTTCTGAGTAAAAAGTTATGATTGATTTACTAGAGATGCTCTAACCTAGCAGCAGCTCCATGATGGGTCTATGTTATGGAGTGAATACGGACCTTACTGTCCACTGGAAAAATGAACTAACTTCCAACTCATTTTATTTATTTCTGTAAGGGTAAGTTAGTCCTAAAACCCTTAGAAAGTCATCTAAATGACCCTAAGCGTGTATAAAAATCAGTTTTCCTAATCAAACCCTCTCATTCCCTCCAAAATTTCTACGCTTAAGAAATTCTAGAAACAATAAGGCTAGGGTTCATCCTCCAAAATTTTTCTTCAAGAACATCATTCTTTCAAGGTATGTAAAGTTTCTCATAGTGATGGACTTGTTCTTCCTCACGCCAATCCTGTAATTATTTCATTAATTCATTCACGAAATCGTTTATGTGAAGATTCTTGAGTTGTTCTTGAGTTATAGCCACATTCTTTATCAATGGATGTGTTGAGTTCTTGAGGTGTGGGCCTTGTGAATGAGTGTTGTTCTTGATAGAATTTGAGTAAGATTTCAATAAAAGTTCATTGGGTTCATGTATTCTAAGAGAAATTGAGACAGATTTCAATGAAACTGCGTTGAAATCCACATCGCGGAGGCGTTTAGAAGTTTTAGTCTTCAGCTAGTCACACCCTCTCCATGTTGTGCCATGGATACAGAAGGGTCACCTAACCTTTTCTTCTCCGTTGCTTGTCCCGGCATTCTTTCAAATCACACCTATGTTCTCTTCTTGATCCTAACTCCTAAGGTCTTCATTAATCCTTGAGAAAGTCTCCATGTCACATTCACATGTCGTCATTTATACTTTGAATTAAAGTAGAGTTAAGAGGAAAGTTCAAAAGATCCTTTTGAGTAAAATTAGAAATTTCTTTTGAAATTGATTCTAGTTTCGAACCAAGTCTTGGAAGAGTTTTATTGATGAGTTTTATATGGTTATTGGGCGAGTTGAGTTGTTCATATCCATAATTCCACATGAACCGTATGAATTGAGTTATAAGTCTTGAGAGCCTTCGAAAGTCAAACAGTGTGTTTCAAACTGAGTTTTGAGAAAAAGTTTAAAGGTTCTATTTCATAAAGACTTAAGAGTTTCTAATGTTATATATATATATATATATATTTACATATGTACCTATGTTGAATATTGGACTTGAAAGATAAGTTCATAAGTGCATGTTTTCAAGAATGTAAACGCGTTTCATGTTTTGAAAAGTATTTCAATCAAGTAAGAAGTCCATTCCTTGTAATGGTAAATTGAGCATAAATTTATATCATATATTTTGGTTGTAATGTCGAGCACCAAGTTGGGTTAGAGTCTCTTATGATTTAGAAGTCACATAGAACTACGTAGTCAACATTGATTCATCATGTAATTCATCACTGCCTCTGAAAAGGCCAATTAGATGGATCCACAGTCACGATATCATCCTATACCCCAGAAAAGTATAGGATAGCCCTGGCAACGTCAGGTGGAATGTTGTATCACTACTAGGCTCATGATAATGGTTGTCGGTTATAAAACTCCCTACAAGTAAAGTATTTTATTTTCATGTTGCTTTCATTGTATATTATATTGAAATGCGTAAATGGTTTTCATGTCATATTCATGTTTGATCTAGTTATGTTGCTTCAAGTAATTTAATCTAGTTTATTATTTACTCTAACATTTTCACTTACGAGTACATTTAATGAATTGGCATTATTTGACCTGCTTTATTTTATGATGCAGATACAGGTGCTCAGGATCATCAAAAGGTGTTTCGTTGAAATCATTATCACTCGTAGATAGTTTTGGTGAGACCTCCTTATTTCTAGGAGACTCCATTTTCATTCAGCTTAGTTGTATTGGAGGTGTTGTGAGTCTTGTCCCGACATCCATCTTATATTGTTAGAGACTTCATAGTCAGATAAAATTAGATTATCCCATTGTTTTTCTCAAAATGTTTTATTCAACTTACGACTCATGTTAAGTAATTGTAAGACATTATTTTTAGACTTTCTTAAATGTCTAAGTGTTCACCTATTTTAAGCTTCCGCGTATTGTTCAATGTCATGTAAGTCATGTAGCTAGGCTAAGGGTTCGCTTGGGGATCAGAAGTGGTACTCGGGTGCCAGTTACATCCAAGGTGTAGGCCCGAGTCGTGACAAACTTGGTATCATAGCAAAGAGTTCAAGTGTCCTAGGGTGCCTATGAAGTCATGTCAATTAGGATCTTATTTATTGTTGTGAGGGCCCTACTTCTGTAAATGAGGGACTACAAACATTTAGGAAAAGTTTCTCTTCTTTCATACTCTAAATCGTGCAATTGAACTGTGTCATAAGAAACTTATTATAACTCGTCCGTTCTCATATCCATTCGACTACCCATCATACTTAAGGTGGTTGAAAAGCAAAGTCAGATCCTTATCGATGAGCTACTCTCAGCGAAAAAATAATAATAATCTTGAGAAAGTCATGAGATAGTAGAGGTTCTTGAGAGAGGCCCATGAGTGAGTTAACTGTTGAGTTTTGAAATAATGTACTCTTATTCATATGAATCGTGCGTTCGAGATAAAAGGGAGATGTACTCCCATACTCTCTTCTCTAAACCTTGATTCAATTATGTCACACCCCGAGGCTACCCCTTTGACGCGACACGGGACCTACGATCATGAGTGACTCAAGCTAACCCTGAAGCTGGCATATCATAAGCATACTGAAAATATCTAAGAAACATGAACTAATGCGGAAGCTAAAACATTAGATGAATGAAAGTGGGGAATACCTAGATACTGATCTGAATATATATAAAACATGCTAAGAGTTTGGTGATATTGAACATTCACTCAAAACTAAAGTTGAATTTAATACTATGTTTGAAAAGCCTCTACAGACTAGAGTTGCTAGGAAATGCCCCAACTAGCTCTAGCAAAACTAAAAACTGAAATAAAAGACTGAATATTAAAAGCATGTATGTTGTCCTCGAAGTATGAGGACTCACCACTGAAGTTGTTAAATACGGATCAGGAACCGATCTATGCGTGATCTAGATGTTGAGTACCCAAACCTACATCATGAAAGGATGTAGCACAGAGTATGCATCAATACTTAGAATGTACTGAGCATGTAGGATATAGATAATAGCTGAACAAAATACATAAGCTGAACATGCATAACTGAGCAATGCCATAATTTGTACAGAAACATAGATACTGAAATATAATTGAAAATTGAGCTAAATTCAATGACCAAGTACTAATCATGAACATAACATGATGAGACTGAATACTGAAATATAAACTAGAAACCTGGTCAAATGCACTAGAGTCTGACTCTGGGAGCTACTATTAACCGACATAAAATCACGTGAGCTAAATGCAGAGTCCGATGTATAAGCCCTATCGAGAGGACCAAATATATATTTTCCCAGGGGTATAAAGGCATAAATGGGGTGATCACTAAATATGATGCCCACTGAGGGGACTTATACTCCTATGGGGGCACCTAGTTTTGGGACTATGAGGGTACGGTAAACCTTAGTCCAACTCGATGCTAAGCCTACTCCCAACTGGAAATGTGTATGACACAATATAACTAAAATACTGGATAGCTCAATATTCTGACATGAAAATCTAAGAATGCAACATTTAGGAACTGACAATGTAACATTCAAAAACTAAAGCATATTTGCCTGTTTAACTGACCTAGGAAGTGCAATTCATGAACTAAGAGAATCTACACAACTAGGGTTCTGAGTTTCATGCAAGGAACTAAGCAACAATTTCACAAAGACATGATAATCTGATTAAGAACACTATAACAACTAAATCACAACCAATATCTAAGGTTTTAGAAACACTAGGTCTAAGCAAGATATGGAGAATCAATAATCTGACTGAATTCTAGGGACCTAGTGGATTAAAGGAATCCACTAGTGAAATCCCACATACACATTGACAAAATTCACGAAGAAATCCTTTGGATTTTGGGGCTGAACTGAAGAAAATCTCTTGTTTGTTCTTGAGGGGTTGGTCGACTCTTTCTCCTCTTTCTCTCTAAGTTTTTGGTGAATAATCATTTAGGGTTTGTTCTGACTAGAATATTTGGCTAAAACTGAGTAAAATGACATAGTTTAGGTGTAAAACGACGTAGTTTAAATGTCTAAAGCAAAGGGCAAAAGACCAAAATGACCCTGGCTTTAAAGCTGACGGAGGCCTACCACAGTGCCACTAACGGACCGTCAGAGGGACCAGGGCCCGTCAAGTGGGGTGGTGGATTCTTTGCCAGTGAATATTGGTTTTGGGAGGTCCCTTCCATGAGCTATATCATCGACTGTGAAGGCCACTGTGGTCCTTCACTTGGGCAAGGGGTCTGCTGGCTCAAGACGACGAACCCATCTACGGTCCATCATCAAGATCACGGCCTGTGATGGGCTCCATGGTCTGACGCTTGAGCCCTGGTGGCTCTTTCTCACCTCCATGAGCCTTTCCACAAGCTCGTGTGGAGATCCATGGCCCGTGAAGGGTCCCGTGGTCCACCACTCCTGGGAGGGTGTGAACTACGATCAGGGTGACAGACCGTGGTCCTAATCACTGCCCATGTACCCCTCTGTGGTTCACCTATTTCTGCTGAAAATTCCAAGTCTGTTTTTCTAAGGTGTTACAATATCTCCCCCTTGGGATCATTTGTCCTAGAATGAAGCCTAAACTAGGTGAGTATGGAGGGAAGGAGCTGTAATCCCTAAACTAGGTAAGTACTAGAAACTGGCATCTGACTGAACTGAGTTCTAAGAACTTGCAAATATGCTAAAAATGCAAGCACAACTTAAGGAAGATGATACTATGATTGAATTTATGTAAGAGTAAACTGAGAGACAAGAGAGGAACTATTACCTCAAGCTGAAACGAAATTGGAAGGAAAGCGCTGAGGATACTTGGCCTTCATAACTACCTCTGCTTCCCAAGTATCTCCATTTACAGACTGATTCCTCCACAAAACCTTCACTGAAGCAACTTATTTATTTCTCAACCTACAAACCTAGCAGTCAAGAATCTCAAATGGCACCTTTTCATAAGTGAGACTATCCTTCATAGCCACACTTTCTAACAGTACTATTGATGCTGAATCACTCATGCACTTCTTTAACAAGGAAATGTGAAAGACTGGATGAGCCCCTGTTAGTTCTGTTGGCAACTCTAACTTATAAGCCACATTACCAACCATCTTCAAGATTCTGTAGGGACCTACATATCTCGAACTGAGCTTCCCTTCCTTGCCAAATTCATCACCCCCTTCATAGGTGACACCTTTAGGAAAACCCAATCATTGATTTCAAACTCTAAGTCATTTCTCCTTACATCTGCATAGGACTTCTGACAACTTTGGGCTGTCTTAAATCTATCTCTGATTAGCTAAAATTTTTCCATAGCTTCATAACTCGAATATGGCCTTATTAAGGCTGCTTCACCTACTTCAAACCAACCAATTGGAGATCTGCATCTATGCCTATATAATGCCTCATACGGGGCCATCTGAATATTGGAATGAAAGCTATTATCATAGGCAAACTCTATGAGAGGTAGGTGATCATCCCAACTTCCCTTGAAATCGATCACACAAGCTCTCAACATGTCCTCTAGGGTCTGAATGGTATGTTCTGCATAACCATCCATCTGTGAGATTTACCTAAGTACCAAGACCTTTCTGAAATGATCTCCATAAATAAGAGGTAAATCGAGGACCTCTATTTGAGATGATAGATAAGGTAACCCATGCAATCTGACTATCTCATTAATGTAGATTTTAGCATAGTCCTCCGCTGAATCTATAGTCTTGACAGCTAAGAAGTGAGCAGACTTAGTAACTTGTCTACTATCACCCAAATAGAGCCATGTTGTCTGCGAGTCCGAGGTAAACACGTAATGAAGTCCATGTTTATCACTTCCCACTTCCATGTAGGAATGTTAATCTGTTGAGTCATACCTCCTAGTTTCTGATGTTCTACCTTAACATGTTAGCAATTACGACACTTAGCCATGAAATATGCTATATCCCTCTTCATGTCATTCAACCAAAAGACTTCCCGCAGATCATGAAACATCTTAGTGGAACCTGGATGAATAGAATACCAGGAGTTATGGGCTTCTGTAAGGATCTGTTGCCTCAACTTACCCACCTTAGGAACACATAAGCGACCCGGTAACGAAGCACACTATCTCCCCCTTTGGACAAAACCTCAACTTTCTGCTGATGAACTGCACTTTTCAACTGAAGTAAAATAGGATCACTATCTTGTTTTTCCTTTACCTCTGCTACCAATGAAGGTTTGGATCTATTCTAAACTATCACACCACCATATGACATGTCTGTAAGACCAACTCCTAAGCGAGCAAGCCGGTGAACATCTTTTGCTAATTCCTTCTTTTCTTCCTCAACATATGCTATACTACCCATAGACAGTCTGCTGAGAGCATCAACTACTACATTGGCCTTACCAGGATGGTAAAGCACATTCATGTCATAATCTTTGAGGAATTCAAGCCACTTCCTCTAATGAAGATTCAACTTTTTCTTGGTGAACACATACTGGAGGCTCTTATGATCAGTGAACACATCAACATGAACACCATACAAGTAATGTCTCCAAATCTTTAGGGCAAACACTACGAATGCAAACTCGAGGTCATGAGTTGGGTAGTTCTTCTCATGTACTTTAAGTTGTCTAGAAGAATAAGTTATAACCTTACCTCGATGCATCAACACACAACCTAGGCCATCCCTAGATGCATCACAATAAATCACATAACCATCTAAACCATCTGGTAGAGTCAAGACAAGAGATGTAGTCAATCTAGTGTTTAGTTCTGAGAAGCTTTTCTCACACTCATCTAACCACTGAAATTTGACCTTTTTGTGAGTCAACTTGATCAATGGGGAAGCGATGGATGAAAATCCTTCAACAAATCCCCTGTAATAACTAGCCAAACCCAAGAAACTTCTGATATCTATTGGAGAAATGGGTCTGGGCCATTGTTTCACTGTCTCTATTTTCTAAGAATCCACTTCAATTCCTTTGCTAAATACTACATGACCAAGGAAAGCAACCGACTATAACTAGAATTCATATTTGCTGAACTTAGCAAATAACTGGCGATCCTTGAGAATTTGCAGAACAACTCTCAGATGATTTGTATGGTCCTTCTCATTCTGAGAATAAATGAGGATATCATCAATAAAGATAATAACGAACAAATCCAAATATTGTTTGAACACATTTTTCATTAAGTCCATGAAATCTACAAGAGCATTGGTTAGTCCAAAAGACATAACTACAAATTCATAATGACCATACCTAGTTCTGAAGGTTGTCTTTAGAATGTCACTATATCTGACTCTGAGCTGATGATAGTTAGATCTAAGGTCTATCTTTGAAAATTAAATAGCACCCTAAAGTTGGTCGAACAAGTCATCAATTCGAGGGATAGGGTGTTTGATCTTGATTGTGACTTTGTTCAACTGGCGATAGTTAATACACATTTAGAGAGAACCGTCTTTCTTTTTTTCACAAACAACACCAGTGCACCCCATTGAGAGATGCTAGGTCTGATGAAGCCCTTATCTAGAAGGTCTTTCAACTATTATTTTAATTCCTTAAGCTTAGCTGGAGCCATTCTGTAATAAGGAATCGAGATAGGCTGGGTATCTGGAAGTAGATCAATTTCGAAGTCAATTTCGTTTTCAGGAGGAACTCTGGGAAGACCTTTTGGAAAATCATTTACTACTGGGACTGACTCAAGAGTTAGGGTTTCAGAGTTTGAATCCTTGACCCGTACAAGAGGATAGATATACCCTTTAGACATCATCTTTTTGGCCTTAAGGTAAGAGATAAATAGACCTACAGGCACTGAATTGCTACCCTTCCACTCTAAGACTGACTCGTTTGGAAACTAAAATCAAACGATCCTAGTTCTATAATCGACTGGGGCATAATAGGAATGTAATCTATCCATGACTACAATGGTATCAAAATCTACCATTTCTAACTCTACAAGATCTGCTGAGGTGAGTTTTTGAGAGGGGCAATTTCTATATACCCGTCTAGTTATAACTGGGTGACCAACTAGAGTAGAGACTGATAAGGGTTCTGAAAGAGTTTTTGGACTGACACCAAAGTTTATTGCTATATAGGGAGTTACAAAAGAATAAGTAGCCCATAGATCTAACAATGCATAAACATGTAAATGAAAGACTTGTAATGTACCATTGACCACATCAGGAGAATCTTCCTGGTCCTGGCGAGCCATGAGAGCATACAACTTGTTTTGGCACTGACCACCAATTGTACCAGATGAAGAACCCTGCTGAGTTGGGTGACTTGCTGGTGCTGGTGGAATTGTAGACTAAGCTCTATTGTTGTTAACTCATTGCCCCTGCCTAGAAGAAGGACAATCTTTCAACCTATGACCAGACTGACCACAACCAAAGAACCCTTCCTTGCCTGCAAGACACTTGATCTTGGGCGTATTTATGTGCCTAATAATCAATTTACCCCATATGTCACTTCTTCTAACCAATATGATTAGATGTTTCAGGGTGAAAAGCAAAGAAGAACGAGCCAAAGTAGGGCACCTGGTCAAAGGTTGGAAAATAAACGACGAAGTTGCAGACAAAAAGGGCAAAGAAGTTAGAGAATACTCTACGAGGGAGCATCTCTGCATCACAAAGCTAATACGCGTATGCAGAAAAGAAATTCCACTTAATAGTAGAGTGTGCGATGGGAGCGCGTCGCAGAGAGGTTTCATCTATGTGCAACTACATGCGAGGGAACAGGTCCACGTCGCGGACCTGGACACCAGAAACTGGCCACGTGTTTTATTTTAGACTATAAATAGTTAAAGTGTGTTATTTTTATCATTATCAAGTTTGAAAAGATGGGAGCACATTATTTTGTGCGATTTGGCTAACACCTTCTAGGGTTTTTCTTCTATTCTTTCATTTTGGTAAACCCTTGTATGATCCTCAAACATTATTTGATAATATTTTGTGTTATGAGTAGCTAAAGTCCCTTATTCTAGGGTTGTAGCTACGGTTAATGGTTTAATACAATTTGTTTTTAGTATGAGAAGGGTTCTCTTATGATTTGTGCTTGTGTTCTTATTTAACTATTTTAACGCATGATCAACATTAAAATAAACTCATTGTCTGCTCTTGAACTCAGAAGATGAATATAGGGATAGACCAAAGAATGTGGGAAGTGTGTTCATTCTAGGGTAAAATATAGAATGTTTCATATATAGGATAGTCTTATACTTATATACCACGCTTGGTTAATATGCAAGATGAATGCTTAATGCTCCATCATTGATTTATGCCTAACCCCGCTCAACGATGTAGTTAGGCTGTCAATGGTGGTAGGCGATTGGAGGTCAGGAGATCATGATCGTAAAATGAACCTTGCAAATCCATAATGAGGTTAACTCGTCGAATGCTAGGATAAATCAATATTATACCAGAGATCGATCTATTCTACAACCCTGGAGCACCCTTTCGAATTGTGAAATTTTCTTGTTTGAAACCTTTTAATTAAAGTAATTAATTTTTGATAGTGTCTAATTAGTAGTTATAAACAAATTTCTAAAATTATTTGTCACCCGAGTAAATTTAGTTTAGACATAAGAGAATTGTTATTTGTTGATTTGGAGTCCTTTGGGTTCGATAATTCGGCCCGAAAGAGTTGTTGTACTACTTGAGTGACCACGTGCATTTGCGTGTGCTTTTGGGCGGAACAACACTCGCCCAGATGGTTCTTACCACACTTTGGAGAAGTTGGGAAAGTCTTGTTACCTGAAGTACTCCCTCGAGACTTAGAGCCCGATGTCTTACCTTTTTGATCCTATCGAAACTTGGGGGATGGAGCACTAGCTGATGAAGGTGCTAGGACTATAGACTTCTGCTGAAACTGTGAGCAATTTCCACCACCCGATTTCTGTTGAGAGTATTCATAGTTCCCTGTTCTAGCCTTCTTGTTGTCCTTAGCCATTTCCTAATCTTATTTCCCTCAGCCTACTGAGCATGAGTCATAAGCCTAGAGATATTTGTATCCTATGACAACATAACATTCCTGCACTCTGTCTTCACCTAGTCGGACACCCCAAATAGAAACTTACTCATTTGTGCCCTTCGATCGGCAACTATGTGTAGAGCATACGTGGAGAGTTGGGTTAACTTCAGCCCGTACTCTTGGACCGACATTGAACCCTGCTTCAAGTTCATAAACACTTGTGCCTTAGCTTCTCTCAACTCCCTTGGGAAGAACCTGTCCAAAAAAGCTCTGGTGAAACACTCCTAAGTCACAGGAGATACATCCGTACCCCTGTTTTCTTTCCACTGAGTGAACCAAATGTGAGCTACATCCTTAAGCTAGTAATATGCCAACTCCACCCTATCATTACTAGTCACCTACATAACTCCAATGATTTTTTTAACCTCATCAATAAAGTTCTGTGGGTCCTCAGCAACTTGTCACCTTAGAAACTCAGGCGGATTCATCCGAACAAAATCTCGAACCCTAGCTGCAGCTGATCCAACAATAGTTTTAGTAGGAACTAGGACCTACTGATTGTTCTAGTTGGCCACACTCTGAGCCAAGAGCTAGATCGCATTCCAAAATTCTACATTTGTAACCTCATGGTTCGGGAATGAAGGAACTGTATTAGCGTTGCATGCATTAGCATTCTATGCGTAAGCTCTACGATAAGGCATGATTTGAAATGCATAACGATGGATTAGAATACAGAAATTAGATCATACCTCATGCACGATAAGAATATCAAAGAAAGTGAAATTTTTCTTAAAACACTTCACAGCCTCCCTCTTATAGATGTGGTGAACTTCACACCCATAAAAAAGACTCTACTTAGTACGAATTTTAGACATCTTAAGACTCTTAAACATAATGCTCTGATACCAAGTTTGTCACAGCCCGAGGCTACCCTTTGACGCGGCACAGGACCAAGGATCATGAGTGTCCCCAAGCTAACCATGAAGCTAGCATATAATAAGCATACTGAAAATATCTAGGCAGCATGAACTAATGCGGAAGCTAAAATAGTAGATGACTGAAAGTAGGGAATACTGAAATATTAATCTAAATATATATAAATCATGCTAAGAGTTTGGTAAAACTAAACATTCACTCAAAACTAAAGCTAAATCTAATATTATGTCTGAAAAGCCTCAACTGACTAGAGTGCTAGGACATGCCCACAGCTAGCTCTAGCAAAACTGAAAACTGAAAGAAAAGACTGAATATGAAAAGAATGTTTGTTGTCCTCGAAGTATGAGGACTCACCACTGAAGTTGTTAAATATGGATCGGGAACTGATCTATGCGTGATTTGGATGCTGCGTACCTGAACCTACATCATGAAAGCATGTAGCGTAGAGTATGTGTCAATACTTGGAATGGACTGAGCATGCAAGATATAGATAATAGTTGAACAAAATACATAAGATGAACATGCGTAACTAAACAATGACATAATCTGTACAAAAAAATAGATACTGAAATATAACTGAAAACTGAGCTAAATGCAATGACCAAGTACTAATCATGAACATAACATATTGAGAGTGAATATTGAAGTATAAACTGGAAACCTGGTCAAATGCACTAGAGTTTGACTGTGGGAGCTACTATTAACTAACATAAAACCACATGAGCTAAATGCGGAGTCCGATGTATGCGCCCCATCGATAGGACCCAATATACCTTGCTAGAGGTATAAAGGCATGACTGGCGTGATCACTAAATCTGATGCCTACTCAGGGGACTTATACTCCTGTGGGGGTACGTAGTTATGGGACTATGAGGGTACGCTGAACCCTAGTCCAACTCGGTGCTAGGCCTACTCCAAACTAGAAATGTGTATGACACCACATAACTGAAATATTGGATAGCTAAATTTCTGACATGCAAATCTGAGAATGCAGCATTTAGGAACTGACAATGTAACAATCAAAAACTAGAGCATGTTTAACTGGAGCATGTTTACCTATTTAACTAACCTAGCAAATGTAATTCATGAACTAAGAGAATCTACATATCTAGGGTTCTCAGTTTCATGAAAGGAACTAAGAAACGATTTCACGAAAATATGATAATCTGATTAAGAACACTATAACAGCTAAATCATAACTAATATATAAGGTTTTAGAAATCCTAGGTCTAAGAAAGATATGGAGAATCAATAATCTGACTGAATTCTAGGGACCTAGTGGATGAAAGGAATCCGCTAGTGAAATCCCACATACCTAGTGACGAAATTCACAGAGAAATCCTTTGGATTTCGGGGATGAACTGAAGAAAATCTCCTGCTTGTTCTTGAGGGGTTGGTCGACTCTTTCTCCTTTTCGCTCTAACTTTTTGGTGAATTTTGGTGAATATTCATTTAGGGTAATTTTTGACTAGAATATTAGGCTAAAAATGAGTAAAACGACGTAGTTTAGGTGTAAAACCACATAGTTTAAATGTCCAAAGCATAGGGGAAAAGACCAAAATGACCTTGACTTAAAAGTTGATGAAGGCCTACCACGGCGCCATTGATGGACCCTTAAAGGGAACACAACCCATCAAGTGGGTCGTGTATTCTTACCAGTGACTACTGGTTCAGGGAGGTCCCTTCCACGAGCCATACCATGGACCGTGAAGGCCACCATGGTCCTTCACTTGGGCTGGGGGTCTGTTGGCTCAGGACAACAGACCCATCCATGGCCCTTCATCAAGACCACGGCCCGTGATAGGCTCCATGGTCTGATGCCTGAGCCCTGGTGCCTCTGTCTCACCTCTACGAGCCTTTACATGGCTCGTGTGGGGATCCACGGCTTGTGAAGGGTCCCGTGGTCTACCACTCCTGGGAGGATGTGAACCACGATGAGGGTGACGGACCGTGGTCCTGATCAAGGTCCGTGAATCCCTCTGTGGTTCACCTGTTTCTGCTGAAAAGCCCAAGTCTATTTTTCTAAGGTGTTACAAATTGAGACCCCTATGAGGAAGTGTGTTTTAGAGCTTGGGTATTAATTGCACCTAAAAAGATAGTATGAGTTATGAGACTATAAGGAGTAGTAGTAAAGTTCCCAAAGTTAGAAGAATGTATCCAGAGGTTCAGTAATCTAAGAAAGGGAGATAGTGATGAGGCAAAATATGTTATCATAGTCATGCACCCAATAATTTATTAATGAGGAGTTTTCCTTTATGTGTAGACTAAGGAATAATAATTTTGTATAGAGTTCATGATAGGAGGTAAAGTAAGAGTTACTAGTCAGGATGAGTTAGAGTATACCTTAACTAGAAGGGAGTTATGTCGATGTACCATCGTGTTAGTGAAGACCAAGTATAGGTGTTGAATAGAAGAGCAAAATATTCATAGAGTGATAGATATAATCTAGGCTTATGATTTTAAGGGAGATTACATAATATTCAAAGTGTTATAGAAATAATTAGGCAATGATGTATAGTGATTGAGTAAATAGTACTTAAGTTGTGAAGTGAAATGTGATAGTCATGAGGTCTTAGTGGGTCGGTGTTTCTTTATTTCATCTAGTAGTTGTAAGTTAGTATAGTATGTGACCAATTTTATTGAAATCGTGTTTAGAACTTGACACTAAGCTTGAATTTTAGATGAGTGTTATGACCAAAAGGAAGGAAACATGTGAGTGATGATGTTAGTTTGAGATCTGATCTGGTAGGTTTGATATAGAGTAGGTGAGGAATTAAAAGGTTAGTTATAATGAATGTGAGTGGTACAAGTACGGGATCCTAACTTTGAGGTAAAAGTAGTGAAGTGTGGTTAAGTCATTAGAGTAACAAGAGCATTCAGAGGTGTACCCGAGGTTGTATGCAACTAGATGAGGTTCCAATTAAGTTAATGATTTTGATGCGTGCCTAGGGAGTATATTTGTGTTATCAATGTGGAGTAGGCTGATGTAAGAATTATTTATTTCCTTAAGAGTTTGGTAGAAAGGATTTTATATAGTCAATGTCGAGCCTCTTAAATATAATTTAAAGTTTCCTCAGTGTAGTTGATATGAATATATAAGGATGTCATTTGTGGGAAAAGAATAAGAGGTCAAGTTATTAACAGTTAGGTTAAATGGCCATATAAGCTAATGAGAAAAGGTTAATAGAAGTATCTTAGGAAGAGGTTTTAGAAGGAATATTAGTACCTGCTTATAAAGAGTTCAGTAGCCATGAGATAAGCATTTGCCGACTATTGGAGTAAAGTGAATGTAGATCAGTTTAGAGATGATGAAATAAATCTATAGTTTTAAAGTGGCAGCTCAGACCTAAGGGGGAGATGATAAGATGAGAAACCCAGTCAAGTGTTGAGGATGAGATAGTGATGTTTTCCGAATGAGTTTTAGAGGTACATCAATCCATTCATACTCTAGTGTATTCCTAAAAGTACAACATCATGATGATGTTTCTTATATCAGAATTGTGTTCATGACCTATGCTCAGTTTCCAGAATGAGGGGCAAAGACTTTAGCCCATTAACCTCAAGCTTAATCCATAGAGTTATGGATATCAACCTCATGATATGAACCTATTCATATAAGAATTCATGTCTCATAGTATACTCAGTCTTGTAGATTCATGATTACTCTCCATGGCTAGCAATATAATGTTATGTCATGTGTATTCCTATATCAGAATTGTCAAATGAATCGTGCTTAGGATCTTTTTGTCCTTAAAAATTTTCAGTGATTTTTTTAGTAGTTTAGTGATGCTAGAAGGATGAGGTTGATGTTTCTTATTGGAGTAGTGATGATGTTCTTATCCCATCTGAGGTTAAAATGTGGAGGAGGAATAGAGTGGAGTTTTACTTTGAGTAATAGTTAAATGAGAGCCATTAGTTGGTTCAAGATAGTAATGCGTGAAATTTTAGTTGGTATGGTAGCGATGATGAGGGAATGAGAAATTATTAGGAAGTTAGTTAGTAGGAGTCCATGGAGTTGTTAGAGTACTAAGCTTGAATGTGATATTGTTAAACATTAGGTCGTTCTTGATATGAGCCCAAGGTTGGTGGAATGTGGTGGTAAAGAGTAATATTCTTGGGATGAGATTCCCTATAGAGGTATAGAACTCGAATCTTGTGATTTATATCAGAATAATCACCCTGTGATAAGTACTTTGTGATCTTTAATTAGGCTTGAAGATAGTAAGTGTAACTCTTTTCCCCTCCATTCCCCGTCCAACTGTCATTCGAGGACGAATGATCCCAAGGGGGAAATAATGTAACAATCCAAAAAATTCTAAGTCAAGACTCAAACCATTCTTAGTTATGAATAAGATTTTTTCAAGTGATTTAAAATTTTCTTAGGTGTTAAAAGTCACTAGATGTAACATTTCTAGTTTCAAAAAGAACTAAGGAGAAATTCATTCAAGTCACCCATCAGTTTTCTTCATTTTTGGGTCAACTTCAAATGGCAATATATTTTAGTACATAAAAAGTTAGATGGTCCATGACCTATCAAATTAAAGGTCTTTCAGTCCTCTTTCCAACACACCAAGTTTGCCTCAATCACAGTTCTGAGTAAAATGTTATGACTGATTTACTAGAGATGCCCTAATCTGGCAGCAGCTCTGCAATGGCTCCGCATTACACAGTGAATACGGACCTCACCATACGCTGGAAAAATATTCCGACTTCCAACTCATTTTATGTATTTCTTTAAGGGTATTTTAGTCCTAAAATCCCTTAGGAAGTCATCTAAATTACCCTAAACGTGTAGAAAAATCACTTTTCATAATCAAACCCTCTCATTCCCTCTAAAATTTCTATGCTCAAGAACTTCAAGAAACGCAAAGGCTAGGGTTCATCTTCCAAGATTTTTCTTCAAGTTTCTTCAAGAACATTATTCTTTCCAGGTATGTGAGGTTTCTCATAGTGATGGACTTGTTCGTCCTTATGGAAATCATGTAATTCTTTCATTAATTCATTCATGAAACCTTTTATGTGAAGATGCTTGAGTTGTTCTTGAGTTTTAGCCCCATTCTTCATGAATGATGGTTTTAAGTTCTTGATGTGAGGGTCTTGCAAATGAGTGTTGTTGTTGATAGAATTTGAGTAATATTTCAATAAGAGTTCATTGGGTTCGTGTATTCTGATAGAAATTGAGTGAGATTTCAATGAAATTGCATTTGGGTTAGGAATTAAAGTGAGTTTGGAAGAGAAAGAAAAGAACGGGCAAAATATGCGCCCAAGGTCCGCGTCGCAGGTGGGTTTAGAAGTTTTAGTATTCAGCTAGTCACCCCCTCCCCGTATTGCGGAGAGGATACATCGTCTTCTGTCTTAAAAGTCTTTTCGCGACAAAAAAAAATTCCCTCTCCGCGTCGTGCCATGGATATGCCTGGGTCGCTGAACCTTTTATTCTTTGTTCCTCATCCCGTATGCATTTTTTCAAATCGCACCTATGTTCTCTTCTTGTTCCTAAATCCTAAGGTGTTCATTAATCCTTGAGAAAGTCTCCATGTCACATTCACATGTCTTCATTAACACTTTGAATTAAAGTAAAGTTAAGAGGAAAGTTCAAGAGATCCTTTTGAGTCAAATTTAAGATTTCTTTCGAAATTGATTCGAGTTTCAAACCAAGTCTTGAGAAGAGTTGTATTCATGAGTTTCTATATGGTTATTGAGGTCCTCGAGTTGAGCCGTTCATGTACATAATTTCGCATGAACCCTATGAATTGAGTTATAAGTCTTGAGAGCCTTCGAAAGTCAATCATTGTGTTTCAAACTGAGTTTTGAGAAAAAATTTAAAGGTTCTATTACATAAAGAGTTAAGAGTTTCTAATGTTATATATGTGTGTATGTGTGTGTGTACCTATGTTGACTATTGGACTTGAAATATAAGTTCATAAGTGCATGTTTTCAAGAATGTAAATACGTCTCATGTTTTGAAAAGTATTTCAATCCAGTAAGAAGTTCATTCATTTTAATGGGTAATATTTGGGAATAGTATCAAGCATCGAGTTGGGTTAGAGTCTCTTATGATTCGGAAGTCCCATAGAACTATGTAGCCAGCGTAGGATAGGACATCATTGATTCTTCATGCGATTCCTTATTGCCTCTGAGAAGGCCAATTAGATGGATCCATACTCACGATATCATCCTATACCCCGACAAAGTATAGGATGGCCCTAGCAACGTGAGGCAAAATGTTTATCATTGCTAGGCTCATGGTAATGGTTGTCGGTTAGAGAAAATCCCCACAAGTAAAGTATATTATTTTCATATTGCTTTCATTGTATATTATATTGAAATGCTTTAAAGGTTTTTATGTCATATTCATATATTGATCCAGTTATGTTTCTTCCAGTAATTTAAGTCAGTTTATTGTTTACTCTAACCTTTTTACTTGCCGGTACATTCAATATACTGATGTCATTCGACCTACATCATTTTAAAATGTAGATACCGGTGCTCAGGATCATCAACAGGCGTTTCATTGAGATTATTATTCACCCGCAGAGTTTTGGTGAGGCCTCCTTACTTCTAGGAGACTCCATTTTCATTCAGCTTAGAATTATTGAAGGTGTCGTGGGTCTTGTCCCGACATCTATCTTATATTGTTAGAAGCTTCATAGACAGACAAAATTAGATGTTCCCATTAATTTTCTCAAACTGTTTTATATAACTTATGACTCATGTTAAGTATTTATAAGACATTATTTTAAGACTTTCATGAATGTCTAAGTGTTCACCTATTTTATGCTTCCGCATATTTTTTAATGTTATGTAAGTCATGTAGCCAGGCCAAGGGTTCGCTTGGGGGTCAGATATAGTTCTCAGGTGCCAGTTACATCCAGGGTGTAGGCCCAAGTTGTGACATCCTTGCATTCCAGAGGACTTCACATTTACTTTCAGTCTAGTTGTTTTGAGGCATCGTGGGTCTTGTCCTCTGACACCTATGTTAAACATTAGAGGCTTCATAGATAGATAGAGTTGAAGAGTACTCTTTCAATATTTACTTTTCCCTGAGATGTTTTTGCAATATATTATACTTATGTTATTGAGTATTTTACAGACAATTTGAGTTGAGTAGTTACTTTGAGTTTAAATGTTCAAAATGTTATTCTAAGCCTTTTATCGCTTGAGTAAGTCTTCCTTTAAGTATTCAGTTAAGACAAGGGTTCACTTGGCGACCAACAGTGGTTCTCGAGTGCTGGTCACGTCCAGGATGTAGGCTTGGTGTGTGACAATCAATTGTATAAAATTTGAACTCTCAATTCTTGATTTGGAATTTGTAACAATACTTGTGACTAAAATAATCTGAAAATCAAAAAGAAAACTTAATGCCTCCAACCTCATTGACACTACTAAATTTGCAACAAATTTGAGTAATGAACATTTAAAATAATATCAATAAAATAATAGAACTTTTTTTGTCTATTCTTGTTACATCACTCTTAAACACAACTACTTAACATTGATTTTCAAATCAATTATTGCATTCAATTGGAATTATAGAATATTAATGCCTAATTAAACATATGAAAACTTTAATCCAGATCCTTGAAATTTTTCTTCAATAATATGATTGATTTTATCTCTCATCTTTGTAGTAAAATAATTCTTCCAATCTCCAATTTCTCCTTTACGAAAGAACATCTTATTTTCCTCTCCAGTGGACAACTTTCCATTTGTATTCACCTTCAAGTTGCTCAAATTCTCAAAGCTACACATTCTTAATATTTCGTCCACCACTCCACAATTTTCTTCCTCTATGGAAAGTGGACATTCCAAGAATTCAGCCAAGCGTTTAAGTTGAATTTTTTGAATTTTTGGTTTCTCTTTAATTTCTTCATACATACAGAAAAGTATTTTGTTAGGATTTTCTACATTCTATTTCCAATAATCCAACACGTGATTCCAAAATGGGCCATAAAGGATCCACCCCTCACAAAAAAGATTAAACATTTCTTCAATGGAATTGGTATCTTGGTAATGAAGTCTTAAATTGTTTGCAAAATGCCACATCGAAATAAAAGTGTCCCTAGGATTCCTACATAAGTAAATAAGTTTGGTTCTTGAATCCATGATTGATTTTGGCAATGAGGCAAAGGGCACATGAGTTGCCAAAAGTCTAGGTGAAGTGAAAGTTGATAAATCAGGCACTTGACCATTGACATAGAGTATACGCTCCAAGGATGGAACAAGAACATGAGGTTTCTTGACAAGTAAAGGGGATTAGGTTCAAAAATATGATGTTTCACTCGATTCATCAGAGCGAATAAAAGAGATTTTAACCAAGTAGTTCCTGATTTTGGAGTTGTAGCAAGAATGATATCACTATCTTCCGCTTGAAATTGTTGTTGACATGCAATCACACCTTGAATCAATCTTGGTGCTGTCAAACAACCTTGATAATTGTAAATATATGATCCAATCCATCCTTTTTCTTTTGGTTGGTTAGAAAGCAATTTCTTACACTCTTCACTTAGGCTATCCTATTGTAAATATTTGGGAGGAGAAGTTGTCATGATTTTGAGAATTGAGTATTTTCTTCTAGTTTGGGCCTTTTATAACAGATATGCACAAATAAACTTACTATCCATGTGAATGTTTAATCATAAACTTCATGTGAACTCACCACTTCACATTTTTCATGTCTTTCTGTTAGTGTTAATTACTTTGATTACCTTATTTGATTTATCAAGAAAGTACTATTAATGTGAGTGTGCCAGAATAGTTGGCAATTCATGCAGTGTTTTGTCCTTTTTGTTAAATAATGATTTTAACTTCAAAATTAGTGTTTGGTGTTATTATAACTCTTTGACATGTTCCAATCGTCAGCTTCCTTCTTCTTCAATAGGAATCACACTAGAAGTACAGTCCATTTAAATTTATACATAATTTTGCAACAATTTGAGTAATGAACATTTAAAATAATATATATCAGTGCTATAATAAAGATTTTGTTGTTTGTTCTTGTTACATTACTCTCAACTACTTTTACATTGATTTTCAAAATAAATAAACTACATTCAATTCATATTATAGAGAATTGCTCCTCTCCATTGTAGAGAAGATAATTAACTGAGTGAGATAAAGCTAGTACATAATTTTCATATTGATCAAATCTCAACAAAATTTGTCTTGGAACAAGTAAGCCAATTAAACAGTTGCCCTTGGTACCAAGATTTTTCGGTAAAATTGACCTTAACACCTTCAAATCTGGTGCACCATGGGATAATTTAAACACCACTGCTTGATGCAATCCCTCATCAATCATAAAGTCTTGCCTTTCCTCCATTGAAAATATGATACTAGGTTCTCCATGAATTATTTCAATTGATTTTGCGATTGTTTTTTAGTTAATTAGGACATATTGTTTATTATTTATAATATTGGAATTGAAAAGGGTGGCGTATGTGGTAGTTTGGGGTGGTGGGGTGGGCTAGACAACCTCGAAAGGAGGCCGTCCAGTGACCGTAGCAGCCATGAGAGCTACACAGCTGTTGGCTAGGAAGGAAACCCTAGGTCAGCCATTTCGTGGAACTCAAGTTTTCAATCAATGAATATGAATTAATTTATTTTGATTAATTAATTTAACCAATGAACATGAATCATTTACATAGCTTTTCTAAGTTGGTCAAATGTATATTTTCAAGGCTAATAACTCAAAAGGGTAAAAGAGGAACAATATGCTAATTTATGAATTGATTTTATGAAATGACAAGTATTATGGACCAACTATTTATAGAAAGGAATGACATATATAAAGGAACGAAGGGAGTAATTAACTAATACTCCCTCTGTCCCTAATTACTTGTCCATTTTTCCTTTTTTAGTTGTCCCTAATTAGTTGTCCATTTTGACAAATCAAGAAAGGACAATTTTTTTTTTCTATTATACCCTTAATTAATTACTTTGAAAAAGGTAGAACTTTTTGAAAAGCTTTAATTTTTAATTTACCCACTTCATAATTAATAGGAGTAAAATGGTAAAGTCACTATGTCAATTATTGTTTTCTTAATAGGTGTGTCAAATCAAAAGTGGACAAGTAATTAGGAACAGGGGAGTAATTCTTTTCATTTATGGTTATAGACTCACTCTAAGAAAATTTTACTAATAATTGTTTGATTCCTTAACTACTTCCATATGCCATCCCTTTTAGTCATTCTCTGAAAAAATGACACATTCTTCTAGTAACAATTTAACTTTAAAATATTCATTTTACCTTTATTGAAATGATTTATATATAGCTACACAAACATCTATCATAAGCCTTAAATCTGGTACAATTAGTATTATGTTATTATCCGATATAATAAGATAGTTAACTTGGTACAAATATGAAAATGGCCTCCGCAAAAGTATATTGCTAAAGTTAAGCATGATCAATACCTCTTGACATGAAAATGTTTGATGCAGAAGTGTTAAAACTTACACGTCCCACATAAAGTTTTGTATTTAAAGCAAAGATTTCAACAATCAGAGAGAGCATCAATATGAACTAGTAGTAAGTTTTGAACCCATGAATCAGTTGCTACCTTTGGGAATAACACTTTGCCTTTTCTCTGTGAACTTATAACACCTACAAATTATAACGCTGTGAAAGACATGAACAGGGGAATATCAAAGACTCTGATTGACCAATTTGAACAAAGGAAATAACAAATAATCCATTCATCTCATTTGTCAACTCTAGTTCTAAATCTCTATTATGTCACGCAATGAGACAACAATCAAACATAGCCGAGTCCTAGGACTGCATACTAGTACTCTTTTACTCCCTTAAAATTGGAGTCACTCTGAACTAATTAATTCGCATGTTAGATTAACCATTTCCAGTGGTTCCTATTCACAAACTACTTCTACTGTGTAAATTTGACAGTAGACATGCATCAATAGAGACTACATTTTGAATTCCTAGATAAGATCCCCTTTGGTCCGCTTGCTTTGTGATGACATGAGGCGACTTGCTAAAATGGATATCAATAAAATCGGTATGATATTTCAGATTAAAATTTTGTATGAGGCTATACCTTATTAGGATTGGTAAGATAATGTCTAGTCCTCTTTGCCTGTAAAATCGGTATGAAATTTCAAGTTAAACTCGCATTCACAGATTGATATCTTTTATTTTCAGTAAAAGGTTGTAGACACTCTGTCTAGTGTTAAATTTGTTTAAAAAAAAATAGGTGATTTAGTTCCTTTTGCCAGTAAGATGAATAATTTTTAAAAACAAGAGAAAATTCAATATCATAATTCAATGTTTCTGATAGCAAAAGATGTGTATGATCGTCTCTTTTGACAACTCTGATTCTAATTCTCTGTTATGTCACACAAGTCCAACTCCAACTCCGACTCCAGTGGAATAGCTACTCTACCACCGGAGGTATGTTTGATTCCTGGAAATAGTTCCCTTTTCTCCATTAGCTTTGTGACGTGAGGCGACTTACTAATAGCCAATGTTCATCTGCAATTGGATTTTGGACAGGCTACTCATTAGCAAATGTTAAGAAGTGATTTTATTTCATAATGAAACGTGGTATATATTCTGGTGTAAGAGAGATGTCGTGTCACCTTTACTAATATATAAGAGAACAGATTATTGTGCCCTTCATATGCAGTGTTACGCGAAACTCCAAGTTTGCACTCATACAGTAAAACATAGACGTTGAAGTCAACAAGCTAGACAACAGACAGTAAGATAAAAAGATATGTATTCCTAATCCACAATGTTTCACATTTTCCTTTAAAAAAAGTATAAGAGAAATGAAAGAGATCACGACGGAGAGAAAAACCTTAACTTCATGACCTTGTACTCCAGCTTCTCCAATGTCTCACGTCAATTGTTTCATCTTTTTACCCAAGTACTCTCTACTATAACAAGAGAGATATTTTTATTTAAAAGTTCAAACAGAGAATTCTCCAATGTAACAATCAGAGAGTATAAAAATGAAGTAGTAGTAAGTTTGTAGCTATGGATCAGTGATTACGTACCTTTGGAAAAATCATAAAACAAAGTCAAAATCTGAAACTAGGTACTCGAAAAACAGAATACTCCACCAGCTGTAAAAGCACCCTGACCACGCATTACTAGAGGTTGATTTCCATAGATTTCAGTAGTTACATGTAATTAAATACTGAGAGTTGTGCACTCCTTGCTGTATCGTTGCAGCTCGATGAGTCCCTTCTCTGTTGACAACATCCACGACTCCAATGATATTCAAGACCTTAATATACATTATTTTTTGTCAGATATAACATTGCACAAATACAAGTAAAGAAAACTGAGAAGAATGAATGGCTCACAATACTTTTGAATGACAAAGTGTGAACCAGGTTCACCGTGGAAGGTAAAAGATTTGGAGAGAGAAAATCAGGGAATGAGAGAAAATCATGGGTCTTTATTTCTACCACTCATGTTTCATTTCTTTTATTTTTTGTTATTATTTCCTATATTTGAAAAAAAAAAAAAAACTATTGCTATGCTGGGAAATCAAAACTATTGTTATGTAATTATTATTAAGGTACTTATTTGTATACATATATTTTTTACCCTTTGATCAAAGTCAACATTTAAATTAAAACTCGAAATTGAGGTTTGAAATTTCACATAGGTCAGGATATATGGTGATTTAGGACTTGAATGGATAGTATGGACGAGTCTCAAGGGAACTTATGTATTAAATTCTTTTTACTCATGTTCTTCAAAAAAAAGGTGAAATAAACGTTCAACAAGTCTGATAGTTTAGGAATTTGTTCTTTAAGGCATTAAGTTGGTATAAAAAATTAGAATACATCATCTCCTAGATATTAAATGATATTTTAATTAAAAAAGTAAAATATGTGATGCACTCTTTTCTCCTTAACTAATATTTTATCCAATTGGATTTTCCTGATAAAATATTTAATAAGACAACTAATAATCGTATTACTAGATATATATACCATTTTTTCTTTCACTAGATCTTTTACCCACATATATGCCTAATTAAGAGCTATATCTGAAGTGTTTTGTCTAGTTCGCTTGCTTTTCTTTTCAATTATTAGTTGGGGAAAAGAAGTGTTTTTTGACACGACCCCACAACAAGAACCTTGTTTAATGTAATGTAACAAAACAAGAGCTCTATTTAATGTGTCTTGTCTAGTTCTCTCTATATACACTTATGCGTATACCTTTATCATACAAACTTGAAGAAAACACTCCATCCTCAAAATCATGACAATATCTCTTCACAAATACCTACTAGGTCAAGAGGGCCTAAGTGAACAGTGTAAGAAGTTTTTCTCTATCTTACCAAAAGAAAAAGGATGGATGGGATCATCTATCTACAACTACTAAGGTTTTTAGGCAATGCCAAGAACAATTCAAGGTGTGATTGCATGTCAATAACAATTTTAAGCTCAAGATAGTGATACCATCCTTGTTACACCTCATAAATAAGGAACCACTCATTTAAAATCACTTTTATTTGTTTTAGTGAATCGAATGAAATTTCCTGTTTATAAGAAAAAAAATCACCCTTACTTGTTAAGGACCCTCATGATCTTATTCCATTCTTGGAAATTAGACTCTATGTTAATGGTCTTGTCCCTAATTTTTCATCCTTCACTTCACCTTGACTCTTGTCAACTCATATGCCCTTTGCTTCATTGCCAAAATCTGTCCAAGATTCAAAAACAAAACTTGTTTACATATGTATGAATATGGTGATGGTCAGTCATTTTTGAAAATTTTAATAAAATTACCATTTTTCCCCTCCTGATATCGACTCCGAGTCATTTTTGATTGAGTTTTGAAAGTTGGTTTCGAACTATGAAAGTTGAGAATTTTGTAAGTTTATTATTTTGAAAGACTAAAATTGTTAAACAGTGATTTTTGGTGTCATTGAAGTTTCGAGCATCAGAATGAAATACAAGTTATTTCATTAGTCTTGGAATGTAGAAAATTAATCTTTGAGAGTTTTCGATTTCAGATTCTGAGTCTTTTTGAGAATTTGAGCTCCTAAGTTGGAAAATTGTGAAATATTAGCTTTTGAGTTGACTTTTGTGAATATTCTGTATTCAGATGCTCTGATCAAAATTTTGAGAATTACGTTGGATTCAGGGGATGATTTAGGCCTAGGTGAGGTCTTGGTTGAATTTTCAGAGGTCCTGAGCTTGTTTTTGCCTTTTAGGGTGTTATGTTAGTTTCTTGTGACTTTCACGGATGTCGGGTCAAGAACACCTCGAATTCGTATTGCGAAGGCATCGAGTATAGTCAACTTTCTTATATGGTTTGTGTGTACGAGGTTATGAATGAATCACGAGGGACTATCTGATGATTTAAAAGTTGGTTGATAGTTCAAGTGTCTATGTGCTTCACTTTAGTAATTGTCGTGTTCGCAAAGGGTCAAGTCCCATGACCTTTGCGTTCGCGATGGAGATGTCGCGATTGCAATATTCACTTCAACGATGACCGGTTCACGATTGCCAAGGACAAATTTTATTCGAGATTCACTTTTGCGATCAGAATGTCGCTATTGCAACATTAGAGGGGGAGGGGGGGGAGGGGATTTGCCTGCAAATTTTGGGGTATTACCCATTATTCTCTATTTTGAGCTTTGTAAAATCCTTGGAGGCGATTTTGAAGATATTTTTTGTGCTAAATCATTTGGGTATGCTTTTGTGACCCTAAAACTTCAATTTCCTTGGATCATTTATGGATTTTAACATCAAAACTTAAAATTTTGATTGGCAAATGGCAAGGTTTTTTGAGAACTTGAGTTCTAAACGAAAATGGTAATTATGAACTTATTTTAATTCCTTTTTCAAAATGGTTTTCACCAATGAGTTTCAAATGCGATGGGTAACATTTTCAAGTAAAGATTTTCATATTCAAACCCCATTTTTGGAATTCGGTTTTTGAGTTGATAGACCCATTGTTTCGAAGTGTATGATGTGGGTATTGTTATTTTTGGAATCTTGTTGTGATTACTTGATTGAATTAGATTGTGTGGCTTTGGACATTGTTCAGAAAGGGAGGCTCAAGTCTTGAATTGACTTTTTGATTGAATTGAAGCAAGTGATCTACTAACCTTATAAAATTGGTAGAAACGTGTATTTCGCTTCATTTATATGTGTTGGGGAATAATGGGAATGAGGTGATGGGTTCATTGTTCCACTTAATTAATATTAATGAATAAAAGTAAGATTAATGAAAAGACAACGTGTTAATCATAATGCTTTATGAATTGCCTTGTTGCGGACCCTTTTTTTTTGTTTGATGAAATGCTTTGATGGAATTAATGTGGACTTGAATTGCTTGAGTTGTTGTCTCTTTCTTATGTTGTGAAATTGCTTACTTGCATTGATATTGTTGTGCAATGTGATGAGACATGTGATATAAAGTCAAAGTGAAATAGTTTTTGCTAATGATGTGATACAAAGCCGAAGAAAATGGTTTTGATTAGCAATGTGATATAAAACCAAAGGGAAATGGTTCTGGCTGGTGGTAATGTGCCGAAGGGAAATGGTTCCGATAAGTGATATGATATAAAACATGTGGGAAATGGTTCCGGCTAGTGATATGATACAAACCCAAAGGGAAATGGTCCTGGTTAGTGATATTGTGTCGAAGGAAAATGATTGCGGCATGTACATAGGCTTGAATTGATAAAAAGGAAGAACATACTCACTTCATCTCAACTCAACTCAAGGGTACTCAACTCAATTCAATATGAATGCAACGATAAAGATGCAGTATAAAGAAAGCTTTTAAAAAAGTAGATAATAACTCAATGTATGTAAAAATACAGTAACAAACTCTTTACTCATATTTGGGAGATTCTCTAACTGACAACCATCACTATGAGCTATGTGATGATACAACGTCTCGCACACGCTGCCAGAACTGTCCTATACCTTGCCGGAGTATAGGACATCCTCAACTAAGTGGATCCACTAAGCTATGCTTAAAAGCAATAAGGAATCATCTAAAAAGTATGATTCTTTACCCATGTTAGCATACATTGTTTATGATGATTTTGAATTGTCTGAACTCATCTCATATCGGTGCTCAATGCTACTCCAAATAATATATGTATATGTATGTGTGTGTGTGTGTGTGTATATATATATATATACATAATTCATGATCATATGTTTTAAAGAAAATATAACTCCTCCTCAATTTGAGATAATTACTCAAAAGATTTTCTTAAAAGAGATGATGCTCAAAAACTCCTTATGAACTCATTTAGAAAACAAGGTTTCTTCTCATTTAAAATGTAAAAGGTTTAATTGCTTGGGAATATTTAGTCCCCTCATACTGATTTTTTTTTTTAAAAAAAGAACTCAACTCTCCTCAGCCTCATACTAATTTACTCAAGTCTTAATTCAAGTTTAACTTGGAAAAGACTTCTCAACGTGACTCAAAAGGTTTCTCGAACATTACTCTTAATCTTTACTTTAATTTGAAAAGTGAATTCAAGCGTTATTATTTGGATAAATAGGATCTCTCGATGATTAGGTGAAGTTTGAATAGTTATAATCAGGAAGAAAACAAACGTATGATTTGAAAAAACTCAAACAGAACGAACAACGAAAAAGAAATGGGCGAAGGCAACTCTGGAGCAGAGTGCCAGCCCCAAACTTCAGAAACTCATTTCTGGCGCACTGCAGGCGCAAGGCGCCAACCCCCTTGGCGCCTCAGTGGGGCGCTGCCCCAGCATGTGCCCAGAAAATTCCGACGAATTTTCTTCTTCGATTTTTGGTCCTAATTCACCTAGACTGGATTGATTTCTTCCAAAATCCCTTAGATTCGTAAACCCAACACAAGTAAAAGAAAAGCCACTCAAAATTCCTCAAGAACAACCCTCAAACGCAAGACCCAACACAAGTAGTTGCGGGTCTTGTCCCGACACTCTTCTATATATAGTAGAGGCTTCATAGATATACTGTTTTAGAGAGTTCAGTTTCAGATGTTTTATTTAAAATTTATGTTTCATACTTACTGTATTTAGTTTAGTTTTGAGATTCAGTAAACTATTTTTGAACGTTTCTTTCAATTTGATGCTTATGTATGCTTGAGTTAGTCTTTTACTTGTAGTCAACCAAGATGAGGGTTCACTTGAGGACCAACAATGATTCTCGAGTGCCGGCCATGTCCATGGTGTAGGTTCAGGTCGTGACAACTTTCTACAACAAACTAGTTATTGTTGAATTGAGTGTTTTTTTTTTTTTGGATGACATAAACAAAGTTGAAAATGTGATCTCCAAAGTGGAGGACATGTATAGAGAGAGAAATGGTGAATACAAGTGAGGGATGGAATATTAAGGAACAAAAGAAGGGGTTTTATAGTTGGTATTGGGTATTTTTACAAGGTTAAATTTGGGAATCTTCTAAATAATATTCTATATATAGTGATTTTCATTAGATTTGATCAGAAGTCAAAATTATACAAAATCTTTTAATCATAAAAACATTCCAAAAATATAATTTTAGTAAGAAAATCTTTATCATAAAATAGGTTAATAAATTATTATTATTATTATCATTATTATTATTATTATTATTATTATTATTATTATTATTATTATTATTATTATTATTAATTTTGTTTTTTCCTAGTCAACACTTTTCTTAAAATGGTTTTCTTGTCTGTATATACATTTTTATATTAACGACTCAATTTCAAGAGTAAAATATCTAGTCCATATATACATGTTTTACCAATATATTTCTCATTAATTAATTAGCACACCTCATAGTTTGGTTAAGTTTCATTTAAAAATTAATTTTTTATTTTTATATAATAAATTTTGATATATTATTTTAGGTTTATATATTATTATTTTATATTTATATATTATTTTACGCATTATTTTGCAGAATTAGAAAAAAAAAAAGTAACAACAATACTTTTGCTATATTAGAGAAAAAAAAATAGCAATTATATATTTCATCCCTCCCAAAAAAGGTATAGTATTGATTGAAAGAAAAATAACAATTATATATTTCAACCCTACCAAAAAAGGTATAATATTGATTGAAAATTTGAATATGTACATTTTAATTTAATAAAAATAAAAGTTTAATTAAAACTTTCTTAATAGATATTTAAAATAGTTTCTATCCATAAGATAATTTTAGTATAAAAAGTACATTGGTACTTGCAAAAGGCAATAATTTGACTCTCAAAAGAACTTTTTAAAAAAGATTAGTCAAACACAATTTGCTTATAAAAAACACTTTTCAAATGCATTAGCCATACAAAAATAACTTATTTTTTTCGAAAGCACTTTTATAAAAAGCTATTTTAAAAAGTACTGACAGAAATAAGTAATTTTTAGCAACAATATCATAGAGACTGTCACGACCCAAGACTACCCCCTAGAAGTGACATGGTGCGAAGAACCATGAGTGACCCAAGTAAACCACATGACATGGCATGACAGTAAGATAACATACACAAACAAAATAAACTAAAAACAAAATAAAGTCTCAAATATATGTCATATCATAAAGGATAATATGATACAAGACAACATACGCGGAATCAACTAACTATCTGAAAAGCCTTTAGTCATAAAGAGTTGCTAGGACAAGTCCATAGCTAATTCTAAACTGTCTGAAAACTGAAGTAACATACTGAAGAAAGTCATAAAGGGTATGTCCTTGAAATAGGAGGACTCACCAAACACAGTGAACACTGAGGATTCTGTACTACCGCGGCTTGAAGGATGTAGATTAGAACCTATATTATAAACAATGTAGACAGAAAAGTATGTGGTCAGTAATTCGAATGTACTGAGTATGAAGAAAATGCATAAACATGATATCTAAACTTGATGATTTTGTAAAGCATGTCAATGCAATGATCAAGTAAACATAACATGAAAACCAATTATTTGATGTGAAGCATAGTACAAGGTCATGTAATATCTAAAAACATACTGATTGATGGGATGTATACAATAACCGACCTAAACCATGTGAGCTACAACATATAGTTCAATGTTCTTCTCCCACATCGAAAAAAGAGTGTCCTACTTGCCTAGGTAAGGACAATGATATCTGAGCTAAGGTGGATCCACTAATTAATGTATATCTGAGACAAATCTTACGGTAGCACATAGTTCTAGGGCTTTTGAGATTGTTACAAAAGGTCCACAAACGATAAACGAAAACCTTCATTCCAAGAGTCCACATGGTGCTAAGTATACTCTCAATGAAAACATGCATAAATATGAAAGCATTAATAATCTGATAATATTAAATCATATTAAAAATTTAATAGAATATTTAGTAGCTCCTAAATCACGATAAATGAATATAATATGAAAGATACTTTATCTGAAAGCATCTAATTCATGATAATCATATATACTGAGATAAACTTCAAAATCAAAAGCATCATAATTCATGAAATTCTGATAATATGAGACATGTATGTGAAAATAACATAATTATGATCATGAAAATAATAGCATGCTTTGGGTTCTTGAAAATATCATTGAAAATATTGAATTATAATCAATTTATGCTTAATAAGATCAATCATGAAAAAGAAATTGAAATTCAATAAAAACCTAGAAGCATCATGAAACCCTAGACTTGAGAGTTGATAGCTTGAAGAATTTAGGGCTTCTTTGGGACTCAATGGGGGTAGAAGAACCCATTGATTAAGTTCTCACATACCTTGATCGGAACCCTAACTTGAATTGGGAAGAAGAGACTTAAAGCTTGAAACTCTTTATCTAGTCTTGGGAGAAAAATTGAGAGAGAAGAAAATTGGATTTAGAAGAATAAGAGTGAATGGGGAGGTTAGGGTATTTAGGAATCAATTATTTCCCTTTTAAAATAGGCCTAAAAAGACATTGTATAGGTATTAAAATAGTGGGAGAAGACTGAAATAACCCTCACTTAAAACTGTTGGAACCATCTTCACGAACCACTATACAATCCGTACAGTATGGACCGTAAAGGTGTCCGTAGAACGTCTGAGCTTCTCAATCCTGAGTGTCACTTCCACAGAAGCTTCTATGAATCGTACAACCTTCCACGGTCCATATAAGGGTCTGTGAAAGACAAGGCTCATGAGTCCTTGGGCTCTGATTCACTGATCGGTACATGGCCAGTGAAAGCTTTTACTGTTCGTAAACCCATCCTTGAAACTTACCTCCAAAAATTCCAAATACTGAGTTCAATCATAGATCCCTTTCACAGTCCGTGAATGGGTCCGTACAGGCCCTCTTCTCTAACATTTCAGTTCTTTTCTATTCCAATGTCTAATTTGGTCTTAGGAACTTCCAATGTGTTACACAAACTCTTGGTGTATTTTAATTGGTTATATCAAGTTACTTGAATTACTTGTTAGATCGCTTATAACCAAGCATTATAAAGACTTAAACAAAATTTTCTTTTAAGTGTCAATCAATCCTTGTAGTTCTGACTTAAATACAAACACAATATATCATCGAAGGACTACACTATACAAAGAAATGACTAAAACAAATAGAAAAATTGAAGCAAGAAGTTATATAGTACGTAGTTCAATCACGAAGCGATCATGTTAACTAATATAATGAGTAAAAAACTTAACCTATCATGATTATTTAATATTATAGACTAGAAAGTAGCTAGATAAGGAACAAGTTTTGTTAGCAAAATTAATGCATAGGGAGAACAATAAGGGAACAAATTTAAGGTTTATATATTTTTTACTCATACTTTTCATTTGCTTTGTTTCAAAAAAGTGCATAGATCCTCCAAGCCAATATATTTTCTTCACTTACGTTTTAATTGAGGCTGTCCACATAGAAATGGTAGCATGGTTGTATTTTCCAATCTATAGGAATGAAGATCAAGACACGACTCTTATTGACACACTTCACAAATGTCCTGCAAGCTTTGATTGCCAAGAATGACAAAGTGCATATTTTGAGGTTGCTTTCAATTTTTAGGTAACTTACGGAAATCCACTCGTTTAGAAGCTAATTATTTAGATACATGCTAGTTTGCAATATTATAAATCTTACTAGATTTTGGACTTCCGATACATGTATCTGGAATGTCCATAATCCAAATACCTCCAGATACATGTATCTCGGATACATGAGGTCAAAATTAGATGTAATTTATTTTAGAGACATTGTATCCAAGTGGATTCACATATATCTGGGATACATACACGAATCCCGCTCACCACTCTCCTTCCTTGCTAGCGTATCTAGTATCTCAGATACATGTTTCTAGTGCCAGATACATGTCAAATATATGTATCTAATACAAGATACATACCAGATACATATATCTAAGTTTTTAAGATTGATAGATTTTATTTATTTTTGATTTGTGATCAAATCTAAAGAAATCAATATATATAGAATGCTATTTACAAAATTTCCATATTTAATCATGTATAAATATCTCACACCAACTATAAAACCTCTTCTTTTGTTCCTTAATTTTCCACTCCTTAATTGCATTCTCCGTTTCTTTCTATAATCATGTCCTCCACTTTGGAGAACAACAAATGTTCCTCTGTGATAACAATCAAAGGTCATTTGTTGATACACAAGCTTTATTGTTATGAACATAGGAGGGAATATAATTTGAGTGGTGGGTCTCATGATTTAAATATCAAAATCAAATGGGGCCGAACAATTTGAGTTCTTTCCCTCTGTTCACTTGTTCCTATTTTCTCAAGACGCCTCATGTTTGGTTCAATGGGGGTTCGAAAGAGGAAAAACTTAAATTGTTCAGCCGCGTTTAAATCATGAAACCCATCACTCAATTTCTCATTCCCACCTCTTTTCAAGACACTCAATAACTCGTGTGTCACTTTTTCTTTTCCTTACACGCACACACACATTATCATCATATATCATCATCATCAACATCATATATCATATATCATATATCATCATATATTATTATAAGTGAGCAGAGTCTAAGTCAAAAGTTGAATTACTAAAATGCCCTTTAAAAGTAGATTGATCATTTTATTATTTTATAAGAAAATTAATTTTCTATTAAGTTTAATTGAAAAGACCTTTCATCTACCTTTTGTAACATCCCGAAAATTTCTAAGTTGAGACACGAGTCATTCTTTATGGTGAATAAGTTTTTTTCTGAGTGATTCAAAATTTTCTTAGATGTTAAGGTCGCTAAAATTCCATAGCATAAAGTTGAGTTGGAAACTTTCATTCTAATTAAATTTCTCTATGAGATTATTCTTTAATCAACTTCAAATGACCATAACTTTTAGCACAGAAACAGTTAGGTGACCCATGAGCTATCAAATCAAAGATCTCTGAGTCCTCTTTCCAAAGCCACCGAGTTTACTAAATTTCAAATTCGGATAAGGGAGATATGTCCATTTGAGTGTAGCCTGTCTAGTTAAGACAATTCATCTGTTTTAAGGAATGGTATTTTGGTCTTTTCCTTTCCCCCACTAGCCTAGCTCATTTTTGTTAATCTTTTAGGGGTCTAAACAGATGAGAATCAGCTTTAGTAGTTCATAAACACACGTAGGGTTTTTGAGAGGAGTTCAGGAGGAGAAAAAAGAGCGTTCAAGATTCTGGAGAGCTTTGAGGATTTTTCGCCAAGAATTTAATTCTTTCGAGGTATGTAAGCTTTCATAGTGATGGGTTTGTTCACCCTCACACCAATCATGAGTTTCCTTACTGAATTTATCCATGATATTTCATGTATTAAGGTTCTTGATGAGTTTCTTGAGGTTTGTTCTTCATTCCTTGTTAATGGAGTTTGTTGAGTTCTTGAGGTGAGGGTTTTGAGTTTGAGGGTTGTTCTTGAGGAAATTTAAGTAGATTTTTGTTTAATTATGTTGGGTTTATGAATCTAAGGAATTTTGGAAGAAATCAATTAGTTCTATGTGAATTAGGATAAAAAATCGAGAAGAAAAATTTGTCGGGACATCCTGAAAGTTGGCTGGGGTGGCACACCCCTATAGCACCTGAGGGGCTGGTGCCCTGCGCTTGTAGTGTACCCTAAACCAGCCTCAGGAAACTGAGTGCTAGCGTGGCGTTCCACTACTGCGCCAAGAACGTCAGGTCCCTTCTGCCTTCATTTTTCGTTCTTTCAAAACATATCTTTGCTCTCTTCCTAATTTTAACTATCCAAACTACATATAATCATTGAGAAATCCTATATATCCTAATCATGATTCTTGAATTCATAATTCAAATTCAGGTAGAGTTAAGAGTAAAGTTCAAGAAAGTCCTTTTGAGTCTTTTCGAGAAGTCTTCTACAATTATTTATAACTTATTTCAAGACTTGAGTAAATGAGTATGAGAATGAGAAGAGTTGTATTCATGAGCCTATACTATAATTGAGATCTTTCAGTCGAGTCGTTCATGCCCATAATTCCGCATGAACTCCATAAATTAAGTATCCTTGAGAGGATTAATATCATTGAGTTAGGAGTTTCGAGTTCTTGAGTCCTTGAGTTCTTAAGTCTTGAGTTCTGAGTACTGAGTGTCCAGATGTAACACTCTGGAAACTAGTAGACTAGTCTAGAGCTTAACGTGAGGGTTAGAGTCACGAATGTACCTTCCCATACCTAAAAATATATGGTTTCATGTTAAAATGTCAAGGTACGACCCCCAAGAACCAACCATGGGTCCTTGAGGAGGACCCCAAAAATTTGCCTGGGCAGTCACCTATGAAAGGGACCCACGCATCGTGGGTCAGGCCATGCCTCGTGGGTGAGGGACTGTAGGTCAAGCCCTGAAAACTAGGTCTCTAAACCTAGACCACGCTTCACCAGCACGGGCTGTGGGTCCAACCACGATCCATTGGTGAGGGGCATGGGTGAGACCTGGAAATTGCTTTTTGGCAGTTAAGTGTAGGGGCATTATGGGGTTTTCTGGTTTTAATTAATATTAAGTGATGTCGTTTTATACTAGATTAGATCACCTATATAAGAATTTTATGTCACTAAATTAAGTCATCCAAGCCATTATTTCTAAAAATCCAAAAGCACTCATCCTCTCCAAAAATTCTCTCTCTAAAACTTCAATGAAGAAGAAAAAGGAAGTTGGAGCTAGCATTTCAAAGAGCAAGGTTTTTATACTCAATTTTGTGGGGATTCATAGCTAAGGTACGGTAGTCCTTCATCCATGGATAGTCTTCATCCATGGAGTCCCTCCAAACTCAATTTCAAAACTAGTAATTCCCCAAAAGCTAGAGTTTAACTCCAAGTCATGGATTCCTTTCAAAAATGATTTTAATAATTTAATTACTTTATATTATTATTGAATTGATGATTTATTATGGTCTTTATGTTGAAATCCCCAAGAATCCATGAAATCTCCATATTTCCAATTTATGACCTTGTGATGTGGGTGAATAAATGAAAGAAGGGTATTATGAGATTATGCTTGTAGTAATTGAGTTATTTGAATTATGCTATTATCCACGTCTAATGAAGTAATTCTAGATGTGTTGATTTGATATGAGCTTTGACCCTTAAAAAGGCATGATTTATGAAAGTTATGTATATGCTTTAAGAACACTTTGAGAGTGAAGTGTACATGATTATGATAATGTTGTTGTGTTGATTGAAAGGCTATTCTCATGAACACATAATGACCATAATGTGAAAGGTTTTCTCACAATATGATGATTCTATGGTTGAAAGGCTATTCTCACCTAATTGAATCTAATGTTATATGCAGACATGGACGGTGAAAGGTTATTCTCACATATGATCTAATGAGCTATCCTAATGTACTCCTTGGGATAAATGCTTAGCACTGAGTGGATATTGACTATGAGATGGAAGCTCCCCCATGAGAAAGGCCAGGTTTCTAGAAGCAATCTCTTGAGATTGAAACTCCCCCGTGAGAAAGGCCGGGTTTCTAGTAACAATCCCTTATCCCATAAACTATGCGCCCTCATAGGTCTTTTAGCTAGTGGATCCACCTAAAGCTAATAAATGATGGTCTTACCTTAGAAAAGTAGGATAATCCTTTTCGGTGAGGGTAACACTGGATTCCATGTTAAGCTCACATTGTCTATGTCGGTTAAGGCTTATTCCCACTATGACAACAATATGAACAAGAATATGAATTATGAACTATGGTTACTCAAGAAGCTTTACTTAGCATGGGTGGGATTATGGGATCTTATTCATGCATTTCATAAGTATGCTTTGAGGGTACTTATGGTATGTTCTCTTATGATATGATGATCTATGTAATGAACATGCTTATGACTTATGCTTTTCCATTATCTTCAAAATGATGCTTTAACGTAGTAAATTGCATGCATTAAACTAATATGTCCCTTTTTAGCATGCTTTTAAGGTTTTATGCATGGCTATCATACTTAGTGCATCTTTGTACTAACCCATATTTTCCTATACTTTTCCCAAGTGTAGGGTCCGGTTCTTAAGGCAGTCATCATTTTGTTAAAGCTTGGATTCGATTATTCTCCTAGATTGTGGTGAGTTCTCATGATTCGAGGACGGATGTTTCACTTGTTGTTTCATTTCTAGTATTTCCTTTTCGGACTATGTTGTATGTGATGTGCCCTTTTTCATTTGAACTATTGTAATAGATGGCTATATTGAGATAAGTCTAGACTTCTGCTTTCCTTTATGAAACTTTTGGACTTGAAATGCATTTTTTTCTCTTTATTGTTATATGCTTATGTTATGATATGCTAAGTGGCTTACATGGTGCCTTTTGGGGTTCTATGTGCCTTGTTACATCTAGGGGGTACCCTAGATCATGACACCATAATATTGCTATTAAGATACCTGAGTTGAGTCGTTTATGTCCATAATTCCACATGAACCCTATGATTTGAGTTATAAATTTTGAGAAGCTTTTTTTTAAAGCCAACACTTGAGTTCTTAAACTGAGTTTTGAGAAAGTAAAGATGAGTTTTGAGAAACGAGTTTCTAAAACATGATTAGTATGACAATCGAGTATGCCATGAATGTATGAGCAGTACAGTATCGAGATATACCATCAATGTTTATGTAGTATGACTTCCCGAATCATCAATGATCATATTAGATTATGATTTTGATATGTTTTTGAGAAAGTGTTTTCAAGTATGAATTGAGTAAGAGTAGAGGTATCAATTTTTACATTGATAAAAGAAAAATCGAGATTTCTAAATGAGTTATAAGTTCAAAAGATATTTCAAGAGAAGTCAACTCTTTTAAAATGGTAGTTTAAGTAATTATCTCAAACCAGAGGTAGAATTATGTTTTTAAACATACGAGTATGAGTATATATTATTGGGACTAGTATTGAGCACCGATATGGGGATGGGTTCAGACAAATCAAAATCCTCATAAACCATGTTTGCCAACATGGGTAAAGGGTCATACTTTTTAGATGATTCTTTATTTATTTTTAAGCATAGATTAGTGGATCCACTTAGTTAAGGATGTCCTATACTCCGGCAAGGTATAGGACAGTTTTGACAGCATGGGCGAGACGATGTATCATTATGTTTCTCATAGTGATGGTTGTCGGTTAGAGAATCTCCCAAATAAGAGTAAAGAGTTATTGTTGTATTTTCATATACATTTGAGTTATTATCTTTTGTTTTAAAAGTTTCATGTATATAGTATATTTTATTGTGGCTTTCATATTGAGTTGAGTATTCTTGAGTCATATTGTATTGAGACGAGGTGAGTATGTCTTCCTTATTATCAGTTCGAGCTTGTACTTATGTTGCAGAGTTCCCCTTACATGCTCGTACATTTCATGTACTGACGTCATTTGGCCTGCATCATTTCATGATGCAGATACAGGTATTCAGGATCATCAACAGGCGTTTCGTTGAGGTCGTGTGATATTCCAATCAGCTTTGGTGAACCTTCTTATATTCTGGAGGACTTCACCTTTACCTTACAGTTAGTAGTTTGGAGATGTCATGGGTTTTGTCCCGATATCCTTCTGTAATAGTAGAGGCCTCATATATAGATAGAGTAGAGGAGTTTTCTATATTTACTTTATTTTGAGTATTGTTCAGACTTTTTAAAGTTGAGTGTTTGAGTTAAAAGAATTTAATTTAGTTTTAAGCTTATGTATTCTTGAGTTAGTCTTCTGCATGTAGTCAGCCAGGATGAGGGTTTGCTTGGGGACCAACAATGGTTCTCGAGTGTTGGCCACGTCTAGGGTGTAGACTCGGGTCGTGACACCTTTGGATCTGTATAAATTGTATGAACTTTTTATTTACAAGTTCAATATTTTATGTCATGTATTTTTTTTCACTTTTAGTTTCCAGCAATTAAATTTATCATATTCTTCTTCAAACCATATTCCTTATTCAACATTTCAATAATACACATTAAAGTTTTCGTCATTACCCAAAAATTTAGAAAATTTGAGACGCCATATTAATTGATTTATTAGCATACACCAAGTTCATACAGCTAATTGTACAAAAATGTAGCTAAATTACTAATAATAAATAATGATCACCTTAAGAATGCAATTAACTCTTTGTCACTATTTTTCATTTTCTACTCTATTTGAATTTCATATACTTAACGTTTGACTGATCAAATTAAACTAATTTAATGTTGAAAGCACATGAAAAGACTATTGTTTTAATATGCATTACATTTATAAATTTGGATGAGCACAAATAAAGAAGAGGTGACCTAGAGCTACATTTAGAAAATCTTATTTCACCTTATGATGCTCTCGAATTCAACTGTTTTTATGGCTTTTCTTTGTTGGAAGAAAAAAGGTTAGTTTGAATTTACTTATTTATGTTTTCATCAAGGTTAAAACATTTCATGTGTTCGTAATTTATTTATCCTTTTCATATGATATAATATTATAAATAGTATAAGTTTGTTCAAATGATTTGATTCTTAGGAGATGAAAGCTAGGATGACATTCACATTGGTATATATATATATATATATATATATATATATATATATAGTATTAGATTAGATCATAAGTCAAAATTAAATCAAAATATCAATCTTAACAATTTACCAAAAACATAATCTTAGTAAGACAATCATTATCATAAAATATGTTAATAAGTGAATATTATTGTTAATTCTATTTTTGCCCGATCAATGTTTAGATATTTGAAGTGGTTTTCTCGTCTCTATATACATTAGTATGTAAATAATCAATTTCTCAACCTTATAGCCTATAATATCAATCTTGATCATTTAAATTATTTGACTCACAATATTATTATAACCTGACTGTCATGCCCCGAGCCTACATCCTAGGGGCGACTGGCACTCGAGAACCATTGTTGGCCCCAAGCGAATCCTTGGCCTGAATTAAATCTTAGGGGAAGACTTACTCATAATTAGTATGAACTCAAAAGCACAACTTTTACCAATGTCTCAAAAGGAAACTCAGAATATTTAGAAATAAACATTCAAACAGGCCTCAAGGGCACCTCAAGTCTAGAACATAACAATTGAAATGAACAAGACTCATGAACTAACGTCTATCTATCTATGAAGCCTCTACTAACTGAGATGGACTTCGAGAAAAGACCCACGACATCCAAATAACAAAATGAAATAACTAAAGTAAACAAGGGATCCTCCAGAAGCCAAGAGGCTCACCAACAACTCTGAAGCTCAACTGGATCAACGAAGCGCTGGATGCTGATCCTGGTTACCTATATCTATATCATAAAAGATACAGGTCAAATGATGTCAATACATGGAATGTACGAGCATGTGAGGGAACTCTAAAACTAGACATAAGCTTCAACTGGAACTGAAAGCAACACTTACCTCGTCTCAACTCAACACAGGGATACTCAACTTATTTCAATATAAAGCAGTAGTAAAGAATGCATTATAAAGAAAGACTTTTAAAATAGTAGATAACAACTTCATGTATTTGAAAATACAATATACTCAGTGTATGCAAGAATACAAAATAAACTTTGTTTGTATATGAAAATACAAAATAAACTCTGTGGGAGATTCTTTAACCGACAACCATCACTATGAGCTATGTGATGATATAACGTCCAGCCCACGCTGCCAGAACTGTCCTATACTTTACCGAGGTATAGAACCTACTAACTAAGTGGATCCACCCATCTATGCTAAAAAGCAATAAAGAATCATCTAAAAAGTATGATCCTTTCTACCCACATTGGCTACGTGATTTATGTGGACTTTGAGTTATCTAAACTCGTCCCCATATTGGTGATCAATACTACTCCCAAAATATAACTAGCCATATGTTTAAAAATATAATCTTTTCACTGGTTTGAGATGATTACTCAAAATCTTACTCTTAAAAGAGATGGTACTCAAAACTACTCAAAAGCTCTTTTGGAAATCGTCGTTTCCTCTCATCTTAAATGTGAAAACATTTACTCTTAGGAATATTTAGTTCCCATATATCATTTTAACAAAAATGAACTCAGTTCTACTCTTCCTCAACTTAGTGCTCAAGTTTTTTGAAACAAGTTTTAAAACAATGTGTTCTTAAAATGACTCGAAGAACTCTCAAGACTTGACTCTTAGCTCTACCTTGAATTTGAATTTATGGATTCAAGGTTATGATTCATGTTTATGAATGATTTCTAGATGTTTAGAAATAGTTTATAGTAGTTATAATCAATAGGAAGTAAAGGTATACTTTAGGAGAACTTAGACGGGAAAAAAGATAGAAAAAAGGTAGGGGCAGGTGATCCTGGTGCGGGGCGCTAGCTGCTAAAGTTCAGTGACCCATTTCTGGTGCACTGCTGGCGCGTCGCACCACCTTTCCCCTAGGCAATTCCTATGAATTTTTCTACTCTTTTTCTAACCTTAATTCAAATAGAATCAAATGGTTTCTTCCCCAACCACTTTGAATAGAATACTCAACATATGTACACGATAATCTATTCGAAACAACCCTCAAAACACTAACACTTATCTCAAGAACTCATCGAAATCCCAACAATCAAGATTATGATAGGTATTCCAAGAAAACTCAATAAGAACTCAAATCCTTCAACTTTAACAACAAATTTGTGCTGAAAATAACATGATAGGTGTGTGGGTAAATGAACCCAACACTATGAGAACTCACATACCTCTTAGGGATCAAACCCTTGACGAATCCACAAGAAAACCTCAAGAACTTGACTAACTCTTGGATCTTCTCCTCTTTTCTTTTCTTGAACTCTTTTTCTAAAACCCTAAGCGTGTTTTGATTTGGGAAAACTGAACCAAATCAGTTTTGACCCCTAATTATTTACTAAAACTGCTTAAATCTAAAAGGGTAAGGAAAAGACCAAAATACCCCTCATATTTTCGGGTAACTTTTCTTAATTGAACAATCTGACTTCAAACAATCATATATCCCTTATATGAGCTCGAAAATTAGCAATCTTGGTGGCGTTATAAAGAGGATTGCAAGACCTTTCATTTGATATCTTCTAGGCCACCTAATTCAACTTGTACTGAAAGTTATGGTCGTTTGAAGTTGACCCAAACTCATAACTTGAAAATTTTCAGATTTAGCTTATTTCCAATTTAGTTCTTTCTATTTTTAGCTCTTTCAAATACTGAGGTGTACAATATCTCCCCTTGGGAAAATTCATCCTCGATTGAGATTACTCTAAGTATACTAGGAGTGATAACATCTAACGCCCAGCTCAAACACTCAATATGCAAAGTAACACAACATTTCAACTAAAATAAATGCCAAGAAAAGGATTAGTACATTAATTTGGAATTCCTCCGGACTCAAAGATATGTGGGTATCTCTTTTTCATATCCTCCTCAGCCTCCCAAGTAGCTTTCTCAACAAACTGGTTTCTCTATAAGACCTTGACTAATGCTACCTCCTTGGTTCTCAACTTGCGAACATGATGGTATAGAATATGAATGGGAATATCCTCGTAAAATAAACTATCCTTAATGCTAATATCTTCAGTAGGTATAATAAGTAAAGGATCGCCCATACAATTCTTCAACATTGAAATGTGAAATACCGGATAGACTGCTGCTAACTCTGACGGTAGCTCCAACTCATAAGCTACATTGCCAATCCTCTTGGATATCCTGTAAGAGCCAATATACCAGGGACTAAACTTCCCCTTCTTACCAAATCTCAAAAAAACCTTCATGGGTGAAACCTTCAACTAAACCCAATCATCTACTTCAAACTCTAAATCTCTTCTCCTAACATCTGTATAGGATTTCTGATGACTCTGCTCTGTTTTCAACCTTTCTTGAATAGTCTTCACTTTCTCCATAGCTTGATAAACCAAGTATGGTCCTATCAACCCAACCTCACCAACCTCAAACCATCCAATAGGAGATATATATCTTCTCCCATAAAGAGCCTCATATGGATCCATTTGGATGTTAGAGTGGTAACTATTGTTGTAAGCAAACTCTATGAGATTTAAGTGATCATCCCAATTACCCTTGAAATCGATCACACACGCCCTTAACATATCTTCTAAAGTCTGAATCGTGCGCTCCGCTTGACCATCAGTCTGAGGATGAAAAGCAGTATTCAAATTTACCTTGGAACCCAAACCTTTCTGGAAAGACTTCCAAAAGTGTGCGGTGAATTGCACACCTTTATTTGAAATAATAGATACCAGGACTCTATGAAGTCTGACAACCTCTTGAATATATAACTTGGCATAATCCTCTACTTAATAGGTTGTCTTAACAGTAAGAAATGGACTGAGTTAGTCATTCCATCTACAATCACCCAAGTCGAATCATACTGCCTTCAAGACTGTGATAAACTTTTAATGAAATCCATATTGATCATCTCCCACTTCCATTTTGGAAGTTCTATTTTCTGAGCCATACCATCGGTCCTCTGGTGCTCTACCTTGACTTGTTGGCAATTCGGGCACTTAGCAACGAAACACGATACATCTTTGTAGAACCTGGATGGATTTTATATCTGGAGCTATGAACTTCCTCCATGATCCTCTCTTGGAGTTCATGCACCTTTGGTACACATAATCTACCTTGATACCTCAATACACCATCTCCCTTTTGTTCAAAAGTCATCACTTTCTGCTTATGAACATTTGTCTTTAATTCAAGAAAAATAGGATCTTCGTCTTGTTTCTCTTTCACTTTAGACACTAACGATGATTTAGCCACATTCATCACCACTACTCCTCCTTCATTGAAATCCATTATCTGGACTCCCAATCGTGCAAGTCTATGGATATCTTTTGCTAACTCTTTCTTTCCTTTCTCAACATGGGCGGTACTACCCATAGACAATCTGCTCAAAGCATCAGCAACAACATTAGCCTTACCTGGGTGATAGAGAATATTTATGGTATAAACCTTGATTAACTCCAACCACCTCTTCTATATGAGATTAAGCTCTTTTTTACTGAATACATACTGCAGACTCTTGTGATCGGTAAACACATGTACGTGAACACCATAGAAATAATGATGCCATATTTTCAAAGCGAATACTACCGCAACCAACTCTAAATCATGGGTTGGGTAATTCTTCTCGTGAGCTATAATCTTTCCATTCTACATCAATACACAACCTAGCCCAACTTTGGATGCATCATAATACACAAAACCTTGCGTACCTTCTGCTAAGGTCAACACTGGTGCAATAGTTAACCTAGTTTTCAATACCTGAAAGCTTTTCTCACAAGCTTCAGACTATTGAAACTTAACTAATTTTTAAGTCAACTTGGTCAACGGGGATGAAATAGCTTAAAAGCCCTCGAAAAACCTCCTATAATAACCAACTAATCCTAAGAAACTACTAATATCAGTTTGAGATATGGGTCTAGGCCAAGTCTGTACTATCACAATCTTCTGCGTGTCAACTCAAATTCCTTCACCATAAACAACGTGGCCCGAGAATCCCACAAACTCAAGCCAAAACTCACACTTAAAGAATTTAGCATACAACTCTTTATCCTTGAGAGTTTGGAGAACTACTCTGAGATTACTAGCATGATATTCCTCACTCCTCGAATAGATTAGAATATCATCAATGAATACGATAAGAAACATATCTAGATAAGTGTAACACCCAAGAATCTAGAAGGCTAAGTGAGAGCTAAATGTGTGGGGGTACTAGCCATGGAAGAGGGCAAGGGCCTAAAATACCTTAGGAAGGGTTAAAGAAAGCATTTTTCTCCTTCATCCACTTGGCGAGGGACACTATGGTCACCAAGGCTACTTAGCGATCTACTAAAGGTTCCTACCATTGCCTAGTGGGCTGTGCCCCTTGGCCTAGATGCTGGAACTTTGGGCAGGCCAGGTCGAGGCTCGTTGACCAGTAGGCGCATCGCCGACCCTGCCTCCTTCATCGCCAAACTGCCTGCTCTATGGAAGGACCTACTTTAATTTTAGGTGAGCCAAGGGTCCACTTGGTGAGTTGTCGAGTGCCCTTGGCAAGCCTCAGTGTGCAGCAACCCTAAAAATAAGTTTTGGTCTTTATTGTCATTTCATAATTTCATAAATTTGATACTACGTCGTTTCACCCCTCATCTAGTAAAGTATATAAGCTTTCTACGCTCAAATTTACCCAAATTAAGACATTCTCCCTAGAATCTAAAAGAAAACCCAAAAATTCATCCTCTCTAAAAAGATTCTCTCTCTAGAAAACTTGAGGAAGAAGAAAAAGAAGGAGATTCAAGCTAGGGTTCAAGAAGCAAGTTTTTTTTCATCAATTTCCTTGGGCTTTGTTATTAAGGTATGGTAGTCTTCATCCATGGATAGCTTTCATCCATGGAGTCCTCTCAAAATCTTCAATTTAAAAAAAAAAGATAGAAATCCCCAATTGTTAGGGTTTGATTCCAAAGTCATGGGTTCCTTTTTTAAACTTGATTCTAATGGTTGAATTATGTTATATTAAGCATGGATTGATGATTTCCCATGGTTTTTATGATGTATCCCCAACAACCCATGAAATCTCCATATTTCTCAATTGTGATCTTATGATGTGGGTGTTAATTGAGGAAAGAGGAATGTTATGAAATTATGCACGTAGTGATTGAATCGCTTGAATTATAATGAAATCCATGACTGATTCTTGAATTCTAGATGTGTTGATTGAAAGTGAGCTTTGAACCTTGGCATGGCAAAGTTTGAGATTATGCATGTTTTATGAAATCTATTTAAATGCTTTAAGAACACTTTGAGAGTGAAGTGTCAATGATTATGATAATGTTGTTGTGTCGATTGAAAGACTATTCTCATGAACACACAATTAACATGATGTGAAAGGTTTTATCACATAATGAATATTCTAGGTTGAAAGACTATCTCACCTAATTGAATCTAATACTTACATGAAGACATGGACGATGAAATGTTTCCTCACTCATGATCTAAGAGCTATCCTAATGAACTAATTTGGATTGATTGTCAAGGACATCCTTCCATGAAACATGATTTAAGTTAAGAATTAATAAGTACTTTGTGGGATTAATGCTTACCACCGAGTGGATATTGAATATGAGATGGAAGCCTTCTATACAAGTTAAGTCTAGGTTTCCCAATTATGTCTCATGAAATGGAAGCCTTTTATGCTAGTTGAGTCCAGGTTTCTAGTAGCAATCTCTTTATCCTATAAACTACGTGCCCTCATAGGATATTTAGCTAGTGGATCAACCTAAGCTAACAAGCCATTGTTCTACCATAGGCATGTAGGACAACCCTTTTCGGTAGAACCCATGTGGTCAATTTTTAGTTCCCTAATGATCCTATCCTAAAGTGGAAGTGGAGGAAATTCTATGCGTAAGGGTCAGTTCGCCTCATGTCTTAAGGCTAGAAAGATGATCTCTAAGGGTTGCATTTACCATCTCGTTAGGGTGAGGGATGTTGATTTCGAAACCCCTACTCTTGAGTCGGTCCCCATTGTAAATGAGTTTCTGTAAGTATTCCCAGATGATCTACTCAGTATTCCTCTCGAGCGGGAAATAGAGTTTGGTATCGACCTTCTCCCAGATATGCAACCTATCTCAATTTCTCCTTATAGAATAGCTTGGGCTGAGTTAAAAGAATTGAAAGAACAATTGAAGGACTTGTTGGATAAGGGTTTCATCTGACCGAGTATCTCTCACTGAGGTGTTCCATTATTGATTATTAGAAAGAAAGATGGGTCTCTTCGAATGTGCATTCATTATCATCAATTGAATAAAGGGACCATTAAGAACAAATATCCTCTTCCAAGGATAGATGACTTTTTAAGCAACTTCAAGGGGCTAACTATTTCTCTAAGATTGATCTTCGTTTGGGTTATCACCAATTGAGAGTGAGAGGGGTGAATATTCCAAAGACGACTTTCCAAACTCGGTATGGCCATTATGAATTCCTAGTGATGTCGTTTGGTTTAACTAATTCTCCGGCGGCGTTCATAGACTTGATGAATAGAGTGTTTACGTAATACCTAGACATGTTTGTGATTGTCTTTATCGATGATATTTTGATCTATTCAAGGATTGAGAATTAGTATGTATTGCAAGTTCTTAAGGACCAACAACTTTTTGCAAAGTTTATCAAGTGTGGATTTTGGTTAAGGTCTGTAGCTTTCCTTGTTCATATTGTGTCTAATAAGGGTGTTGAGGAAAATTCTAAGAAGATGGACGCGGTCAAAAGTTGGTCTAGACCTCTAACTCCTACGGATAGTAGAAGTTTCTTGGGTTTGGCCGGTTATTATAGAAGGTTTGTTGAGGGACTTTCTTCCATTGCTTCTCCTTTAACTGCTTTGACTCAAAAGAAGGTTATGTTTGTTTGGTCGGAAGCTTGTGAGAAAAGTTTCCAATAGTTGAAAGACAGACTTACTTTCGCTCCGATGTTGACTTTACTGGAGGGTGCGAATGGCTTTGTGGTGTATTGTGATGCCTCTAGAGTTAGGTTGGGATGTGTGCTTATGCAAAATGGTAAGGTGATTGCCTATGCTTCAAGGCAACTTAAAGTCCGTGAGAAGAATTATCCTACCCATGACCTTCAGTTAGATGCGGTAGTATTTTCCTTAAAGATTTGGAGGCATTATTTGTATGGGGTGCATGCTGATTGTTCACCGATCATACGAGTTTGCAATACATGTTTAGTTAAAAGGACTGGAATCTTCGCCAAATGAGGTGGCTAGAATTATTGAAAGACTATGACATGAGTGTTCTTTTCCACCCTGGTAAGGCAAATGTGGTAGCAGATGCTCTTAGTCGGTTGTCTATGGGTAGTGTGGCTCATGCTGATGATAATTAGAAAGATTTGGTTCAAGATGTTCATAGGTTGGCCTGATTAGCCGATTAGGTGTTCAATTAGGGACTCCACCAAGGGTGGTATTATGGTTCACAATGAGTCTAAATCATATTTGGTAGCAGATGTGAAATCTAAACAAGGTCTTGATCCTATTTTGGTTGAATTGAAAGAGGTAGTGCTTATGAAATCTGTTAAGGCTTTCTCCCAATGGGGATAGGGTGTGCTTAGATACCAAGGCCAATTGTGTGTTCCTAATGTTGATGACTTGAGGGAACAAATTTTGTCGAAATCCCATAATTCTCTGTATCCAAGATGTACTATGATTTGCGGGGAGTCTATTGGTGGAACGGGATGAAGAAGGACATCGCAGAATTTGTGGTTAGGTGTCCTAGTTGTCAACAAGTTAAGGTGAGAATCAAAGGCTGGAAGGTTTATCCCAAGATATAGGTATTCCCATTTGGAAATGGGAAAACGTAAACATGGACTTTATTGTGGGTTTGCCCCGCACCTAGAGACAACATGATTCTATTTGGGTCATTATAGATCGGATGACAAAATCAGCTCACTTCATTTCTGTCAAGGTTTCCTTTTCGGCAGATGACTATGCTAAGTTATACATAAGAGAAATAGTGAAGTTGCATGGAGTTCCTCGATCCATAATTTTTGATTGGGGTACTCAATTCACTTCTCACTTTTGGAAGTCATTACATAAAGGTCTTGGCACTAAGGTTAAGCTTAGCACGACTTTTCATCCCCAAAACCATAGGCAAGCTGAGCGTACCATCCAAACGTTGGAAGATATGTTAAATGAATGTGTAAGTAACTTCAAGGGTAATTGGGATGACCACTTGCCATTGATAGAATTTTCCTACAATAATAGCTATCACTCAAGTATTGGTATGGATCCCTTTGAAGCCTTGTATGGTTGGAGGTGTAGGTCTCCTGTTGGATGGTTTGAGGTGCGTGAATTTGCCCTACTAGGTCCCGATTTATTTTATGAGGCCACTGAGAAAGTCCAAATCATTAGAGAGAGGTTGAGGACGACCCAAAGTCAGCAAAAGTCTTATGCCGACGTGAGGAGAAGGGATCTAGAATTTATCGATTGGGTCTATCTAAAAATCTCACCCATGAAGGGTGTGATGAGATTTGTCAAGAATGGGAAGCTTAGTCTTGATATGTAGGCCCATACCAAATTTTGATATGTGTTGGTAAAGTTTCTTATGAGTTAGATTTTCCAAATGAGTTGGCTTCAGTGCATCCGATATTTTATGTCTCTATGCTTAAGAAGTGTATTGGAGACCCGACATCCATAATTCCCTTAGAAGGATTGGGAGTTGACGAAAGTCTTTCATATGAGGAAGTTTTGGTAGAGATTCTAGATCGACAAGTTAAGAAATTGAGAAACAAGGAAATAGTTTCCGTTAAGGTCTTATGGAGGAATCAACTAGTTGAGGGTGCTACTTGGGAGGCCGAGGCTGATATGAAGTCCTGATATCCTCATCTTTTTCCTTCTACTCCAATTCTAGCTTGGTGTAATTAGCTCCTCTTGAGTTTTTCCTTGTTTAGGAAGTCATGTATGTTATATGTGTTTTCCATGATTTCCCTATGTTATGCATGTTCATGAGAAACTTATGTTTAGAAAGAAAATGAGCTTATATGATTGATTTTCCTCATGTTATTGTGCATTTAATATGAGTTGATTATTGACTTCATGAGATGAATTGATGAATATGCTTTAATTATGCTTTTTGAAAGTAATTTGCATACGAGCTTTATGAGATTGTGTTGAGCATGCTTTTAGCTTGAAGAAGGTAATTCCTCCTAAGAAAATGAAAAAAGTTGAAATTTTATGCATGATGGGTTGTTAGATGTAGTTCCTACTTCCTTATGATGCATTGAGTGTGTTTGAGTTAAAGTTGATGTTTCCTCCCTTGAATTGTACATTGTTATGATGTTGCATGCATGATGGGCTGCTAGTCTTGAGTCTTTACTCCCATAAGGTGTTTAAAGAATCATTCAAGGATGAATATTCCCAAGGAAGAGATAATGTAACACCCCGGAATCTAGTAGGATAAGCTAGGGCTAAGTGTGGGGTAACTAGCCATGGAAGAGGACAAGGGCCTAAAGTACCTTAGAAAGGGTTGAAGAAAGCATTTTCCCCTTGATCCACTTGGCGAGGGACAGTGTGGTTGCCAAGGCTACTTGGCGATCCGCCAAAGGTTCCTACCATCACCTAGTGAGCTGTCCCCCTTGGCCTAGGTGCTGGAACTTTGGGTGGCCCAGGTTGGGGCTCACCGACCAGTAGGCGCATCGCGGACCCTGCCTCCCTGATCGCCAAGCTTCCTGCTCCATGGAAGGAGCTACTATAATTTTAGGCGAGGGTCCACTTGGCAAATCACCGAGTGCCCTTGGCGAGCCTCAACGTGCAGCAACCCTAAAAATAAGTTAGGGTCTTTAATGTCATTTCATAATTTCCTAAATTTGATACTACGTCATTTCACCCCTCATCTAGTAAAGTATATAAGATTTTTATGCTCAAATTTCCCCAAATTAAGACATTCTCCCTAGAATCTAAAAGAAAATCCAAAAGTTCATTCTCTCCAAAAAAAATTCTTTCTCTAGAAAACTTAAGAAAGAAGAAGAAGAAGGAGATTCAAGCTAGGGTTCAAGAAGCAAGCTTTTTTTTCATCAATTTCCTTGGGCTTTGTGATTAAGGTATGGTAGTCTTCATCCATGGATAGCTTTCATCCATGGAGTCCTTTCAAAATCTTCAATTTTTTTTAAAAAAAGATAAAACTCCCCAATTGTTAGGGTTTGATTCCAAAGTCATGGGTTCCTTTTTAAACTTGATTCTAATGGTTGAATTATGTTATATTAAGCATGAATTGATGATTTCCCATGGTTTTTATGATGTATCCCCAACAACCCAAGAAATCTCCATATTTCTCAATTGTGATCTTATGATGTGGGTGTTAATTGAGGAAAGAGGAATGTTATGAAATTATGCACGTAGTGATTGAATCACTTGAATTATAATGAAATCCATGACTGATTCTTGAATTCTAGATATGTTGATTGAAAGTGAGCTTTGAACCTTGACAGGGCAAAGTTTAAGATTATGCATGTTTTATGAAATCTATGTAAATGCTTTAAGAACACTTTGAGAGTGAAGTGTCAATGATTATGATAATCTTGTTGTGTTGGTTGAAAGGATATTCTCATGAACACATAATGAACATAATGTGAAAGGTTTTCTCACATAATGAAGATTCTAGGTTGAAAGACTTTCTCACCTAATTGAATCCAATACTTACATAAAGACATAGATGGTGAAATGTTTCCTCACGCATAATCTAAGAGCTATCCTAATGAACTAGTTTGGATTGATTGTCAAGGACATCCTTCCATGAAACATGATTTAAGTTAAGAATTAATAAGTACTCTATGGGATTAATGTTTAGCACCGAGTGGATATTGAATATGAGATGGAAGTCTTCTACGCAAGTTGAGTCCGAGTTTTCCAAGTATGTCTCATGAGATGGAAGCCTTTTACACAAGTTGAGTCCGGGTTTCTAGTAGCAATCTCCTTACCCCATAAACTACATGCCGCCGTAGGATATTTAGGTAGTGGATCCGCCTAAGCTAATAAACCATGGTTCTACCTTAGGCAAGTAGGACAACCCATTTCGGTGCAGGTAACACCAGGTAACCCTGTTTTAGCTCACATGGTCTCATGTCAGTTAAGGATTATTCCCACAACAAGAACATGAACAATGAACTATACTTACTCAACAAGCTTTGTATATGCATTCAATGGTTTTAAAAATGATGAAGCTTTATATGACTTATGTTTTATGACTTATGATGTGTAACCTCTTATGCTATACTTATCTCTATGATGATGTTAACTTGGTAAATGGAATGTTGTTAAATGAAATGTCCCTTTTTGCATGTTTCAAATGTTTTATGCATGGCTATCATACTTAGTGCATGTTTGTACTAACGTCTACTTTTGCCTACATTTTTCCCAAGTGTATGGTTCGGAACTAGAGGTGATCATTCTTGTGGCTAAAGATTGGATTTGATTGTTTTCCCGAGCTTGGTGAGTCCTTATGGTTTGAGGACGGATTTTCATATGTTTAGTCGTTCATGTACTTTCCCTTTTGGACATGTTGTATGGGCTAGGCCCTGTTTTATTCAATATTGTAATAGATGGCTATGATGAGAAAAAATGTCTAGACTTCCGCTTCCTTTTATGAAAATTTTTTTGAGACTTGAAATGTGTTTTACTCTTATTATTCTATTGCTGATGTTATGAGGACTAAGTGGCTTGTATGAAGTCCTTCGGGGTTCTATATGCCATGTTAGATTTAGGGGGTACCCCTGGGTCGTCACAATAAGGCTTGAATACTCTGTTCATAAGGTCCATGAATGTTGCAAGAGGATTAGTTAGGCCAAAAGACATAACCAGAAACTCATAATGACCATAACGGGTCCTGAAAAATGTCTTAGGGATATCACTTTCTCTTACTCTCAACTGATCATAGCCTGATCTGAGGTCTATGTTAGAAAAACAAGTGGCACCATGAAGTTGATCGAAGAGATCATCACTTCTTGGAAGAGGACACTTATTCTTGATAGTAACCTTGTTCAACTGACGGTAATCTATACACATCCAAATAAAACCATCTTTCTTCCACACAAATAAGACTGGAGCGCCCTAAGGTGAAACACTTGGTCGAATCAAGCCTTTCTCAAGAAGGTCCTTCAACTACCTTTTAACTCTTTTAACTCAGTTGGAGCCATTCTATATGGCAGAATAGAGATATGATGAGTATCAAGAAGAATATCTATATCGAAGTCTATTTCTCTATCACGAGGGACTTTGGGAAGATCATCTGGAAAGACTTTTGGAAACTCTATCACAACTTGAACTGACTGAATATGTGGTGTCTCAACAATAGAGTCATTAACTCGGATTAAGTGACAGATGCACCCCTTGGAAACTAACTTTCTCGCCTTAAGGTACGAAATGAAATGACCCTTAGGCACTGCTGAACTACTCCTCCACTCTATAATTGGCTCATTAGGAAAATGGAACTTAACTACTGAGTTCTACAATCAACTGAGGCTTAACAGGCATGAAGCCATTCTATACCTAGAATAACATCAAAATCTACCATGTCTAACTCGACTAAGTCAGCCATGGTGTCCTTGTGATTGATGGAAATTGTACAATCACGATAAACTCTCTCAACTAGAATAGACTCACCAACAGGTGTAGAAACACTGAAGGGCTCAAGAAGTTGCTCAGGAATAATATAGAAATTCATGGAAATATAAGGAGTCACAAAATATAGACTCGCTCCTGGATCTAGCAAAGCATATACATCAAAATTAAAGACTTTCATCACACCAGTGAAAACATCTGGCGAATCCTCTTGCTCTTACTAGTGATAGCATATAGACGGTTTGCCCATCCGCCTATCCCTGAAGTAGCTCTCTAGGTGCAGCTCGATCTGGTGGAGACACTAAAGAAGATTGGGCTCTATTGCCCCTATTAACACCACCCTGGCTATTCTTAGGGCACTCTTTCATGAAGTGACCATTATGACCACACTTGAAGAAACCAGTGGAGCCATCGCGACACACTCCTGAGTGGGTCCTACCACACTTAGCACATGCAGGAGTCTCATAACCTCTTTGTGCTACACTACCTTGAGACTGTTCAGGTCTAGCTCTTAAATTCTGTGAATTATGATTCTGGAACTCACCTATGTTTCTTGGTGCAGGTGCACTAGCAAATGATGGAGCATGTAAATTTTTCTTGTGTTGGAAAGATGACCGGTTGACATTACTCTTTTGCTGCCCGAACTCATTTCCTATTGTCTTTGCCTTCTTATTTCGAAACTCTTATCTATCTCTCAGCTTATCTTCCTCAACCTGTTGCACATGTATCATCAACCTTGCTATGTCCATGTCCCCTATCAACATAGTTGCCTTACCCTCTTTGCTTGACAGACGAGACAGCCCAGAAAAAAACAAGCTCACCCTGCACCTCATGTCATCAACCATCTCAAGAGCATAACAGGAAAGTTGGGTGAACTTGAGGCTGTACTCATGCACACTCATAGATTCCTGCTTAAGAGTGAGGAATTCTCTTACCTTTACCTCTCTCAGTTCACGGGGAAAGAACCACCCCATGAAGGCACCTTCAAACACAGCCCAGCTCACAATTGGTGCACCTTTAGTTCTACCCTTCTTCCATTGGTCAAACCAGATTCTAGCAACACCATTCAGTTGGTATGCAACTAGTTCCACTCGCTCAACATCAGTAACATGCATAACCTTCAAAACCTTCTGCAACTCTTCCACAAAGTTTTTTGGATCCTTAGTGATACTTGAACTGGTGAAATTAGGAAAATTCATCCTTAAGAACTCACTGACTTTGGATGTATCAGCCATATCCTATCGATCCCCTCTCTGCTGCCCAGCTTGTTTGTATACCACTTGACTCAACATCTGAATAGCATCCCAAAACTCAGAATTAGTGACCTCTCCTTAGGGTTGCACTTTTGGTGAATTGGGTACCCCTTGATCCTCAATTGTCCTCTAGCAGGATGACCTCGAATAGCTCTTCATGGAGGCAAGATCTGAAAGATATGTGAAAGCACGAGTTAGAAGGAAACTTTTATAGAGATGAACTATATTGCATGAAAAGAGTATGAAAGAAGTGAGATAGATCCTAAATGTCACAGCCTCCTAATTATAGATGTGGCGCTCTTCACACTGATAACTAGGACTCTACAGACACAGCTTCATAGACACCCTAGGACTCTTGAACTCTGTGCTCTGATAACAATTTTGTCACATCCTGAGCCTACACCCTAGGTGTGACTGGCACTCGAGAACCATTGCTCGCCCCAAGCAAACCCTTGCCATGACTTAACTCTTAGCGGAAGACTTACTCATAATTATTATAAACTCAAAAGCACAACTTTTACTCAATGTCTCAAAAGAAAACTTCAAAATATTTAGAAATAAACATTCAAACTGTCTTCAAGGGCAACCCAAGTCTATAACATAATAACTTAAATGAACAAGACTCATGAACTAATGTCTATCTATCTATGAAGCCTCTATTAACTGAGATGGACGTCGAGACAAGACCCACAACCTCCAAATAACAAAATGAAATGACTAAAGTAAATAAGGGACCCTCTGGAAGCAAGGAGGCTCACCAACAACTCTGAAGATCAACTACATCAACGATGCGCTGGATGCTGATCCTGGTTACTTGTATCTGCATCATAAAAGATGCAGGAAAAATGGCGTCAGTACATGGAATGTACTAGCATGTGAGGGGACCTCTAAAACAAGACATACGCTTGAACTGGAACTGAAAGAAACACTTACCTCATCTCAACTCAACACAGAGATACTCAACTCATTTCAATATAAAGCAGTAGTAAAGAATGCATTTAAGGAAAGGCTTTTAAAATAGTAGATAACAACTTCATGTATTTAAAAATACAATATACTCAATTTGTATGCAAGAATACAAAATAAACTCTATTTGTATATGAAAATACAAAATAAACTCTATGGGAGATTTTCTAACCGACAATCATCACTATGAGCTATGTGATGATACGTCTAGCCCACACTGTCAGAACTGTCCTATAATTTGCTGGGGTATAGAACCTACTAACTAAGTGGATCCACTAGTCTATGCTAAAAATCAATAAGGAAACATCTAAAAAGTATGACCCGTTGTACCCACATTAGCTACATGGTTTATGAGGGCTTTGAGTTATCTGAACTCATCCCCATATTGGTGCTTAATACTACTCCCAAAATATAACTAGCTCATATGTTTAAAAACATAACTTTTTCTATGGTTTGAGATTATTAATCAAAAGCTTTCTCTTAAAAGAGATGGTACTGAAAACTGCTCAAAAGCTTTTTCGAAAATTGGTGTTTCCTCTCATCTTAAATGTGAAAATATTTACTCTTGGGAAAACTTAGTTCCCATATCATTTTAAAGAAAATGAACTCAGCTCTACTCTTCCTCAACTCAGTGCTCAAGTCATTTAAAAGAAGTTTTAAAACAATGTGTAAAAGACTTCTTAAAATGACTCGAAGAACTCTCAAGACTTGACTCTTAGCTCTACCTTGAATTTGAATTGATGGATTCATGATTCATGTTTATGAATGATTTCTAGATGTTTAGAAGTAGTTTAGAGTAGTTATAATCAATATGAAGTAAAGGTATACTTTAGGAGAACTTAGAAGGGTAAAACGACGGAAAAAAGGTGGGGGAAGGCGACCCTGGTGCACTGCTGGCACGGGGCACCAGACCCTAGACTTCTGAGACGCATTTCTGGCACACTGCTGGCGCACCAATCCAGCTTTGCTGGCGCATCTATGGAGCGCCACACCACCTTTCCCCCAGGCAATTCTGACGAATTTTTCTACTTGTTTTCTAACCTTAATTCGACTAGAATCGAATGGTTTCTTCCCCAATCACTTAGAATCGAATACTCAACATATGTACACGATAATCCACTCAAAACACTAACACTTATCTCAAGAACTCATCGAAATCCCAACAATCAAGATTATGAAAGGTATCCCAAGAAAACTCAAGAACTCAAATCCTTCAACTTTAAGAACGAATTTGAACTGAAAATAACATGATTGGTGTGTGGGTGAACGAACCTAACATTATGAGAACTTACATACCTCTTAGGGATCATACCCTTGACTAAAATCCGCAAGAAAACCTCAAGAACTTGACGAACGCTTGGATCTTTCTAAAACCATAAGCGTATTTTGATTTGGGAAAACTGAACCAAATCAGTTTAGACCCCTAATTATTTACTAAAAATGCTTAAATTTGAAAGGGTAAGGAAAAGACCAAACTACCCCTCATATTTTTTGGTAACTTTCCTTAATTGAACAACCTGACTTCAAATAGTCATATCTCCCTCATACGAGCTAAAAAATTAGCAAACTTGGTGGTGTTGAAAAGATATTCCTCATTTGATATATTATGGGTCACCTAACTCATTATGTACTGAAAGTTATGGTCGTTTGAAATTGACTCAAACTAATAACTTAAGCATAACTTGAAAATTTTCAGATTTAGGTTATTTCCAATTTAGTTCTTTTTATTTTTAGCTCTTTGAAATACCGAGGTGTTACACTAACCATTTCATTGTTTGTCTTGATTGGATTATATAATTTCTTACTTTTTAGGAAAATATTATTTGAAATTGTCCTTCTATGTAAGAATTTTAAATTATATAAGTTATGAATATATATTTTAATCAAATGGAAGTACGTAAAATAAAATTTAGATTTGCATAGTAATACCAACAAGGTTTTGTTGAGACAATCCTTCTAGAAAAGTACCAAGCTAAAAAAAAGATATATGATGATCCCGTTTCGCGATATATCAATGTCAACGGTCACTTGACATAGATGTCTCAATACAAAATACATAATCGTCATCACCAAATATTTTAATCTTAAAACAGCCACACTCAATCATGGAAATACAACCACATTAATCATGACTATACATCCTTTGTATCTCATCAATCATCACTCTATACTATGTATTACATTACATAGTCACTCATTTGTACACATATGCTAAAGAACTTTAATCTTTCTCAACTAGTCATGATCTCTATAGGACCCTAGGTGTCCACCTCCCGTATAGCGCGGTACATGATCCATCACATAATCGCTCATTCATAAACTCAAATCGAACTCGTTCCACTCATCATCAAAATAATATATACAGAGAAGGGTCTAAAATGCCCCTTGACTATTTAAATTAGCACAAAACTACCTTCCATCCATCTTTAGGTCCTTAAAAACCGATGACGTCAACCTTTTATACCCTTGATATTAACAATTTGCCCCATCTTCGCCATTATTTTTAGCAGCTTATCACCAGAAAGAGGCCCAACACCACAATAAGTATCACGAATAAAGAGTACCACAAGTTGGCGTTGCATGGTGGCTCTACGATAATAGATCTTGTTTTATTATAAATATAGTATTCAGAGAAACTTGCACACACCTCGATTAATTTCATAAGATACCTGCCACTTTTCACCAGTAACAAGTACCAGATAACTCTGTTCACCAAGGCTAAAACAGATGAGAAGAACCACATGCACCTAGTGTTTTGTCTCTACTAGAAATTGAACATGAGGCCTTATGGTGCTCAAGCCACTTCATTTACCTTAGGTGTATAAATATATCCTATGTTATCTAGAGAGCAGTCTATGATCTTAAAAAACTAATGAAGGTGAAAGGGCAAATAATAAGATGAAACTTTTGTTTCTTCAACCTGTAAATCCAAAAGGGCCAACTGGAATAATGAACAACAAGCACACAATCTGAGGTTCGTATTATAGGATGAAGAACAATATAATAGTCATATTGGGAAGCCAATTACTCTCCAGGCCAAAGCTAAAATAATAATAATAATTGAATTTATACATACTAGATAAAGTGTCTCGTGGTCTTTTATTAATAATAAATAAAAAATCTCAACATGAATAAATACAAGCAAGGGAGTTAAGCTTTATTTTACAAATCCAAATAAGGCAACAAACTTATATTAATTAACAAGTCGAAAATATACAGTTTTACAAACACTTCATTTTGTAATTAATCATTCGGTATGAAAATAGAGTTCAAACTTTGATAACTAAGCGACAACAAAATGTTCCTCTGCAAAAACAATCAAAGGGTTCATAGAATACATCAATAAATGACTCCACCAACACATCAGCAACAGCAGGCATCGTAAATGCAGTAAATATGAGTAGCAACAACCAATAATTGAGATGACTGTTGATCAACAAGACATCCACGAATTCTGGAAGTGGCTTTATTAATTGAACAGACAATGACAAGTTGTCTAATTTACTGCCACATTTAATTAACAAAGCATCTTCTAGAATTCTTACAAGTCTTAGTGAACCTCTAGTCGTCTTAACTATTGCTAGTTGCTGCTTTATTGTTGCATTTGTGATATCTGTTGTTGTTATCGTATTTATGGAGTCTGTTATTGTTGCATCCAGAAATCTTTGCCTGTTGTTACATAGTAACGTTTTGTTGTCACTTAAGTGGCCTCGGGGGTTGCTGTTGGAGAGGCGGAGGCTGCAGCAATGATCATACATTTGTGGAAAAATATTGGAGGATATAAAAAAAAACCTGAAATGTGATATCCTAAAGGGGGTGAAAAATAAGGAACAAAAGAAGAATTTTTATAGTTGGTATGAGGTATTTTTACAAGATAATATTTGGAAATCTTTTAAATAACATTACATATATACTGATATAGATTAGATTTGATGAAGTCAAAATTAATCCAAAGCTACCAATTTTCTTAGAACCTACCAAAAACATAATCTTAGTAAGAAAATCTTTGTCATAAATAGGTAAGTAGATTATTAATAATAATTAATTATTTCCCGGTCAATGTTTAAATACCTTAAAACAGTATTCTCATCTCCATATACATTAATCTGTTAACGACTCAATTTCATACTTTGTAGATCTATAATATTAGTTTTGATAGTTTAAATTATTTTGATTGACATTTTAATTATAACCTGATCATTTTATTGATTTCTCTCAATTTAATTATACAATATCTTATGTTTTAGGAAAAATGTTGTATGAGATTGTGCAAATAGAAATGTTACCTACCTCCACACCAGATATATATCATATAACCCATAGAGTATTAATGAAACATGATAATTCATATTCTTCTATGTAACTGTAAAGTATTATAAGTTATGATAGGCTTTTTACTGTAATAATAGTACGATAAATCAAAATTACTGCTAATTAATCAATAATAATATATTTTTTTTGAAATCAAAGAAATAGCTAGCAAGCTATATAATGGATAAACTTATAAAATTAAGAGGTTGTATATAACAAGATTTTTAGAAAACATAAAAAAATGAGTTGATAATAAATAAACAAATGATAAATAAATAATTTAGAGAGATCAAACTTTCCATTAAAATAAATTCATGTATCTTGTATTGTAAATATTTTATTCTAAAATTTCTAGACATAGTCTTTTATTACCTACAACTTAAAAGTGTCTGCCTTCCGAATATAAGTTGAGTAAACACAAAGTATTCATTTCCATGTTACTGAGGCATCAAACTTGTTGTACATTGATGAAACTAGTGAAAATGAGTGTTTAATGAATCATACAAGCAAATCATATATCAATGATATATTGGACAAGTGAACAACTCGAAACAAGCTTAATACAACATTATAATTTATAGTATTAGTGTTTTTTAATCTATTACACTAGGTTACTTAACTTTTTTAGATCGCTTATAATCAAGAATTATAAAAAAAATCTTTAAATGTTTGTTACTCCTTGTAGTCCACGACTCATTTACAGAAGAACTATTCTATACAAAGATATGATTAAAAACAATAAACAAAAAATTATGTAGTAGTTCAACATTGAAAAAATCACGTTTATGAGCACTTAAAGTAGTGCTCGATAGATTATATTATATTATGAAAGCAGCAAAATGAATTGTAGTCCACGACTCATATATAGAAGGACTATTATATTCAAACATATATGGTAAAATAATTTAAACAAGAAATTGTGTAGTAGTTCAATAATGAAACAATCACATTTATGGACACTTGAAGAAGTGTTCGATAGATTGTATTATATTATTGAAAGCAACAAAATGAAGGGCACGAACTATACAACAGCTAAGGAGACTCCTAATTAAAGATGTGCCATATACAACTAGAGTTTTGGGAACCCTTTTATTTTTGACGTGGAGCTAATAAGGTTAAAGTCTATTACAACACACTTCACACAACTATGAATGACAATACTCTTGCTCAAGTATGAGGTTCCAAGATAATCACTAGTAAATAGTTGGTAACTGATGTACAGTAATAATGCACATGCAAATTTGTTTGTTTAATTATTTGAAAGATAATACATTAAGATGAATAAACATAAAATAGTTGTTTCTTAGATGAAATTAGCTAAAATCGAGTAATTTGGAGATTAACGTTGTACTCCTTATAATCAAAGTAGCTCGAAAAATCTGTCCCTTCTACTTCTCCATACTATTATGTAAATATCATAAAAACTTTTAGTTCGTGCACCACTTATCACAAAGTAGAAAACACACAGAATTTTGTACATGTTAATTCAGAAAATATATTCCTTAGGTATTCAATCTGTCCTGAGACAAGTGTAAAAAACATATCTAAAATATCCTCTTTTTTGAGTTTCATACCTAAATTATTGAAAGTGTGAGTTTCATACATAAACTATCACTTATTAGTTTGAGAAACACACTTAAATAAAAGAGAGATGTGTGTTTCTCGAACTAATAAGTGATAGTTTAGATATGAAACTCACACTTCCAATACTAAAAATAGTACATGACTTTAAAATAATTACCCAACCCATTTTTTACCCCTCTAGACCCCACTCAAAAGAAGAAAAAAAATAATTTCTCTTTTACTCAATCATAAAGTGAGTTTGAATTGTGTCTTAGATAAAAGAAGAATTGTTCTTTTTAGTTGGATTGGGTCTAGGTCGGGTCTAGAGGGGTAAAAAACGGGTGAGGTAATTTTTAAAAGTCACGTGACATAATTTTTAAAATTGAAAAAACACTTTCATTCAATATGTTTATGGAAAATGGTATATATGTACTATTTATTGAACGACAATGGTATATGCACCTTTTTTTAAATGACGAGGATATATATGCATCATTTTTTTAATGATAATATATCTGCTCTAAATCACAAAGTTGAGGTATATATGCGCTTTTTTCCTATAAATAACTAATACATATTTAGATGCTTATAAAACAACAATATTACTTGTTCAATATTAAGATCTAGAAACAACATTTTAATCATTTTGATTAGACGTTAATCTTAATGAAATCAAATGAGGTCTTAGTATATATATTTTATCCGAAGCAAAAATTAAACCAAACCTACCAAAAACATAATCTTAGTAACCAAATCATTATTATAAATAGGCCAATATAATATTATTAATTCAATTTTTTTTCCTGGTCAACATTTAAATACCTTAAAGTGGTTTTCTCATCTCTATATACGTTAAGATGTTAATGTCTCAAGTTCATACCTTGTAGTCTATGAAAATTTTGTAAATAACATTCCATAAATATTGATTTACATTATATTTGTTCACAAGTCAAAGTTAAATCAAACCTACCAAATACATAATTTTGGCATCATTTGTTGCACATAATTGGTTATCCATATTGACTTCTCTTAGTTGGTTATCTATATTAACTTCTTATAATTGGTTATCTCTATATTAACTTCTCTTACCTTGTAAAATTTTGATATATAAAATTGTTTTGGCTCATAATTTAATTATAACATGATCAATTCATTGGTTTCTTCTTGATTGAATTATAGAAATTCTTACGTTTTAGAAAACACATTATTTGAGATTCTTTTTTTTTTGTACTGTAAATTAATACAAGTTATGAAAGTTTTATTTTTTTTTTATAATCTAATGATAGTAAGTCAAATTAAAGTTAATTTTATGTAGTAATGCCAACAAGGTTTTGTTGAGACAAGCCTACTACAAAAGTATCAAGCTAAAAAAAGGGGGATATAATTGTAAAAGTAAAAGAAAAAAAAATTGAATATTATGATATTAAACATATCATGCAGAAAATTAAAATTAACATTAAAGAAATGATAGAAAAAGAAATAAATATTCTTTTGAAAGGAACTAAAATTAAAGGTAAAACAAACAAATTTATAATATTTGTTGCCATTATAGCAACAAGTTTCTAAATCATTGGGGTTTTAGCTCTGAATTTCCTGCCCATCTGTGAGTCCCCTTGAGCTTTTCCTATATATATTTATAGTTTATTGGAGAAACTGCAGTTGCTTATCCATTCGATCTAGTCCTACTCTTGAAGTGAACCACTTAGGTTGTATTACTAAAGTGTAATGCCATGATAATCAACTATATTCTTCTCCAAAACTCTATGGAGCACAACAAGTAGTTGAGCTCTGTTGGATTATGGTTTTCCTATAACATATGGACAATCATATATAACATACATTTAAATTTACACTAAAATTGAACCCTTGTTTGATGATTAAAAAAGTCAAGAAAAGTAAGAATGATAGAAACTAAAGCAAGCTAATTTAGTTTCTATGATTCTTGCTCTCCTCGACTTATTTTAATCATCAAACAAGTGGTTAATTTGGGGTTAATTTATGTGCTTGTTATGACTTTTTATCTGTTATCAAAGAACCATAGCCCAACATAGCATATCAATTGTTTGTTGTCTTCAATAGAGTCATGAAGATGACTAGTTAGTTATCATGGCTTTGTATTTCAACACTCTAAGTGGCTAACTTAAAGAGTAAGACCAGATTGGATGGACAAACAGCTATAGTTTCTACAACAAACTAGTTATTGTTGGATTGAAAAAAAAAATTGGATGACATAAACAAAGTTGAAAATATGATCTCCAAAGTGGAGGACATGTATAGAGAGACAAATGGAGAATACAAGTGAGGGATGAAAAATTAAGGAACAAAAGAAGGGGCTTTATAGTTGGTATTGAGAATTGTTACAAGGTTAAATTTGGGAATCTTGTAAATAACATTCTATATATATTTTCATTAGATTTGATCAGAAGTCAAAATTATACAAAATCTATTAATCATAGAAACATTCCAAAAATATAATGTTAGTACGAAAATCTTTATCATAAAATAGGTTAATAAATTATTATTACTATTATTATTATTATTATTATTATTATTATTATTATTATTATTATTATTATTATTATTATTATTATTATTATTAATTTAGTTTTTTCCTAGTCAACACTTTCCTTAAAATGGTTTTCCTGTCTCTACATACATATTTATGTAAACGACTCAATTTCAAGACTAAAATATCTAGTCCATATATACATGTTTTACCAATATATTCCTCGTTAATTAATTAGCATAGCTCATAGTTTGGTTAAGTTTCATTTTAAAAAATTAATTTTTATTTTTATGTAATAAATTTTGATATATTATTTTACATTTATATATTATTATTTTATATTTTATATATTATTTTACGCATTATTTGCAGAATTAGAAAAAAAGTAACAACAACACTTTTGCTTTATTAGAGAAAAATAAAAAATAACAATTATATTGTTTACATCCCTCCCAAAAAAGGTATAATATTGACTTAAAAAAAATAACAATTATATATTTCAACCCTCCCAAAAAAGGTATAATATTGATTGAAAACTTGAAAATGTACATTTTAATTTAATAAAAATAAAATTTCAATTAAAACTTTCATAATAGATATTTAAAATAGTTTCTATCCATTAGATAATTTTAATATAAAAAGTACATTGATACTTGACAAAAGGCAATAATTTGACTCTCAAAAGTACTTTTTAAAAAAGATTAGTCAAACACAATTTGCTTATAAAAAGTACTTTTCAAATGCATTAGCCACACACAAATTACTTTTTTTTTTTTTTCAAAAGCACTTTTCTAAAGAGCTATTTTTAAAAAGTGCTTATAGAAATAAGCAATTTTTAGCAGCAATATCATAGAGATTGTCACGACCCAAGACTACCCCCTTGAAGTGACATGGTGCCAAGAGCCCCGAGTGACCCCAAACTAACCACATGACATGGTATGACAGTAAGACAACATACATAAACAAAATAAAATGAAAACAAAATAAAGTCTCAAATAGATGTCATATCATAAAGGTTAATATGATACAAGACAATATACGTGGAATCAACAAACTGTCTAAAAAGCCTTTAATCATATCTAGCATCATCTAGGACATCAGTGTTTGACTCATCACTAGGAGGAACAGTGGAGTCTGAAGAGACTACACTAGTGCCAACTCTGGAGGTCTCCCAAAGAGATCTCTCCAATATAGCTTGGATTATCACATCCTTAGTGTCCTGCAACTCAGTAAGTTTTAATGTGATCCGCTGCTCATCCTTCTCTCTCCTCAATTCTTTCTCGTCAGTCTATTCGGTCAAATTATCGTCGGGGGTCTCATCATCCTCATCAACATCTGCGTCAGGAACTCTCTCAGCCTCCTCACTCAGTTGCACACATTGAGATGGCTCACTACTGGGCACAGTCAGTGGCACAGAAACAGGCGCATCAGCAAGGGGAACATCACTCCAAGGCATTGAAATATTTGTAGACCTTAACTGGTCTACATCTGCCTTCAAGGTGTAAAGTTTACCCCTCCTCAGCCTTTTCACGGGCCTCTCATCTAGCAGTGAGGTTATCTAACCTCACACCGGGTAACTCAATTAATTGCTTGCACTGGGTCACCCTCTTTGTCAATGGAGCTACAGTCTTCTTAATGGTCGTCTCTAACAATTTAGGCAACTCAACCTCAACCCTCCCCGCCCTCACATCTGCAGACCAGGTAAGATTTCCCATTTGATATATTAAGGCCTGGTTCAAAGTGGGACGGGAATGTAACATCCCGCCTTAGAAAGAGCTAAATTTAGAAAGAACTAAAGTGCAAAGAGTCAAATCTGAAATTTTACAAGTTATGCTTAAGTTGTGAGATTTGGGTCAACTTCAAATGAACCATAACTTTCAATACGGGACGAGTTAGGTGGCCATAAGATATCAAATGAAAGGTCTTGGAATCCTCTTTCCAACTCCACCAAGTTTGCTAGATTTCAAGCTCGTATGAGAGAGATATGCCCGTTTGAAGTCAGGCAGTCCAGTTAAGGAAAGTTACCCAAAAATATGAGGGGTATTTTGGTTTTTTCTTTACCCAATCAGATTAAAATGAATTTAGTATTATTTTTGGGGTCAAATTTGATTTGGGTCAGTTTTCATAATCCCAAATACGCTTAGGGTTTTAGAAGAGAGTTCAAGAAGAGGAAAAGAGGAGAAAAGGAAGAACGATCAAGGTTCGTGCGAATCGAGGATTTGTTTCATCAAATCAAGGTATGTAAGTTTTCATAGAGTTAGGTTCGTTCACCCACATACCAATCATGATTTACATAATTGAATCCATCCATAAAGATTGATGAATTTAAGTTCTTGATGAGTGTTCTTGAAGTGTTGTTCTTAGTTCTTTAATTTAATTGGGAATTTAGTGTTGTTTTGAGTTCTTGAGGGGAGGGTTTGGGAATGACTTGAGTTAATTGATAGTTCTCCATGTGGGTTTCACTGGAACTGTTCTGAGTAATGAAAATTCGTGAATTTTGGCCTTAGAATTGCAGTGGGTAGGAGTTTAATTGAGAGTGGGAGGAGAGGAAAAGATTAGGAAAATAATTGCGCCTAGGTTCGCGTTGCAGAGGCACTTAGAATTTCAGTCCCCAGATATTCACCCCCTCTCTCCGCGTCGCTGAGAGGAAACAGAGTCCTCTGCCTCAAAAATATTTTCACGACCAAAAATTTAATTCCATCCTCGCGTCGCGCTTGTATTCTTTAATTCGAGTCTCCACCCGTTGTTATGATCAACTATCTTAACTTTCCTAAATCATTGAGAGGTCCTACTTTCCAAAGCATAACCCTTGAATTCATAATTTCGATTCAAGGTAGAGTTAAGAGTAAAGTCTTGACAGTTCTTTTGAGTCATTTTGAGCAGTCTTTTACAATCTTTTAAAACTTGTTTTTAGACTTGAGTACTTGAGTTGAGGAAGAGTAAAGTTGAGTTTCATTTTTTTGAAAATGAATATATGGGAACTAGGTATTCCCAAGAGTAAATGATTTTACATTTAATCAAAGAGGAAACACCGATTTTCAAAAGAGTTCATAAGGAGTTTTGAGTACTATCTCTTTTAAGAGATACCTTTTGAGTAATAATCTAAAAGTTGAGGAAGAGGAAATGTTTTTTTAAAAAACATATGAGATAAATATATTTTTAGGAGTAGTATTGAGCACCGCTATGGGGGAGAGTTCATACAACTCACAACCCCCATAAACCATGTAGCCAACGTGGGTAAAAAGGGTCATACTTTTTAGATGATTCCTTATTGTCATTTAGCTTAGACTAGTGGATCGCCATTATGATTTTGGCATCCCCTATTGTTTCCCTTGCAACACTTTGACTTCCTTTCAACCTGCACTAACAATACACATTAGTAAAAGCAATAAACAAAAGCAAAGACGGGTTCCTCCTAAGAAGCATCTTATTTAATGTCATGACACGAAATAGTTCTCACTTCCTCAGCATTCATTTTTGGAGTGGGGACGGTGTCACTAGGCAACATTCTATTTTGCCTTGGATTTAGATGGGTGGAAATCTGGCACATTTGGGTCTCCAGCTGTTTGATCAACACCAATTGAGAGGTCAGTGTTTGAAATAAAGTGGAGAAGTTATTTTTCAAATCCTTCAACACGTTGTCAGATCCTTCAATCTTGTTCAAGATCCTTGTAAGAATTTCCTTGGTTCGATTCCCTTCTAGGCTAATGATGTTTGTGTAATCAAGGACATAACTTCTGATGCAAGTGTCTACGATTGTGCAATAGTATAATAGCCCAACCAAGGGTTGGGATCATTCCCAAGAGAGTGATTTTGAGAATTAATAGAAAAATAAAATTTAGTTCTAACTAGTCATAACTAAAGACATTAACGATTAAAAACATTGTAAATTAAAGGGAGACACAAGAGTGTTAATTAACAATGGGGTTTTGTCACTAGTAAGTAAAAATAACAAAATTAACAAAGAGATCTAAGTAATTAGAGGGGATTCATGGGATATGAATGGAATACGGGATAGACTAAATCAGTGGGTACATGCTTTTGATAGAGAACTCGTAGAGTAATTATGAATAGGCTAGACTTAAAGGGGGATAAGCTCTCTCTCAAGCAATTTACCTCGTTTTAAGCAGGTTGCTCTCGGACACCCACTTGCCACATGAAGAACAGCCTTCACCTTAACCCACTCACTCTCTCGAGCTGATTGTGTGCACATAGGACTAGGGTTCACTCTCTCGAGCTGAACCTCATGTCGACTCACTCGCACTGGCCATCAATTTAGTGGTCTTAGTTTTACGAACTCTCTCTCGAGCAAGCCGAAAACACATATATGAGATTATATTTGCAACTACAACCTCATTAAATTCATCCACAACCACTAAACGAAATCACATTTAAACTACAAATTGACTATTAGCAAGCAAGACCCAACAACTAATCTAACCCATATTCACAAAATCATACCTCAAGAATTGGGGTTTTTAGCCACACATCAAGAGATAGAAATTTATACATAAATGAGCTTGCATTCAAATGGGTATGAAGATTTAAGTCTTGTTACAGGGCAAGAATGAAGAATCCAAGAGACCCAAGTCCAAATCCTTGGAGATGAAACCCTCTTCTTTTTCAAGTTTACAAAACCCTCTCAAACTTAGAGCAAAAATATCAAAAAGTACTATTCTATATGAAAATTATAATAATTGTTCGACTCTTAAAATTATAACTCTAACTAGTATTTATAGTTTTCACAGATTTGTGATGTAGTGGATCATTAGGTGTCGTTAGTCAAAATTGTCGATCAACTCGGCAATTCGCCTTTTGGTGTAGTTCATCACCATCTTGCACCATCCTTCAGCATCATCATGCTCTGGGTCATTGGGCGACATGGTACTATTTCGCGGAACTTCTCGGCGATGCACCGACTGCTCCATTTTTTCGCCGACTTGATCCTTTCCTTCAGGACTCAGCACACTGGAACAAAAGGCAATGTAAGACCCTTCGGCGACTCACCAAGTGGACTCGGCGATCCGCAGGCCTTCATTTCTTCGTTCTTTTTAGCCTTTTTGTTCCTTTTTGTGACGTAGTGTCCATGCTTTCCTTCAAATGTCAAATACCTGAAACTTAAGGGTTTTCATCAGATATTGAAATAAAATAAGCATTTGAGGACAAAATTTCTATTAAAATATAGCCCTAAACGAGTCCAATTTGTGGACTCATTAACAAAACTTTTGCTTGTCCTCAAGCAAACTTAAGTTCAGCCGTTCAAAAAGGGTGTCTCAAACAGTGCTACACAAGACTCAATTATGAATGCACACAACAAGACTCAATTTACTTATGCAAAGATCAAATGTACACTCAAAGATTCAAGTTGTGACTCACCAATATCAAAGAAGCTCATGCTCACACTTGCTTCAAATGCAAGTTCAAGCTCAACCAAAGTGTTCAAAATGCCCTCACAGAAGGAATAATTCCATATTCACACATTGGTTTGCAGTTTAAAGCTTCAGAATCAGATACAAGGCTCATACTCACAAAAATGAACACAATGCATGCTTTCACCCATAGGTTTTCCTGTATTTTCCAATAAACATTTGTTTCAGCTCACTCAAGATAAAAAAAAAAGTCTTTTCAAAGCTTGTAATGGGGCTGACTGCAAACGTATGATCATTTAGGCTCAGTGACTTTCATCCTCATGAAATGTGGTGTTCACAACACCTACTTTCCTTTTCCTTCATATCATTCTCTTTAGTGCTCATAAGTCATCCTATTATTTACTTTCCATGGATTGTTTAGGAACCCTATCTCTTTTGTTCTTTATTCCACAACTTTCTTTTTCATTTTTTTTTATATATATATGGAAGGGTTTCATTTTTCTCAACACCATGGGTTAAAGGAGACTTTCCTTGCACTTGTTGACTTGCCCTTATCTTTTCACCACACCCCCAACTTAACCACTACTTCATGAGGATTATGGGTAATGGATAAAGAAAGGTTATCATTTCATCAAGTTTCTTCCAAAAAAAGGTAAGGCTCAAGGGGTGTTCAAAAGCGGTTCACACACTCACAAGGTAGGTCACAAAAGCGGTATATGTCAAATTGGCTCACACTCTTAGAAGTTGTCTAAGATCATATCAAGAGATAACATCACTTAGTTGACCGGACCAACGGGGCAAATTCTAGGATCTATCATGCATGATTCAAAGTAAGCTCATCACACTAGGCATTGACACTACAGTCAAACAAGACTCTACACTTTTGCTAGTGTGCAATGATCATCACAAGAGAATCGACTTGATAAATGGCTAATCACAACAAGATGCAAAGAGTTCACATATTGTTTATGCAACTTCATGTTGCCTCATCGTAGTCGTACATTCATGTTCGTTCGATTGTAAGCACTATTTAAGTCATCGGTATTGATCGAAATCGAGAGTCAAATTTGCCTAAGAACAACCACTTTCAATTACAAGAGGTGGCAAAAATTTGTGAATTTTTTTTCGGAAGGGTCAAAATCATTTTTCAGTTAAAACAGAAAGGAGTCATAAGCTCAAACATCCACAAAAAAAGTATATAACACGAGTAGCACACAAAGGTGGGCTCACCCCCACCAAAATTAAAAGCATTTGTCCTCAGATGCTCATGAAAAAATATCCAAAATGACAATTAAAGAAAGACAGAGAGGGAGGTAAAGAAGGGATCTTGTCTAAGCAGTTGCTCCATATGTCTGGGCATTAGTGCCCGGAGTGTTGTCATTTTGCTTCTGGTTCTCTTTTTCTTTTCGCTCTGCTTCAGCTTCTATAGCGATATTAGCCTCGATCATATTGTCCAACTTGTGAGCTGTCACCAAGGCGTGTATTGCATTACTGAACCCTCGAGCCCATGAAGGGATATTAGGGTCGATGGGCATCCTCCTCATCGAACTGACTGTCATGTTCTCGCTCCTTGTAGTTCTTCTAAACTTTTGTGCTCTTATGTGTCTGGGTGGCATGTTTCTTCCTGCAACTTTTGGTCTAGTCATTTCTTTGGTGCCGATTAAGAGAAGATTGAAATGCTAGGCGGCAATGTAATCCTACTCCGAGCACAAACCATCGACTAAAATACTCTAAATGTGTAAGAAATATAGAAACTAGAGTGCAGGTGTGAGTTTAGACAGATAAAAAAAATAGGAAGCGAATGAAGTTGAAACTTTTAAACCTTTGGCTTCCAAAAACCGTCCAGTTTTCGTCCACTCAGTGACATTAGTCTAGCTCGCCTACTTATTCGGCGGAACGCCGACCGTCTAACTTTTTCGCTAAAATTTACAGGACCTCTAGTTTACGAGGGGTCCAAACGGCGGTTTCCATCGTGATCACCGACATGGTCGGCGATTCACCAATAATTTTCAAAGCTCGCTGAGTTTTACAGACTCCAATGTTGACAATGTCATGAGTCAAACGGCGGACTGGATCTATTGCTTGCCATCCTTCATTTTTTCGAACACTTCTCATACTTTAACCTGTACAAACAACACACAATTATTTTACCAAGAAATAAAAAAAACAATTAAAGGGGTTTTGGGTTGCCTCCCAAACAGCGCCTTAGTTAGCGTGATGGCATGACACAGCAGTGCCTTCAGGCGTCTTCCAAATACACCACTTCAACCAAAGAAATCTCTTGACAATCCCCAAAATATAATTTCAGACGTTGACCGTTCACTTTAAATGGAGGTCCTTCCTGATCTTCAACTTCTATGGCACCATTAATGAACACTTGAGTTACTCTAAAAGGTCCAGACCATTTGGATTTGAGCTTTTCAAGAAAGAGTCTAAGTCGAGAGTTGTATAACAAAACCCAATCTCCTACCTTGAAGTCCCGCTTGATTATCCAAGCATCATGCCATTTCTTTATCTTTTCTTTATAGATGGCTGAACTTTCATACTATCTGAGTCTAAATTCATTCAGTTCATTCAATTGCTCTATCCTCTCCCTTGAAGTTTTTGAACAGTTCAAATTTAAAGCTTTCAATGCCCACAATGCTTTGTGTTCTAGCTTGATAGGAAAATGACAAGACTTACCATAAACCAACTGATATAGAGACATACCGATAGGTGTTTTGTAAGTAGTTCAATATGCCCATAGTGCATCATCGAGTTTCCTAGACCAGTCAGTTCTATTTGCATTTACTGTCTTTGCCAGGATGCTTTTGACTTCCCGATTTGACAATTCAACTTGCCCACTTATTTGGGGATGATACCTTGTGTTTCACCTCATATTTGCTCAGTGCCATTGAAAACCACCTATTGCAAAAGTGGGACCCCCAATCGCTAATGATTGCCCTAGGAATGCCAAATCTTGCAAAGATGTAGCGTTTCAGAAATTGGACAACACTTTTTCCTTCGTTGTTTGGAAATGCAATGGCCTCCACCCATTTGGAGACATAATCTATAGCCACCAAGATATATTTATTTCCAAATGATATCACAAATGGGCCCATGAAATCGATCCTCTATACATCGAATAGATCGACTTCTAAGATAAGAGTGAGAGGCAACTCGTGCCTTCTAAACACTCCACCTTGCTGCTGACATCGAGAGAATTTCTTCACAAATTCATGTGCATCGTTGTATAGGGATGACCAGTAATAACCACTTTGGAGGACTTTAGCGGCAGTGCGAATACCACTATGGTGACCTCCTACTGGAGATGCATGGCAAGCATGGAGAATTTCTAACGCTTTCTCTTTCGGAACACGCCTCATAATAACATGGTTAGCACATTATTGAAACAAGTATGGTTCATCCCAAAAGTACCTTTTAACGTCGAATAAGGTGACGGTGAAGAATCAATATCCTCTGCCTAGGATTGATGACCTATTTGACCAGCTACAGGGAGATCCAGTGTTCTTTAAGATTGATTTGAGGTCCAGATACGACCAGTTGAGGATTAGGGCAACCGACATCCCTAAGACTGCATTTAGGATCTGTTATGGCCATTATGAGTTCTTGGTGATGTCTTTTGGGTTGACTAATGCGCCAGCGGCCTTTATGGACTTGATGATGTGCATGTTCAGGCCCTATCTTGATTCCTTCATCATAGTCTTCATTGATGACATTTTGATATACTCGCGGAGTAGGGGTGATCATGAGCAGCATTTAAGAGTTGTGCTCCAGACTTTGAGTGATCAGCGACTTTATGCCAAGTTCTCAAAGTGCAAGTTTTGGTTAGACTCTGTAGCGTTCTTGGGGAACGTTGTGTCCAAGGGGTCATTATGGTAGATCCAATAAAGATTGAGGTTATTCGTGATTGGGCTAGGCCCACCTCAGTTACTGAGATTCAGAGCTTCGTCAGGCTAGCAGGCTACTACAGACAATTTGTGGAAGGTTTCTCTACCTTGGCAACAGCTCTAACCTGGTTGAATCATGTTGATGTTCCCTTTGTTTGGTCAGAGAAGTGTGAGGCGAGCTTTTTGAGGCTCAAGGAGTTATTGACCACCGCTTCAATATTGACTCTTCCAGTTGAGAGCGAGGATTTCACGATTTATTATGATGCATCCGGCATTGGTTTGGGTTGTGTATTGATGCAACAGGGCCGGTTTATTACTTATGCGTCGAGGCAGCTTAAGATCCATGAGCACAACTACCCCACCCATGACTTGGAGTTGGCGGCGGTAGTTTTCGCACTTAAGATTTGGAGGCACTACTTGTATGGAGATTGATGTGAGATCTATACCGATCATAGGATTCTTCAGTTCATTATGAGCAATAGGGACCTTAATTCGAGGCAACGTCATTGGATTGAGCTCTTGAAGGACTATGACCTCTCTATTCTCTATTATTCGGGCAAGGCGAATGTGGTAACGGACGCCTTGAGCCGGAAGGCGGTGAGTATGAGTAGTCTAGCCTTCTTATCTATTGAGGAACGACCCTTGGCTTTGGACATTCAGTTATTAGCCAATAGCATGGTTCGGTTGGATATCTCAGATTCTAGACGTGTCTTGGCCTTTATAAGAGTTCAATCTTCTTTGCTTGATAGGATCCGTGGTTGTTAGTTTGAGGATGAGGCCTTGGTGACCCTTAGAGATTGAGTGTTAACGGGTGATAGTGGTCAGGATACCTTATATCCTGATGGAGTATTGAGATTCGCCGGCCGCATCCGTGTTTCGAGAGTTGGGGATTTGATACAGTTAATACTTTCTGAGGCCCATGAGTCTAGATACTCTATCCATCCGGGCACAGCGAAGATGTATCATGATTTAAGGCAGCATTACTCGTAGAGTGGCATGAAGAGAGATTTTGCTGACTTTGTTTCCCGTTGCTTGTGCTGCAAGCAGGTAAAGGCCGAGCAATTGAGGCTTGGTGGTGAGTTTCAGAGATTACCCATTTCGAAGTGGAAGTGGGATCGCATTACTATGAATTTTGTGGTTGGCCTACCGCGGACTTCTAGAGGTGTTGATAGCATTTGGGTCATCGTTGATCGACCGACCAAGTCAGCACATTTCCTTCCTGTTCAATCTTTATTTAGCACTGAGAAGTTGGCTCATATCTACATTCGGGAGGTGGTTCGACTTCATGGGGTGCTAGTTTCTATTATATCAGATCGGGCTACTCAGTTTACATCTAGCTTTTGGAGGACCTTTCAGGATGAATTGGGCACTTGGGTTGACCTTAACACAACTTTCCACCCGCAGACTGATGGTCAATCGGAGTGTACTACTCAAGTCCTTGAGGACATGCTGCGGGCTTGTGTTTTGGAGCTTGGTGGTAATTAGGACCAGTTCTTGCCTTTGACGGGGTTTGCGTATAACAATAACTACCATTCTAGCATTCAGATGGCCCCATTCGAGGCCTTGTATAGTAGGCGTTGTCGATCTCCAGTGGGTTGGTTTGAGTCTGCAGAGACTAGGCCGCGGGGTACGGATTTCATTCTGGAGGCTTTGGGCCAGGTGAGAGTGATTCAGTATAGACTCAGGACGGCTCAGTGTAGGCACCAGAGTTATGCTGATGGAAGGCGTAGACCTTTGAGATTCTTTGTTGGTGATCGGGTATTCTTTCGTGTGTCACCAATAAATGGCGTGATGAGGTTTGGGAGGCGGGGCAAGCTTAGCCCCAAGTACATTGGGCCTTTTGAGATACTCCAGATAGTTGGAGAGGTTGCTTATGAGTTGGCCCTACCTCCAGCATTTCCAGCCATCCACCCAGTTTTCTATGTCTCGATGCAGCACAAGTATATTCTTGATGAGTCCCATGTGCTCCAGTATGAAACGGTTGAGTTGGATGACCGTTTGACATTTGTAGAGGAGTCAGTTGCCATTCTAGCCAGAGATGTAAGGAGATTGCACTCGAAAGCCATTCCTGTTGTTAACGTTCGTTGGATGCATCGTCCAGTTAAGGAGGCTACCTGGGAGATCGAGCAGGAGATGCAAGAGCAGTTTTCCAGCTTATTTGAGCCTTCAGGTACTTCTTGACCCTTACTTTCATGGACGAAAGTCCTTTTTAGTAGTGGATATTGTAATGACCCTCCTAGTCATTTATGTGGTTTGCCTTTTGTGCGTCGTGGAGTGTTCAAGGAGTGTTGGGCACCATTCGATTCTAGTAAATTTCCGAGTTTAGATTGCTGCATGTTTTCTTTTAAGTTGATTAAAGTGTGGTTTTCGTGCATGTTGGGTTTTGCTGTGTTTTGAGCCTTGAATTGTGATCCATTTTGGAACACAAGTTCGGGGTACTATTTTGGATCTCTTGATGGAGTCAAATTTGGGCAGTTCAATGCGAGTCCCATAATTCCCGTTGACTCCAAAATTGACCCATCTCCATTTGAAGAATTTGGTGTCTAAACAACCGTTCTAATGTTGTAATCCTATATTTGATAGAGTGACAGTGTTCAAAGGTTATTCGAAAAGGAAAAGCTCCAGCAAAGTGATTTGGAGCACGCAATCGGCCTTAAGGTAGGCTACAAATTTGTTTCTATTAGATTGAGCTTAATTATGTAAAAGCATGTCGATTGGAGAAAATTAGGGGTGGGTACCAGTTTCCTACTTTACTTTGATTAGATACCTTATGTTAGGATCGATTGTCCATATTTCGGGTGTAGTACCATTTTAACCGGTTTAGTAGAGTTGCATGCTTATGTGCTAAATGCTATTGTATGCTTGTATATTATGTGTTGTATGCTTTGTTCATCCTTAACCGTAAGCAAGATGTCCTTAGTCTAGGTTAGGCTAGTATTGCCTTAGACTTATAACCTATGTGGGCTGGATAGCCTTGACTTTCAGTCGACGTCGTTCGGATGACTTAGCTCCTTGTAGACTGGAGTAGTAGACTTGAGTTTGATAATTTGAGCCTTAGATTAGGCGTTATCGCTGCTTGCTGCCCTTCTGTATCTTCTTCCTCTAATTCTGCGGTTCCGACGCATTTTCGAAGGTTCAGTGCATCACTAGAGGCATGGGATTGAGATAGAGTGGACGGCATTCCACGATGGCTGTTGTTGGATTGGATCCTATTGGAGATACTATCACCCCCAGGGTCGTTCTTTCTAGCTGGGCTGGGAGCGTGTCGTTGGCTGGGTAGACTTAGTAATTTCGACGATCGCCCCTAGACCTCTCTTTATAGCTGGGCTAGGAGTGTGCTGCTGGCTGGGTGTCCCTAAGTCGCTCGTTCTAGCTGGGCTGGGAGCTGACTGCATGGTAGGATGACTCACGATATCTACCTCACACACAGGTCCCTATTTCTAGCTGGGCTGGGAGTGGACTATTTATTGGGTGCCCCCTGGGGCACTCTTTCTAGATGGGCTAGGAGTGCACGGCTGGCTGGGTGGAGCCTGATGGATTATCTTAGTTACTTTGGACTGGGAGTCCGATTTTCTTCTTTCTCAATAGACTTAGCTATTTTGTGTACCTATCGTACTTATGAGGGGTTTGTTCAGGTTTTATTTAAACTTGCGCACGAATGTACCTTCTGCGCTTATGGGGGTCCAGTTAGGTTTAGTTTAGTTGTACTTAGTTTATTTCTAGTATGCTCGTGTGCTTTCTTTTCATATCCGCTTTGACCTCTCTGTGTCTAGATAATATCATTTCTTATTGTTTTTACCCCTTTTGCTCAGTCAGCATTTGATGCCTACTGAGTACCTTTTGTTTTGGTACTTATGCTACACTTTGCATCTATTTCATGATGCAGGTCCCAGTACCAGTTACTAGCGGTGATTAGCTTCAGCCTTCTTTTGCAGTTGTGATTCGAAGATGAGGGCGAGCACTTGGCGTTTTGGGTTTGTCTTTTTTCCTTCTTTTGTTTTAACTAGTCTTGTTGCCTTTGAGACACGCTTTGTTGTGGTCCACTTTTGGGACTTGTACTCTTTATTAGATAGCTCTGTACTTGTGACTTCTAGGTTCTAGGAGGGATTTCTGTAGATATTTATTTTGGGTTGCTTCCGCCTTGTTGTCCTTGTTTAGATTATTGTTTTCGCTAGTTTCTACCCTTATGCTTATTACTTGATGTTCTGGGTTACGGGTTGGCTTACCTACTGGTAGGGTATAGTAGGTGACATCATGACTCAAGAAATTGGGTCGTGACATTGTAAGAGTAATTTTTTGAGCTGCAACCATGTCTCATGTAAAAGTTCACCTTCAATTCTCTTGAAGTTTTGGATTCGGTGTCTAAGCTTGACCATCTTCAAAGGGGGAAAGAATCTCTCTAAAAAGGCTTTAGTCTACTCCTCCCAAGAAGTGATCGAGTTATTTGGAAACTCCTCCAACCATCTAGTAGCTTCACCTATCAAAGAGAAGGGGAATAATATTAACTTTATGGACTCTTGTGAGATGTTCTTAAATACAAAAGGCCCACACACATCCAAAAAATTCCTAAGGTGTATATAGAGATCTTCATGAGCTAAAACCCCAAACATTTCTCTTAATTGGAGCAGTTGTAGCATTCTTCTAGTCACATAAAAGAGTTCCATCCTAGCTATAGGAGGTAATCGGATGGCTCTTGTGGTTTGAATGACGTTCACAGGCATGTCATCCAAATTACTCATGTTGTCGTTTTGACCATAATGACTAGCATTGTCACTACCTTGGACACTCATTGTATTAAAACATTCAAATCAGCAAACAACAACACAAAGCAACAATCTATTACAACTAAAACAAATTCACAAATGAATTTCTCAAATATAATTCTCAACCACCATTCTCAGGCAGCGGTGCCATTTTTTACAAAGCTCAAACTACTCTTCAAAACTAATTAAAAGAGTAAGTGGTTGTCGTCATAAAAATACCCAACTAAGAGTCGAAGTTGAATTCCATAGAGAATGGTACAAGGCAAGAAGTTTTATCAGGAAATTTGGAATGTAAATTCGTTTAATTGCAGCAATAAAAACAAGTGATGGATGATTCCACCAAATTTGATAAAAGAATTTGGTTATCAAAAGTCACAATTAAGCTAAGATTTCAATACCTCAAATAAGTAACAAATAATTTAAGGGTGCGGGGATTGAAAATCGATGTCATATAGGGGTAATTGTTGTCCTGAACATTCATAGATAGGATGGATAATCTTCAATGACACTAATCTTCTTTCGATCTCATATCATCATTTCATAGAATCTTCATTCAATCTCATCTATGAGTTATACTAAACAACCCCATACCTTACACTATTCTCTCTTTTGATGCAACAATAGGGCAAATAGATCCGACCCATAAAATTTATTTTCAAGCAAGTTACATACATCAAACCTAAATTGCAAGTATCTAACTAATTACCAACTCCAATCAATCTCTTTCAAACATCAACCGGAGATCAGAAGTAGGAATTAAGTTAGCAACCTTAACCCATAAGTTAACCTCATGTCCATGTATGAATAGTAGCAAAACAGAGTATAACACAGTACCCACTACATTAAATCAACACTCGACCCTATTATTGCATCCCTAGATTTTGGGGTTTTAGCCAACCATCACAAAGAGTAAAGAAATTATACATTCTATTAAAGCAGTCATGGATAACATGAAATTAGCAATTACAAGCAATACTCATTTTCAATTTCAACTTCAAATTGTCAATTTCAAGGGAAAAAGTTAAAAAAAAAAAAAACTCAAAAACTAAAAGCATTCTTCACAAAGTAAAGTGTTTCTCTCTCTAAGATAAGACTCAAAATTCTCTAACTATTTTTCAGGACTTAGAAACTTTGGACTCTAGTCTCCCCCTTCTTTCTCTCTCTTTTTGACTATTTATAATTTACTCAAAATTAGTCCCAAAACTATATACGTGACCCTATGGGAGACGTTAGTCAGGCTCACCGATTATTATAGGAGAATCACCAACTTCTCTCCAGCTCACTTTTCTTTTGCTCTAGGCTTCAAGTGTTTGAACCTCAGTCGGCGAGCTCATTTGAGTCTGCCTTTCTCATTCAGTATATCGTCGAGTACCACCTTTATTTGTCTTTCAAGCCTTCAATTTTTCTTCATTTACTCTTCATTTAGGCGATGGTTTGAATGTTCACCTTACTCATTCTGTGAGTCAATGTTCCTCTTTTTTCGCACCGACTATCCTCAATTAATTCAAGTTTTGTGCACTGTCTCTTTAGGTGAGGTCATACCCTTTGGGTGATCTCCCTTTCTTTCTAGGCGATCAACAATTGGAGCATACTCTACTTTTCATATTTTTGGTCATCTTTCAAACATTCATCTTTGCCTTGTCCTTTAGCTTTCATAGCTACAAATAATCCAAATATCATTAGAATAGGAGATAATTAGGCATTGAGGACACTAATTTTTGAGCTTAATAGGCCTTAAATGAGTGTAAATCTACCACTCATCAAATAGTACATATCAAATCATTTGATTCTTTCTTTGAAAACTCTTCTCAAAACATGCATTTAAATGTATATTTATGGACTTACCCATCAAGTCCGAAAGGGATGTGTAATAAATCTCATATAATAATCTTTATAATCATGACTTTTATTAAAAAAAAAAAAAAAGGTTCATGTGATACGAAACATGAACAACAATTTAGAATTCAATATGCATAATATAAATCAAAATCAACGAATAACGAATTGGAATTCAGAATAAGAAATACAACTCAATTCGGATTTCAAGAGACTACAGATGAAACTCTAAACATAACCTTTTAAAGAATGAATTTATATTTAGGGAATGAGGAGGTACTTAGTTCATCACTATGAGAATCCTTATATACCTGGAAGAATAAAGTTCTTGTCGAAACTGGAAGAACACTTGAAAACCCTAATTTTCTCCTTTTGGATCGTTGCTCTAAAATTTGGAAGTGTTAATGAGAGCAATAGGGCTGATGAATATTTTTTAGAACCTTATTTAGGTTTAAAAACATCAAGGTTTAGACTTAGAAGGGGTGGAAAAATACTAAACTACCCCTCTTAAAAAGTTGTTGAAAACCTTCTACGGGGCTATCTACGGTTCGTGATTTGATCTATAGATCACAAATCTCATCCGTGGAATTTATATTGAATTTTAAGACTCAAAATTTCATTCTGTAGATCCAATCTACGAACCGTAGAATTTTCTATCGACTGTAGATCTAATCTGTAGAATAGATACCAAATTTTCTAGCTCAAAAGTTCATTCTACGGGTCAAAACTACAGCCCATAGAAGTTCCTACGGCCCGTAAAATGGATCCGTAGGAATTGGACCACAAAATTTGACTCTCTAAACTTTTCCTATGATTTGACAGTATGGTTCGTAGAAATTACTACGGCCCATAGAAGCAATTCATAGGAATTGACTTCAGGAAGCTTTGATGTGGCAGTCTCTAGTAAAATGGTCATACTTTTACTCCAAACTTGAAATGAGGCAAACTTAGTGGCATTGAAAATATGACTTGTAGAACTAAAATTTGATAGGTTATGAGTTACTTAATACAATATGTTATGAGATATATGATCGTTTAAAGTTGATCCAAGTATAATCATACATCAAAACTTAATCGGTAAGGAAGCTTTCAACTCAACTTTGTACTAGGGCTTCTTGTGACCTTAATTCATATCTAAATTCATTCTCACACTAAAGAATTGACCTTAACACCTAAAGAAAAATTTAAGAATCACCCAATACAACCTTACACGCAAATTAAGAATGGTTCGGACCTTAGCTTATAAATTTTTGGGGTCTTACATTTTAAAAGTGTTAACAACCCAAAATTTCAGTGTGTGATATCCCAAATTTTAACACATCTATGTCATAAGAGATATATCAAATCAAGTAATCTAGATCTATAAATCTATAAATCTATACCATGGATGAAATTAAATTGTAAATACTTTTCACTTTTCAATATTTTTATATGTTGTGATACAATATTTGAATTAAAAATGACCATTGTTCCATAAACTCCTTAAAACTCGCACTAGAACTTGTACAAAAATACTGAGAGATAAAAACAAGAGAAGAAAATTGATGCTTGAATCATAAACTTGGACAAATAACTAAAAAAAAGTGCTTTTACATATACAACAAATAGTAATAATTTACGTACAATTTTAAGTCGCACAAAGTTATTGTCACTCCCTAAGGATACCCCCTTGACATAAGCACGGAACCTAGGATCACAAGTGACCCTAAGCTAAACCTGAATATGCATATCATAAGCATACAAACATTTACTAAAATAAGAGATATTGTGTGGAAGCTTAAAACATGAGATAAAATGAAATGGTGGGGCAAACCCAATACTAGTCTGAATACATAAATACTAAAATCAGAGTTAAATATATTGAGCTATAACTCAAATTACTAAAGTTGAATCTGTCTATGTCTGAAATAAGCCTCTAACTAACTAGAGAAGCTGCTACATGCCCTCAGCTAACTCTAGCATAACTGAAACTAAAAGGAAAGATTGAATGCAAAAGAACATGTCTTCCATCCTTGAAGAATGAGGACTCACCACTGATACTGGTGAATACGGATCGAGAAGCGATCTACACATAACCTAAATGTTGAGGACCTGAACCTACATCACAAAAAGATGTAGTACAGAGTATGCGTCAGTACTTGAAAGGTACTGAGCATGCATGATAGGATAAAGCTGAACAACATATAATTGAACAAAGCATACTGAGCAATGATATAATCTAAACATGATAAAGATATTGAGATATACTAAAAATGAACTAAACTTGAATGCAATGACTAAGTACATGACATGCTGAAACAGAATACTGATATATAACTAAATAACCTGGTCAAATGCACTAGATACTGACTGTGGGAGCTACTAGTAACCGGCATAACCACCACGTGAGCTAACCGTGGTGTCTGATGTATACACCCCATCGAAGGGCCCAATATACCTTGCTAGGGGTATAAAGGCATGACTGACGTGATTGTAACACCTCACTAATTGAAAGAACTAGAAAGAGCTAGAATTAGAAAAAGTCATTTTTGGAAAGAATGAAAATCTGGAAATTTGACAAAATTAACTTAAGTTTGAGTTTTGGTCAACTTCAGACAACCATAACGCCTAGCTCAGGATGATTTAGGTGTCCTACAAGATACCGTAGGAAATATCTTTGAATTATCTTTTCAATGCCACCAAGTTTGCTTGATTTCAAGTTCGTATGAGGGAGACCTACACAGTCTCAAGGTAGTATGGCGCAAGGAGGTAACTAGGCTCCTGCATGTGCTGAGTGTGGTAGGAACCACCCAAGTACGTGTCGTGATGGCTCCACTAGTTGTTTCAAGTGTGGTCAAGAGGGTCACTTCATGAAAGAGTGCCCTAAGAACCAAAAAGGTAATGGGAATCAGGGCAATAGAGCCCAGTCTTCATCAGTTGCTCCACCAGACAGAGCTGCATCTGGAGGAGCTACTTCAGGGGCAGGCAGTGGAGCAAACCGCCTATATGCTATCACTAGCCACCAAGAGCAAGAGGATTCGCCAGATGTTGTCAATGGTATGATCAAAGTCTTTACTCTTGATGTATATATTTTGCTAGATCCAAGAGCAAGTTTATCTTTTGTGACTCTTTATGTTGCAATGAATTTTGATACTCTTCCTAAGAAACTTTGTGAGCCCTTTAATGTTTCTACACCTGTTGGAGAGTCTATTATAGCTGAAAGAGTATATCATGATTATACCATTTCTGTCAATCACAAGAGCACTATGGCTGATTTAGTTGAGTTAGACATGGTAGACTTTGATGTTATTCTAGGTATGGACTGGCTTCATGCCTTTATGCCTCCATTTATCGTAGAACTCATGTTGTTAGGTTCCAAATTCCTAATGAGCCAGTTATAGAGTAGAGTAGCAGTTCAGTAGTGCCTAAGAGTCATTTCATTTCTTACCTTAAGGCGAGAAAGTTAGTTTCCAAGGGGTGTGTCTATCACTTAGTCCAAGTTAATGACTCTAGTGTTGAGATACCTCATATTGAGTCAGTTCCAGTTATGACTGAGTTTCCAAAAGTCTTTCCTAATGATCTACCCGTCCTAAGAGAGAGATATACTTTGGTATAGACCTTCTTCCAAATATTCGTCCTATAGCTATTCCGCCTTATAGAATGGCTCTAACGGAGTTAAAAGAGTTAAAAAAATAGTTGAAAGATCTCCTTGATAAGGGTTTTATTCGACCAAGTGTCTCACCTTAGGGTGCTCCGACCTTATTTGTGAGGAAGAAAGATGGTTCCCTTAGAATGTGTATAGATTACCGCCAGTTGAACAAAGTTACCATCAAGAATAAGTATCCTCTTCTGAGAATTGATGATCTTTTTTATCAGCTTCAGGGTGCCACATGTTTCTCTAAGATAGACCTCAGATCAGGCTACCATCAGTTAAGGGTAAGGGAATGTGACATTCCAAAAACAACATTCAGGACACGTTATAGTCATTATGAGTTCCTAGTTATGTCCTTTGGTTTGACCAATGTGCCTGCAGCATTCATGGAGCTTATGGATAGAGTATTCAAGCCTTATTTAGATATGTTGGTTATCGTATTCATTGATGACATACTAATCTATTCGAGGAATGAGGAAGATCATGCTAGTCATCTCAGAATAGTTCTCTAATCTCTAAAGGATAGGGAGTTGTATGCTAAGTTCTTGAAATGTTAGTTTTGGCTTGAGTCTATGGCATTCTTAGGCCACATTGTTTCCGGTGATGAAATTAGAGTTGATACCCATAAAATAGATGCAGTGCAAAATTGGCCTAGACCCACATCTCCGACTGATATTAGGAGATTCTTAGGGTTGGCTGGATATTATAGAAGGTCCGTAGAGGGGTTCTAAACTATTTCATCTCATTTGACCAAGTTGACTCAGAAAATAGTGAAGTTTCAATGGTATGAGGCTTGTGACAAAAGCTTTCATGAATTGAAAAAGAGGTTGACTACTACCCTAGTATTGACCTTACCAGAAGGCACTAAAGGTTTTGTTGTATATTGTGATGCGTCTAGAGTTGGGTTGGGTTGTGTGTTAATGTAGAATGGCAAAGTCATAGCTTATGCCTCCAGACAGCTGAAAGTTCATGAGAAGAATTATCCAACCCATGACCTAGAATTAGCTGCCATAGTATTTGCTTTGAAAATATGGCATCATTATTTGTATGGTGTTCATGTAAATGTATTCACTGATCACAAGAGTCTTCAGTATGTGTTTAGTCAAAAAGAGCTTAATCTCAGACAAAGAAGGTGGTTAGAGTTACTCAAGGATTATAACATGAGTATTCTTTATCACCCAGGTAAGGCTAATGTTGTTGTTGCTGCCTTGAGTAGATTGTCTATGGTAGTACTGCCCATTTTGAAGAAGATAAGAAAGAGTTAGCAAAAGATATGCACAGAGATGCACGATTATGAGTTTGACTAATGGACTCCACAGAAGGAGGAGTAGTGGTGATGAATGGGGTTGAATCATCATTAGTGTTAGCAGTAAAAGAGAAGCAAGAACAAGATCCTATTATTCTTGAATTAAAGGCAAATGTTCATAAGCAAAAAGCATTTGCTTTTGAACAATGGGGAGATGGTGTATTAAGGTATCAACGTAGGCTGTGTGTACCAAGGGTGGATGAACTCCAAGAGAGGATCATGGAGGAAGCTCATAGCTTCATATATTCTATCCATCCGGGTTCCACAAAGATGTGTCGCGATTTAAGAGAATTTTATTGGTGGAGTAGTATGAAGAAGGGCAATGTAGAGTTTGTTGCTAAGTGTCCAAATTGCCAGCAAGTTAAAGTAGAGCACCAAAGGCCCGGTGGTATGGTTCAGAATATAGAACTTCCGGAATGAAAGTGGGAGATGATCAATATGGATTTCATCACAGGTTTATCAAGGTCTCGCATGCAACATGATTCTATTTGGGTGATTGTTGATAGAATGATGATCAACCCACTTTTTGCCGATAAAGACTATCCATTCAGTAGAAGATTATGCTAAGTTGTATATTAAAGAGGTGGTCAGACTTCATGGGGTTCCGATATCGATTATTTCATATAGAGGAGTATAATTTACTGCACAGTTCTAAAAATCTTTTCAGAAAGGCTTGGGTTCGAAGGTGAACTTGAGTACTGCTTTTCTTCTTCAGACAGATGGTTAAACAGAGTACACTATTCAGACATTAGAAGATATATTGAAGGAATGTGTGATTGATTTCAAGGGAAATTGAGATGATCACCTACCTCTCATTGAGTTCGCCTACAATAATAGTTACCACTCTAGCATCCAAATGGCTACTTATGAAGCTCTTTATGGGAGAAGATGCAGATCTCCTATTGGATGGTTTGAAGTTGGTGAAGCAGGATTGATAGAGCCAAACTTAGTTCATCACGCTATGGAGAATTGAAAGTCATTCAAGAGAGGTTGAAAACAGCGCAGAGTCGTCAGAAATCCTACACTAATGTTAGGAGGAGGGAGTTAGAGTTTGAAGTAGATAATTGGGTATACTTGAAAGTTTCACCCATGAAGGGTGTTATGAGATTTGTTAAGAAGGGGAAGCTTAGTCCCAGGTATATTGGCACTTACAGAATATCCAACGGGTTGGTAATGTAGCTTATGAGTTAGAGCTACCCCAAGAGTTGGCAGCGGTTCATTCGGTATTTCATGTTTCCATGTTGAAGAAGTGCATGGGAAATCCTTCACTTATCATACCAAGTGAAGATATTGGTATCAAGGATAGCTTCTCTTATGAGGTGGTCCCTGTTCAGATTCTAGACCGTCAGGTTCGCAAATTGAGGACCAAGGAAGTAGCATCAGTCAAGGTTCTTTAGAGAAACCAGTTTGTTGAGGAAGCTACATGGGAAGCTGAGGAGGATATGAAGAAGATATATCCACATCTCTTTGAGCTTGGAGAAATTCCAGATTAAGGTAGTAATTCTCTTCTTAGTACTCTTTAAATTGATATGCTTGATGTGTTATATTTGCTTGTTTAAGCTGAATGTTAGATGTTACACCCTTAGCCTACTAAGAATAATCTCATTCGAGGAAGAATGTTCCTAAGGGGGAGATATTGTAACACCTCGGTAATTGAAAGAACTAGAAAGAGCTAGAATTAGAAAGAGTCATTTTTGGAAAAAATGAAAAATCTGGAAATTTGACAAAATTAAGTTAAGTTTGAGTTTTGGTCAACTTCAAACGACTATAACTCCTAGCTCAGGATGATTTAGGTGTACTACAAGATACCGCAGGAAAGATCTTTGAATTATCTTTCCAACTCCGTCAAGTTAGCTTGATTTCAAGTTCGCATGAGGGAGATATGACTATTCAAAGTTGGGCTGTCTAAATAATGAAAGTCAAAACTGGATTTTGGAAGGGTATTTTGGTCTTTTCCATACCCAATTAAGTTAATACGTTTTTATCAATTAAATTGGGGTCTAAACTGAATTGGTTCAGTTTAGACAATTGGAAATCTATGCTAGGGTTTTTGGAGAAAGAACTTAAGAGGAGAAAGGAGAAGAAAAGTTCAAGACTCATCAAGTTCTTGCGATTTTGGTCGTGCATTTCACCAAGGATTCAATCCTACGAGATATGTGAGATCACATAGCGTTGGATTTTTTTATTTTTATTTGAATGACCCTTGGGGGGGGGGGGTCAGGGGCTTAGCAACACCCCCAGGCCTCAACATAAATAAAAACAAACAAAATACAAGGAGGGGGACATAAACCTTACCTCCGGTCCTATGGTGGTTCCGAGTTAGTTATCCTACTGAGGTTAACCTACTCGTCCCCATTACTAAAAGGAAAATCAAAGCAGATACCTACTGAGAGGACTCCTCTCTTTACATATCAACTAGGAAATTAAAGGGAGACTCCCCTTACAATAGTAAGAAAAGAAATAAGCAAAAGGACCTATTCAACGAAGCTATACCTAACCTAGACATAGCCAAGTTGAAAAGCTATACCTAACCTAGACAAACCAGCTATCTACTCAAGAAGGTTGTTTGATCCTTTTCAATTTCTTCCTTCGAAAGTTGGACGTTCCCATTTTCTCTAAGAGGTAGCTTCCTTTGGCCGCAATAGGTAGTTATTGGTAGGTGTACAATTGTTGAAGTATATCTGTTTTGTGACTCTTTTTTAATAGGAAGTACAGTTAGCTTCCCTGTAAGTATATTTGAATTGGAAGAACTCCAGCTGATTGATCAAGTTGATGAGTAGCTTGAGATGATGTTGTAGTTTCCAAGGTGGCTTGATATTGTATGTGAGCCATTTCATAAGTAGTTCCGAATCCACTTCAAGAATAACTTTCCTGTAGCCATGTTGTAAACACCAATAGATACCATGTGATGCTGCTTGAGTCTCCGCTTGATTGTTGGTACCATTGCCAAGAGGAATAGTGAAAGCATACATCATTTCACCATTTGAATCTCTTAAAATGCCACCACCACCAATCTTGTTGGGGTTACTTAGAGCACTAACATCAGTGTTTAGTTTAAAAATATTTGGAGGTGGCTTTGTCCATTTGACTTCTCTGATTTGGACATCATACCAGCAGCCCTCAATCATCTTAATCAAATCTGTCCAGCTGCTAGGCCATTGTAAATAGGGGTATGCAGACCTAAGGATGTGGTTAATATCCTTGAGAATGAGGAATTTGACTCTAGAGATGCTGGATTTTTTCTCACCATACTTGGTTGAGCACCTATTCTTCCAAAGATTCCAGCAAATGACAATTGGAAGGGACTGAATAACAATTCTGTGCACTTCATTTTTGTTCTCCAATCCCCACCATTTCAGCATATGATTTCTCAATGGAAGCTGTCTATAATCAGTGCCCAGTAAAGAAGAAAAAATTTCCAGATTGATGCAGGAAGAACATCTGGCAGGTTCACCTCCAAAGAAGTGATTTTTTCATTGGTAGGTAGTTTATTTCTCAATGCCCTCCACAGCGTAAAGGAAACTTTAAAAGGAACAAACTTCTGCCATGTAAGAGTGTTAATATTGCATTTGTCCTTTTTTTCTGATTGAGTTCCAGGCAGTAGAACAAGAGAACTGTCCATTGTCTGCAGGTCTCCATACTGCCTCATCTGCAACACCTTCCTGGAAGTGAATGGGAGTATTCAGAATTTTAGGCACCATTAATGGTGGAGCATGTCTTCTCACCATATTTTCATTCCACTCCCCATTCCTTAAAAAACTGGAAACCTTGATATTATGGAGGCTGTTAATATTGTTGCAGTGCTGAAACAGAGGCCCTTCTCCCATCCAATTATCCCAGCAAAACAGGCAGGAACCTGAGTGAATTTTCCAGCTAATATGAGCTTCAACTGACTCCTTGTTTCTCATTAAGTACCTCCATATTAAAGCCTGACCCTTAACAAATTTCTTGCCCACTGGATTGGATCTTTGACAATATTTGGCTCTAAGGAATTGACCCCACAAGGATTGTTTAGTCCTGAAAGACGACAATTGCTTATACTGAAGAGATGTACAGATATCATTGAGGTTTCTTACCCCTATGCCCCCTTCATCAAAGGGGTAGCTAAGAGTTTCCCAAGACGCCCAATGATACTTCTTTCGTTCTTTATCCCATCCCCAGAAAAAGTCAGCAATAACCATTTTGATGTACTTGATAGTGGTTCTTGGAGGTGAGGTTGCAGCCATAGTGTGGATAGGGATGGATTGAAGGACATGTTTCACCAAAGTAGGCCTCCCCCCAAAACTAAGGATTCTTGATTGCCAACCACTGAATTTTTTAACCACCTTTGCCACCAATTCTGAATAGTAAATGATTCTTTGCCTTCCAATATATAAAGGACAACCAAGATAAGTGATTGGACTATTTTTGAGTGATGCCTGTAATGCCCTTTATCAAAGTAATGGTGTCAAGAGGAGTGTCTGTAGGAACCATGAAATGGCTTTTGTCTTTGTTGATCAGCTGGTCAGAAATTAACTCATAAGTGGAGAGGGTCTTCATAATTAATTCTAAAAAGTTCCTGTTGGTTGATGTGAAAATAATCACATCATCCCCAAAACTCAAGTGATTAATTTGAGGACCTCTCACTTCCATTTGGAAACCCTGGTACCTCTGATGTTGATGAAGAAGATTGAGCATTCTATAAAGCACCTCAGCCCCCAGAATGAACAAAGTCGGAGATAAGGGATCACCTTGTTTAAGTCTTCTAGTTGAATGAAAAAAACCATGTCTGGATCCATTCACTATAACTGAGTACCAATTATTGCTCATAATTCTCGATACCATGTCAATGAACATTTCTCTAAAGCCCACTTTTCTCAAAACCAAGCAAGTAAAAGCCCATGACACTCTATCGTAAGCCTTAGTCATATCAAGTTTGATCACCACATTATCCCTCTCCTTCGGTTTTTTTATGCCAGGAATAATTTCCTGAGCCAATATGATATTTACAGAAATGCTCCTTCCTTTAACAAAACCAGCTTGATTGTCTGAAATAAGGTTAGGAAGAATCAGGGAAAGTCTGATACAAATCAATTTGGAAATGACTTTATTAGTGAAGTTGCTCAAACTAATGGGTCTGAACTCATTGAGCTTATTGGGGTGCTCCACTTTGGGAAGAAGAACTAAACAAGCATGTGAGAAGAATTTTGGCATTTCTTGACCACAAAAGAAGGAGTGGACAGCATTTAGAAGATCCTGCTTGATGATTTCAAAACAAGTTTGAAAAAATTTTCCTCCAAACCCATCAGGACCAGGGGCTGAATTGGGGTTCATAGAGAACACCACTTGCTTTAATTCCTCCATAGTGGGCATAGCTTGAAGAATAGCATTCTGTTCTGCTGTAACCATCCTGGGAATGTGTTGAAACTGCTCTTCATCAATCTCATTGGCATGGCCAGAAAAAATATGTTGATAGTAGTCACATGCAGCTTGTGCTATACTCTCATCACCTTGGATCCAATTATCAGCACCTGTGCATATTTTGTGGACAAACAACTTTCTTCTCCTTTCACTCATAATAGCATGAAAATATTTGGAGTTAGTATCACCCTCTTTGAACCATTGAAGTTAAGTTTTCTGTTTAAGGATAGAAGCCTCCAACTTCATGTATTTGATGTAAGTGGCATTAATCTGATGAAGAGTAGCCCTGTTTTCCTCAGTATTACTATTGATCACATCTTCTTCAGCCTGCTTGATCCTCTCCACAAATTGCTTGACTTCGCTGAAAATGTCCCCATAAACACTTTTGGACTAGGAGCTAAGAGTGCCTTTAAGTCTCTTCATTTTCTGATGCACTTTCCACATAGGATTGCCATCCATCTCCCTATCCCAACAAAATTTAACAGTAGAAAGAAACTCTTCATGATGTGTCCAACAGTGGAGAAATTTGAAGTATTTTGTAGGGTGATCAGCTCTCTCAACCATTTCCACAAAGAGAAGACAATGGTATGAACCTACAGAAGGTAAATGAGTGATGGTAGTCTGAGGCATGTCTTGTAACCATTTGTCATTGATCATTGCTTTGCCGAGTCTCTTTCATACTTATTTTCCTCAGATCTCTGGTTGCACCAAGTAAAGTGCTGCCCACTATAACCCAAATCCAATAAACCACAATCTGCTATGACACTTATAAATTCAAAACTCTTGTTCATATTGTATGGCCTGCCCCCTTGTTTTTCATCAGTGGAAGTAATAACATTAAAATCACCAATGGTACACCAAGGAATATCCATAGAAGAGAAATGCATAAGTCTATCCCAAAGAGGTCTTCTGAGGTAGTCTTTACATTTAGAATATATGAAAGAAGTCATGAACTTTTCTTTGCATTCAACATACTGCAGAACACAGGTAATATGCTGGTCATCAGTTTCCAGCACTGTACGGTCATTTCAGAATTCCAAAAGAGCCAAATTTTTCCATTAGGGTTGCAAGTTGCATTATCCATGTTCAGATGGATTTTATAACTGTTGAGATGGGAGTTGTCAGCAAAAGGTTCAAGAATTGCTATCATTGTCAGATTGTGCATTTTCTTGAGATTTTAAAGCCTCTCCAATGATCCTTGGGTGTTGATGCTTCTAGCATTCCAGCAAATAGACTTGATCATTAAAACCCTGTACTTCTGGACCTAGTGTTTGGTCTGCTAGAGGTAGTAGATGTATTGTTTCAGTTTTTTCTTATTGTGATGTTTCATTTGTTTCCTTCCCCTGGGAGATAAACCTTGCTGATCAGTGACTTCCTCAATTTCCTCTAGGAATTCACTTTGAAATGTGGATCCAAAAGCTTTAATTAGGTGTGCACTAGTTTCATCTTCATCGGTTCCTTCCCCTTCTTCATTTAGGGATTGAGTATCCTCATCAATTTCATATTCAGATTGTTCAACATATACTCATTAAACCCTGGCCCTGTGGTCACCTTGGAACTGGCAACCTGTTGGAGTTGTTCTTTGTTCATTTGGACCTGTTCTTGTTGTGCACTGGTACCCTGAATTTCATTCTCCTTTTGTTGTTTTTTCTTTGTAGCATCCCTTTTTTTTTTTACTTAGTTTGCCCTTAGAGTTGTTGTTGGAAGGTTTATGCAAAGTATCAGACAGGTTATTCTGCAGATTTTCATCATTGGCACTTTGAATACCATTCTTCTTCTGTTTGGTAGGAGTTGTGTAATCTTGGCCCTGTACCTTGTCTACCATGTTGTTTTGTTGAACCTGCACTATACCCTGACCTATATCCTCGACAACTGAACCAACCAAATTCTATTTCTGCATCCCAGACCCTGTCAATTGCTGACCAGTACCACCATCTTGTGACTGACCTTGTTTTTTCTGGTTGTTTTGAGTATGAAGAGAGGTAGCAGGGGCTCCAAAGTCATTCCTATAGTCAATGTAAAGGTTCCCATGCCCAGCATGAGATAAGTTCCCCCCTTTGGTTACCCCATCCTGCAAGTTAGATGTTTTCTCCTGACACCCTCCATCCAACCCTCCATCAACTTCAACAGCAGCAGTCAAGCAATTAATAAAGGGGTTCTGGGGTATGGGGAGCATTGAGTCAATACCTGTGGCCTTCTTTCTTTGCTCACCATGATCTAGTGTTTTTTCAGCCATTTGGCTGTTATTATATACTTGATGGAATGTGGGAGTCAGTTTATTGACAGCTTCTTGGGCAGCCTGTGTCTCCACTGTTGCATTATTTTAGGAAGTCTGATTTTCTTTTTCTTCATGACTAGTAGGCTAATCCTGCAATTCAAGATCAATAAAATTATTATGAGTAGGAATTATAGAAGTGTTAACCTTACCTGATTGGGCTGCATTCTGATGTTGCTTGTCCTGCTGTACCTTCTCCTGAAGTGAATGGGGTTTGTCCATGCTGTTTTGGGCCTGTTTGTTGCTCTTTTTCTTCTGAGTTTGCCATTGGTCTTCAGCTGGTCTGTTATCAATACCCTGAGCTAGGTGTTGGTGTATTTGTGTGCTTATAGTTGTCACAGTTTTGTTACTTTCATGGGACTGCACATTTCTAAGTTCACCTCCCTCTTGTTCTCCCTTCTGTTTGCTCTTCTTTTCAGCCTCCAATTCTTTCCGTTTCCTAAATTCTTTATCTCTTATTTTAATATTGCAAACATGAATCAAGTGCCCTTGGTGCTTACAATACATGCAATAATTCGGTATATTATCATATTGGACAGCTTGTCATCTCCCTTTGTTGAGATCTTCTACATTGAATCCCATCCACACATGAGGAGGTCTTTCTTTAGTAAGGTCTGTTTGGACTTTGACCCTAGCCACACTCCCTCTAATTTTTTGAATAGACGCAGTGTCCAAATACAAAACTTTGCCAATAGGGAGCAATAAAGCAGACAAGATTTCCTTGTTGTAGCAATGCCAGGGAAGTTCAGGTAGAGAAATCCAAATAGGAACTATACGTGTTTCTTCCTCCGGCCTAAAAGTAGGAGTCCACTTTTGGATTCTCATAAGTTGTGCTTCGATGGTCAACTTTTGCTTAGTCCACACAGTGATATAATCCAACTCATTGTCCAAATCAATATAGACATGTCGAGCATTGAAATGAGCTATCTTAACCCCTCCCAAGTTGAGTTTGAAGAATAAAGTTCTTTCTAATCAACTCCACCTTAGGCATGGTGTTAGTGAATTTTCCAACAAGTGTGAACTTGCACCTAGTTGCCCATTTAACCATAAAATCTTCTTCATTGAATATAACTGCAGGCAGCCCTTTCTTGGTGGTGATAACATGAGTAGTGATCTTAATAGTGATGCCATTCTTGGCTTGATTATGTCTTAGTCGAGCCGCAAAAGATTGGACAATAGTATAAGGGGCTGGCTCAGGAGCTAAGTCTTTCTTAGCATTATATTGGTTATGCATATGCTGCTGATGGTTTTGTTGATTTTGATTAACCTGTGCAATAATGCTAGCAGTCTGATTTACATTATTTCTACCCTTTTGAGAATTAGGATCATACCTTGCAAAGTTATTAGAAACCTTAGGAAAATTGTGTTGTGGTTCCATTGTTGTTCTAGCATTTTGTTGTTGAGATTGAGCCCTTATACCATGTTGGTTGGTTACATTATGCAGATTATTTTGGTTACTCTTTTCAATTTGGACCTGATTACTTATTTGTTTCAAGAGACCAACATTTCTATTACTTTTCTTATTTACAACAGATTGTAAATGAGCCCCAGTGTTAGTATAATCAGATTGATTCAAGCTATTGAGAATTGGTTTACCTGATTGCATTTCTTTACCCTGAACCTGCTGGTCCTAAACTTCTTCTCCATTCCTCTTGTGATCATCATGACTGATATCCTTAGCTGTTCTATTATGTTCAAGTATGACCTACAGTTCAGATGAAGTGGAGCTGGAGTTACGAGTATTGGAGTGTCATGATTTCCAAAAGAAAAATTCGAAGAGTGAGCTTCTTCATCAATGTTTTTTGTAGATTGGCTCTTTGCAATTCGGTGAGTGGCGACTTGTTTCTTGCTCAAATTATGTTCATGAGCAGAGTTTTCTTCATTTGCCATTTCTTCACTCGCTTGAAGCTGAACTGGTTCTTTTTGAGTTTTGTTTTTTGTTTGTTGAGTTGAAGAAGTAGCATCCTTCTCATTGTCTTGTGTAATACGACCATCTTCTTTATTCAAGTTCGTCGGAGCACCGGCAAACTGGTCAAAATTTTTGGCGCCTGCAATTCCGCCATCCAAATTGCTTGAAATCTCTGTAAGATGTTCTTCCAGGTGAGGAGAAGAATGCCCAGTGGTCGATTCATCTCAAATCAGCTCAGGTGAAGTTCGAATTTGAAGGTGACCTTAAGGCGATTCAGACGCGATTCCCCCAAGAGTCCCCTGTTGAGAACCTGAAATTGCGACGGTGGAATTCCTTGCCTTTTGGACTGTAGCTAGATCCTTGAACGGTGAATCTATATCTTTATCTACCTTTGCTCGAATCACAATAGTTTGAGAATAGGAATTAATTTCGCGAATTCCTTCTAACTCTCTATCAGAAACCTTAATGTTCATCGCTTCATTCTTTTGTAGTTTCGAAGAGTTATAGGACAAGTTTGGAGATGATTCTTGTTGGGTTTTGCTCGTCTCTTCATTCCGCTTCTGATGGATTTGGTCCGTTGGCCGAACGAGCACTACCGACGGCGTTTTTGCCATACCAATAGGATAGCAACTAGCCGTTAGGCTATAAGTCACTAGCCGTTAGTCCTTTTTTTAGCGCTATTCTTGAGAGCGTATTTCTTAGAGAGAGGACTTAGCGATGACTTTGCCTGTGATCAATTTACATAGTGTTGGTTTAGTTCACCCATGCGTCAATCGTGATTCAATTCAGCGTAATTGTGTTTCTTGAAAGAAAAGATTATGAATTCTTGATGAATTTGTTTAAGTTCTTGTGGATTCTTGTTGTTGGAGTTGTTGAGGAGTTCCTTGAGTTTGATTCATGAAATTAGGTGTAATTTTGAGTAGATTCCTTCATATATTGGTGATATAGTCGAATCTAAGTGTTTGGAAAACGAACCAATCGAATCTAGAGGGTTTAGAGTTGGAAAATAAGCAAGAAATTTCGTCAAAAATCTAGGAGGGGGCTGGGGCGCTACGCCTCTCAGAGCACCCCAAAAGGGCTCATGAAGTTTGGGCTCTGGGGCGCCGCGCCAGCCAAGGCGCCCCAATCTAGCTCCTGGTGTTTGCCCTCTGGCACCCCATGCTACTCAGAGCGCCAGGGACGCCAGGTCTTCTACTTTTTCTCACTTCTTCCCGTTTAAGTTCCCTAGCAATGTACCTAAGTTTTCTAGTTGATTTATACACTCTAAGGTACGTCTAAACATCATGAAATCATCCATAAACATGAGATCATGATCCTTGAATCCATAATTCAATTCAAGGAAAATTAAGAGTCAAGTCAAGAGAAGTTCATAGAGTTTTCCAAAAGTTTTTTACAAACGTTTAAACTTTGTTTTAAGGCTTAAGTTTTGAGTTGAGTAAAGAGTAAGAGTAAAGTTCACTTTCTTCAAAAGATTATATGGGAACTAAGTATTCCCAAAAGTTGAAATGTTTTCACATTTAAACAAGAAAGGAAACACCAATTTCCAAGAGAGCCTTTGAGCTAGTTTTTGAGTAATTATCTCAAACCACAGAAAGAGTGTTTGCTTTTTAAAACATATAAGCTGAGTATATTTTGGGAGTACTATTGAGCACTGATATGGGGACGAGTTCATAATAACTGAAGTCTCCATAAACCATGTAGTCATCGTGGGTAAGAAAGGGTCATACTTTGTAGATGATTTCTTAGTGCTTTTTAGCATAGACTAGTGGATCTACTTAGTTGAGGCGTTCTATATCATGGCAAGGTATACGACAGTTCTGGCAGCGTGGGCGAGACATTGTATCATCATTTTAGCTCATAGTGATGGTTGTTGGTTAGAGAAACTCCCACAGTATTATATTACTTTATATGTAAACTGAGTTGTTATTGTATTTCTTAAATACATTGAGTTGTCATCTACTATTTTAAATGCTTTTGTATAAACTGCACTTTTATTGTTGTTTTACTTCGCATTTGAGTTGAGTATTCATGAGTTGAGTAAAGCTAAGGTAAGTGTTCTTTTCATATTCCTATCAAGCTTATGTCATGTTTATTTTTCCCCTCACATACTCGTACATTCAATGTACTGATGCCATTTGGACTGCATCTTTTTATGATGCAGATACAGGTAACAAAAATCAGCATCCAGTGCCTCGTTGATCCAGTTGAGCATTCAGAGTTATTGGTGAGCCTCCTTGCTTCTGGAGGATACCTTTTGTTGCTTTCAGTATTTAGTTCATTAGGATATTGTGGGTCTTGTCCTGACATCCATCTCACTTATTAGAGGCTTCATAGATAGTAAGCCAATTAGTTCAATTGTCACTACTTTATTATTGGCTTATGTTTTGAGACTTGAGTAGCCATCTTGTCTAGTTTGAATGTTTCTTTAAAGACATTCTAAGTTTATTTCATAAGTTCCTTAATTGAGACTATTTCTTTTGTTTAAGTCATCCGCTGAGTAAGTAAGCCAGACCAAGGGTTCGCTTGGGCCAACAATGGTTCTTGAGTGCTAGTCTCGCCCAGGGTGTAGGCTCGGGGCGTGAGAGTGATCACTAAAACTGATGCCCACAGAGGGGACTTAACCTACAGGGGCACGTAGTTGTGGGACTATGAGGGTACACTAAAGCCCTAGTCTACTCGATGCTAAGTGTACTCCCAATTGAATGTATATATGATACATTATTACTGAAATACTGAATAGCTCAAAATACTGACATGCAAATCTGAGAATGTGACAATTAAATTCTAATAATGTGACATTCGAAAATCGAAGCATGTATATTTGTTTAACTGACCTAGCACGTGTAATTCATGAACTAAGAGAATCTACACAACTTGGGTTATGAGTTTCATGTAAAGAACTAAGCAACGATTCCATGAAAACATGATAATTTGATTAGGAATACTCTAACAGCTAAATCATAACCAATACCTAAGGTTTAAGAAACCCTAGGTCTAAGCAAGATATAAGAATCAAGAATACTAGTGGATGAAAGAAATCCACCAGTAAAATCCCACATACCTGGTGACAAATTCTATGGAGAAATCTTTCGATTTCGGGGCTAGAACTGAAGAAAACATGTTGCATTCTTGGAGAGGGCTTGGTCGATTGATTTTCTCCTTTTGTGCTAAGTTTCGATTGATTTTTTAGAATAAACAATCAGGGTAGGATTTGATTAAGGTACTAGGCTTAAATTGACCAAAACGAAGTAGTTTATGGGTTAAATGATGTAGTTTAGGTGACCAATGCATGGGGAAAAGACCAAACGACCCCTGACTTAAAAACTGTCGGGGCTATCGATGGGCCAGACCGATGGTCCGTGGATAGACCGACAGGCCATCCTGTAAGTCTGTCATTTGGCTTCAGAGGCTAGGACTGAGGGTCACGATCCACGGACCTGGACCACGGCTTGTGGTCTGACCTACGGTCCGGCAGTAAGTCATGCCTTATCTGAATTTTATGGGGTTCTGAGAAGGGAGTTGCAGGTGGGCAACCATGGACCCCACCTATGGTCCGTAGGTCAACCTACAATTCGTAGGTGCCCCCCGTCGATGGCACCTGCAACTTCTAAAAATCTGCATTTTTACCTTTTTCAAAACTAGGGTGTTACATTATCTCTCCCTTGGGAACATTTGTCCTCGAATGAAGTCTAAACTAGTTGAATATGGAGGAAAAGAGCTGTGATTCCTACCACTAAGTACTGGAAACTAAAATCTAATTGAACTAAGTTCCAAGAACATGCAAATATGCTCAAAATGTAGGAACAACTGAAGGAACGTGATACCAAGATTGAATTTACGCAAGAGTAACTGAAAGACTGGAAAGAAACTACTACCTCAAGCTGGAATGGAATTGGAAGGAAAGATATGAGGATACGTGGCCTTCATGGCTGCTTCTACTTTCCAAGTAGCTCCCTCTACTAACTGACTCCTCCACAAAACCTTAACTGAAGTGACTTTTTTGTTTCTCAACCTTCGAACCTGATGACCAAGAATTTCAACTGGCACCTCTTCATATGTGAGACTATCCTTCACAGCCACGCTCTCTAATGGTACTATGGATGCTGGATCACCCACACACTTCTTCAACAAGGAAATGTGTAAGATCGGATAGACTGTTGCTAGTTCTACTGGCAATTCTAACTCATAGGTCACTTTACAACCCTTTTCAAGATCCTGTAAGGGCCTACATATCTAGGACTAAGCTTCCCTTTCTTGCCAAATCTCATCACCCCCTTCATAGGTGATACTTTCAGAAAAACCCAATCATCGATTTTGAACTCCAAGTTCCTTCTCCTTACATCTGCATAGGACTTTTGGCAACTTTGGGCTGTCTTAAGTATCTCTGATGAGCTAAACTTTTTCCATTGCCTTATGAACCGAATCTAGCCCAATCAATGTTGCTTCACCTACTTCAAACCAACTAATTGGAGATCTACATCTATGCCCATACAATGTTTCATAAGGGGCCATCTGAATACTAGAATGGTAGCTATTATTATAGACGAACTCTATGAGAGGTAGGTGATCATCCCAACTTCCCTTGAAATCGATCACGCAAGCTCTCAACATATCCTCTAAAGTCTGAATGGTATGATCTACCTGACCATCCATCTGTGGATGAAATGTTGTGCTGAGATTTACCTGAGTACCAAGACCTTTTTTAAATGACATCCAGAAATGAGAGGTAAACTGAGGGACTCTATCTAAGATGATAGACAAAGGAACTCCCATGTAATCTGACTATCTCATTAACTTAGAGTTTAGCGTAGTCTTCCACTGAATTTGTAGTCTTGACAGCCAAGAAATGAGCGGACTTAGTAATTCTGTCTACTATTATCGAAATGTAATCAAGTTGTTTGCGAGTACGAGGTAAATCAGTAATGAAATCCATGTTTATCACTTCCCACTTCCATGTAGTAATGTAAATCTCTTGAGTCATACCTCCTGGTTTTTGATGTTCTACCTTCACCTATTGACAATTTGGGCACTTAGCCATAAAATCTGCTATATTCCTCTTCATACCATTCCACCAAAAGACTTTCCGTAGATCATGGTACATCTTGGTGGCACCTGGATGAATATAATACCTGGAGTTATGGGCTTCTGTAAGGATCTACTGTCTCAACTCACCCACCTTAGGAACACATAAACGACCCTGGTAGTGAAGCACACCATCTCCCCCTTGGGAGAAATCCTCAACTTTTTGTTGATGAACTGTACCCTTCAATTGAAGCAATATAGGATCATTGTCCTATTTTTCCTTAACCTCCGCTACCAATGAAGATTCTAACCCATTCTGAACTATCACAGCATCATCTGATATGTTCATAAGGCTAACTCCTAAGCGAGCAAACTGGTGAACATCTTTTGTTAATTCCTTTATCTCTTCCTCAACATGTGTTACACTACCCATAGATAGTCTGCTAAGAGCACCAACTACTACATTGGCCTTACCAGGATGGTAAAGCACATTCATGTTATAGTCATTGAGGAATTCAAGCTATCTCCTCCGGCGAAGATTTAACTCATTCTGGGTGAACACATATTGAAGGCTCTTATGGTCTGTGAACACATCTATGTGAACACCATACAAGTAATGTCTCCAAATCTTTACGAAAAATACTACGACTGCAAGCTCAAGGTCATGAGTCAGATAGTTCTTCTCAGGCAACTTAAGTTGTCTAGAAGCATAAGCTATAACCTTACCTCGTTGCATCAACACACAACCCAGGCCGACTCTGGATGCATCACAATAGATCACATAACCGTTTGAATCCTCTGGTAGAGTCAAAATAGGAGTTGTAGTCAACCTAGTTTTCAATTCTGAGAAGCTCTTCTCACACTCATCTGAGCACTAAAACTTAACCTTTTTCTAAGTCAACTTAGTCAATGGAGAAGTTATGGATCAAAATCCTTCCACTGACCTTCTGTAATAACCGGCTAAACCCAAGAAACTTCTAATATATGTAAGAGAGGTGGGTCTGGGCCATTGCTTCACTACCTCTATTTTTTGAGAATCCACTCACATCCCTTCGCTAGACACTATATGACCAAGGAAAGAAACTGATTGTAACCAAAACTCGTATTTGTTGAATTTAGCGAATAACTGGCGATCTTTGAGAGTTTGCAGGACCACCCTCAAATGAGTCGCATCTTCTTCCTTGTTCCTAGAGTAAATGAGGATATCATCAATAAAGACAATAATGAACAAGTCCAAATACTACTTAAACACCATGTTTATTAAATTCATGAAAACTACAGAAGCATTAGTTAGTCCAAATGACATAACTACAAATTCATAATGACTATACCGAGTTTTGAAGGTTGTTTTTGGGATATCAATTTCTCTAACTCTGAGCTGATGATAATTGGATCTGAGGTATATTTTCAAAAAATGACTAGCACCCTGAAGTTGGTCGAACAAGTCATCAATCCTGGGGATAGGGTACTTATTCTTGATTGTGACTTTGTTCAACTGCCGATAGTCAATGCACATCCTGAGAGAGACATCTTTCATTTTCACAAATAACACTGAAGAACCCTATGGGGAAATACTAGGTATGATAAAACCCTTATCTAGAAGGTCTTTCAACTGCTCATTCAATTCCTTAAGCTCTGTTGGAGCCAATCTATATGGCGGAATAGAAATAGGCTGGGTATCTCAAAAGAGATCAATTTCGAAGTCAATTTGCCTTTAGGGAGGAACTCCGAGAAGATCTTCTAGAAACACTTTGGGAAACTCACTTACTACTAGGACTGACTCAAGAACTGGAGTTTCGGAGCTTGAATCTTTAACCCAAACTAGGTGATAGAGATACCCTTTAGAGATCATCTTTCTGTCTTTAATGTAAGAAATGAATCGACCTATACGCACTGATCTACTACCCTTCCATTCTAAGACTGGTTCGCTTGGAAACTGAAAACAAATGATCCTAGTTCTACAATCGACTAAGGCATAACATGAATGTAACAACTTCATGCCTAGAATGATATCAAACTCTATCATTTCTAACTCTACAAAAGCTGCTAAGGTGACTTTCTGAGAGACTGTGACAGGGCAATTTTTGTATACCCGTCTAGCTATAACTGGGTCACCAACTGGAGTAGAGATTGAGAAGGTTCTGAGTGAGTTTCTGGACTGACACCGAAGTTCACTGCTATATATGAAGTTACAAATGAAAGAGTAGCCCCTGGATCTAACAAAGCATAGACATCTAAATGAAAGACTCGTAATGTACCAGTAACCATATCAGGAGAATCTTGTTTATCCTGACGAGCCTGGAGAGCATACAACCTGCTCTGGCGCTAACCACTACCTATACCAGATGAGGTACCCTACTGAGTTGGGCAACCTGCTGGTACTGCTGGAGCTGGGTAAACTTAAGTCTGTATTCTTGGACTGACGTGGAACCTTGTCTCAAATTCATAAATTCCTACACCTTAGCCTCTCTCAACTCTCTTGGGAAGAACCTATCCAGAAAAGTTCCGATAAAACACTTCCAAGTCACAGGAGTTGCATTCTCACCCCTATTTCCCTTCCACTACATGAACCATATATGAGCTACATCCTTGAGATGATGGGACGCCAACTCTACCCTATCATTTCCAGTCACTTGCATCACTCCAAAGATCTTCTTGACTTCATCAATGAAGTTTAGGGGGTCTTCACAACTGCGACCCTAAAAACTCAGGCGGACTCATCCTAACAAAATCTTGGACCCTAACTGCCACTGATCCACCACTAGCATTCGTAGGAACTGGAACCTGCTGATTGTTCTGGTTGGCTACGCTTTGGGCCAAGAGTTGGATAGCATTCCTAAACTCCGCATTTGAAACCTTATGGTCTGGGACTGGAGGAACTGCATTAGCATTGAGGGCATTAGCATTCTTTGCATAAGCTCTACGAGGATGCATGATCCGAAACGCATAACGTCGAGTTAGAAAAGAGATCATACCCACGCATGATAAGAATAACAAGAAAATGAAATTTTTCCTAAAACACTTCGTAGCCTCCCCCTCATAGGTGTGGCGCGCTTCACACTCATGAAAGGGACTCCACTTAGTGCAGCTTTTCAGACATCCTAGGACTCTTAAACCTAATTCTCTGATACAAAGTTTGTCACACCCCAAGGCTACCCCCTTGAAATAAACACGAGACCTAGGTCACGAGTGACCCCAAGATAACCCTGATTTCGCATATCATAAGTATACAAACAATTATGAAATAAGAGATACTGTGCGGAAGCTTAAAACATGAGATAAACTGAAATGGTGGGGAAAACCCAATACTAGTCTGAATACATAAACACTAAAATCAGAGTTAAAGATACTAAGCTATAACTCAAATTAGTAAAGCTGAATCTATCTATGTCTGAAACAAGCCTCTAACTGGCTAGAGATGCTGGGACATGCCCCAGTTAACTCAAGCAAAACTGAAACTAAAAGGAAAGATTGAATGTAAAAAAACATGTCTGTTAGCCTCGAAGAATGAGGACTCACCACTAATACTACTGAATACGGATCGGGAACCGATCTGCACGTCACCTGAATGTTGAGGACCTGAACCTACATCACGAAAAGATGTAGCACAGGGTATGTATCAGTACTTGAAAGATACTAAGCATGCACGATAGGATAAATCTGAACAACATATAACTGAACAAGGCATACTGAGGAATGATATAATCTAAACGTGATAAAGATACTGAGATATATTGAAAATAAACTAAACTGAATGCAATGACCAAGTGCATGATATACTGAAACTGAATACTAATTTATAACTAAATAACCTAGTCAAATGCACTGAAGTCTGACTGTGGGAGCTCCTAGTAGCTGACATAACCACCACGTGTGTCTGATGTATACACCCCATCCAAGGGCCCGATATACCTTACCAGGGGTATAAAGGCATAACTGACGTGATTACTAAAATCGATGCCCACGTAAGGGACTTAACCTACGGGGGCACGTAGTTTTGGGACTATGAGGGTACGCTGAAACCCTAGTCCACTCGGTGCTAAGGCTACTCCCAACTGAATATGTATATGATACATTATGACTGAAATATTAAATAGCTCAAAATATTGTCATGCAAATCTGAGAATGCAACAATTATATACTAATAATGTGGCATTTGAAAATTGAAACATGTATATTTGTTTAACTGACCTAGCATGTGTAATTCATGAACTAAGAGAATCTACACAACTAGGGTTCTGAGTTTCATGCAAAGAACTAATTAACGAGTCCACAAAAACATGATAATATGATTAGGATTACTCTAATAGCTAAATCATAACCAATATCTAAGGTTTTAGAAACCCTAGATCTAAGCAAGATATAGAAATCGAGAATCTAAAATAATTCTAGGGACCTAATAGATGAAAGGAATCCATCAGTGAAATCCCACATACCTGGTGACGAATCCCATAGAGAAATCTTTCGATTTTGGGGCTGGAACTGAAGAAAACCTATTGTGTTCTTGGAGATGGATTAGTCGACTAATTTTCTCCTTTTATGCTAAGTTTCGATTAATTTTTTAATCAGGGTAGGATCTGCTTAAGTTAATAGGCTTAAACTGACCAAAACTATGTAGTTTAGGGGCTAAATGACGTAGATTAGGTAACCAATACATGGGGAAAATACTAAAAGACCCCCGACTTAAAACCTATTGGGGCCATCAGGCCTGACCGACGGTCCGTGGGTAGACCAACGGGCTATCTTGTCAGCCCATCATTTGGCTTCAGAGGCTGAGACTGAGGGTCACAATCCATAGACCTAGACCATGGCCCGTGGTTTGACCTACTATCACAACCCGAGCCTACACCCTGGACGTGGTCGACACTCGAGAACCATTGGTGGCCCCAAGCAAACTCTCATCCTGGATAACTATAAGAGGAAGACTAACTCAAGCATACAAAGCTTAAAAATTGAATAAAATTCATGAAACTCAATTACAAAGCTTTAACTCAAATGAAAAACTCTGAATAAAAATAAATTATTCAACTCTCTATAAAATAGGCAACTTAAGTTTTTAAAACATTTAACAAAAATAAATAAACAGACTTCAGAAACTCTATTGTATATCTATAAAGCCTCTAAATGACAAAGACGGAAGTCATGAAAAGACCCACGACATCCTGACAAAATTAAAAGTAAATGGAATCCTCCGGAAGCAAGGAGGCTCACCATAGCTAACTTGAACTCCATGTGGCATCAAGGAAGCTCCTATTGATGATCCTGAATACCTGTATCTGCATCATGAAATGATGCAGACCAAATGGCTCAGTATGTGGAATGTACAAGCATGTAAGGGGAATTCTAAAGCATAAACATAAGCTTGAACTTGATAAAAAGGAAACATACTTACCTCTTTTCAAACTTACTCAACTTAAGGAATATTCAAGGATACTCAAAACTACTCAAACTTACTCAACTCAAAAGTACTCAAGGATAAGATACTCAACTTAGTATACTCAACTCGAAGGTACTCAACTCAAGATACTCAACTCGACATACTAAACTCATGATACTCAAGGATCAAGCAATAGTAAAAGATGCAATATATATGGAAAGTTGTAAAACTATAGATAATAACTTAATGTATTGAAAAATACAATAATACTCAGTGTGTATATAAAAGTACAATATAACTCTGTGGGAGTTTCTCTAACCGACAACCATCACTATGAGCTATGTGATGATATAACGTCTCGCCCACACTGCCAGAGCTGTCCTATACTTTGCCAAGGTATAAGACCTCTCAACTAAGTGGATCCACTAGTCTGTGCTAAAAATCACTAAGGAATCATCTAAAAAGTATACCCTTTCTACCCACATTGGCTACATGGTTTATGGAGACTTGAGTTATCTGAACTCGTCCCCATATCAGTGCTCAATACTACTCCCAAAATATACTCAGCTCATATGTTTTAAAAACATAACTCTTTTTGTGGTTTGAGATTATTACTCAAAATCTTTCTCTAAAAAGAGATGTTACTCAACTGCTCATAAACTCTTTTGGAAATCTCAGTTTCCTCTTCTTTTAAATGTGAAAACATTTACTCTTGGGAATACTTAGTTCCCATATATCATTTTTAGGAAAAATGAACTCGACTCTACTATTTATCAACTCAAGTGCTCAAGTCTTAAAACAAGTTTAGAAAATTTTGTAAAAGACTTCTCAAAGTAGGGTTCATACCGAATGATGGGTATGAACGACTCAATTCAAGATTTTCAATAACCACACAAAGAACTCGATACTCAGAACTCAACAGCTCAGAACTCAAGAACTTCAATGATACTACTCATTTCAAGAATGCTCAACCCAAAGGTTCATGCGGAATTATGGGAACAACTCAACTCAAGGACTAAAGAAACTCCTCATCTCAAGATTTCTCAACTCATATGGTTCATGCGAAATTATGGGCATGCACTACTCAAATTAAGGACTTCATGGGCAATATGTAATAGTTCCATGATTAAGAATATAATCTCAAAAAGGTTAGGAACTCAATACAAATATTCTACTCCTCTCAAAGGTACTCAATTTATGAAGTTCATGCGGAATTTATAAGCATGAACGACTCGACTCGAGGGTCTACATAACAATATGGAACTCATGTATCTGAATCTTCTCATTCTTATACTTACTTCCTTAAAACTTAGCCCAAATCGATAGTTGATCTCAAAGGATTCACAATTAAACTCAAAGACTTTTTTGAACTCTACTCTTAACTCTCTCTTGAATGTGAATTATGAATTCAAGAGTTATGGTTCATGATATGAAGGATATCGTGATGATAAAGTAGACTCATGAATACATTCTTCTCATTCTCATACTCACTTGCTCGAGTCTTGAAACAAATTATTAGAAGTTGTAGAAGACTCCACAAAAGGACTCAAAGGGACTTTCTTAGAATGTTCGAATAAATTCTCAAAAGAACTTAACTCTTAACTCTACCTTGAATTTGAATTATGAATTCAAGGTTATGATCATGTTATGAATGATTTCTAGGTGTTTAGAAGTAGCTTAGAGTGTTTAGGATCAAAGGGGAGTAAAGGTACCCTTCAAAAGAACTTAAATGGAGCAACTGACTGTAAACTGGAAGGGGCAGGCGACACTGGCGCACTGAGTGGCACAGGGTGCCAGACCCTAAACATCAAAACATAATTTGGGGTGCACTGGCTGGCGCGACGCGCCAGGCCCCAACCCAGAAAACCCAACGAATTTCTTTGCTCGTTTTCACACCCTAACTCGCCTAAAATCGAACGGTTTCTTCCTCAATCACTTGGATACGATTACTTAACATAAGTACACTCTAATATACTCAATACAGCCCTCAAAACACTCACTTTCATCTCAAGACATCACCAAAACCCCAACACAACAAGATTTAAGATGAACTTCAAGAACACTTCTCAAAAACTCATCAAGAACTCTAATCTTTCAACTTTAATAATGAAATTTCGCTGAAAATAACATGATTGGCATGTGGGTGAACAAACTCAACACTATGGAAGCTTACATACCTCTTAGGAATTAAACCTATGGCGAAAATCCGCAAGAAAACTCAAGAACTTCGACAAACGCCTTGATCCTTTCCTCTTTTCTCCTTTTTTCTCTTCTTTTCTGTTCTTGAACTCTCAACTAAAACTCTAGTCATATAATAGGATTATAAAACTGAAATTATTAGGATTAGACACTTAAAACCTTACAAAAAAAGAATTAAATCTGATTTGGTAAGGAAAAGACCAACATACCCCTTACTATTTTCGGATAACTTTCCTTAACTGGACATCCGACTTTAAAAGGGCATAACTCACTCATCCGACCTCGAAACTTAACAAACTCGGTGGCGTTGAAAAGATAATTCAAAGATATTTCCTACAGTATCCAATATAACACCTAACTCATCCTGAGCTAGGAGTTGTGGTCATTTGAAGTCAACCCAAAACTCATACTTAGCTTAACTTTGTCAAACTTTCTAAATTTGATTATTTCCAAAAATGGTTTCTTTCCAATTCTAAGTCTTTCTAGTTCTTTCAAAAAGCAAGGTGTTACACCTACGGTTTGTAGGTCCTGCCGTGGATCGTGCCTTGTCTGAATTTTCTGGGGTTCTGGGGAGGGAGTTGCAGGTGGGCAACCACGGACCCCACCTACAGTCCGTGAGTCAACCTACGGTCCGTAGGTGGCCCCCTGTTGGTGGCACCTGCAACTTCTGAAAATCTGCACTTTTACCTTTTTCAAAACTGGGGTGTTACAGTTATACACTTCAAATAACAATTAATTTCACCATGAATCTATATAAAAATAAAAGAAAAATGTTAGAACATGTATATGAAGATACACCTAAAATAAAGAAGCACAAAATAAAAAAATAATTAGGACATATGTATTAATATATTATAGAGAAATTTCATTCATTCCAAAGATCATACAACCTATAATATCTGTAAGAGATTGCATATTTTTCTTTACTTTATTATAGTTCTTACAAATATACAAAGATGACTTTTATATTAGATTGGAGGGTTATTATACAAACAAAGTGAAGAAATGAAAAAATAATGCTTTGTTGACCCTTTTTGTTCATTTAGAGATTTCATAGTCCTATAAATATAGGCATATTTGCTCCTCATTTTTCACCACGTCTCAAAAAAGCACCTTTGAGTCTCAAGATGTGGTGAAAATGAGGAACAAATATGCAATCTCCAAATTTACTAAATGGTCAACAAAGTAGTACCCTTATATGTTTATTTCTTCATTTTGTTTGTACAAGTAACCCTCCAATCTAATGTAAAATCATCTTTGTATATTTGTAAGACTATAAAGAAGTGAATAAAAATAGCAATGTTTTACATATATTATGGGATTAATGATTTTTTGATTGAATAAAATTTCTCTATAATATATTAATACATATGTCTTAAAAAATTTATTTTTTGTTTCCTTATTTAGGTGTATCTTGATACACATGTTCTAAAATTTTTATTTTTATTTTTATATAGGTTCGTGTTGAAATAGATTGTTATCTGAAGTGTATATCTTTGTATGACTTAACATTGTACGTAAATTATTACTCTTTCTTGTATATGTAGAGGCACTTTTTATTTTCTTTAATTATTCGTTAAAGTTTATGATTCAAACATCATTTTCTTCTCTCGTTTTATCTCATGATATTTTTTTTTACCAGTTCTACAATGAGTTCTAAGGATTTAATGGAAAAATGATCATTTTAATAAATTCAAATATCGTATCAAAATATATTTAAAATATTGGAATGGGAAAAGTTATACCATTTAATTCCATACATAGTAAAAATTTATAGATCTAGATTGCTTGATTTGATATCTCTTGTGACATAGATCTGTTAAAATTTGGGATATCATACCGTCCGAAATTTTTGGAGTCACTTTCAAAGATAACAAGTCGAAAAAGAGTAAGGAAAATCAATCGATTTAAAAGATTGGGGGTAAATTTTTATCAACTTATTAAATAGTTACAACAAATTTAGTTATTAATCATATAGGCATTAAAGATTCAGAAATGTTATAGAGTTCCCAACAACAGATAAATACATCATTAATACTAACAAAGCACATATTCCAAATATCAGGATAAAAACTAAAAAAATTAAGCCACGTGAGGATCTAGAAGCTAGGATATAAACAAGAAAGGAAGCGGAGCGGCAGACACATATAGAAAAGAATATGCCCTTAGAGGGGGATCATTACATGCTTTAACAAAGTTTTTGCTAATCAATATTAGCACACAAAAACTCTCACCAAAAAATTAGGGGTACAACGTCATCTTTAACATTCAAGCATGGAGGTCAACATGGAATCCAAGCAAAAATGGGCATGAAGCACAAAATTAGTTCACACACTATAAAGATGGTTAGATCTAAATGAAGTAAGAAGCATAAACAAAAAGGAGGAAGACAAACATGTGGTTGCATTGTGAATTCCTGACGGCAACCTCCATGAACTCCAAGTATCGGTGGACAACACATTACTTCCTAATCAAAGGCAGAGGAAGTTTAAATAATGACAAGGAATGAGAAAGGGAAGAAGGAAAAGGAAGGAACAAAGATTACCTCTCAGTAGTGAACTCTCTTGTGAGAGTTGCAGAAGGCGGAGAAGTAGAGGTACAAGGCAGAAATAGATCCACAAAAGGAGGTGGCAAAGTGTGAGGTTTTAGTGGATGCCGGAAGGAAACATCTCAAAGATAAGTTTGAAAAAGGAAAATGAGAAAGACACGGATGTTGTTAGGTTACTTTCCTTATTATACATATAGGGTTCGGTGTGGGCTGGGCTCCTTGTTTTCAAATTTGTTTCATTTTTGTTGATTTTTTGGGTTGATTGGCCAGATCGATATGTAGATTGATTAACATTGAATAAAACGGCCCAACATGCCTCAAAAAAAAATTAAAACAAAGTTCCAAAACACACACAAATATAAAGGAAAATAAGATAAATAAAATAACTATAATACGAATAAAAATGACTTTATTAATCTAAGAAAAATTGAAATATATTTCAACCAAGTAAAGTAGTTATACACCATAACTCAATGATATATATAATTATATTTAAAATCAAGTAAAGAAGTTATAGAACATAACTCAACAAAATATTTCAAACCAAGTAGAATATACACTATAATTAAATTAAATTTCAAATGTTATAACTTAGCAGTTCCGTGGGTTGTAATTTAGGGAAAGTCTCAAATATGCCATCAAACTTTGAAAAAAAGGCTCATATGTATCGTCTTTCAAAATTCAAGTTCATCTCTGTCATTGTCGTTCAACAAAGTGTCTATTTATGCTATTATATTTATCAATATATATATATATATTCCAATACTCTTTTTTCCATGTCCCCTCTTATTAGAGGTCCATATCACAAAATTTAAACCAGTCTGTCCTTTAACACATTTGAAATTAATACCCGGATTACTCAAATGGGTAAAAGGATGGATGATTTAATATGGTGGCATGGACCTCTAATAAGAGGTCATGTGGAAAATATGCTATTGCACAATCATCTATATTTTCCGTTGAAAAATAATGACATAAATGGACACTTTGTTGAATGGCAATGGCATAGATGAACCCAACTTTTAACAGATGACATAGATGAACCTTTTTTTCTCAAAGTTTGATGACTTATTTTACTCATCATCAAAAGTTCAGGTTTTAGCACATAGAGTCAAGGTTATAGCATATAACCTCTTTAGGTATATAAGAAGGTAACCAATAGAATCAAATATAATTAGATGAATACAACAAAAGTGTATTGTTTTGAGGCTATATTATAATTGTGAATGCATCATTTGCCATGTTTTCATGTTGCGTAGTTTGAGTTTCTAAGGCTGATTGACAACAAACCAGTCACACATGTTTAATTCAATGCTTTTTAGAGTTACGACATCACCCAAATGAGAAGGAATTTCCTCAAGCTTTTTACACTTCGTTAAAACCAAATGTTCAAGCTTAAGAAAAACATCATCAGAGACAGACAACTATAAAATGTTGATGTTGTCCAAATTTAAGTATGTGAGTTCAGGAAACTATGAATCATTCACTTCCCATTGATTCCCTATGAAGGCTCTGGAAGGTGACGTTAGAATCTCCAAGTTAGGCAATTCTATAATGATAAATATTTTGGACAAGGATAAACAAAACTTGGACAAAGTCAATTCCCTTAGTTTTGAGGGGAAATTGAACTTGTGTGGAAGTTGAGCTGGATTGTTGTTGGAAACCAACTTTAGGGATATTCAAGCAGACTTAGAAAATCTAATTTAGGAAAATGAATAAACATTCCTTTCATTGTCTCTGTATAACTAAATGTCCCCAAAATATACAACTTAATTTTCTCAAATTTGACCTTTTTGTCAAGATTAGCTTTGCATCTTCACCATAGGAGATGCACAGAATGGAAAAGGTTTTCGAATAATTTAACTGAGAGTTAGAAAATGATTCACACAAGATTTCTGGCAAACTAAATGAAGCACGATTCTTTACAAGTAAATGCCTCAATTTTATCATCTTTAGAGTAGAAGAAGGTAATATCACTTCTCCTCCCAATCCTCTTACTACAAAAGTTTAAAGATTCCAAGGCATAGCTATAAATGAAGGAATTGAATTTGCATCTGTTGTAACATCTAAGTACCTCCAATGTTGAAGGATTCCAAATCCAACACTTAAACAAGTTTGAAGCTTTCAAAGATGAAGGAGATATCACGTGGTCATAACAAGTTATCCAGATCTGTCACGTTGAACTATAAAGAGTAAATGTTGCCAATGTTCTGTGAACCTGGACTTTCTTCTACTTCTTCCCATACATATTCATTCTTCTTTTACTTTCTCACAACACCAACAACTAACATCTCCAAGCTCAGGTGGACACCTCTCCCCTTAAAACACCTTTTCTTGTAATAATGTCCAACTCTCATCATCTTTGAATAAACAAAGATGATGGGGTTCACTCTCACATTTAGCATAAATGCAACATCATTCAGTCGAATAATTTTAGCCCCATTCTTAGCATCTTTAAAGCACATATGTAAATTGTCCCACACATCATCAGTGAGAATTATGAATCTCTTGGTTAACAAAACTTGAAGCAGCTCATTACCTAATGCACTATCTTTTGTTTCAGTGTAATAACATCAATCAAGAAGATGGTAAGCAACTCTTTCCATGAATATACTTGAGTCGCATGACACTTTGTGTGAACATCAAAGTGTGGGTAGCTATGAGATCATTGTAAATCTTCTCCACAAAAAGTGGTCTTCTAGATACACCGACTATGGAGATAATATCTAGATAAGATGATCTGTCCAGTAGTTGCTTCTTTATTTTGTCCATTGCCTCCTGAAAACCCTCCATTTCTTTATTTACAAGCTTCATATTCTCAACAAATTTAGAAATCCAAAGAACCTTGTAATGAAGTGGATGAGAACTGGCCAAGCAAGAATCAATTACAAATTGTGCCATGTCTGCCATTTTAGTAACTCCCAATGCAAGAAAATGAACTTCATCAAGTACATCCTATTTTCTGTGAAATGATCTCTGAGACGCAATATGCCTTTCTTGAATAATCCAATGTGATGTTCAAGTTAATAAAAGTTCCTCCAAGTTTCCTAAGAAACAATTGAGTATACCTAATCCATTTGTCTTGGGAAAGCTATAACTTGACAAATTTGGAGCTTTAAAATAATCATTTTGACCTCTGCCTCAAAAAACTTCAATAATTGCTTGACATCAAAGAAGAAACATTCATACTTTGCACTGCAAGAACACATTTTGTAAGGTCTTTGATTCCTTGATGCATATTGTACAATATCTACAATAAAATGTCCAGTGTACATAAGTCTCTTTTTTATTACACTGAAGCACTCTTTTTAGGTGGTTTGATAAAAAGTTGATAAATCCTTCAACATTTGTGGAAGTCGTGTTGCAAGGTGATGCATCTATAATAGGAAGCCATAATTTTTTGTACTCTACCTGGGGACTCTATCCTATGATAAATCTGTTGAACTTTCTTCCTTTTCACCTTGAGGTTATTGACTCTTATTTCAGCTTGCCAAAGAGGTACTATGCTCGGGCAACCACAACATGGTTTCAAATGAGGTTAAATTTTTTTTACTACGATTTGTTTCTCCTAGTAACATATCTTTTTGATCCTCTAGTTTAGTGTAGTGGATGCAAGAAGTAGAATTATCTATTGATAGAATATGGAACTATTGAAATTGAGGTTGAAGATGATGCTTGTTTATCTTATGAGAATGTAATGGATAGAAACAACAAAAGGGTGACTAATCTTGTTCTACAACTTTTGATTGTGGTTTTTAATCTTCTTGAGTATGCGGGAAGCTTGATGGATCTTCTAAAGCACTTTGTATCTGATTGAAAGTGTTCATTTTCATTAGAGCTTTTCTCGTAGATGTTCATGGACAGCACATAGAGTTTAATGAATTGCATGATCTTTTAATGAATCATGAAAGTTTTATGGACGGAAGCAGCACTGAGAAAATGAGATTTTTATTATCTGATTTTCTACAACAAATTGAGTCATTCCTAAGTAAAGATGACAAAATAGGTAATTTATATGGGTACCTGTTAAAATTAATGCACCTTAAATGGGTTGGGTATACAATCCATTTAAAATGGGTATAAAATGAAAGAACTCATATTTACCAATTTAAAAGTGGATAGTTTAATGGGTAAAATAGATGAAAGAGACTCATTCATAAAAGAAAGAAAATTGGCATTAATATTTTTTTTTGGAGTGTTGGTACGAGAGGTGAGGGTGCAAGGGGTAAGGAAAAAAATTTAGGAAGGGGCTGCAAGGGGGTGTGGTCAGTGGCGGAGCCAAGATTTTCTATAAGGGGGTTCAAAATCTGTAGAAATAGACACACGAAGTAGTCAAAGGGGGTTCGACATCTACTATATATACATAAAAAATTATTTAACCATGTATAAATAATATAGTTTTCTACCGAAGAGAGTTCGGATGAACCCTCTTAGTATAAGGTGGCTCCGGCCCTGGGTGTGATGATAAAAAAAATTTATAAACAATTAAGGAATTTTCTTTTAAAAAACAAATTAATTTCTTTTTTACATTTTTTTGGAGTAGGGATGGGGCCATGGGGGATGGGGGTGGGGGTTGGTGTGGTGATAAAAACATTTATAAACAATTAAGGAATTTTCTTTTAGAAACAAATTAATTTCTTTTTTACATTTTTTTGGAGTAGGGGTGGGGCCATGGGGGGGGGGATCGGGGTAGGGGATAGTAAAAAAAATTATCTTTTAAAACAAACAAATTATATTTTTTGTTTGTTCGAAAGTCTCAGTTTGGGTCTCAAGTTCAGATCAGGGGGTTCGAAAGACGGGTCCCGGTCGAGTATAAAGGTCAGGTCCTGAGTTTGGAAGTCAAGTCCTGGGTCAAATTCGGGTCCTTGTTCGAAAGTCATAGTCAGGTCCCATCTTGGGACTTGGGTCCTAGGTTAAAAGAGGGACCGGGTGTCTAGGTTGGGTCTTAATTCGAGTATCGAGGTCGGGTGTTGGATCTAGGTTTAGGTGTTAGAGTTATATTAGGTCTTGGAAGTATCACAATCCAACACTATTCCCTAATTGCGATAAGGTGCTTCGAGCCACAAGTGACTCCAAGTTAACCTCATGGTCTGGCATGACACTAAGATTCACTTACTAAGACCAAAATTACTTAATACAGAAATAGAGTTTGAATAGTCTATCAAAATCAACTAGATAAATATCTAGTTGAAACATAAATGGAATCTAAACTAACTATCTGAGAGTTTCTACTATATGAGTTTCTAGGACAAACCTAGCAAACTCCAAGTGTCTGATATTGCAAGTAAATGACTGAAAGAAACATAAGGGTTGTACTCAGAAAGATAAAGACTTACCAAACACTACTACAAGCTTATTAGAAATGATACTAACTGCGAGCTGGATATTGAGCATTAGAACCTAATATTATCGGCAAAAAGTATGCATTCAATACTTTGAATGTAGGATAATGCATGATAAATGTGATTATTGTACATGTTGAATCCATAAAACATAATTATGCAAATACCAAGTTAAACAACATGAGATTGAGATATACTAAACTAAGATACACATGGTCATACAATAACTGAAAATGTGACAGTGAGAGATACTAATAACTAACATAAATCATATGATATACTAAATGGAGTTCAGTGTACTGCCCCACACCGAAAAGAGGGTATCTAATACTTGCCAAGGTAAGGGACATGATAACTATATGTATCCACTAAAGTGATGTGCCATCTTGGGCTATATGAAAACCTATGGTGGCAGGTAGTCTGAGACTTAGGAATTGTTACTAAAGGTTCACGAATGCTAATCGGAATCTTTCATCCCTAAATCCACTCGGTGCTAAGTTAAACTCTCAACACAAACATCCATTTAATTGATACAGTAATAATTTGATAAAACTAAATTACTAATAACTGATAATAACTGACTAGCTCATTCATCATGATCTAAAACTAAAATTTCTGATAATAACTAAAAGACACTTTATCTGAAAGCATCTAAAATCATGAAAATGTGATCATATGAGACATGCGTATGAAATACAATAATTATGAGTCATGATTATACTTATATACTTAGTGTTCATGTTCATATCATTAAAAATAGAATTCATAAGTAAAACATGCAATTAAGGGATGGTTTTGAAAGAGAACTAATTTTCATTGAAAATCCATGAAGATCATAGAAATCCTAGGCTTGGAAAATTCATAAATTGAAGAATTGGAGTTTTCTTGGGACCCAATGGGTGAGAGGAAACCCATTGATGAAATTCCACATACATGGAATGAAGAACCCTAGCTTGAATTCCTTGAATGAAGATTTGAAGCTTGGAACCCTAGTTCTTGCTTGAGAGGAACTTAAGAGAGAAGAAATCCAATTTGGGAGTATTTTGCATGAAAAGGAGGTTTAGATCATTAATATTTCCTTAATCCAACTTAGAATAGGCTAACACGACATAATATAAGTATTAAAAGAGTGGAAAAGACCAAAATTTCTCTGAATGAAAATAGTCGGAGGCCATCTACGGATGTTTTCTACAGACTATGAAACAATCTACGGTTTGTAAGAATGCCCGTAAAACACAAAAACTTCCTGAGTTTTGAGATCCCATTGTACGGACTGGTCTACGGCTCATGAAAGTTTCCATGGTCCATGAAGATTCCATGAAATTCTAAGAAAAATTTCCCCATTCTAAACTCTAGTCTACATATCCCATAATGGTCTGTTGTTTCTTTCATGGTTCGTAGAAGGGTCCATGAATAAGCAATTTTGCAGACTTCAATTCTTTTTGACTTTCCAAGGTCTGATATGGGCTTAGAAACTTTTGAGGTGTTACAATATCTTTCCTTGAGAGCATTTATCCTCGAATATAGTCCAACTAGGCAAAAAACAGTAGGGAAGGATCTGCAACCCAATACTAAAAGCTAAACATTGAAAACTGAAGGACTGACTGACTCCGAACTAAAACATGAAGACTGAACTGATTTCATGAACATTCATACTAACATATGAGGATAACAGAGAGGCATGAATCTGAATGGCGTACTATGGAGGAACTATTACCTCATGCTGTAACTAAACTGGAAGAAAAGTGATGGGGTACTTGGACATCATATATGCTTATGCTTTCCAAGTAGCACTCTCAACTAACTAATTCCTCCAAAAAAGCAAATTCCTTATTCCTCAACTTACGAACATGATGGTCGAGAATCTCAACCGAGACCTTTTTGTAAGAGAGACTTTTTCCTTCAAACCAATGCTCTTTAAAGGCACAAATGAAGTCGAATCATCAATGCACGTTTCCAACAAGAACACATGAAACACTAGATGCACTGATGCTAACTTTAAAGGCAAATTCAACTCATAAGCCACATTACCAAAACGTCTCACATAAGGACCTATATAACGAGGAAGGAGCTTTCCTTTATTATCAAACCTTATCATCCCCTTCATGGTAGAAATCTTTTGATAAACACAATCATCTAAAGTAAACTCAAGGTCCCTTCTCTTTACATATGCATAAGATTTTGTCTATTTTGGGTCGTTTACAACCTATCTCTAATAAGTCAAACCTTCCTCATGAACTAACTTGTGCCACTTCACCAACTTAAACCTATATGAGACCTATACCTCCTACAATAGAGAGCCTCAATCAAAACCATCTGAATATTAAAGTGATAACTGTTATAATAAGCAAACTCAATCAAAGGCAAATAATCATCTGAAGTACCTTTAAAGTTGATCACACAATCTCTCAACATATCCTCCAAATTCTAAATAGTACATTCAACCTAACCATCTTATGGATGAAAAGATATGCTAAGCCTAGATTGAGTGTTGAGACCTTTCTAAAACAATCTACGAAATTGAGAGATAAACTAAGTACTTCTTTCCACAGTGATGGATAATGGAACTCCATAAAATTTTATTAACTTATGAATGTAATGTATAGCGTAGTCCTTTGTTGAATAGGAAGTATTGACTAGGAGGAAATGTGTTGACTTAGTCATTCGGGCTACAACCACCCAAATAGATTCATGTTGGTGGCGCGTGCGAGGCAAACTTGTGATGAAATCCATATTCAAATCTTTCCACTTCCAAGTATGAATACTGATATCCTGAGCCATGCCGCCTTGTTTCTGATGCTCAACCTTAACCTATTTGAAATTTCGGCACTTAGCCATAAATTCCACAATATTCTTTTTCATCCCATTCCACCAATATGCTTCTCATAGATCACAGTACATCTTAGTGGCTCTCGGATGAATAGAATACTGAGAACTATGAGCCTCTGATAGTATATGTTGCCTCATCCCATCAACATTTGGAATGCATAATCGACCCTTATAATGAAGCACAAATCATCCCCTTGGGAAAAATATCAATAGCTTTTTGGAGAACTTCGTTCTTCAACTAAAAAAAATGGATTATCACCTTGCTTTTCCTTAACATCCATCGCAAAAGATGATTCTAACCCATTCTTAACAATAACTTTATGATATTCTGAATCAACTAGACGATCTCCCAAGCGAGAAAATCTATGAACATCACGAGCTAAATCTTTTTTCTCATCCTTAATATGAGAAACACTGTTCATAGATAACCTATTGAGAGAGTCTCTCACTACATTAGCTTTTCCCGAATAGTAAAAGACCCTCATGTCATAATCCTTCAATAAATTAAGCCATCTCATATGGCTAAGATTAAAGTCCTTCTATTTGAACACATACTAGAGAGTCATTGATCTGTGAACACATTCACATAAACACCATAAAGGTAGTGACTCCAAATCTTCAAGGCAAACACCATTACAGCCAACTCCAGATCGTGAGTCAGGTAATTCTTTTCATGACCCTTGAGTTGCCCAGAAGCATAAATTATGACCTTTCCACGTTGCATCAATACAAAATAAAGGTCAATCCTGGAAGCATCACAATACACCACGAAACTATATGAGCCCTTAGGTAGTGTCAAAACTGGGCTGAAGTAAGTCGAGTCTTCAACTTCTAAAAAACACTTCTCACAAGATTCAGACTACTAAAGTTTCACCTTCTTCTAAGTCAATCTAGACAAGGGAGAAAAAAATAGAAGAGAATACTTTAAAAAGTTGTTTGTAATAATGGGATAAACTTAATAAACTCCTAATATGTGAGTGAGAAAGAGGTCTAGGCTAGTTGTTGACTACCTCAGTCTTTTGAGGAACAACCTGAATACCCTTTCATGAGATAATATGGCCAAGGAAATATATGGAACTTTGCTAAAATTCACACTTAGTGAACTTAGAAAACAATTGGTGGTCCTTAAGAATCTACAAGACAATCCTTAAATGTCATGCATGCTCATCCCCACATTGATAATAGATTAAAATGTCATCTATGAATACAATGACAAACATATCCAAATACAATTTGAAAACCCTATTCATCAGATCCATCAAAGTTGCACGACCATTTGTTAGTCCAAAAGACATAACCATAAATCATAGTGACCATACTGAGTCCTGAAGGCTGTCTTTAGAATGTCACATTTTCTGACTCTAAGATGATGATAGCCTAAACTGAAGTCTATTGTAATGACTTGTTCCCGTCATTATAGAAATGCCAAATGGGAAAATTTGAGACCAGAAAACTTTTTTGTAGTATTTAGATTTTTCCAACCTAGTCTAGATTTGAATGAAATCGGAGTCTTTAAGGTGTAGGGAAATCTAGTAACAATTAGGACAGTTAATTATGATTTGGATTACATGAGTAGTTAGATACCTCGTTAAGGAATCTGTACGACTTTATGGAATTAAATTAGGGCGAGTAGAACTCTCGGAATCGATCTTAGCGTGAAGGGTATTTTCTTAACATTGTAGGTTAGAGATGTGTTGTGAAATGGGGGTCTTGGATTTATTAAAATAGTTCACTGGTCGCTTTGGCGCTGGGTTTTGTTAGTCTGGCGGGGCCACTGTATCAGGGTGAGGGTCGCTGTGGCGGGCCAAACGCGACTTAAGGTCGTAAATAAACCCCTAAATGACCTCATTATGCACTTTTTGGTTTTTAAAAATAAGGAACAAACCCCAAACGACTCTTGACAATTTTCCACCATTCTTGAGGCTAAAGGTAAGTTTTTCACTCCCCGAATCCGTTTTTCGATTCAAAGAACATAATAGAATGGGTAATTATCAATGGGTGAGGGTTTTGATAGAGATTCCATGATGGAAAAAACCCTAAATTGGGTAATTGGGATCATAGGTATGATCTAGGGTTGTTAAAATTGTTAGTAATTCGGGTAATTAGTGATTGTTTATTGATTCTCATGTTATTATGATTGTTTGTAGACCAAAAACAAGTGGAACGAATCTAGAAAGGGAAGGATCAAGTTTCTTAGGGTTTCAAGCTTGTTTCAAGATAGGTGATGGCTGTGATTCTATAATTGTGTGATGTATGTTTGTTTTTTCTTCATTATGATACTTGCATATATACAAATGTTGCATTATTGATCACACTTGTTGTAAATGAGATAGATGAATGATGAATGCCATGAATCATGACTTATTTGTATGAACTTGAGAAGATACTTGTGATTGTGATTGTGGTGTGTTGAATGGATCGGTTGCCACATTCTGGCATAACTAATTGGGATCGATTGCCATGTTCCGACATAAACATTGGATTGAGTACCACATTTTAGTATGCTAACTCTTTGGGTTTGGGTTCCATGAGAAGACCAATGACTTGTCATAATTGTGTATATTGTTAAGCATGTGATAATCGATATTGTATATGTTTGGTATTTCGTATGTTTATAATGTTGTAGTGACTTGTTTATGTTACACTTAGGGGGATAGCCGCGTGATCCTACCAGTACACTATGGTTGTGTACTGATTCTATACTTGCTCTTATTTTTGTTGAGTATAGGACATCTTCCGATGGCTATTGGCAGATCTCGCTTAGGAGATCAATGATCGTCGCTTCAAATTCAAGGGTGAGCCAGTTCTTCCTGGCTTCCATGGGTTCTCTTTCGTCTATGTCCACCATTTCGGACTTAGAATTTTCTAGTTAGTTGATAAGTTCATTAGTTGGGGTTATATCCCTTCTTGTTTAGACTTGTTTAACTTTAGATGTTTTGGTATATTGACTTTCAAGTTCTAGGCATTACTTCCGCAATGTTAGTTTATTATTGTTAGACTTTTGTTAGAGTTTATGGGAACTCTATTTCTTTCCTTAGTATTTTTCCTACTTTCGTATACTTAAATGCCTTAGTTTTGGTTTAGTTGCTTGGTTTGGGTTGTAGTAGTGGTTCTCCCACCGAAGGGTTAGTGTGGGTGCCAATCACGACGGTCTGGGTTGTCACAACTATCTTCGAGAAGAAACTAGCACCTTCAAGCTAGTCAAACAAGTCATCAATCATTGGTATGGGATACTTATTCTTGATGGTGACCTTGTTTAACTGACAATAATTGATGCACATTCCTAAAGAACCATATTTCTTACGCACGAAGAGAATTAGAGCACCCTATGAAAAGATGTTGGGACTGATAAAACCTTTACCTAGAAGGTTCTTTATAACTGATCTTTCAACTCCTTAAGCTCAGATAGAGCCATTATGTAAGCAAGGATGAAGATAGGCTAAGTATCTAGAAGATTGTTTATTCCAAAGTCAACTTCCCTTTCGGGAGAAATTTGAGAAGGTCTTTAGGAAACACTTTTGGGAATTTATTCACTATAGGGACTGACTGAAGAGTTGAGGTCTTGAAACTAGAATCCTTAACTTAAACTAAACGATAGTGCAACCCTTAGAAATCATCTACGTGGCCTTAAGACATGTGAAAAACTGACGTATAGGCACTGAGGTATGACCCTTCCACTCATAACTAGTAAAACTTTGAGGTGTATCAGTAAGGTAGCGTATGAGTTAGATTTACCTTCCCGTTTGGCATCGGTGCATCCAGTGTTTCATGTTTTGTTGTTGAAGAAGTGCATTGGTGATCCTACTCCGGTTGTGCCACTGGAAAGTCTTGGTACTAAGGAGAGTCTTTTGTGTGAAGAGGTTATGGTTTAAATTTTGGATTGGCAAGTCTAGAAATCGAGAAACAAATAAGTGGCTTTCGGTGAAGGTTCAATGAAGGAACCAATTGGTTAAGGGTGCTACTTGGGAGGTCGATATCGATATGATGCCCAAGTACCTCCCCCCCCCCCCCATCTCTTTCCCTCTGTTCTAGTTCCCGCTTGAGTTATTAGTTTCTCAATATTATTCTTTAGGATTTATGCATTTTAGCTATTCTCATGTTTCCATATGCATGCATAATTCAAGGAAGTTTTTTTAAAGATTAGGTTTTAGCTTGGAGTCGATTACACCTTGGTTTTGTGCATGTTGATATGATTTTCATTCATGATGGATTGTTAGATCTCTTTCCTTTCTTTATTCATGCTAGATTGAGTATCATTTGAGGAAAAATATGTTCTCAAGAAGGGAGAAATTATAACGCCTCAAAATTGGTAAGTTATGTTGGAAATGAAAAGTTTCATATTTTCTACTAGTGTTTGCTCTACGAGCCTACCTACGAACCATGCAAGGTCCTACGGTCTATAGAAGGAAGTTGTAAAAGTGGTCCTAAATGTTGGTAAATTTTGAGTTTCTGAAATTTTCCCACGGACCAACAAGAAGGTCTGTAGAATGTTCTATGACCCGTAGGAGGTGGTTTGTACAAAGGTTAAAAATTTGGTAGATTATTTTAGAAAATGGGTTCCTATGAGAAGGCCCTATGACATGTAAAAACTTCTATGTATTATAGACTGGATTTTTGGACCGTAGATCAGTCTGTAGGGTCTTTCCGATAGTCTTTAATAGTGGTGGTAAAATGGGCGGGTTGGGTCAAATTTGGGCAGGTTGAAAATAGGTCAACATAAAATGGGTAATAATTCAACCAGCCCATATTTGATATGGGTAAAAATGGATTGGGTAACAAATGGGTTGGGTAAAATACTAGTTTACCCATATTTTCACGAGTAAATAGTACTCTACTTAAGAATTCAACATGGAGAAAATATTTTAGTCTTTTTTTAGATGAAATATGTTGAAAATGCTTCATTTAGTAAAAAAATCCTATAACTTTTCAATATAAAATAAATTTATGTTTTCCTAGAAAATGTTTTCCTGGAAAACAAGTAGATTTTTGACTTATTTTCTCATGTTTGGTTGGTGAGTAGAAAATATTTTCCAGAAAAGATTTGTAGTGTTTGGTTTATGAATGAAATTTTGAAGTTCAAAATATTTTTTTTAACTTGAGGGTCGGGGTGAAAAAATGAAATTTTGAAGTTCAAAATATTTTTTTAAAATAAACTTAAATTTTTTTTTGGGGGGTGGGGGGAGTCGAGAGTAGGGGTGTAAATGTTTTCCTTCATAGCAAACACACCCTAAAACATGTGTAACGCACTTTAAGCAATGTCAATACTAGTACATGATTTGCTTATTTTACACTATTATTTATTATCCAATATAAAATTAAACAAATAAAAAAAATTATAATTAGAATTAACAAAAGAAATGTACATTTAAAATAGATATTTTTGGAGGGTCAAAGACTTCACATTTTCAATTATAGAGAAAAATAATTAGTTTATAGAAGAACATAAAAAGGAAGAGAAGTTACAATATATTTATCATGGATTTTGAGTGAATAAAAGTTAGAAGCTTAACTCATTTGGCTAATGCATATTTTACTCATATTACCCATATTTGACCCATATTTTTATGGGTTGAATATGAGTATCAACCCATATTTTACCCATGTAAAAAGTCACTCACCCAACCCATTAAATATGGGCAGGTTGGGCGAGTTACCAAAATATGGGCTCATTTTGCCGGCACTAGTCTTTAATCAAGGGTGTTTTGGCCATTTCCTACCCTTTTAACTCCTAAACTATGTCAATTTGACCCTATAACTGACTTTATCGTTCAAAATTTGCCTATTCTCTCTCATTCACTCAAACCCCAAAATTCCTCAAGTTCATCTTCTCCAAATTCTCTCCAAGGTTCAAAGAAGATTTATAGGGTTATTCAAGTCTCGTCTTTCAAGCTAAAGGATGGGGTTCTTCAAAGGTATTAAGGACTTCATCAATGGATCCTTTTCAACCATTGAGTCCCACGATTTCTCTACTTTCTCTCATGAATTTCACCCAAATTTCTAGGGTTTTGCATGTTTCTTCAGGGGTTCAATTGTTTATGACTAATTTCTTCCTATTTCATCTTATTAATTTTGATTCGATGAAAATTACATGTTTTTAGTGAATTTCATAAGAACTCATGCATATGCCTATTGTTTATGACTAATTTCTTCCTATTTCATCTTATTAATTTTGATTCGATGAAAATTACATGTTTTTAGTGAATTTCATAAGAACTCATGCATATGCCTATTTTATGATTATGAATTATGTTGAAGATCATGCATACATCATGAAATTAGGAATTTATGAATTAAGAATGCTTTACATGAAGTATTAATATGTTTTAATGAAAATGTTTCTTCTAAATTGAAGTATTTTCATGATGTATGATTATCATGATTTTGATGCTTTAGATAAGTGTCCTTATGAATATATTATGAAATCATTTTGAAAGGAGCTATTCTATGTTATGATGTTATGATTGGATTGGTTTTACTAGATTATTACTTTTACAAGTATTATGATATTATATGATTATGCTTATATTCTATTAGGAGTTTAATTAGCACCGAGAGAATGTTGGGACGGAGGCTCCTCTGTTAGTAGAGGTCGGGTCTTTAGCAGCAATTTCTTGTCCCTTAACTACGTGCCTCCGTAGGACTTAGTCTTAATTGACTCTAGCTAGTGGATCCACCTAAGCTCATGAGTATGGTCCTTACCTTGGCAAGTAGGACAATCTCTTTTTGGAGTGGGAAAGACACTAGATTTCATGTTATAGGGAAAGATACTTGATTTCATGTTATAGCTCACATGGTCTATGTCGATTATTGTTAAACCTCCCACAAATGATTATATTTTTCCTCAAAGGCTTATGTTTCAACAATTGAAAAGGGTTTTACAAAGATTTGCTTTAACCTTTTCTTATGACTTGTGATTTTAACTTATCATGCTTTGATATCTTGTAATTAGTCATGCATTTCCACATTCCATATTTATCATGTTTATGTCCGTTTTTATGCATTTCTCTCATACTCGGTTCATTTCATGTATTGATGCATACTATCTCTTATGCCTAAATTGTCTTATAATATAGGGTCAGATGTTCCTCCACACACTCGAGGCTAGTGGATTGATTCAGTTGAGTTGGTTTGGTGAGTCCTCATGATTTGAGGGCATGGCCACATATGATGTTTTTTATTTCAGTTTTTTCAGTTTCAAACTTATTCCATGATCTAGGGTTTTGTCCTAGCCATGTATTATAAAATTAGAGGCATATTGTTAGACATTGTGTATTTTCCGTGTTTGAGTGTACTTTGTTGGTCTTGAAGTTGTTGATTTGAGGCTTATATTCTTGTTTTATTTCATTCTTAGTATATGCTTATGCTAAGTGACTTGTTTAAGGTCTCTCGAGACTCTATTCGCCATGTCACATCTAAGGGGTAGCTTGGATCGTGACAACTTGAAACTATGCCCAAGTCAATGGAGGTAGGATCGACGAACAATATTCCACAAAAGATCTCCACCACTGCTTTGCCTTACCCTGAAGCTGGAACGTCACAAACTCGACCCAATGCTACTGCGCAATGCCCAACTTATGAAGCCTCTCGTAGCAATCCACGATGAACTCGAATGCATCCTCACCCTTAGAACCATGAAACATTGGAGGCTTAAGCTTCAAGAACTTGGTCAACATCTCATATTTTGTACCATTCATCATAGAGCCAAGTAATGCACAAAACAACACACCTAAGTCCCCATCAATCTTAGGAACAGTAACAGCAACAGTCCAGATGACCGAAATTTAAGTAGTCTGCACCATGAGAATGGCTTTAGTACCTGTCAACCCATTCAGAAAAGCTAGTACTTGCAAAATAGCCCCCATGTACATAGAGGGAAGACCTGCAATCCATTATGTGTCCCAACCTTTGGTTCATCATCATCCTCAATCTCGACCTCTTCCTTCACAGGATCCTAGGGTAGGGGTGATTGATTCTCTTCGTACATTTTAGCATGAGCTCCACCTCTGGTAGGTGTTTCCCTTCCTCTACCCCTACCCCTGTCCCTACCTCTTCATATGCCTCTACCACGTCCTCTCATTGTGGGCTTAGTTGCTTGATCTACCACTGCAGCTACTACTCTTGTGCCATTATGTTGAGTTTCAACCATCTGCAATCAGAAGAGTGGAAGAGTTAGATACCAATTTGGATCTCTAGATACCAATTAGAATCAAGTCATAGCACGAAGTAAGAAAGCAAAAGAATTTTCTAAAGTCATGTAGCCTCTTATAGAAAAGTACAGACGTTTTTGTATCGTTTCATAGGACTCTACTAGACTTGTTTTTATATGACGAGATCAATGAACCTAGAGATCTGATACCAAGTTTGTCATGACCCGCACCATCGTGAGTGACACCCGCACTAAACCACTTGGTGAAAGAATCAAAAACTTACTCAAAACCAACCCAATACCATTTAAATAAAACCAAGTTTATCAATAAATAGGAAATAACAGTTTAGACAACCAAAATATTGAGTCCCTATAAACTCAATCTAATAGTCCAAAGATAATTAATTCGAAAAACAACCCCCTATGAACTGAAGTCATCATACCAAAACTCTAAATAGTCAAACTGGGGATGTAACTCCAACTACTAAAAAAAATCCAAAGTCTAATGTATGTGTCTGAAAAGATGGACAAGAAAACTAGAGGATTCCATGACAGCCTGAAAGATATAGATAACCCTTAGATTTGGAATCAAGTGTCTATTATCTGAGGTCTCGGATTAGTCGCTGGAAGATGTCTTGTACTCAACAAGGAAAAGAACAGGAGCAGTATTAATACACAAATCACGGTGTACTAGTAGGATCACACAGCCAGTCCAAGATATGAATATAAACAGTTCACTACAATACAATAGCATAGAACAATGCACATAACAAGTAACAAACCACATAGACTCTTAGTCATATGTCATGCAACAACGATACTTAGATGCATGTCCCACATGATTACAAATGCAAATGTCCGACCCTCTCATAGAACCACAATCACATACATTATCCTCTAACGAAATCCAAACTAAAACTGTGAGAGGTCGTTTAGTACAAAGATTAATACACGGAAATTAGTGATGCATGGATCAGTAATACATCGGTTAGTAGTGTAGGGATTAGTGATGTAGGATTTTTTACTGTCAAGTGTTTGGTTCATTGCTTTCCCTACTCATTTTTTGTTTGGATTAAAACTCTATAAAAAAAGCTTCTTTCCAATTATATCCTTGAACTATTATGAAATTTTTTATTCCATGCAATTGGGTCAAGGTAGATAATTGCCTCACTATTATTTTTTATGACCTTTTAACTAGCTAGGAGAAGAACTATTTTATTGTCATGTTTGCTATTTTCTCACTTGAATTATTGAGGGAAAATAATCATCATCTTAATAAATTGATCACCCACAAAATGCTAATTTTCAATTTAAAAAATATAGACCATCTATTTTTAAAACTGTAAAGACGGTAAACAATAGTAAAATCGAATAAATCATATACATTTACACGTAAAAATTGTATGTTGTAGTTTTAATATTTATGCAATTTTATAAATTATTAAAAATACAAATAATTAGAATAATACATATATAACAACAAATAATACATTCAATTAAGATCACAAATGTTATGTAGTGATATATTTGTCTTTTCAATTAGTAAATTTTAAAGAACTCACATTTCAAATTTTGTATTGATTTGTACTGAATTTATTTAGCAACAAATAACTCTCTCTGAATAATAAAATTTGTAAGCTAATTAATTTAAATAAATTTACTAAAACATAAAACAAGAAAATAGACAAAATGATTTAAATAATTTGAGGGATATTTTTGTCTTTACATAAATTAATCTCATGGTATTAAATTCTATGTATTAATAATACCACAAAATGGAAGGTATTAATAATACATCCTATAATACCATGTAGGGTGTATAACTAATTCATGCATTAGTTATACATAGGCCCAAAATTACTACCAAACATAGTATTAAATAGTACCATACATAATACATGGACTATTTCTCTTAACACTCCCTACCAACCGACCCTTAGTGTATCAACGTGGTATCCCAGCCATCCATAGTTAGTGTATCAATGTGGTACCCGAGTCATTCATAGTTAGTGTACCGATGTAGTACCCGAGCCAACCAACAATCACATAGCACAATGAACAACACCACTTGAAACCACAAGTCATAATAACAAGTTCATTGCATGAGATTACCTACATGATGTCATACCATATTTCTCCCTACCATGCCTTGCACAAATGAAACAACAAAACAGTAGACACGCATGCATACATAAACTGGAAACATACAACCATCACCTACCTCGAATAAAGCCTCTTGAAAACTCAAAGAACCCGAGTTTTCTCCTTGCAAAGTGCATTGTCTTGTTCTTGGTCTAAAACAAATAATATAAACAACTATCAATCACTAATGACCTATAATTTACTTAGATTATCAACAAATCCTAACCCTAGGCCAAAGTATGATCATCTTTCCTAATTTAGGGTTTTTCCATCATGGAATTATGTCAAAACCTTCCTCCATGGGCAATAACCTAGATTCCAAGGCTTAAGACTCAATAAATAAGGTTGGGGAGTCGAATTCTTATCTTTATCGACAAAATCCGTGAAAAAATAAGTGTGAATTGCCCAAAATCATCCCTTCCAACTCCAAGAACATAAAGTGCAGAAAATAGAGGTTTTGGATTGTTTTTGCTATAGTGGTCTGCACACCTCGCTATAGCGGGAAGCCTCCTTCTATAGTTGGCTCGACGAAAGTTTAGAAACTCTTAAGTGCGAAAAAGGCCATTTTTACAAACACAACCTTTTCCCTTGACATCCCGACATATACCATTCATGCCAAGATAAATTCCAAGAGTTTTGCTTACCCAAATTCTATTTTAAAAGGCCTTATGAATTCCTTAATGTCTTGGCTACAAGAATGTATCATCCAGTCAAAAGGCTAGTTCAATTGCACTGAGGAACTACTATAACTTGAAACCTCAACATCACACCCCACCCCATTCCTGAATGACACTAGACCTCATCTAGCCTAGATTTCATCTTAGGCTCTCCTAATCAGAATTTTTTAGGTGACTACCCAAAAAGTTTTCTGCCCCAAATCATTTCCTATTGACCTGTTCATAACGATTAGGTCAGGTCGTTACAACATAAACATAACTTGATCTTTGTATCCTAATTTATATTTAAACAAGTGGGGATTGTTGAAATTTTGTTCAGATTTAATTATTAATTGGTATTTAAATGAAATGATGTGTTTTTTAAAAGATGTGTCTTTTAAATAAAAAGGTGTGTCCTTTCATTCTTTGATTACCACCAATTCTATTAAAATCAAATTTCTACAGATTCAAAGAAAAACTTTTACATAATACATTTCTTTACGACATTCTCCAAATAATTCTTTTTTTCTCTAAAACAAAGATTAAGTTCAAGTTCTTTCTTTTCAATGGAATTTTTCTTATTTACTTAGTGTTGAAATTCATAGGCTTGTCATATCCACTAAAACTATTTGCACAATCTCGCGGAGGAGAGGGAGCAAATATCATTTTTAGAAAAATGTTTTGCATGTGTTTCAAGCCTTCTACTCTGTAATCTTTGTTTATATTATCAAACCTTCATCTTGGTGTTCTTCTTTATATAAATTTTGTGTTCTTGGTATAGATTGTCCAACATATATACCAAATAGACTATATAAATTTTAAGGAATTTCGGGAAAGAAAACCATAATCTTATTGCGCACAAAAGGACCACAAAGTCCTAATATTTAAGAGTATCATTTTTTACGAGAAATCTTAGTAGCTTAGTTGATTGACTATTTAAACCCTCGCTTTGTTAATACATTTTGATTCTCCATCTTGCAATCCCCTCCTATTCCCTATCCACTACCTCAAATTAAAAAAAAAAAAAAAAAGGTTCCATTTTCACACACACATATATGCACCATTAAGGCGCGAAGCCATAGTAGAATTGGAGGGTTCGGACAAACCCAATAGCTATTACGTAGATACCATATTTTGTATTTGAAAATCTAGTTAGTATATATATTATTTAACATGCGAACCACATGCAGAAGTAGCTGAATGGTTCAGTGGTAAAAAAAGATTTACAAAATTCTCTTGTTGCTAAGCTGTTTGGGTTCGAATCTCATTAGCTTTGTTGAATTTCCCCCTTTTAGCTATGATATACTCCTTTTTTTTTTCAAAAGAAACATGAACTTGTATTCTTATTATTATTGTTGTTGCGTGCGATTTTTCTTTATATTTACAAATTTTCTTTTCAAAACTTGTTTTTTTAAAAAAGTAATACATAAAATTAAACATTGAAAAAAGCAAAAATCACATCCTCTCTAAAATAAAAGAAACTATCATTTCGTCCCACTATTTCACAAACACAATTTTAAAATGGCAGAACGCAGAAGCGGCCCCTTGAACTTGTAAGAATTTTCCATATAGACACCTTAAAAAGGACTCCTTCCTATTGAACACTTAAACCACTCAAAAAGTGTACCTATCAGACACACCTGGCGGACTTGGCACTTATCGTGTGAGGCACACCTTTTGAGCGCGTGAAGTGAGTAAAAAAAGTTGATGTGTCTGATTGGCAAACTTTAACATATTTAACGGTCAAAATCTTCCCCTTTTATTTATCCAACCCTAGATTCTTCCCCTTTTTTTTATTTCTCATCTCTTTCTTCTCCACATCTCACCATTGTTGCTGCTACAGTGGAGATCAAAAACATTTCTTCATTCATCTTCTTCACAACGAAGGAAATGTCCAATTTGTTGATTTCAACTTTTTCAGATGCAAATGTGTTCTATCGATGTGGGGTCAATGCTGAATTGAAAATCTCATGGACACAACTTAATACAGGATGTCAATTTTTTTGCTGCAAAAACACAAAGGTAAGCTTTTTATCATTATTCTAATCTGGTTAAACAAATCGCTGTCAATCGCTAATTATAGTTTAATTATTTTGATAATTTGTGTAGAGAAGAGATGGATGAGATTATTTTCAATGGTACGATGATGAAATACCGCCTTAAGCAAAAATGATCATATGGGGTCTATTGAAAAGAATTAAATCCTATGAACGAGAGAGGAAGCGGGCAAGAAAAATCAGGATTATATGCGTTATTGCACTCGTGATTTTTGCTATATGGAAATATTTATGTTAGTAGTCTTAGAGTGATTGGATTAGTAGTCTTGTGTTTCTATTGTACTGATTTTGGACAAAGGAATGGAGATAAGTTGTTCATTAATCTATCATATTGCTCATCTCCACGACGCGGAGGCATCTTTAAATTCCCATTCGCACACAGTTGCTCATCTCCGCGATGCGAGCACTCCATGGAGTGTTCTGCCTCAAACTCGCTCTATTGAATTAATTTAGGAATCCCTCTCCGCGACGCAGAGAAGGCACGGAGTGCTCTGCCTGGAATTTGATTTCACGAGCCAAATTATAATTCCTCTCCGTGATGCGGAGAGGATACGGAGATGCATGAATGATCATACAATATCAATGTTTGTGAACAACACAACAACATTAAGCTCCAAACAAGCATGAATGATCGACAAAAAATTATTGGCATTTCCTTGTAAGAAAATCCACATTTAAACCACTAGTTATAGTGTACATCAAAAACATCACAAAACATATTAAAGCAGTCTCAATTTGTTTCCTGCTTGCATTACAGATTCAAAATAAAACAACCCCCAAGTGTTCTTGCTTTTGTTGCACTAGAAGTTTGCAGATCCACCCCCTTTGGACTTACTCATGCTTTGTAATTGTTGAGTGGTGACAGCATCTATACCCTTCCATTTCAGTCCATGAAGCTTATAACCAATATCAATGATTGTTGGTGTTGCACACTTGAAAACAGCTGGAGTAACAACTCTTTCACCTGCTGTACCAGGCTATATACAAGAAACTAAAAAAAGTGTCTATTATCAAAGTAGATTATAAATAATTGAAGTTGGTTATACTCTTACATTTAATGTTTGTATGCCACTTATAACATCAGTGTAGATGCCAAATCTCACAGTCTTTGGCCTTTTGTTTCCACCTGTTGATGTTGATGCTCCTTCTCTTCCCCTACCTCTTCTTAATTGTTGCCCTCTTGTAACAATTGAAGTATCATCACCTCCTCTCCCCCTACCTTTTCCCCTGCCTCTTCCCTTGCCTCTTCCAGCTTGTTGAACTCTTCTAACAATTGAAGTATCATCACAGATAGAAGTTGATTGTTAGCCTAAGCTATCATGTTGTGATGGTCTCCAGATTGGTGGTTGGCTAGAACCTACAGGTTGGCCTGAGCTTGGTGGTTGGCTAAAGCTTGTTGGTTGCCTTGAGCTTGGTGGCTGGCTAGAACCTACAGGTTTCCTTAAGCTTGGTGGCTAGCCATAACCTGTAGGTTGCCTTGAGCTTTGAGACTGACTTGAGCTAGCATGTTGGCTTGAGCTTGCAGGTTGGTTGACCTTCCAGGTCCAGGTTGGGTTGAGCATCCAGGCTAACCCATTTCAAAAGATTTATTAGTATAAATAAGAAAAAGAAAAATTGTATTGCATTTTATCTATTTAATTGAAGTAATCAAAGGTTGGCTTGAGTATTACCACATATTTGCAGGCTTTATTATTGTGGCCTTGTTGATGACACTTGGAGCAAGTCATTTTGACACCTCTCCTGGACAACTTTTCATACTTCTTTCTTGGCTCATCCTTTGACTTTCTTCTGCATTTTGGTGGTCTGCCAGGCATTTGTTTTGGTTCATGAGGCTCAATCATTATGTCACTAGTGTGAGGCCACATTTTCATGTTAGGTATTGGCTGGATAAAGTAATTATAAGCCTTCATGAAAGTATCTTTTCTATATCAATGTACAACATGATCTTCAGGGTCTTGGCCTACATGCTGATATGCCAAAACAACATGTTGACATGGTATGCCTCTCAACTGCCAGGTTGTATAAGTACATGTCTTCTTTCTGATATCAATAATATGCCTATAATGACCATCTAAAATTTATATCGAAATTGTCCATTGAACCTAACTTGACAATCTCTAGCATTATCTTTGTTTTCTTCAAGTACTAAATTTTCCATAGGAGAAATGTCTGATATCCAAGTGTCAACAAATTTTCTCATCTCAACATTTCTATCCATTATCTTATGTCTAATCTCTTCTAACATGGTGATAATTGATTTGTGTCTAGCAACTAATATCCAAGAATTAAATGTCTCACACATATTATTCTCAACAATATCACACTTAGCATGCTCCTTAAAATATGCTTTACACCATGTCTTTCTTTCATAATGTAACAAGTCCCTACATATCTTCTTATTACCAAGTTTATTAAGTTTGTCCATTTCATCTTGAAATTTTACCTCAAAACATGATTTTGTACATCTCCAGAATTGTTTTCTTCTTTCTTCTCTTCTCCAGTTCTTTTGCCAATTGGACCAGATGTGTCTAGCACACATTCTCTGCTCACAATCTGGCAGCAACTCTGTTATGGCTGCTACAAGACCCTACATATCATAATAATTGAAATTTATGACTAGTAATAATTAAATAAGTAGACAATGAGATCAAAATTAAACAAAATTAACATTAAACTAACCTTTTGCATATCATACATCACAATCAATCCATGTCCTGTGCCTAAGTTTATATCTTGTATCAAGAAGTTGATGAAGAAACTCCAACTGTGCTTTGTTTCTTGATCAACAACTGCCCAAGCAATTGGAAACATTTGTTGATTTCCATTCCTACGAATTGCAACTAATAATTCACCCTTGCAAGCATCCTTCAGAAAGTATCCATCAAAACCAATGATTTTTCTACATCCTTCCAACCAACCTCTCTTTAATGCATCAAAACAAACATAAAAGTAAACAAACATATTCTTTCCTAGAGTATATTCTCATAATGGGCAACTCTGTGTTGTAACCCTTCATCCACATTAATATTATGTGAGTTTTCTACCCCATCCTCATTAACACTTTCACCAACTGTTGGCCCACAAACATAAACGGTAGGGACACCATCTTTAACAACCTCTACCTCATCCACAACATGTTGAACATACAAGTCCAAAAAGTCACCATCACCTAGGTCTTTTATAAGGTTTGGTAAGCTGAAATCGTCATCCACTAAGACAAATTTATTGGTTGTAGGGTCTTTAAAATAAAACCCACCCACAATAACATACCCCAGATCTCTAGTATAAAAAAGCAATTCCATTAAAGAAAAGTGGTCTTTATCGATACCTACATATTCCACTTCACTTTCCCCTATGTAAGTGAGACGTCCACCAAATGTGCCTTCCACAAATTTACCACCATGGTGAAAGCGACTTACTTTAATAATATCCATAAGATTCCCTGGAAAAAAAATTCATATAAACCCGAAAAATTACTGACAAGGAAACCCTAAAAAGTTCAAACTTTATTCACATATGTACAAAACATCATCACTGTAGTAATATACAAAATAGACGCTATATTTAAAGGGGAAATTGACAACAATAGTCATAGAGATTCGAAAATGAACTTACTTCACAAGATTGAACACAAAATCTCCTAGCTTTCTCGAATCAACCCTAAAACATAACAACAAGAGTTATTTTCTTGAATCGACCATGCCGTAGGAAGAAAACATGAAGATTATTGATCAACTTTCTTAAATCGACCACATATTGAGCGGAAATCATGAAATAAATATCTAGGGTTTTTTGGAACACGTTTTGGGGATTTAGAGAAATGACTGAGGGGTTGGATGTTTTGTGATGTGTATTACCACTTAGGATTAGATTTTCCATGTAGGAGATGCGTAATGTCACGAGCTCCATCTTAAAACAAATGCCTCAAACGATAAGTGCCAAGTCAGCCAGGTGTGTCTGATAGGTACACTTTTTGAGTGGTTTAAGTGTCCAATAGGAAGGAGTCCTTGTTAAGGTGTCTATACGGAAAATCCTTACAAGTTCAAGGGGCCGCTCATGCGTTCTGCCTTTTAAAATCATATTTTCCAAAAAGAATTAGTTAGAGTTCATTATCTTTTAAAGAATATAATTATATATTTTAAAAAAGAGATGAAAATAGTTTCTTCCTACCAAACTCACCCTAAAAAGATAAAAAGAACATGATTTTTTTTTACAATATAAGAGTACTTATTTCTTTTAAATAATATATAAGAAGTACTCCTAAAATATAATATAGATATTTATTTATTCGTTGGTTTTAATATTCTTTTTATTCCTATCAAAAATATAAGAGTATTTATTTCTTTTAAATAATATAAGAAGTACTCCTATAATATAAGAGTACTTATCCTAAAATATGATATAGATATTTATTTATTCGTTGATTTTAATATTCTTTTTATTCATATCAAATATATGTTATCGAATATTCCATTTATTTACATCCGACTCATTTTGACCAGCTCATATTCGACTTGATCATTTTTTTATTATTACTATTTACATTCAGAAATCCCAAATTCTGACTCCACCTCCACACAATATTGCTTATTAAGAGTCTTCCAACTTACAAATAGTCAAATAAATTCCGTTTACCGACATACAAAGTCCAGCCTTATCTATTGCACCATTCATTCCTATCCCATCACATCTTCGCATCTCTCCCTATCATGTTTTTACCACTAATAGCTTAATTTCACGTTTTTATTACTTCAACTATATTCGTTTCAATGAAAGAGAACTATAGTCATTATTGTAAATTGATTACTTTACTTAATTTTATCTGATATTTTAGATAATGTATTGAGATTCTTGTAAAGTTGCAGATACTCCATATTGATGCTAGGCATATTTAGGAACCTATTTAGTTTTATCTTATTTAGTATGAAAGGAATTTCTTTTTATTGACAAAGACATTATTATCCTTCCTTTGAAATAGTAATTATATACTAATAGTTATGAGTAAATTTATATATTAGCTTATAAAATAATTAATTATGTAGAATTTAGTTATTTATATATTAGTTATCATATATTTTATCCTGCATAAAATTTTACATATAGCTTCTCTTAACTTATAGTACATGTATTAGTTATACGGATTTCTAAATTGCAAAATAAACATCATATTAATTTTATACAAATCCTAACTAAGACCATCTCCAACCCTTCTCTATTTTACTGTCTATCCTCTATATTAGAGAGTAAAACAAAAAATGGGTAAATCTCTAATATTCATGAGTTTATAATTAATATAGATAATATTTGTAATTAATATATAGTAAATCATATGATATTATTAATTAAATCTCTAATATTCATAAGTTTTTTAATGTATATTATATTACTTTCATCCCGAATTAATAATACTTTACATATTATTTAAAACATTTAACTAATATAATTTAAAATAATAATTATTCTTCACTGTGAAAAATGCACAAAATTTAAATGATAGGATGAAATATTTAATTTAAAAGTACATAACATAATAATTTAAATACAAGATAACAATACAATACATAACATAATAACTTTAAATACAAGATAGCAATACAATACATAACACAATAAATTTAAATACTAGATTACAATACAATACATAACATAATAACTTTAAAAATCACAACAATAATTTAGTAATCCGGTAGATTGTTTCGAGATTCACCAATATTGGAAAAATATTAATGTATGATCTAGAGAATTGTCATGGTTGTGATTGCGGCTATGATGATTGCTTTATTTTTTTCAATTATTCATAATTATTCTTGTCGCATGTATTCACAAACAATTGGATCACTAATATTCGTTTGCAATGTATTATAAATTAAAAATTTTCATATTTGTATGCTATAACTATAGGTTGTATAATTGCGCTCCATAGCAAACTTTATGTTTGTTATGGCTATTAATCTGTATATTTCAGTATACATATACATAAAAATCTGTATTTATATATTTCAGTATACAAACTAAAACACGGTAATTATATATAAGCAAAATTACTATATATATACAATAGATATGTATACCGAATGGGTTTATTTGTATATTTCGGTATACAAATGAGATTACAAAAAATATGGAATGTTTGCTGTGAATTACAAATAAAAGAAACTATGGTTATAGCATTTAATTTGAATTAATAGTTTGTTATTTCATACAATTTTTCCTAAATTATTAATATAATACCGAGGAAAGAGAAGAAGATTCCTTTTTTAGAAAGTAAAATAAAAAATTCGGTTGGAGTTGGTTGTCTCCCAAAAAATAGAAAACTCTATATTTGGAGATTAAAATAGAAAATAGGGTTGGAATGTCTTTGATTGTTAAAAAAAACTAAGTAAATAATTTATGTCCATTGATTAAATTAATTAATCAAAATAAATTAATAGATGTTTATTGATCGAAAACTTCTCTAAAAACAACAATTAAATACATGACGTATTTTTATATATATCAAGAGTGACAACTTAAAATAAAAATCTATTTTAAGAAAAAATGACAAGTAATAGTGTATTGTGGGAATGATATTTATGGTAACCAGCTACCGGTGAATGTGAAAGGATGTAGTAGAAGAACTAAGTCAAAGATGGTTTTAGGGAGAATTTTAGAAGAGATATATATAGCAACACTCGTAGAATTGTATGTATCGGTGTGTGGAAGAGAGAGAGAAAAAGACGCGCACAAAGCGAAAGTGTGTAATGTAATGAAAAGCCGGCTTCAAGTAAATTATCTCCATCTCCATCTCCATAGTTACCATTCTTCCTTTCCCCTTGTAAATCTTACTTGTTCATCTAAGCACTAGTTGTTGCTGATCACAGTAAACGATTGAGCCGAGGAACATCGCTTTATCTGTTGATTTGATTGGATCTTGGAAGTTAGTTAATAAATGGGTTGGTTCTCCTGTTTTGATTCTAAAGAGGATGAGAAGTTGAATCCCCAGAAAGATAGAGATGATTCTCACCGCAAGCAACCCCATCTCACCGCTCCCTCAAATATATCCAGGTTATCTTCAGGTTTGTCTTGTCTTTCATTCCATTTATCAAACTAACAATTTTTATTACTTCAACTTGAAAACTCAGCTACTAAGATTCCTTGACATATATGTTGATCTCTCTCTTTTAGTATAGAATAGCTAGGGGGAAATTAAGTTTAGATAGCCCACCAACTAAGTTATTAAGATTCCGAGATATATGGTTCTAACTTGATCGGAGGGTGTCTCTGTTCGGTATGTATCAATCTTGAACGGGATTTAAGATCAATCTCCCCCCAAAAAACGAAATGGAAATAGAATTTGGAAGGAAGGTCTATTTGGATTATTCCCTTTTCTGTTCGCAGCTCCTAAGTTAGATTTTTTTCTCTACTTATGGATCTCCACTGTTTTACTTACAGGAGCAGACAGACTTAAAACAAGAAGTACCAATAGTTCAAAGAGAGAATTTTTGGGGATAAAGGATGCACCTGATGTTCAGATTGCTGCACATACATTCACTTTCCGTGAGCTTGCAGCTGCTACTAATAACTTCAGGCCAGAATCTTTTATAGGTGAAGGAGGGTTTGGTCGTGTGTATAAAGGGCAACTACCTAGCGGTCAGGTAAATTCCTTTTGAGGTTTGGTTTTTTTATTTTCCTAGATTATCATGCAACCAGGTGATGCCCCTTTTTGCCCGTGTTACCGGCCCTTCCCCCTTATTCCTTTTCCTTCTTCTAGTACTTGGAATTGGAGGGTTCAGGGTAGCGGTGTGAAGCCTGCCCGCACTCTGGCATAGGCAGTTCTTATATCAGAGATTGTTACAAGGTGCTTGAAAGAAATAGGTAGAGGAGCCAATTAACTGAACTCAAGTCTTCAATAATTTAAGATTTCCTTATTCTGGTAGTTCTCAAGTTGGCAGAACATAAGAGGTAATTGGTTAGGAAATGAAGAGAGATAGGTAGAGGAGAGAACCAAGTTTTTTTTTATAGTGATATTCAGGAATAGAACATAGTTGTATCTGTTTGGTGATCAGTTGCTAGTTTCTTTCATCCCACTTGGTCTTCCTTTTCTATAGTCTTGTGTGAAGAAACTAAGAATTTGTGGAACAATCACCCTGCTTGTGTGCATTGAATGAATCTAAAAGCACACATGTTCATAGAGGGGCTGCGTCTGGCTAAAAGTAAACCAAAAAATGATCTCTCGGTCTTTTTTTTCACCAAGTTGAACACAGAAAAGCAAATGGTAAAGCAGGCCATTAATGATGCTTATTGTAGCTGGTAGGAAATAGGAGTTTAAGACATCATGTTCCGATGACAAATCTGCTGGAGCTTGATTTCTGGACTCCCTTTAATCTGCTCAGGGATAGAGCCAAGATTTCCCCACGACGGAGATGAAAATTATGCTTGATATGGGTCATGATATGCTGAAATTCTAGGTTGTCATATCCTAGATGGATCAATTTCACTTTAAGGGATCCTAGATGGCTCATTTTCTTATACAACTAAATTGTGAGATATCACCAATTTGTCTTTATAGCCTGATTAATTTGGCAGGAAAATTATGCATTAATTCAAATACCATAGAGAAGGAGGAGACACAGAATTTTAAGATATTCCACAGATATAGTCCAAGTGAAACTCGTGTTACCTTCATTTTCATGCATTCGTCGTGATTTCTTGTCCCTCCTACGACAAATGTAATATCATGAAAAAATATGATAGCATCATGATGACAAACGTCCATTAAAGGACTTAGATAAGCTTGGGAATCAAGAGGATGTTTATCGTGGAAGAAGAGCTCAAGAATGAGCCCGAGAATATGCTTATCGTGGAAGAAGATCCCAAGATTTAACCCCAGGAATTTTGGCGAATTATGGCAAATAGTGGACTAAGTGATACACATATTTCATGGTCCAAATTCAAGTCCAAGAGGAAGAAGATTGAGCCACATGGAGCCCAAAAGAGAGAGGAACATGGAGCCCAAAAGAGTGTCAAACATGCAGCTCAAAGAGGGCTGAATCCACGCCCAAACAGTGGTGTGTTTTGATGCAAATTTCACATCTTTCCTTATCTTTAGTTAGGTAGTTTGGGAAGAAGTGTGATATTTGTTGTTCCCAAAACGCACATGCAAGTATACCTAGTCGTACGAGTAATAAAGTGTTAAGTTTAGAGCATCAAACCCACAGGGACTTGTAATTAACTATATACTAAATTAAACAATCCTAGTTATATAGACAAGGATTAAACTCCAAAGTCGTGTTTCTAAATTAATTAAAATAAGAAAACAAATAATGAACTACCCAATGAAGACTCACCTACTAGCCTTTAGAAATATTCACACTTGTAATGGCCATGAACATTAACAAATTTAGTCATGTTAGAAAATATAACCAGTTTTTATGGATATATATCTTATTGATGCATACCCCGAAGTTTGTAAAGCTCAAGTGTACAATTTTGTGGCAATATTATTTACCTCATGAAAACATCCTTTATGAAAAAAAAATAACTTGTTGACCACATATAGTGCATAAACCATGTCATATTCACATTTTATGAGATCAAGTTATGATAATATTAGAATATTATTTGAAGGGAGAGTAGGAAGACAAAGCAATTACTTTACTGGTTTGATTTCCTCCACCGTTTGCTGCATGAGTATGGGTACATCAACTCTTGTATAATAATCTTATCCTTGTCCATGATTTTCATCTGTAAGTTTAAACCAACTGATTGAATAAAGTAGAAATTTATAAACAAAATAAAACATATCTCTTGACTCTAGCATCAGACCAAATCTCAGTGACTAGCACAATAATATGGTTCCCTTAAAATCGTAAGGCCAGCACCAACAAGAAAATGAACTAGAAAGGTGATGATATTTAGAATCTCATGTTGATAATGTGTTATGAAACTATAAAACTATAAGAAGAAAAATATAGTAGGGAGAAGAGGAAGACTTCTTATTCTCTGGAGGGATTCTTTACAATGAAGAGAATCCCTTTAGTTTATATGGGAAAATTAACTTGGTCCCTAAGTTAGGGTTCCTAACTTTTTCCAAAAGATACATACAAAATAAACATCAACTATAATACAAATATATTTATAGCAAGAAGTGAATTTTTGTTATTTTTCGAACAACAACATTTTTATTAATAGAATTTGAAAGGTTTCTCTTCTTTTACACCTTTATGTTTGATGACTATGGTTTTATCTTGCGAGAAACATTCTTTAAGAGTTTAGTCTAATTCTTAACTTGATATCTTTAGTTTCTATTAAAATAAATTAAAGAATGTAATTTGTCTTCTTTTTTTTTGACAAAGAAAGAATGTAATTAGTCTTATACTAATTAGTATTTAGTCTCTAATTTCATCGAAATAGGGGTGTAGATCACTTTGTTATCTAAGTTCTTGAATTGACTCTATTAATACCATAATTAGCTTCGATCCGTTAATTTTTAAGTACCAAGATCAATTAGGGTTCTTAGCACTTTATTATAAAATTTGGAGATTTTATTATCGAATTTTGCATATCTTTAAATTCCTATCTTTAATCTTCATATTTTCCGTTCTGCATTATTTTCTTGTTTTCTTTCAAGTAACCGGATTCTTATCAAAACACCTTTGAATTCTTGTCCCTTGTTTCTTATCATTACTCTAGTGTATTCTGATCTTATAAGATTTTTGTGAAGTAAAGTCGGTGTATTGTTTACTGCCAGATACAACCACAAAATAATCTCACAAGTCATAAATACCAATAATGCTACAAAAGTTTCAGTAGGTGGGCTTCTGGTTATATTTTAAGGAGAAACTAATAAATCTGAATAAAGCATGCTCAAGTAAATGTTAATTATTTACAAACTGATAACTTTTTCTAAATGCATCCCTTCCTATTACAATCATGTCAACTTCTTCACCAATATTGAAGGAGAGATTGCTGTCATTTGAAACTTCCCTTGTGGCTAAACAACATTATTATTACCATTACTTCTAAAGTTTTGAGGAGCATTGCCAATTAGAGTCTCTTAGCATATATAAATTAGTAACAAGGTTGAAGCAAGACAGTGCTGTAGAATTCCATAGCTTTCATAATTCATAAAATAATTCTTCTTGAAACTACCCGTGTAGTTGTACATATTATTGATAACATTTCTTCTAGACTCTTGAAGAGCACTACAAAAGGAGGTAGATTTCAGGCCTAAATGTTCAAGCAAGGTATTTTCATAAAACTCACATTAACTAATTCTCAATCAATAAGATAGTTTCTATGAAGAAACTCAGAAAAATGCTGGATGAAAGAAATAATAAGAGATTAATAGTTTAGTAGTTTACATAGGTAGACAATTGCTTATTCCATGCCATGCCATGCCATTTCTAACATGTGCCATTAGCTGTGATGATTGAACATTCTGAGTGGATCACAAGGAAATAAGATACTCATCTCATTTGACTCTATACGGACAAAAATGTTAGAAGTACCATCTTGAAGCTTCTTAAGTCCAAGCTTCAGCCTCTTATCATTGTCAAGGTTTCGTTCGCCAAAAGTTTGAATTTATTTTATATTCTGCAACCATTAAATGTGAAGATTTTTGAACGCCCCAGGTAGTTGCTGTAAACTTTTGTTCCTTCAGTTAAATATGTTTGATGAATAATTGGTTGATCTTCCCAGGTTGTTGCAGTTAAGCAATTGGATAGGAATGGGCTTCAGGGGAATAGAGAATTTTTAGTGGAGGTTCTTATGCTTAGTCTTCTTCATCATCCTAACTTGGTGAATTTAATTGGTTACTGTGCTGATGGGGACCAGAGGCTTCTTGTCTATGAGTTCATGCCTTTGGGATCACTAGAGGATCACCTTCATGGTAACCTATTTTGCATGTCATTCTGCTTGTCTGATTTATATTTCTTCTCTGTTTATGTAGCATGTGGCTTATACCCCATAAATGCAGCAAGATATTCCATATGTATTACTTCTTGTGTCCCAAAACTGAAGTTGGGATATCTATTTTCAGTGCGACTTCTGAACTCTTATTGAGATAGAATTTTTTACATGTTTGTGAACCTTATAATATGAATTACATTTTTATCAAAAAAATGTTCGGAAAAATATTTGTCAAAGACAAAACTGTTGGACTATCCGGATAGTGCCATTCTTCGGAAGGGAGAGACCATGGTGGAGCTACAATGACCTAAGTTGTTCAGACTCTTTATTTTCTGTGCCGCACCCGTGTCGACACGACACGGTTGTGTGATCCATACACGATCTGGTCAATTGATTATGAGTGCTTTGACAAAAATCCATACAGAAATTTGGGACAAATAAAAATGAAAGCTAAGGGCATCTCCGACCCAAACACTAAATTTGGTGTCAGCACTATTTTAGTGTAAATCAACTTCAACCCACTGCACCAAATTTTACACCAAAAATGAATAGTTTTCTCTCTCTTCATTATTATATTATTATTTCTTATTTCATTTATATTTTCTTATTTCATAAAACAAATTCTTTCTTTACATTCACCATATATTTGTTTAATAATTTATATGTTTGCATTTTTAATTTTTTGTGAAAGTTAATTGTAGTTATATCCAATTATAATTTATAGTAGAATTAACATAAATTTAATTTTAGAAAAAGTCATATAAAGAAAAATTAATTTATAAAAAAAATTAACTTTTATATCTAAAATTAATATTATAAAAATATTACATAAAAAATAATTAAATATACAAGAGATTTAATTAAAACATACAATTTATATAATGTTTAATTAAAAGTTTTGTATAATGAAATAATATTAAAATATTCAATAAAGTGAATTGGTTGGGAATTTGGTGTAACACTATTCACACACCAAAATGGTGTAAAAATTTGTGTTGGGTTGGAGCACCAAAACACCAAATTTTACACCAAATAAGGATTTGGTGTAAAATTTGGTGTTGGGTTGGAGATGGTCTAAGGTGAAATTGAAGAACATGGAATAGTTTATATATAGAAATTTCTAGACCACGCCTTTTTCTTTTATCTCCTTCTGGGATTTTCATCGTGGATCAATATCTTCTCTTCAGAATAACTTACAAATTTTCCACAATGTCTCATAATTGAGGCATACTTTTATAAATCTATTTTTAGATATTTGAATTTTGTTAGCTGAAAACCTCCGCACCCATATTTGTACACCCGAAGAAGGATCCAACCTCTACATGCGCACCCATATCGAATACCTGCACTCGAGTCCAAGGGTGGTCAGTTGAGCACCTTTCGTCAGAAAGTCACACAGTCTATATAGTTAAAACTGTTGAGCCCTTTCTTAAAAAATAAAAAAAAGAATCAGACTTGACATACTGGTTTGTTATATATATGGTTTCTCTCCGTAACCAACCAGCTCTGAATTTCTCCCTTTCTAAATCAAATATCAAATTTGGCATTTCTCTTTCTTTTTCCTGATCCCATTTATTTCAATTTTTGACATTTACGGGAACTAGATTTTTAGAAATCCTATAAAATCTGTTTCAACTAATTAATTCACTGATCAGGTGAATTAAATTTTCCATTGCTCTATACTCATGTTCTGCTCAAATTATTAACTTTACTTTAATTTTCTTTTTTATTTAATTTTAAAACCAAATTATTTCTCCGTTCTTTTTCTTTTGTTTACTTCGAACAAAATTGAGTTGTGTTAGCGAAATTCCTCGAAAAAAATCAGTGCATCCTTACATTAAAGAATTGCTCCCTAGTCTACATGTGACAATTTGTTCTGTTGAAGTTATTTTTTTACTTTTTTTTTTTAATTTAAATTTAAAACCGAACTCTTCTCTTTTTTCTTTTTTTGCTTATGTATAGATATGACAGTGGGGCCTAACTCAACCTCAAAAAAGCTAGTTCAATGCGCTCCTATGTAAAAGCAGGATAAGTAAAAACAATGCGGTGTTCCTCGAAGCAGGATAAGTAAAAGCAAAGGAGCTTTTTATTAATATTGAGTTCCTATGTAAAAAACTTGTCCAAGCTTTGGCGGTTAGAGTTATGTGGTACTTGGGGTTTTTTTTGTTTCTCACCCGGTGTCCGGTACTCACATTGGAGTCGGATTAAATCCGGATTCGCGCCACGAAGTTCCACATTGGGGGGTAAAGCGCTCCCTAACAAAGGCAACTCCGTACCCAAGGGGGCTTGAACCCGACTCTTGGTTAAGGGTGAAGTGTACTTACCGCTCCACCATAACCCTTGTTGGTGTGGTTGCATTGGTGGGAGGTAACAGGTACCACATGGAATTAATTAGTGCACAATACTGCACATGCTGTCCTAGACACCAGGGTAATAAGAAAAAACCTATATGAAAAGTCAAAAATCAGTACAACAATTTGCAGAGTTACCTTAAATGAAAAAAGACAGGAATAACTTGCCTTGAAGAGACCATATTCTGCAAGCATTCAAGCAGGCAGTACCCAAGTTCTCATTAGAGTTATCTTTTCCATGAAATAACACGAAGCATCCAGTTGATTTCATCAGGGTGGCTAGGCCTGTTTTTGTGCTTGTTGCTTTTATATACTATCTGCCTACATATTTACATGTAGTATTGTGCTATATGCAGTAACCAATATTCCATGCAATCTTATATCTAGTCTGAAGTTACATATGGCTCGTTCCTCGCACATATGAATAAAAATATAGTGTTCCTCACACATGGACTTAGATCTGAACTGATTGCAGTGATAATATCGTTTCTTGTCCCACCAGAATGTCTTATATTGCCATGACCAGTGGTGGATCTAGACGTGGCCGAGGGTGTTCATCCGAACTCCCTCGGTAAAAAATTACACTATATATAAGGTAATTTTTAAATTTTGTACGGATATATATTGATTTTGAATCCTCCAAACACAAGAGTAGAAGTTGACTTAGTGTTTTAGGAGTTCAAAATTCACCTTGAGTTTGAGGTTCCAAGTTCAAATCTCAAACACAATTGGCCATGACACCATTTATCTGAGGGACATATTCACGGATCCATAATCGGTGGGGTTGGTGTTAGTTCATCTCAGCTATGATTTTTCTTTATTTTGTACACTTTATTGTTCTTAATGTTGTGCATCCCAAAGAGTCTGAACCCTTGTAATGCAGTAAGTATGCCTGACGAGTTCTGTATTTATAATCTCAGAGGGGGTTATCTTTACCTTTCCATTATTAATGCTGCCTTGTTGTTTCCGTGACTGTCCTCAATTGCTGGAAACCTGCCTGCCACTCTTCCCATTCTATTATGCGATATGTCCAGGATTATATCTGAAGAACCAGTGTTGTATAAATGAAAATTTAGGACTAGGAGATGGAAGAATAGAATCTTTGTCTCCCATGGGTCCCTAATATGATGGTGGTTTAAAGAGCTCTTATGGCTTTAAGATTGTATATCTGTCTTCTAAAACCTAGCCATTTCTCTGTAAGGCGTACTTTTGATTGTCAGTTTTCAACTTAGATCTTGCATGTTACCCATTTCATTAGTTTTTTATGAACAATAATATACTGCAGAATTTTGTGGCTCTAGGCTTTGTGTTCTTTAGTGATCTCATGTGAATAAGTGATGTGCAGATCTCCCTCCTGATAAAGAGCCACTAGATTGGAACACGAGAATGAAGATTGCATCTGGTGCAGCAAAAGGTTTGGAGCACCTTCATGATAAGGCGAACCCTCCTGTTATTTATAGGGACTTCAAGTCATCCAACATATTGCTTAAAGAAAACTTTTTCCCGAAGCTTTCTGATTTTGGGCTAGCAAAACTTGGTCCTACTGGAGACAAGTCACATGTGTCCACAAGGGTCATGGGAACTTATGGTTACTGTGCCCCTGAGTATGCCATGACTGGACAATTGACCGTCAAATCTGATGTCTATAGTTTTGGGGTTGTGTTCTTGGAGCTTATCACTGGACGTAAGGCTATTGACAGCACCAAACCTCAGGGAGAACAAAACCTTGTCGCATGGGTAATCAATCTACTTATTTCTTTCCTTTAGTTTAGCAATTTGTTGATTTATTTTACTCGTGAGCACGTCGAAGAGTGGAGCCACCTATTGGGAAGGGGATTCAAGTGAGTAATTTAAGTCCTGGTTCAAATCCCAAGTTTGTCATTCTTGTATTTTTTGAATCCCCTTTCCTTGCTCTGCGACTGTTCACGTTTTTTTCTGAAAATAACATGTTCAGATATGAAATTAAATGATTGACTATCCTTTGTATTCTGAATGTATATCCAGGCTAGGCCACTGTTTAATGATCGTCGGAAATTTGCAAAATTAGCTGATCCATGTCTTCAAGGACAATTTCCAATGAGAGGTCTGTACCAAGCTTTAGCTGTGGCCTCTATGTGTATCCAAGAACAGGCTGCTGGTCGTCCGCTAATTGGGGATGTGGTCACTGCCCTTTCTTATCTTGCAAATCAGTCGTATGATCCTGCTACAATTCCTGGGCAAATTCATAGATTTGGGGCAGACAGTGTTGATAGGAGAAATAAAGATGATAGAGTTGGAAGAATATTTAGGAATGAAGATGGGGCAGGAGGAGGATCAGGACGGAAATGGGACGTGGATGGAGGATCTGAGAAGGAAGATTCTCCAAGGGAAACAGCAAGGATGTTAAACAGGGATTTGGATAGAGAAAGAGCAGTTGCAGAGGCTAAAATGTGGGGCGAGAATTGGAGAGACAAAAGAAGACAAAATGGTCAAGGCAGTTTTGATGGGGGTAACGAATAGTCATTAGATGTTCGATCATTCCCCAGCTAGCTGTACCATTGATAAGGTAGTCTTGATCTGAGCTTAATTTGTAGTTGATCGTCTGTAAAAATCGACATTTCCACCATCTTATCTTAGTTAAGTGTGTGATGGAGCTATAAAAGGGAACTCTTATGTAGTCTGTTATTTCAAACACAAGTTAAAGAGGACAAATGAGGAAAGAGAGGATATATTTCAAAATTGTGAGTAAAGGCATGTCTCAACTACTTAGCTGAGGATCATTTACTGTCTGTAATCTTTGATCCTAACCATGTTATACACTAATCTTGATTGTGTTATATGCCAGAAACTTGATTTTACTCCTCTCTGCTCCTTTCTTATTTTATTTTATTCTTAAAAAAAGACAAGTATTAACACAAAATTCAACTAGAAGTAACAAAGATTAATCAGGAATGAAGATATCTGTATCTATTTATACTATATATTAAAATCAATAAGGTCCTTAAAATTGTTGGTTGAATTTTTTATTTTTCATTAAAAGACTCTACGATAGAAAAGAAAATGTGATGTACTATTTTGTTTCAATTTATTATTTAAATATTTTATAATATTGGCAATTAAATATATAGGAAGAACTATGAAAATTAAGGACTCCTACCAATATGGTAAAACAAAAATGTATGGGAATATACGTGAAAAATTAAGGGGACTTCTAAAATATATGAATCCTAAAATATATGGGAAGAACCCTAATAAAGTAAATATATAAATAAAATAATTAGATGTCTATTTTTAATATTAGGAGAATTAATGTCTGTAGTTTTCTTTTTCCTTTTTTGTATAGTCTTTGTCGTAGGTTGGCCGAATTGCATTATGCTGCCAACATGTAACTAATTTATACTCTGCTCATGACTTTGGAGACATGAAAATTATTTAGTTTTGATTCAAAATTTTCAATTGTCTTCGCCACATGCTTTGCTTATTGATTAACATGTGAGTAATTTTTTTTAATACAAATTAATTGAAAGGTGAAGATGGGTAAGTTGATTGTCAATCATTATATATTAGTGTCAATGTTTATTTAATTAAAATTTATTCAATATATTTGATATATTTTTATTTATTTTTTACTTTTTTCTCTAAATGCTGTAAAATTTTATCCTATCAAGTGTTATGTATATAGAATTTTGAAATATATGCTTGCAGAATATCAAAGTAGCACCTTTGACTAAGGTATCCAATATTACAGAAAGTCTATCAACATAACAACGATGATGCGATAGACTCAATGATATGCTATAGTTCATTCAATTTATGGGATAATTGAATAAGATACTCGTTTGCAACAAATTTTGAAGTGATAGAAAATAAATTGCAATCACAAATGATATATATATTTAAAAAAAAACACATAATTTTATTGATCAAGGTAGTGAGTATAATTCTGTTTCTCCTTTGATTCTTCTCTGTTTAGATTTCTCTATAATTTGAGGGTGTTAATCACGTATTTCTCAAACTATGCTGATTTGAACTTTATCTTCATAATTCGAGAGTCGTTAGTGGCGTATTTCTCGAATTAGGATGATTTAGACTTGATCTCCATGTGGCATATTTCTTGAACTAGGATAATTTGGACTTTATCTTTCATGAATGGATTTGTGGATCTTCTTGAAGTATTTGATTATCAAGAAGACTGAAATATTTTGATCTCATCTTTGTGAATATTTCAATTTGTGGAATTTTTGAGATCCTCTTTTCAAGGAAAGATAATATCATTTATTTAGACATAAATTAGGATTTAGGGTTGTGTAGCCCCCCAAGAATCCTAATTGGAATCAAATACATCTTGTAGAGTCCTAACTAGAATTGAACGCGTCTTGTAGAGTCCCATAAATTTTCAATGTCTACAAATGCCCCCAGCTTTAAGGCTTGTCGAAGTGTAGACTTCATGAAACTTAAAGACGAGACTTGATGTACTAATTATTCTTCCACCTTTCCGATTTTGTGGCTTCAGATTTAAAGATTTGATTTGCATCGAGAAAAGAGATGAAGGGCATATTTGCTCACATTGGGCATGTCAATTTGTTTGCAACAAATTTTTGTTTGCAACAAATTTTAAAGTGATAGAAAATAAATTGCAATCACAAAAAAAATATGTGAAAAAACATATTGAGCAACCCACAAAGATCGGAAGCTAGATCTGAGCGTGCACTCATAAATCATAGATTAAAGCAAGAAAAATAGATTAAAACCATTTCATGAAATTAAGCATGAAATCAAGGAATCACAAAAGCAATAGAACAATAAATCAAATACCCAAATAACTTTGTCTATTTCTAGCACAAAAGCCCAATTTCATATACACAATTACAGCCGCAATTCTAGCAATTTAAAGTAAGGAAATGAAGAAGGGAATAAGAGATTTTACTATATAGCACACAATCTTCAAAAGCAAATGTGAATTGTGAGGCAACTTGTCTTCAAAGTCTCAACCCAAAATATTAACACTACAAATTAGTGTTCTTCCTTAGGCTAAGCTAAAGGATCCGCTCTCCTCAAAAAAATCTCCTTTAAAATTTGATCTCTATAATGTTTCTCTCCAGCCCCTTTGTTAGAATATTGATCCAATGCCTGAGAAATTCCAAATTATCCCTTAACCAAGAAGGCGGGCATCGCACGAGCGGATGGAAGTTAGCAAAAGCGACATCCCATCACTTAAGTGAACCTCCCCCTTTGTGGCTAGATCGTAACAGCGACTCCCGCACGCTCACTTAAGCGACCTGTTGACCGCCTTTGACCGTCCGCTTAAGCGAACCTTCAGGTGTGACATCAGAGACCCAATTTCCTCCATATTCAACTTCTTTTCAGCTTCCTTTCCACTTTTATCCATCATTTTACTTGATAACAACAAATACCTGAAATCAACACAATTCAATGAATAATTAGCCTTATTCTCTACTTGAGTGGCACAAAATCATAAAAAAAAGAGTCTCAAATGAGTCGAAATTCACCACTCATCAGAGCTACTCCTTAAGCTCCCTCAACATAGTTGGAGCCATCCAATAAGGCAAAATAGAAACTAACCACATGTCAACTTAACGTCAATGTTGAAGTCAATATCACGGTGAGGAGGAAGACCAGATAGATCGATATGAAATAAGTTTGAGAACTCTGTAACCATCACAACTGACTCAAGAGAAGATGTATCGTCACTAGTATCACAAACATAAGCAAGATAAGGTAAACACCCATTCCTACCAACCGTTGCGCCCTTAGAAATGAAATCACACCCCTCACGTATGGCTATCGGTACCTGTCCATAAAATCAAAGGGATACGAGGCATACACAAAGTGACAGTCTTGGAAAAGTAATCCAAGAACGCATTATATGGAGATAGTCTATCCATATCTAGAATCAAGTCAAAATCCCCCATATCTAACAGAATTAAGTCTGCCCAAGTGTCATACCCTAAGATGGACACTACTAAAGAATTACTTACGGTAAAATCTACACACATAGGCACCGACAATGACTCTCAAGATAACTCCAAACGCATAGCATAATAAGCAGACACATATGAATAAGTAGACCTTGGATCAAAGAAAGCAAAAGAAAATCCATGAGAGATGGGATTGTACCTATGATGACAGCATCCAAAGCCTACCCCTCTGGCCTACTCGGAAAGGCATACATATAGCCACATCTACCTTAATCGCCTGACCTGCTTGACTGAGGACCACCTTGAATACCCTAGAGACCACCCTTACTACCCTATGAGCCGCCTCTAGTCGATTGTATCGAATCCCTAGGGTCTGAACCTATTAACCTTGTTGCCTGTAGTGACCGATCATGGGTAAATCTCTAGTAAAGTGCCCTAGCAAGCCACATGCATAACAACCCCTACCATAAGCAACCTTATGAGATGACTCGGTTGAACCTGATTGACTACCATGACCCAAATACCTAAAATACAAACCCCGAGAAGTATGGCCCAAAGCCTAATTGCCCTAACCTCTAACACCCACGAAGCCACCATCTATAATATATATGGCTGCCTGAACCATCCTACTAGGTTGAAACTGCTATGGGTTGCCTCTGCTGAAAAACCCTCTACCATGAGACTGAGAGCTGCTAAAACGACTCTCGTGGCAGCTCCTCTTGTCGCTGCCCCCATAGTCTTCATGGTGTATCCTCTAAATGTTGCGTGCATGGTTTATAACCTAAAGAAATGAACAATCTAACACTACCATCTACTTTGTATCAAAATGAAGGAGTAAATTCAACCCTCTAATGAACCTACAAATATGATCATGCTCTTTCAACATAATCATAGCTGCATGGTTGGCTAGGTCATGGAACTGTGCCTTATACACAAATACCGACATCAATCCATATGATAAGTATGTGAACTTATTCTATAACCTTTTTTTCTCCCAAGCTGTGAGGTACATATTTCTCCAAAAAGACATTGGAGAATTGAGACCAAGTCATCGTAGGTGACCCGTCTTGCCTACACTCAAGATAAGATCTCCACTACTACTTTGTTGGTCCATCCATCTAGAGAGTAATGTAATAAACCCCGTGCGACTTAACTAAAATGAGGTTATGCAACCTCTCTTGGCAACTAACGAGAAACTCATGGGCATCCTTACCCAAAGTACCAGCAAACCTAGGAGGTCCTAACCAAATGAATCGTCCCAACATCTTTTGCTCCTCGGATGACATAACTGACTTAACTATCATAGACGAAACAACTATCGGCACCGGTGGAACCGCTAAGTGAAGAGTTGCAACAACATGTTGTACCCCTAGTATCTGAACATAATGTACCTGTGACTGAGCTGAAGTTTGCGCCTCATCTATAACCTGAGGGCTAGCCGATATATTAGGCAAAGTTTCATCTTGGGACATACCCTTCATGAAGCTAAGGATCCTAGCCAAAGTGTCATAAAGGACCGACATAGAAATGAATCATGGCAGAGACTGGGCAGACCCCACACCACCCAAGTGGTGATGGACCTGCTCTACATTTATAGCGGGCTCCGATGAAGGTGCCCTCTCTTGATCTCGTCATGGTGTTGTAGCCCATTCTCTACCTCAACCCCTAGGTAACTCATGGCCTCTGCCTCTAGTTGGGGCTCCATCTGCAGGCACAGGAGACTCGAAATTATCCCTCAGACTCAATAGCGAGTGAAATACAAGAAATATAACCCATATCAGCTCCACAGGCTGCCCAGAATGCTTTCTTGAGCTTAAAAATATAAGGTTAAACCCAAAATAATCCTTCACCCAAAGTGCTTCCTGGATCTTATCTGTCAATAAAAGATGCGAGCAATCATATGTTTAAAGAAACACTATAAGAAAATGGGTCTTAGAGACCAAAATTTAGAGACGAGTTAAAAAACTGGTCTTACTAATAAGGACAAGATTTATTTCCAGTGGTTAATTCTTAATTAGTTAGAGAAGGGAAAAAATATTGTCCTAAAGTAATTGAGATCTAGTCCTAAATCTAAATTGAGTGGACAAAAAAGGCCCATTCTACTTTTGGCTTCAAAAAAGAAATCAAAATTCAAAACCCCTGTAACTTCATTTCATCACAAAGAACGCTTCCTCACAAAATAATTTCCATCGGAAAGCCGAGCCCTAAATCCTCTTCTCTCAAACCCTAATCTGAACACTTAGCCTCTCCAAACCATGATTTACTCTTTGAAAGCTCCATTCATGGATGAGATCATAGTTCTTTTTGTCCATATAGGAGTCCCTAGATCTTTGGTATTTGTTGAATCGCTCGGTATTTTTGGAGACGCAGACCGTTGCATCAGCCATTTCTCAAAATGAAGGAAATCTACGTATCATCAATTTCATATATATGCACTTCTTCATTTCACTATGGTAAGCTCCCACTTATATTAGCATATTTGATTAAATGCATTTTAAGGTGGAATACCATTTTCAGTTGTGATTCATGAATTTCTTTGGTGATGATGATGGAAGTTCATGTTTAAGCGTATGGGTTAGTCTTTTCCCAGAGGTTCTATAGTATAAATTTTTATTTTTCTTTTGTTGTTATCTATGATAAACTTGTGGTTATCATTATGGGTCTAAGTTGTAGTTGATTGGGAATCACCATCTGAGTGGTTAAATATAGATTGTAAAAGCATTACAAAGACAAAAAAATAGATCTAGCCAACAGAAAAGCTAGGATGATCAATCAGAAAATTATACCCTGCATACAATTTAAATGTGATTTTTTCTCTTATATTATTGATCTTGAGAACCCTTGAAACAATAATGGAATGCGGCAACAATAGACATGTATTCAAGCTTACTTTTAACTAGCGTGTTCGATTAATTTCTATAGCGTTATTCTGTCTCTTTTTTGTTCAAAGCACAACATTTCTTATTAAGGCGAAGCTGTTCGAACAAGAAAATATAATAGAATCAGCTATGCATTTACATTGAGAAATCTGTAAAGTTAATGATTGTTTGTACTTGGAATAGAATCCTACAACTAGCCATAAGAGTCGTTTGTTCCAAATCTACTTAACAACACATGAAATTTCTTACCTTTTTCTCACCTCAAGAGCTGTTATGACAGGTAAGAAAGAGTACATCAACATTGTTATTAAATGAATCATAGCAGTCATTGTATACAAATATAAATTTTATGAAAAAACACTTAATGGGATTGAGAGTTGTTATTAAATGTGTGTTTCATTATGGACGAGAAAGTGCATGCTAAGAAGTAACACACAACAGAAATTTGTAGAACTTGGGGCTGATGAATAGGATAAAGATATATTATGGACACTGATTTGAAATAATTCTTGATAAGTTGAGGTGAATATTTTGGATGGATTTTAATTTGTAGAAGAACTGGCATATTGAGGGAAATGAGAAGTTACAACTTTAAATCATTTAGATAAATTGGTAAATAGCCATAACTTTTACTTTATTGGCTGCACAAAGCATTTATATCGATACTGAGGTGCTTAGTTAAGTAGGAAAACTGGATCTAAAGTAGTTATGTTGGGATCTCTTTTCATTTGGGAAGCACAAAATATTTTCCAGCATCCATAGATTTGTTGTTAGAGACTTTATCTTGGCCAATGTAGAAGACATGTTGACATGAAAATAGTTGTGTTGTTTGGCAGTATAATATTTAACCTATATAATTGAAGAGGTGATTTATTTTTCGACCTAATTCGTAAGAAAGAGAACTCAAAGACCCCAAGAAAAGTTACATTTTCCTATAGCGACCCCAAGTCATTTATGACTTGCTGGGACTAATAGTTCGGTCACTTGGTCGTTCGTTTGGTTTTGATGCGAGTTTTAGTGTTTTGGAGCTTATGAACCTTGAAAGATCATTTTCGATCAAAAGTTCAAGAAGACAACCTCATAATAGATTTCTGACGGTTTCATCAGCTCCGGAATAACCATATTAGGCTAGTAGCATAGTTGGCACGAGTATCGAGGCCTTCGATGCTAGTTTGGATCATTAGGCGTTTTACCCTTTGAAATTTAGCCTAAGGTTGACTTTGGTCAACATTATTGGAAAAGGCGCTTGGATGAAAATTCTGTTAGCGTGGTTAGCTTTGAAATGTTGAGTTGGTCTAGAACAACCTTTTGTTTGACTCCCGAGGCCTCCGAGCTCATTCCGAACCCCTCGGTGGATTTTGGTTAAAATGGCTTTTGGAAGTGGGACCCACTTTTTATCGAGATGACCTTTGATGGAAATTTCGACTTCGCCGTTGAGTCTGGAATGTCGAATTTAGTAGGGTAGCATATCTATTTTATTTTTATCGGGTTCCAAACGAATTCCGAACACCCCGTCAGAGACTTTAAAGTATATAGCCAAAGCTGAAATCTGCAGCACCAGCTTTCAGCTGCACCAGATTTCAGCAGCACCAGATTTCAGCTGCACCAGATTTCAAAGTCTCTGACGGGGTGCTCGGAATTCGTTCGAAACCCGATAAAAATAAAACAGATATGCTACCCTACTAAATTCGACATTCCAGACTCAACGGCATAGTCGAAATTTCCTTCAGAGGTCATCTCGATAAAAATTGGGTCCCACTTCCAAAAGTCATTTTAACCAAAATCCACCGAGGGGCTCGGAATGAGCCCAGAGGCCTCGGGAGTCGAACGAAAGGTTGTTCTAGACCAAACTCAACTTTCAGAGCTAACCGCGCTGACGGAATTTTCATTCGAGCATGTTTTCCAAGAACGTTGACCAAAGTCAATCTTAGGCCAAATTTCAAAGGCTAAAACGCCTAATGCAATAATTAACTTTTGCAAAGTACACTATAGCAAAGTTAGTTCGTTTGTTTCAACTATTGTTGGTTGTACTGCTATCATTCATCATTCAAATTTTTCATATCATGACATATCACTGTACTTTTTTTCTTATGATTCTAGCTCATCGATAGTTGCTGCTTGATATGGACTTCTATTTTACCTGTGTTAAGCTCTAATGTCTACTCTTATCCTTTCGGATTTCCTCAGGTATTTTTCTACTCTTGTTTCCTTTCTAAGGTCTTTCTTTTATATATGTAACTCTTATTATAGAAAAAGTACTTCATATTG